>CM035847.1:151359319-152559319 GCA_020510985.1 Pholidichthys leucotaenia | reverse complement strand
TTGTGGTATTGTTACAAAATTTTGACCTCAGCTGGATAACACTTGGTTCTACATTTCTGTTGCATTTTCCAGCCCGTATCTGAAGCTGTGTGTTATTTGCAAGCATTTGTATCCAAAAAAACACCCAGGCCAAATTTATTTTCTTCAAGTTCACTATGTTTAGATGACTGTAACTCAGTGGCCGGAGCACTTAGAGAGATTATGACTGTTTTGCCAAAAAATTCGAAGTGTTTTCTTTTAAATGAGACCAACCCCATGAAGATGCTGCAAAGGGTTGAAGAACAGCTTTCGATTTACTTTGGGCACGTTATTTTTTGGCATTTTTAGGGAAATTGACCGGAGTGCAGGGGGTTAACTGGAAGAGTCTAAAATCATGTTCATAATTGAGTGCCATTCCATAACACTGAAAATATAGTGAAATATTGTCAAGTATGTGATACTTTAAGGATTATGCGTTGTACACAGATCCTACATGCAGACCACAAAAATATTCAGTTGTATGGCTAGCATAATCCTTCAAGTGTCACATTTTAATAAATATTATTGTACTCAAATGATTAAGTATGTTATACATCAATCACCGCAATATATCTTGTGTGTTACCCTGATTGTGACCCACCCGTGCTGTAAAGTTAGACTGAGCTTTAAGTGCTACCAGGTGTGTGAAAGTCACAGGTGTAATTGAACACTTGTGGGATCAGCTTGGGTGTGGTGTATGTGTTAGAGTGACAAACACAACCATGCTGGTTAACCTTTAACAACTCCTGGTCGAGGAATGGGATGCCATCCCAAAGCAAAATGTGACCAGCAAGAGGAGGTGCCAAGCTGTTGTGGCTACGTATGGAGCTTCTACATGTTACTGAGGTCCCCGATAGTGTAAAATGAATGAAGTGTAAAAAATGGCCAATAAATTTGTTTTTTTTTTTCCCTTATTACTGTGGACGAGTGCAACCATCCAATCTACCAAACAACTCAAAATAAGAGTGAATAACAACAGGAGAGTATTGCAGGGGATTCTAGCACATTTTTGGGGGGTACTACTTGTGCGTTTAGCTGTGTTGCTCATTCCAAGAATGCACAATCCTTATAGGTTGTACCTCATTGTAAAGACGTCTAATCAGGCTTTCCAATGATATAAGATACAACACTAATTGGTATTATTAAAGGGGAGAAATAATTGACTGAAATAATGTTTCCAAACTTTTGAGTGTTTTTAGCTCCTTTTCTGCTAAAACTTGACCACTGCCAGTCCTGATGCTTCCAGAATCACTCCGTCTCTCTCATCAGACCCCTATTTGACTGAGGGATTCGTGACCTCATGGCTCAGAAGAGCTCACACAAGTCCTGCTGCTGTAGGTGACTGATCATGGGTAAAACTTCAGAAAAATTGTATCATCAATAGTAACTTTTATTCCTGTACTTACATTTAGTTACTGTCATTTCTGCCTGACTCAGTTCTGTGTTCCCCTTTCTACAGTCCCTCACTACCATCCTTGTCCCATTATGCTGTTAGTCTTCTCATCTGTCCTCATCCCTCTGTATTTGTTGTTGGACCTCCAACAACTAATTGGTGACTAAATTTTTACCTGCTACTTTATACAGTAGGAGCAGAGGGCAATGTCAGTAGATTTATAAAACACTGTAGTTCCTAAAACATAAAATGAGCATGGATACATCTGTGAATAAGAGGCGTTCAGTGTACTGACGGATTTTTCTAAATTTAGTGAAACACATTGTATGTGTATGTTGTATTTTTTTTTTTATTAATGTGTATTTTCTTTTTAACAGGAACGATCCAAAGACGAGCTCATCCATCATCATAGAGACAAGCCTTTTGCTTTGTTTTTGTCCGTTTTGTATACCTTATCAATCCCAGAGGGAACTGCAAAGGCATCCACCTGGATGAGGCAGCCATGGTGTGGTGCCAATCAATTCACACTAGGGCCGCTTGAGTCTCCAATTTACCTAACTTGCATGTTTTGGGAAAGTGCAATGAAAATGGAAAATGTGCTCCACTTTAGATAAGTTCAGTCCTTATGAATCATCAAAGAGAAATGACCAGACTTGATCTGTTAAATTTTGTTATGGACCATTTACAACCGTTTAGGATGTGTGAAGCTTAGTGTAGCTGACTGAAATGTTTAAACATTCAAGTAGATCCAGATGACTGGTGATGAAGAAAATCAATCAAGAGAGACAGACACAAACTGGCACTCAAAGTGTTTTGACTTTATTAACTAATGATCTGAGCCTCTTCACCAGCAGCCTGAGAATGAGTATTGTGCTACAAATAACTAATAAATCATTCTATTTCCAAATCTGTTACAGTCTAGTGTATTATCTTTGAATTAATAACTGAAGTTAAACAAACTGTGGTCAATCAGATAGTACTGGATTTATTTTTCCCCCTGTAAGACAAAAAGAATAGGTTGTGGAGGAACAAATAAGTTCAGGCAAGATGCTACGAGCTGGAAGGTTTCAGGGTTTTATTTCCTCCATCATGAGACACACTGTAGCGTTGTGCGCTGTGCTGTGTGTGTGTGTCCTGTGTGAGCTCTTGAGGCATGTATAGTAAGCTCTTTTATACAGACAAGAGAGAATGCATGGCACGTTTGCATATTGATATACATATCAGTCAATACATATCAATCGCACGATTAACTGGCATCCGGACTTCCTCTCCTTAATCCGGTGATGTATAACAATAGCTCATTGTTCTGGTTGTCCCCTAGGGGCTCTCTGTCCGTATGCAAATTGTTCTGCTTCCTGCCGCCCAGCTGAGTGTGAAGGCTGAATGTCCATGTAGATTGTGGTGGGTCACCACAGGGCTCACCCCAGAACACTCAGCAGGGGGTGTGACCAACCCCCCCCCCCGTCGTTTGGCTCCAGCTCCGGTAGAACTGTCGGAGGGCATGTCAGTCCGTGGTGGGGGACGGGGGAGGGGTGGAAAGGGCAGTGTGCTCGGCTCTGAGTTCCAGCACGTTGAACAGCCGTGGATCGTGGGCGCACGGGCCGGTGTGCAGTCATGCATAATGGAACCAGACGGCGATCGGCCGGCTTTAGGGAGTGAGGTGCGGGAAAAGCTCTGTGCAGGAGGAGGGGGTGGGAGTAAGCGAGTACCAGCCTGGGACGTCAAAGGTGTCTGGGCCGCGCAGAAATTGCATGTGGATCCGCGATGGTGAGGGACTTTCCTGGTAAACCTGGCGGAGATCCACAGCGGCTGTGAAAAAAAAAAAAAAAAATTATCTGACTCCTCCCGCGGCTCAATCCAACGAGGATGTGGGGAAGGCGAGCAGCCAAATTCCCCGAGGATGCGTAGCGCTGTGAAACAACTGCGGCTGTGTGAGGCGGTTTGGCTTTTAGGTGCAGGAAGCAGCCCTAAAGTCATCGGGGAAAGCAATCTGTTAAATTCCCTTTGTGCGCCGTGGCTGAGAAACCCATAAAAAGTCCTGTGCGCGGGCTGCACGTCCACTCCAGGTGCGCGAGCAGCCCTGAAGGTTCCGAGGGTGGCGATCGGCCGTTTTTCTCGGGCATGTGCAGTGGCGGAGGACGATGTATCAGTCTGTGGAGCCGGTTTGTCTCTGTGCATGGTGCGCGCTTGGCGCCGTGACCACATAACTGGCAGTTGCGCTGTCCTTGTAATCCTGCAGTGTGCATGCAGGGCTTCTGTGCGTGGGAGGTCTGCTGTCCGGAGTTTAGTCAAAGAGTCGGGGAACCCGGTGGAAATCAACGCAGTCGGCGTCTGATTGTCCCCGTTCAGGCTGCTGGTCTGGTCTGCTGGGGCAGTGGCATTACTGCAGCCGATAGGAAGAGACTGAACAAACTGATCAAGAAAGCTAGCTCTGTCCTGGGGCAGCGCCTTGATCTGGTGGAGGAGATAGGAGAGAGAAGGACGGTGGCTAAACTGTCATCTCTGCTGGAGTCCGAGTTCCACCCTATGCAGGACATACTGAATGCACTGAGGAGCTCATTTAGCAGCAGACTACATCATCACAGGTGCACAACCGAGAGGTTTCGCAGGTCCTTCCTACCAACGGCTGTCAGACTGTACAACCTAAGCAGGGCTGCTCGCAGAGATAGCAAAAAGACGTAACAAACTAAGTTTTTTGAATGCAAAAGATGCAATAGACTTACACAATGGTTCCCTCCGGCATACAACTAGGAAAATACCGGTTGCTATGGAGGGTGAGAATATGTATGGGCACATAATCATACCATGTAGGATAACTAAGTAGACGGTTATGCTGTTTCATCCCATCTGGCAACAATGCTCTGCACTGTGTGTGTTTATATATTTACATATTTATTCCATCTAGCTACATTGCTCCGCACTGTGTGTGTTTATATATTTGCATATTTATTCCACCTAGCTGCAATGCTCCGTACTGTGTGTGTTTATATATCTACATATTTATTCCATCTAGCTACAATGCTCCGCACTGTCTATATATTCATATATTTATTCCATCCAGCTACAATGCTCTGCACTGTGTGTCTGTGTGTGTATATATATATACGTATATATTTTATAGTAATATGTACATATGTATATTAGCTGCTCTTGCTTGCTTGCTTGTTTTTTTCTTGCCTTCTGATTGTTGCTCTGAGTGTTGCTATCCCTGTGCTGTTGCAATCCTGGAATTTCCCCGTTGTGGGACTAATAAAGGCTTATCTTATCTTATCTTCCTTCGTTCGCTCGTGTCGTTCATGGTGTGTTTTGGTCCCAGCGCTGCGCTCCGGTGAGGATGAAGAGGTTGCAGGCATTCTCTGGTCCTCTGGGATCCACAGCGTGGTGAGAGGGAGGAGACTGTCATTCTCCCTCGTCAGGTCACCAGTGTGGAGGTAAAAGATCAGGCGAGGGGCGCACCATGACGAGTGCTGGGGCTTCCCGTCCAGGTCATCTCCGGGGTGTTCGCCTCGTGTTCCATTCTTCGTCAAGGGTCACCAGTGTGGAGGAACAAATAAGTTCAAGTGAGATGCTACAAGCTGGAAGGTTTCAGAGTTTTATTTCCTCCATCATGAGACACACTGTAGCGCTGTGCGCTGTGCTGTGTGTGTCCTGTGTGAGCTCTTGAGGCATGTATAGGAGTAAGCTCTTTTATACAGACAAGAGAGAATGCATGGCACGTTTGCATATTGATATACATATCAGTCAATACATATCAATCGCATGATTAACTGGCGTCCGGACTTCCTCTCCTTAATCCGGCGATGTATAACAATAGCTCATTGTTCTGGTTGTCCCCTAGGGGCTCTCTGTCCGTATGCAAATTGTTCTGCTTCCTGCCGCCTAGCTGAGTGTGAAGGCTGAATGTCCATGTAGATTGTGGTGGGTCACCACAAGGTTATATTTTCTGTCACTCAGTTTTTAAAATTTTATTTTGTAGTGTATTTTACTCAGATTTTTCACCTTTAAATATTTTAAGCTACCCATTATTTCAATCCTATAATTGTTATGTGCTAGTCTTTGGATTGATTTTTTTTTTTTTTTTTTTTTTTTTTACTACATTCATTCATACTTTAAGCACTGGCATTTGTTTCAAAAGTGGTGCTTAAATAAAGTTTCACTATTGTATATGCAGATAAAACTAGAAAAGCACTTGGAGAGCGCAGACCTCCGCCAAGCGCCACAGTTCCCCCCCATACAGTGTTTTACATCATAAATATTAATCCTACATTTATTGTGTGTACGTTTTCAGATTCCTTGACCATGAAAACATGTGAGTAGCAATTGGATTGACATGGATAGGTTAGTGGTTCAGTAGTTATTCCGGAAAATCGCATTTCGCATAATGGCGGTTTTCTTCTGGATGTAGCTCCATAGCTTTTAAACATACAACAAATCCGTTGACACACTACAGATTCCACAGTGTCTTGGCTACATAATGGTGTTGAGTGATTTTAGCTTCATTTGTTCTCTTCCTATGAGGAAAATTGCAAAGGTCCCCTATTTTTTTTTTGATATTGTGGATCATAGTATCCGGAATTATTGCATTATCCGGATCAGTGTTGGATATATTATAGAACCTGTGGGCATGTTGTCCTGTATTTTTTTTTTGTTTTGCAAGTGTTCTGACGATTTTTGGCAGACTTACATGCACAAATATTGAAAAAAAAAATGGCCCTATTCTCACGATGTTAAAGAATCCTTTAAAAAATTCCTGGATCCAGACGGTGATCCGGATCACCACCAAAATCTAATCATCTGTAGGATACCCCATTTCTGACAATCTCTGCAAATTTCATGAAAATCCGACCATAACTTTTTGAGTTATCTTGCTAACAAACAGACAGACAAACCAACGTTGATGAAAACATAACCTCCTTGGCGGAGGTAATAAAGATTTTTGTTTTTGGTAAACAGGGTTTAGCTCAAGTATTTAAAAAAAAAAACGATTTATCTGATTGGAAGTAAAATCCAAGTTCCTGTAAAAATTATCAATTTTTAACCAGATGCAGGAGAAGGGCTTTTCAATCCTAAGGAGACTGCAGTGATATTAGGGGTTTTAATCAATGTAAGAAAGCTGATTATAAACCGCTTCCGATGGGCTGGTGCACATATATGAGCTCATTATCTAAAAAAGAATAGAAAACAGTGGTGATGGTATATGTTGGTCACATCTCCATTGAGGATGTGTTTGTTTCTGGTCTGCCTGATTAGCAGTTGAGTTGAACTCACATTAGCACGTTACCTCTATGCAAACAGTCTGCAGTGATCTGGACACCAGACTTTAGAGGGAAAAAAAAAATTCTCTTTGACCTAAAAAGATTGTTACATGTGAGCATTGTGGCCAACAGCAGTTCCATCATTTCAGTGCAGACATCAGTCAGCTGTTCCAAGATATGATAAATTAAAGTGGCGCTCTTTCCTCGTTTTGACCACGTACCACTAGTCAGGGTAATATCTGAAAAATGACCAGCCTTACACCTGTTTAGTTTCAGTGTAATTATCCTCCATTAACATGGTGGTTGTGAATACCTTTGGTAGCAGCAAATGAAGAGCACTGAACACCAACCAGTGTCACAGAAAAATATGTTGATCTTCAAATCTGAAAAACGTAATTTCGATTAGATTTTATTCAAATACTGTTACACTTATAAGATCAAAAATAACTTAAGTCTGTAAGTGTCCATGTTTGTCCCGAGATGACGCACACACACTGTGTACAATCAATGAATCATCTGCTTGATGCATAATGCCTGTAACCCCGTGATGCATTTTGACAGTTATGTGATGACTGGTGATCTGTGTTCATAATACAGAAATCATAACCGTGGAGGGAACCCACGCTGGAATATTCATCTCACACTGGAAGCAGAGGGGAGGGGAATAGTCCCTCTGCCCAGTAGAGCGTGGGGGATTAAACGGAGGAGGACAGTATGTATTGTAATGGGAGAAGTTATGGTAATGCAGCAGGAAGGAGTAGCTGCGGCAACAGTAAGGGGTGGATGTGTGAATGTATTGTGATGCAAGATTTCAGGCAGCAGGGGGAAGGAATGGAGTGATATAAAAGGAGAGACCCTGGTTTATTGAGATATTCTTTTTCTGTGTAAGAATGAAGTGAGAGAGAAAGTTAGTCTGCTGTGCAAGTCTGGTTCCTTTATTTGCACTCTCCACAACGTAACACTGCACTCATACTCTCAGAGACACTGAAACATTTCACAATTGTCATGTGGTATCCATACATTCAAGTGTATTCTCATTGACTGAAGTGTATTCTCACGAATGCAAATTACCGATTGTAATGAAGAAGTTGTAACTGTAATATTGTGCTTCTATGATGACTGCAGGCTAATGTGTGTGCTTATTATTGCTAGTTATGGATATGATCCCATACCTTGATGGTAGCTACAGGAACTTTATAGTAACTCACATGCAGGGCACATTTCATTATGACCATTTTAGGTTGTGGACTAAGGTCATTTACACAGCAAAATGATTTAAAGGTTGTTGGGAGATGTGAACTTCTGAGAAACATCTTTAGGTTCCCATTTTGTGTGCTTCGGAGTTTAAGCAAATGCAACTATTCATTTAAAAACTTATATACCCAAAAGGCTCCTGTACACACAGTATAATGGCTTTCCTTCTTGTTGTCCAAAAACCACATAAGAGCTGTAAGTACAGTATTCTTGGCTCGAGTGACAAAACAATCTTGAATTTTAAAATTTCTAATTAAAGAAAAAAGCTCTTCATTACACTGTCACACAATAGAAAAACTGTGTGCTCCTGTGTCAGCTTTCAGTCCAAATACATGGCTGAATGTGTTATGCAACTCACCAATTAAAGGAGCACTTCTTAAATCTATTAACATGCACTTTTAAACATCTTTTTACTTAGACACAGAATTTCCTATGAATTATTAACTTAAATGTGAAATTTTTACAAATTTTTCAATTAACTTTTATTAAGGATGAACATATTTTTACTGCAACTTATTTTCATTCTCATGTTATGGCTCTTTCATACCCGGCCCCTAATGGTTAAGCAGTATGATTAAGAATTATCAAAAACTAAATACTAAGAGCCAAATGTAAGAAAAATTAATTTAACTGTAGCACAATTACTAAAAGACATCAGTTAGTTACTAATAAACTAAATGAACAATTTTCCAACTGCTACATCAGTCTCTTATTCTTTGTTATGAAGTCCCCTTTAGTCTACACTGCTTCTTGTAGCAAGTAGAGTTTGTGTACTGGTCTCTCCACGGCACTGGTTTTAGTCCGCAACTTAACCCTACATACTGTACCACTGGAATCAGATATGGTTTGGATTATTCGTCCCATAATCCATGTGTTTCTTGGGGAAGAACTGTCAGCCATGAGCCCGACATTTCCTGGTTTGAAGTTTCTTTGTAGTTGCGACCACTTCTGACGTTCCTAAAGGAGGGGCAAGTATTCATGGGTCTATCCAGCCCAGAACAAGTTTGCAAGGTGTTGGAATTGCCTCCACTGTCTCCGTGCATACTGATCATCCTTGTTGAAGGTTCCAAATAGCATATTCAGCTGTGTTTTCATTAGCAGCAAATGATTTGGGATTAATGGCTCCAAATCACATGGATTGTCCGATAAGCTTGTGGTTGTTCTGTTACTAATTATACTGTACTTTCAACCTCACACGAGTGTGAAAATTGTCATCCGTGAGGGCCTGTTCTTTCACTAGGGCACCAAGGATCCCCCACACAGTACGTATCTGCTGCTCCCAAACTCCTCCCTGGTGAGATGTGGATGGGCTGTTGAAAATCCATTTGATTCCCTTTTTCTGCATAGCCTTTTCAATGCGAGATTGGTTGAAGGCTTCACATGCCTCTCGCAGTGCCTTCTCTGCACCCACAAAATTTGTGCCATCAGAGTGTATGATGACGATTTGTCCTCTTCTGCTTATGAAATGGTGCAAGCCATTGATGCAGGAGTTGGTGTCAAGACTGTCTGCAATCTCTATGTGCACTGCCCTGATGGTGAAGAAGGTAAATGTTGACAGTTCCCCAGCCCCATTTAACATCAAAGGGTTCAAAGAAGTCAACGCCCGCATTGGTAAATGGCAGTTTATCTGGTAAAAGACAATCTTTCAGCAGATTTGCCATTTTCTGTTGTCCAACTTGGCCTCTCAGTCTCCTACAAACTGTGCAGTTTGTGATCAACTTCCTGATAGCTGAGGGTGCTTGAGGAATCCAAAACATTTGTCTTAACTGTGACTACATATAGTTGCACCCAGTGTCCAATTTTTTCATGAATATCCTTCAAGATAAGAATGGCAACTCTGGAGTGTTTTGAGATTATTGCTGGATGCTTCGCATCTTCTGGCATGGCGGATTTGTCCAGCCATCCTCAGACTCTTATGATGCCATCTTGCAAAATGGGGTCAAGCTTATACAACTAACTTTCTTTCTTGACAGACAAGTTACTGTGTAGAGCCTTTACTTCCTTAGGAAACCATTGTTCTTGACTGTGTTGGATGATTTCAGTTTCTGCCGCCATCAGCTGCTCGAAGGTAAGTGCTTTCTTTACCAATGTAGACTTGTACCTTTTCATGTGTTGCTGCACAAGTACTCTGTCTGGATCCTTTTCTGACTGACTGATGGAAATTTGTAATTCTTTCCTCTTGTCTTTCAGGTGGGTCAGTGTTTTGACTCTCATACACACAACTGCTCTTTTTAGTCTGTCCCAACTAGAATAATAATGAAATAATCTGTTCTGTTCAAGGGCTCAGAAGTTTCCTCAGCTTTGATGATGTTCACTGTGATGCTCTTAATCTCTGGATCATTTTATAGATCTTGAGTTTCATTGTCCAGTCTCTGGCCACTCACTTTTTCGTTGTGCTAGAAACTGTGGTACATTAAACCCAGTGGTGGACCCTCAGGGCCAGCAAAGCCTTTGCTGCTGGCCTAGACACTATCAGAATTACATTTACAACTTACATTCTTAGATTTGTTCCATGAGGATGTATTAAATTATTCCCAATAGTCTGTTCTCTTCATTTTGTATCTTTTCTCTTGGTTGCACTCCTTCCAGTAGTGTAATGCATATTAAAAGTTTTTTTGTCCAATCATTTCAGCCGTCTGTGTTGCCAGGGTTAAGCAAATCTGCCTTGGGCCTTCAGGAATTCACAGTGCGCTCTGTAAGTTAAATTAACAGTTAAACTTATCCTGTTGCTTGAACCAGTCAGATGTCTTCTGTACGTCCAGGGGTATGCATAGAAGGTATCCGAGAACGTCAGCATTTTCACGTCTTCTGATTGGATGGTTAAGACTCCTCTAACCACAATGCAGAGGATCCTAGTTAGCAAAATGCTAAAACAAATAAAATTGTTGGTACCCCTCTGTTAATGAAAGAAAAACCCACAATGGTCACAGAAATAACTTGAATCTGACAAAAGTACTAATAAATAAAAATTCTATGAAAATTAACCAATGAAAATCAGACCGTGCTTTTGAATTGTGGTTCAACAGAATTACTTTAAAAAACAAACTCATGAAACAGGCCTGGACAAAAATGATGGTACCCCTAGAAAAGATTGAAAATAATGTGACCATAGGGACATATTCAACCAAGATGTGTCCTCTAATTAACATCACAGGTGTCTACAAACTTGTCATCAGTCAGTCGGCCTATTTAAAGGGTGACAAGTAGTCACTGTGCTGTTTGGTGACATGGTGTGTACCACACTAAACATGGACCAGTGGAAGCAAAGAAGAGAGTTGTCTCAGGAGATTGGAAAGGAAATTATAGACAAGCATGTTAAAGGTAAAGGCTATAAGACCATCTCCAAGCAGCTTGATGTTCCTGTGACTACAGTTGCACATATTATTCAGAAATTTAAGATCCAAGGACTGTAGCCAACATCCCTGGACGTGGCCGCAGGAGGAAACTTGATGAAAAATGGAAGAGACGGATGATACAAATGGTAACAAAAGAGCCCAGAACAACTTCTAAACACATTCAAGGTGAACTCCAAGGTCAAGGTACATCAGTGTCGGATCGCACCATCCGTCGTCGTTTGAGCCAAAGTGGACTTCATGGGAGACGACCAAGGAGGACACCACTGTTGAAAACAAATCATAAAAAAGCCAGACTGGAATTTGCCAAACTGCATGTTGACAAGCCACAAAGCTTCTACTGGAACTTTTTGGCAAGGCACATCAGCTCTATGTTCACAGACGCAAAAATGAAGCATACCAAGAAAAGAACACTGTCCCTACTGTGAAACATGGAGGAGGTCCCGTTATGTTCTGGGGCTGCTTTGCTGCATCTGGCACAGGGTGTCTTCAATCTGTGCAGGGTACAATGAAATCTCAAGACTATCAAGATATTCTAGAGAAATGTGCTGCCCAGTGTCAGACAGCTTGGTCTCAGTCGCAGGTCATGGGTCTTGCAACAGGATAATGACCCAAAACACACAGCTAAAAACACCCAAGAATGGCTAAAAGCGAAACATTGGACTATTCTAAAGTGGCCTTCTATGAGCCCTGATCTAAACCCTATTGAACATCTGTGAAAGGAGCTGAAACATGCCGTCTGGAGAAGGCACCCTTCAAACCTGAGACAACTGGAGCAGTTTGCTCATGAGGAGTGGGCCAAAATACCTGCTGAGAGGTGCAGAAGTCTCATTGACAGTTACAGAAATCGTTTGAGTGCAGTGATTGCCTCAAAAGGTTGTGCAACAAAATATTAAGGGTACCATCATTTTTGTCCAGGCCTGTTTCATGAGTTTGTTTTTTTTTTTTTGTAACTTAGATTTTTATTCATTTTTCATCATATATAATGCATTCAGATCACATTCTACATTTAAAAAACAAAGGGGTTAGGGTAGGGAAAAATAAAAAAAAATAAACAAAATAAAAATAAAAAATAAAAAAAAATAAAAAATAAAAGGGGGGGGGACAAATGTTGGAGCATCAAGTTTTTAGTTTCCATCTCTTAATTCTTCTGGTTTTTTCAGTGTCTTTGGTTATTCTTTCAATTTCTGCCTCGTTGTTGCACTTTGTAGTGTGTCCATTTCCGCCATTTTTTCTCCCATATTCCTTCTTGCATTCTTCGTCGATATGTTAGTTTTTCCATCATACGTATGTCCTCAACAATGTCAGTCCATTGTTCTTGGTCAGGAAGAACTTCTGATCGCCATTTTTTTGTGATAGTTTTTTTACATGCAATCAACAAGATTTTAACTAGATATCTGTCCTCAGCCTGTATAACACTGTCTTTTTTAAGATCACATAAGTACATCAGGTTACAGTTCATTGGTATATTATATCCTAATATCCTCTGTATTGTCACATGCATAGATTTCCAAAATGATGATATTTTGTAGCATTTCCAAAACATATGTGAGTGGTCTGCATTTTGAGCCCCACATCCCCTCCAGCATAAAGATTGGGTATTTGTATATTTTCCTTGAATCTGTGGTGTAATGAAAAAGCGAATCAGGTTTTTCCATCCAAATTCCCTCCATGCCCTTGAATTTGTTGATGTGTGTTGTGTTTTCCATATTTCCTGCCAGCTTTCTTCTGTTATGTTTAAATTGAGCTCTTTCTCCCATTTCTCCTTTATATAGTTACTTGTATGATTGTTTGTCATAAGTTTCTGATATAGTTTTGAAATAATTCTTATTTTATTTCCTGCATATGAGCTTAAAATAAGTTGTATAATCTCGTTCACATCTGTTTGGAGGTTATGCCTAATCTTCTTCATATAGTAATCTCTCATCTGCAGATATCTGAAAAATTCCGATCTTTCTAATTTAAATTTTCTCCTGATATTTACAAAGCTCCCGAGATCTTTTTTTCCGATATTGCCCCATGCTGTGATTCCCTTGTTCACCAGATTTTTGTATCCCCTATCTTGTTTTGCCGGTTCAAACTGACTGTCAAATGCTACCCATTTCAATAGTTTTATGTCTTCCCTTATATTATATTTTTGTACTATTTTATACCACAGTTCTAAAGTAAATTTAGTGATTGGGTCTATTTGTTTGATTTGCTTATATGCATCTTTATCCCCTATTATGCTTTGTACTGGGAGTCCCTCAATTTCCTTTTCCATTTCTTTCCATTTTGCCTCATATCCCTCGTCGCACCAACATATGATATATCTTATTTGTGCTGAGTAGTAATATTCCTTTAGACTCGGTAGGCCCATGCCTCCTTTCTCTTTTGGTAATTGGAGGGTTTTATATTTCACTCTTGGTTTTTTACCTCCCCAAACAAATCTCGATATCATCCTGTCCCACTTTGAGAATTGGGCATCTGGAATCTCTGTTGGTATAGCCTGGAAGAGGTAAAGTAATCTAGGTTGTATGCTGATTTTGACTGTCTCAATTTTTGAATTCAGATCCATATTTAAGATTGACCATCTATCAATATCTTTTTTTATTTCTTGTTCCAACCTATCATAGTTTGCTTTATATATTTTGCTTAGGTCTTTAGGTATGTTCACTCCAAGGTATTTTATTTCTTTTTGCTTCCAGTTTAGTTTGATCTTATCAGTTATCTGGTTTAGAGGGTTATAGTGGAATGTCAGTACTTGTGTTTTTGTTATGTTTATCTTGTATCCTGATAATTTTCCAAAATTTTCTATCAAGTTCATCATTTCCATTATTGATTTATCTGGTTGTTCAAGGTAAACTATAATATCGTCTGCAAATAGCCCAATCTTGTGTTCCGCCCCCTTTATTGTTACACCTTTTAATTTCTTATTTTGTCGTATCGCTTGAGCCAATGGTTCTATGAACAGAGCAAACAAGGTGGGCGATAAGCAGCATCCCTGCCTAGTTGATCTTTGTATATTTACTTTGTCTGTTAAGCTACCGTTTATCTTGATTCTTGCCACAGGTTCTTGATATAGCGTCCTTATGCATTGTACTGATTTTTCGTTAAATCCAAAGCGCTCCAGTACACTATATAGGAATTTCCAGTTAACCCTGTCAAATGCTTTTTCTGCGTCTAAACTCATTATTACTGCGCTTTTCTTTTCTTTATGTATTTGGTTAATTATATGTATTGTTCTCCTGATATTGTCATGTGTTTGGCGTCCCTCTATGAATCCAGTTTGATCATCTTCTATCAATTCCGTCAAGAATGTCTTTATTCGTTTACATATAATTGTTGTGTATATTTTATAATCTACATTTAATAAAGAGATTGGTCTATAGTTTCCGCATTGTTCTTTATCTTTCCCTGGTTTTAAAATAACTGAAATGATTGCTTCGTTCCATGTTGGAGGTATTTTGTTGTTGTTCAGCGTCCAATTAAATGACTTTAGGAGTTGTGGCATGAGTTCTTCTATAAACAGTTTATAAAACTCAGATGGGTATCCATCACTACCTGGTGATTTACCGTTTTTAAGTGACTTAATCACATCTCTGATCTCTTGTGTTGTTATTTCTGCTGTTAGTTTTTCATTTTGTTGATTTCCTATTGATGGCAAGTCCAATGTGTCTAGAAATTTTTTGATATCTTTAGTATTTGTTTCTTCAGGTTGCGAGTATAGTTCTTGGTAGAAATTATGGAAAATTTCTTCGATGTTTTCTGGGTTAACTGTGGTTTTATTTGTGGTGGGGTCTTTAATCTTGTATACATTATTCATTGTTTGTTGTTTTCTTAACCGTTTTGCCAGCAGTTTTGTGGCTTTTGGCCCCGTTTCATAATATTTTTGCTTTAGATATCTATTTTTCCTTTCAATTTCATCCATTTGTGTTTCTTTTATCTTTGTTTTTTCTTCTTTAATTTCTTGATATATTTTTGGATCATTTGTGCTTTGATGTTTACGTTCTAATTCCCTTAGTCTCTCACATCTTTGTTCATACGCTTCCAGCTTAGTCTTATTTGCTTTTCCTGTTTCAACAATTAATTTACCCCTTAACACGGCTTTTAGTGCGTCCCATAGTATTGTTGGGTCCACTTCTTCATTGTCATTCTCTTGGATATATTCGTTTATGTTTATTTTTATTCTTTCTTTCATTTTCTCATCATTTAACAGTCCTATGTTAAGTTTCCATGTTGTTTGTCGTTTTCTATTGTTTAAATATATTTCCATGTATATAGGATTATGATCTGATATTTCTGCCCCTCCAATCCAACAATTTCTCACCCTGTGTCTGTCACCTTCATTCATAAGGAAGTAATCTATTCTAGAGTGTACTTTATGGGCTGCTGAATAATGTGTATAGTCTTTTTCGAGTGGGTGCAGGTCCCTCCATATGTCTACCATACCCATTTCTGCCAGTGAGGTTCTTATGAACTTTGTTACATGTTTTTTTGTCTTCTTAACACTTGTTGTGTCAACTTCATGATCCATGACAGCATTTAAGTCTCCTCCACAAATTAGGACTCCTTCACTGTGTGTTGCTATGAGATCAAACAGATGTTGAAAAAAACCCTTGTCACTTTCTGGTGGGGCATAGATGTTCACTAATGTGATCTGCATACCATCTATTCTTCCCTTTATTATTACATACCTGCCTTCTTTATCCTGGATTTCCTGTTCACTTTCAAATTGTATTTTGTTTGAGATTAGTATCATAACCCCCCTTTTTGCTCCTCCCTTAAATGAACTGTAGTAGGAGTTCTTATAGCCAAATCTCTTTAGTTTCACATGTTCTGCCTTGCTCAAATGTGTCTCTTGCATAAATATAATTTCAGCTTTTTCCTTCTTGAATTTTCTTATTATTCTTTCCCTTTTAACAGGTGAGTTCAGACCATTCACGTTTAGTGTCATTATCTTAAGATTTTTACCCATATTCATGTTTTTCCATTTTTTTAACTTGTGCTCCTAGCCCCTTTAACAACAAAAATAACACATATTTATATAAAAACACATTAAAAAAACTCGACCTCCGTACTTTGGGCCTTTCTTCTGCCCACTGGTCCCTGTTGGTGGGTGGGGGGTTTGTCTTCACAGAGTGAAGGGCCCTCCCTAGACTTCTAATTACTATCAAAGTAATAGTCATAAGTCTAGAAATGTCCAACAAATATCACTTAAACCTCTCCTAGCCGTCTGTTTCTCTTTTACCTTGTCTTCTTGGCCTTCATTTCTTCTGTGCCTTTCTTAATCTTTGTTATGATCTAGGCTTTCAGTTGAAAGCCTTGTAGCTGTCCTGGGCCCGCTGCTCTACGTCTCTCCCCCTTCTTCCGCCGTTCACTCGTCTCCACTCCGTCTGTCGTGGTGCGTTCAGGGCCGCCGCTGCTCCAGCCGTCTCCTTCGGCACGCTCACCTCAAGGCCCCGCTCCATCATATCCTGCGCTGCCTCTTCGGCCGTGTTGTAGGTTCTTGTGCCTTCCTCCCAAAGAATCCTCATTTTCGTTAGCGGCGTTTGGAATCTAATTTTTTTCTCTTTCAGCGTTTTTTTAATATTGGCATATTTCTTCCGCTGCTGCACGATTTCTGTCGGGTAGTCATGGTCAAAAAATACCTGTTTGTCGCCGATTCGTATCTTTTTTTTCCATGCTTGCGTCAGGATTCTTTCCTTTATGTCATATTTCACAAAGTTTACCACAACTGACCTGGGTGGAGAGTTTGTTTTCGGGTTCTGTGCCGGTGTTCTGTGCGCCCGTTGAATCTGCAGATCCGTTTCTCCGGGTATTTCCAGTTCTTTTTTTAAGAACTGATCCATGAATTTTGTCATCGAGTTGCCTTCAATGCCCTCCGGAATTCCAAAGATGCGCATATTGCTTCGTCGGGATCTGCTCTCCAAGTCGTTTATTTTCTCCTGCATCCTCTGCGTTTGCGTCGTCAGGGTCTGTAGTTGTTCGTTTGCCTCGCTTTTCCAATCTTCTAGTTCCGAAATTCGGGTCTGCGCTTCTGTCATACACGCCCGCTGGGAGCGCAGCTCCTCCATGTTTTCCGTTAATTTACGCTCCATTTCTCTTCGGAGGTCCATGATTTCCTCCTTAATTTCTTTTTTCAGTTCCTCCTTAAGAGCCGCTAAATCCTGTTGTAGCTGTCGCTTGAATTCTCTCAACTCTTCACCCAAACTGGCGATGCCAGCGTTCATGTTGTCGAGTCTGGCGTCCTCCATTTTCACTGCTGTGGACATCTCGTTTTTTTGGGCTTTGCGTACAGCGGTTTTTCCTGCGTTGTTGGAGAGGAATTCTTCAATTTTACCCTGTTTTTGTCCTTGTGCCCGGTTCCTTCGTGTTTTCATCCCTTAGTTTATTGATTCGTTTATGTCGAGTTGGCCATTTACCGATGATTTTTAATCCGGCTAGGGAGAGCTCTTTGTTTAAGTGTTATGTCTCTCCGCCATCTTCCCGGAAGTCCCCGAGTTTGTTTTTTTTAAATAATTCTGTTGAACCACAATTCAAAAGCATCATCTGATTTTCATTGGTTAATTTTCATATACTTTTTATTTATTAACCACTTTTGTCAGATTCAAGTTATTTCTGTGACCATTGTGGGTTTTTCTTTCATTAACAGAGGGGTACCAACAATTTTGTCCATGTGTGTATCTGTTTAAATATAACAGCTGTTTTTCCACCCACATTGGCTGACAGGGGAGAGGAAAATGATTTGGTTGCAGATATTTAAAAAAAAAAATTTTTCCAAATGGACTTTTCAAGAAAACCTGGTCATTGTGAAGAGCGGTCAGCCAACCCCGAAGATAGCAGGCCCGTCTCAGCTGGGGAAAGGATTTGTCCATCATGTCCATATTAGCAATGAGTGGTATCTTTGGATTACAGGCTCCAAAGAGTGCTGCAAATTATCTTACTGGGAATGCCTGTTATTTGCAACCAATCGAGTAGATACTTGGAGCCAGACAGGGTTTTCAAACTTGAGCTGTCCACTGTCACACCATGACGATTTAGGCAGTGTTTGCCAAATGTAGAAAAATTGGTCTAAAATGCTGGGATACACCGAAATTTTTACTTTTGGTTGCATGCATCACATATCCATAATGACTTGGACAAATACATAACGTATTAGTAACACATAGAATATTTCCATAAATTATAAGTAGCTTAAACCAACTAATGCTTAGCGTGTTGCCGACATTCACAACTTATGCTCAACAATAGTGTAACTTCTGCATAGCTTATAACTTCTGCATAGTGCAGTTATGCCAAACTGCCGTTGCCTCCCGATTCATGAATCCTAGGTGTGCAAGAGAACATCTCTGTTCAACCGAAATGATTCTCCCCTCCAAAAACCACAGCAGGGGGTGTGACCTGGCAGAGCTGTGAAATCCGTCAGGTCAGTCACGCCTAAAACAGCTGATGTGACATGTCAGGAACTTCAGATGACAGTTGTCAACCTGGCTCAAGATGTGTTTACCATGGTTGCTTGTCGATATTATGCAATGGAATGAGACAAGACAGAAATGCATCTGAAGTGCACTGCATTTGAAGCTGCTCTGATGGTGTGCTGTACAGACGTGGACAAAATTGTTGGTACCCCTGGAACCCACTCAACCAGTGGAGTGATCTCGTTTTTATGGGCCTGTAAGCCCTTATATGCCCTAGACATGTTAGCAGCATTGTCACAGCACTGTCCCCTGGAGTTACTGAAGTCAGTATTCAACTCTTTCAAAACCTGCAGCACAGACTCGCATAAAGCTTCTCCTGCGCGGCTCTCAATGGCCAGAAATTTTAGGAGGCATTCCTGAATGTGTCCATCAGGTGAGACATAACGTAAAATGAATGTCAGCTGATCCACATGTGAGACATCTGGTGTTGAATCAACACTGAAAAGTATTTGGCCATTTTTACTTCACTGACAATCTCTGACAAAACATGGTCCCAGGGGCAGGACGGTCCTGGCTTGTGTGACTTCCTGGCGCCACCCCCCCCCCCCCCCAACTTCAATCTAAAGACAGACTTTCCTTGTTTGGATACAGAATTGTTAATGACATCATCATATGAAAGTTTATCAGCAATGGTGTGATTAATACTGATGATTGCAAGACCAGTAAATAGGTTCTTCATCAGTGAATCAATATCATGGTTTATAATTTAAATTTAAAAACTATCATAATCATCGGCATTTGCGGCAGGCAAAACAATATAAACAGCCAGTGGAAGGAGAATAGAGAAGCCATTGTCTTGACAGAGTCACAGTTTGTAAATTTGCAGTCGAAACAGCACTTTGAGAAAAACCTTTTCTGCAGCTTTTCAGATGCTCTGAAATCTGCATCCTTATCCTGGCAGCTCTCCGTCTTTTTTTGGCCCAGTATTCCCGGACAGCATCAGTGATATTTTCCTAGAGAGCAGGATCATTGCTGTAGGACTTGTTAACCCTTCCAACGGGTGTTTTGCAACTCTGATGACTAGGGTGCGCTTCTGTGGCCAGTAAAGTGATGCCCTCCGACAGATTATCAGACAGTGGCTCCGCCAGTACGTCCGTGTTAGCATTTCCAGTGTGAACAGTTTGACAGACATCTAGCTTTGACTGGCCAGTTGATGTCTGTCCGGCTGTATTGCTACTTTGTTTAAAAAAAACAAAAAAAAACCAAACAGTAACTTTAGGAGTCTTTTTCAAAACCTCCTTTTAACATTCGCTTTTTTCTTCTTTTTTGTGCACCGTTATCTTATTTTTGAACATCCGCCATATGATTCTACCGGCCCATGTCTAACAGTCAGATCAAATTTTAACCAATTAGATTAAGCCGGTGGGGCAGACGTACACTTCAACAAATAAAGAGTTGATACACCAGACAAACCCTCCAATAAATGTTGAGCACAGCAGAATTGGCAAAAAAAAAAATAAAAAAAAAATAGCATTTCTTTAGGGGCCCCAAAAGAGGCGGGGCCCCTGGGCTTCTGTTCTGGTAAACCCTCTGGATAATCCGGCCCAGCCTATCCACCTTATTCCTGGGGGTGCTGCTGTAAGAACGATTATGGGCGGAGCTTCCGGTTTCTGCTGACCTAGTGTTAAATCAATCAGTAGGAGTGGAGTAGCAGGGGCATTTAAAATAGCGTTTTTAAAAGTTTTTCAAATTCATTTTAACCTCTTGCACTCCGGTGTACCGCGGGCGGACATGTCTCTGCATCCTAGAGCGCACGAGGGCGCAGCGTCCTAGAGCGCACTAAAAAAAAAAAGCTGCATTTCCGTTCTTCCACTACAGACACAGCCGCGAACAGAAAGCCAAAGGAGTGCTTTGATTGGTTTAGATGTGATTGACCTCTCATTCGACTAATAAGAGCCTTGAATTGGGTTTCTGAAACCTTGAAGAACCAATGACTGAAAACCTAGCAAGAAGGACCCGCCTACCAACGGCTGCGAATACAGCCAGCCAATTGAAGCACAGAAGTTCGAAAGCTGTTTTGTGTAAGGCTGGGTGACACACAGGCGTTCGCCAGTCTTTTTTTCTTACTACTGTTCTTATTTGTTTTGAAAAATCGTTTGCCAAAACCGCAATCATGGAAGCGCAAAACCACAATAATGGAATTATGGTTTGACCGGGTCGCGTGACCAGAACCACGAGTCCGTAACAAGCGGACCAGCGTCATGTTCGTCTGACAATGAGGAAGATAAGTTCGCCAGCGACTTTGCTGTTGTGGACAGGTAAGTGTTATAAGCTAAATTATTCTTTATCCCTGAAAATTGTAATCCAAATGACTTTTGACCGATTGGTAAATTACGTCCGGGTCCATCATGTTGCGAACGGGCCCCCCCGTCATGTTGTGAACGCCCCCCACCACTGTTCTGTAGCGGATTGCAGATATATTGTGGATATTTTAGTCCAACTGTGCATAGTAGACCGCGGCGCACCGTCACCGCTTTCTGTCATGTAGCGATGGGCGATGGCTGTCCTCTGTAGCGGGGGGGTGGGAGTCGTTATCTTCTACATTACAGATATTTTAGAATAATTTTTAGTGCACTGTAGGTTATTTTTTCTTGTAAAAAAAAAAAAAAAAAAAAAAAAAGCCACACATTTTTTACGTGGCATGCTTCTTTTGTGTGTGGGGGCTTGTTTGTTCATTCATTCATTCATTCATGAATAAACACCCCCCCCCACACACACACACACAGCCCTTCACCTTTCATTAGAGCCCAAGATGAAGCTTCTATATTGAATCATTCAAAAGTTAGACGTTTTTCCAAACTGTGCCATTTGGCACAATTTGGCACAGTTCAAAAACGCCTGGGAACAACCTAAGAAAAAAGCTGTGTAATATATTCATTTTTTGTGGTATTGTTACAAAATTTTGACCTCAGCTGGATAACACTTGGTTCTACATTTCTGTTGCATTTTCCAGCCAGTATCTGAAGCTGTGTGTTATTTGCAAGCATTTGTATCCCAAAAAAAAAAAAGCACCCAGGAGAAATTTATTTTCTTCTAGTTCAGTATATTTAGATGACTGTTACTCAGTGGCAGGAGCACTTAAAGAGATTATGACTGTTTTGCCAAAAAATTCAAAGTGTTCTCTTTTAAATGAGACCAATCCCATGAAGATGCTGCAAAGGGTTGAAGAACAGCTTTTGATTTACATTGGTTATGTTATTTTTTGGTGTTTTTAGGGAAATTGACCAGAGTGCAAGGGGTTAATATATATGGTCCACATACAGTGGGGTAAAAAAGTATTTAGTCAGCCACCAATTGTGCAAGTTCTCCCACTTAAAAGATGAGAGGTCTCCAATTTTCATCATAGGTATACCTCAACTATGAGAGACAAAATGAGGAAAAAAAATCCAGAAAATCACATTGTCTGATTTTTAAAGAATTTATTTGCAAATTATGGTGGAAAATAAGTATTTGGTCAATAACAAACGTTCATCTCAATACTTTGTTATATACCCTTTGTTGGCAATGACAGAGGTCAAATGTTTTCTATAAGTCTTCACAAGGTTTTCACACACTGTTGCTGGTATTTTGGCCCATTCCTCCATGCAGATCTCCTCTAGAGCAGTGATGTTTGGGGCTGTTGCTGGGCAACATGGACTTTCAACTCCCTCCAAAGATTTTCTATGGGGTAGAGATCTGGAGACTGGCTAGGCCACTCCAGGACCTTGAAATGCTTCTTACGAAGCCACTCCTTCATTGCCCGGGTGGTGTGTTTGGGATCATTGTCATGCTGAAAGACCCAGCCACTTTTCATCTTCAATGCCCTTGCTGATGGAAGGAGGTTTTCACTCAAAATCTCATGATACATGGCCCCATTCATTCTTTCCTTTACACGTATCAGTCGTCCTGGTCCCTTTGCAGAAAAACAGCCCCAAAGCATGAAGTTTCCACCCCCATGCTTCACAGTAGGTATGGTGTTCTTTGGATGCAACTCAGCATTCTTTCTCCTCCAAACATGACAAGTTGAGTTTTTACCAAAAAGTTCTATTTTGGTTTCATCTGACCATATGACATTCTCCCAATCCTCTTCTGGATCATCCAGATGCTCTCTAGCAAACTTCAGACGGGCCTGGACATGTACTGGCTTAAGCAGGGGGACACGTCTGGCACTGCAGGATTTGAGTCCCTGGCGGCGTAGTGTGTTACTGATGGTAGCCTTTGTTACTTTGGTCCCAGCTCTCTGCAGGTCATTCACTAGGTCCCCCCATGTGGTTCTGGGATTTTTGCTCACCGTTCTCATGATCATTTTGACCTCACGGGGTGAGATCTTGCATGGAGCCCCAGATCGAGGGCGATTATCAGTGGTCTTGTATGTCTTTCATTTTCTAATAATTGTGCCCACAGTTGATTTCTTCACACCAAGCTGCTTACCTATTGCAGATTCAGTCTTCCCAGCCTGGTGCAGGTCTACAATTTTGTTTCTGGTGTCCTTTGACAGCTCTTTGGTCTTGGCCATAGTCGAGTTTGGAGTCTGACTGTTTGAGGTTGTGGACAGGTGTCTTTTATACTGATAACTAGTTCAAACAGGTGTCACTAATACAGGTAATGAGTGGAGGACAGAGGAGCCTCTTAAAGAAGAAGTTACAGGTCTGTGAGAGCCAGAAATCTTGCTTGTTTGTAGGTGACCAAATACTTATTTTCCACCATAATTTGCAAATAAATTCTTTAAAAATCATACAATGTGATTTTCCGGATTATTTTTTTCCTCATTTTGTCTCTCATAGCTGAGGTATACCTATGATGAAAATTGGAGACCTCGCTCATCTTTTAAGTGGGAGAACTTGCACAACTGGTGGCTGACTAAATACTTTTTTGCCCCACTGTAAGTGTTTTGCACTTAAGTGGCAGCTAATTTCAGCACTTCTAGTTTTTGTATTTTTGAATGTTTTTGCATAGTTCTGGTACTTGCTGCTGTTCATGGTGTGAGGCTCCTCACAGATGAGCACAGCTAAATCTGTGGCTTCAACAGCAATGAGTAGATCATGCACTGAAAAGTAAGGGATTGTTCGTGTGATCGGTGGTACAAACACAGCAGCACCAGGTATGTTTTCACTTGTATGAATGTCACAGATCTGACGTTTTACCCCAAATTTCAAACACCCAAGCACGGTGTTGTGGTTCTTCGTGGCTCTGACTAGATTCTACGTCTGCACTGAGGTAAATTTGATTATGTCCAGCATATCTTAACAAAATGCAGCTGATCTTATTGCGGTGGAAACATTGATATATCTCAGAGCTTTTATTTGTTTACAGCGTTGGCATGTTAGCTAACTAACGGAGCTACTGCCCACGGAGCTGCTGGCCACTTTTTAAGGTCATTTTCTCATCCCTCCATAGTCGTGGGATGTGGTATGATTATATTACCATTTTTGAGGTGCAAAGGGCTGTGTTCCCACATTTTGGTGCTGAAGGCATTGTTTTTTGTTTTTGTTTTTTTTTAAACAGGGAAAAGTGTCCCGTTTCAGTGACAACAATACGTTCTAAACTATTACCGGAAGTTGCTACCATAATTCATGCAAGGCATCATGGGGCCTAGGAATAAGGTGGATCCACCTTAAAGTGTTTGCACCGTTCCTGATTTCTCTTTTTTTTTTGTATGTTTTTTTGTATGTTTTCTTAAATATTTCAGATCATCAAACAAATTTAATTATTAGACAAAGATAACACAAGTAAACACAAAATGCAGTTTTTAAATGAAGGCGTTTATTATTAAGGGGGAAAAAAATCCAAACCTACATGGCCCTGTATGAAAAAGTGATTGCCCCCACTGTTAAAACATAAATTAACTGTGGTTTATCACATCTTTGGAAAGCCGAGTTCAATTTCTCTAGTCACACCCAGGCCCGATTACTGCCACACCTGTTCTCAATCAAGAAATCACTTAAATAGGGCCTGCCTGACAAAGTGAAGTAGACCAAAAGATCCTCAAAAGCTAAACATCATGCAGTGATCCAAAGAAATTCAGGAACAAATGAGAAAAAGTAATTGAGATCTATCAATCTGGAAAAGGTTATAAAGTCATTTCTAAAGCTTTGGGACTCCAGCGAACCACAGTGAGAGCCTTTATCCACAAATGGCAAAAACATGAACAGTGGTGAACTTTCCCAGGAGTGGCCGGCCGACCAAAATTATCCCAAGAGTGCAGCGATGACTCATCCAAGAGGTCAAAAAAGACCCCACAACAACATCCAAAGAACTACAGGCCTCACTTGCCTCAGTTAAGGTCAGTGTTCATGACTCCACCATAAGAAAGAGACGGGGCAAAAATGGCCTGCATGGCAGAGTTCCAAGACAAAAACCACTGTTGAGCAAAAAGAACATGAAGGCTCGTCTCAGTTTTGCAGGAAAACATCTTGATGATCCCCAAGACTTTTGGGAAAATACTCTGTGGACTGACAAGACAAAAGGTGAACTTTTTGGAAGGTGTGTGTCCCATTACATCTGGCGTTAAAGTAATAGTATTTCAGAAAAGGCACATCATACCAACAGTAAAATATGGTGGCGGTAGTGTGATGGTCTGGGGCTGTTTTGCTGCTTCAGAACCTGGAAGACTTGCTGTGGTGAATGGAACCATGAATTCTGCTGTCTACCAAAAAATCCTGAAGGAGAATGTCTGGCCATCTGTTTGTGACCTCAAGCTGAAGTGCACTTGAGTTCTGCAGCAGGACAATGATCCAAAACATCAGCAAGTCCACTTCTGAATGGCTTAAGAAAAACAAAATGAAGACTTTGGAGTGGCCCAGTCAAAGTCCTGACCTGAATCTGATCGAGATGCTGTGGCATGACCTTAAAAAGGAGGTTCATGCTCAAAAACCCTCCAGTGTGGCTTTATTACAACAATTCTGCAAAGATGAGTGGGCCAAAATTCCTCCACTCCACTGTAGAAAACTCAGTGCCAGTTATCGCAAATGCTTGATTGCAGTTGTTGCTGCCAAGGGTGGCCCAACCAGTTATTAGGTTTAGGGGGCAATCACTTTTTCCACACAGGGCCATGTATGTTTGGCTTTTTTCCCCTTAGTAATAAACACCTTCATTTAAAAACTGCATTTTGTGTTTACTTCTATTATCTTTGTCTAATATTTAAATCTGTTTGATAATCTGAAACATTTAAGTGTGACAAACATACAAAAAAAAAATAAGAGAAATCAGGAAGGGGGCAAACACTTTTTCACACCACTGTAAGTGTGATTCTATTTGCGACAAATGTTTTAAAACGAGCCGTCTCACTGCTGATGTACTTGAGAACAGTCGTACTGTCAATCCAGAAAACAGACTGCCGCAGTGGAATTTGCATTTCTTCTTGAAGCAGCTTGTCGACTAACTGCAACTGCTGTGGTTAACTTAAGTCTTGGAACGGTGACTTGTTTAAATGGGGCCACTCTAGACTTCCCCATCATAAAGGAACAATGGGTTTTTCCATATTTATTCACCAACACAAGATGCAACCCTGTGCCGTAAACATCGCTTGTATCTGAAAAGTGATGCAATGTTGCTTCCACAGTGTGTCCAAATCCTGGTGGTTTAATGCATCCCTTGGAAATTTGAGAGGTGAGTGAGATCATCACACCACTGACACCACTGTTTGGCCTTTGTGGTACCGATTTCTTCATCCCATCCCTGTTTTTCCTTGCAGAGGACTCGTAAAAGAAGCTTGGCAGGGAGCACAACTGGTGCCAGAAAACCAAGAGGATCATAGGTGGAATTTACAATGGAAAGAATGCCTCTTCTGGTCATTGGCTTTTCTGGCAGCTTTGTGCTACACTTGAATGCATCATTGTCGGTGCACCACTGTATGCCAAGAGCTCGTTGGATGGGTTGGGCATCCTGAGTGAGGTCAAGATCCTTGAACTCAATAGCTCTGTGCTCTGCAGAGATAGATGATTAAACTGTCCTGTTGTTGATTACCCATTTAGTGAGGTTAAAACCCCCTTCCATGCATAAGTCTTGAAGATTTTTCACCAAAGCAACTGCTTTGTCTTCTGTCGGTGCACACTGTAAACAGTCGTCCACACAAAAGTTGTGGAAAACTGTAGCAACAGCTTCTGGAGTTGCAGTGTCCTTTCCGTCTTCTGCTGTTCTACGTAAAGCATAAAATGCAATGCTAGGAGAAGATGTAGCTCCAAAAAGGTGAACTTGCATCCAGTGTTCTTTTATTGGTGCACCTAAGTTGCCGTCCAGCCACCATAAGAATCTCAGTAGGTCACAATCCTCTTCTGGAACTCTCACCTGGTAGAACATAGATTCAGTGTCTGCCATCATTGCTACTGGTTCTTCTCTGAACCTCTGTAAGACACCAATAAGTGTTAGTGAGGTCAGGCCCCTGTAATAATGAACTATTTAGTGAAACACCCTTGAATGATGCTGTGCAATCAAAGACAACAAATTTTCTTTTTCTTCGGACTTCAACAGCATAGCATTTGTCAAGTAGGCTCGTCATGAAAGTTCTGTAGTCTTCTAGAAACGGTGTTCTTACTCAGTTTCTGCTTCAGACTTGTGGCTCGTTCTGCCATACAACGGTTGTTTAGCATTTTTACATGTTCACTTCTGAGTGGAAGCCCTATGTAGTAATGTCCATCTACATATCTTGTTGTCTTTTGCACTGACAGCATGAAACATTTGTCTTCCTGGGACATCTCTTCTTTGTCATCATAATAACATTCTGGGAAGTCATTGTTGTATTACTGAAGCAGTAGCTGTTCTAATTCCACCACTGAAACGCTGTTGACACTGCAATGCAGTGTATCAGTGGGATTCACAGTCTCTCTCTTCACAGGTCCACAAACCATCCACCCTAAAACAGTCTTCACAGCGTAAGGCCTGTCATCTTGACTGTATATTACATGCCATGGTTCCATTGTTTTTCCATTGTTAGCCCCAATAAGAAGGCCCACCTTGGCGTCAATGTGTGGCAAGATTACTTCTCTTAGGTATGGCCACTGTTGGCGATGTTCCTGAGTGGTGATGTTTGTGTGTAAAGACCTTTGGTAACTTAATGTAGTTTGTGTCTTCCAGGCTACAAACTTCCAGGTCTGAAAGCACATAGCTGTTAATCATCTTCTATCCATGAACCCTGTCTTGGCCCATAGTAGTCAACATTATCTGTGTGGGTTTTCCTTTCATATTCAGCTTATTTCGGAGTTCCTCTATACAGAATGTGCTAGTGCTGCCTGGATCCATAAAAGCATAAGTCTTTACTGATCTTCCATCTGACTTTCACCGGCAAAATGGATAACAGACACTTTTTCCGGCCCCAGTGCAGCCAACCATTTCCTGTGCAACAAATGTCTGAGAGCCTGAAACCTCCTGAACACTTTACATACCATTCTTTTCTTGCAAATTTTGCTGAGATGGCCTTGTGTTAAACACCCAAAACAAAGCCCTCTGCTTTTCAAAAATTCAATACATTCCTTGTGTACTACCTCTTTAAACTTAAAAAGCAAGATTCCAAGTTGTGCTTCTTTTGGCAGAAGAGACATGGTGTTTCAAAGGTATTCACTGCTTTGATTGTGCATGGCTGCTTTGCTGAGGCATCTGGTCTTTTCTTTTCCACCAACACGTTGGTTGGAAAGCTGCTTCTCTTCACTCCACTTTTAATAGGTTTTCCTTTCCCTCTACCTTTCACCACTGTAGATGTGTGGATGTCTTGAAGAGCTCCAAAGAGTGGATGTATAGTCATTTTTGCTTGACGGTCAATGAAAGTAACAAGGTCAGCAAATCTTGTTCTGTCCCCTGCTTTCTTTGATTTCAAGTGCTGAATTATGCCACCTTTCCCTCATTTTGTATGGTAGTTTGGATACCACTATTCTCAAGTTTGTAGGGTTATCCATTTCCTCCATAAACTCAACATCTTCCATTGTGTAACGACAGCTAGTCAAAAATACAGCATAAGTATTCAGTGCCTTTTTTCATCATCGTCTTGATTTGTGGCCAATTTAATGCTTTGTCAATGTAAGCACTAGCCATCAGCAGCTCACCTCTATAGTGCTTCTGAAACAGCCGTTTTGCTTCCTTGTATCCCTTGTCAGGTGGCATGTGTTCACAGCTCTGGACAGGTTCATGTGGTTCTAAAGTGTACTGTTGCAAGTAGTATAGCTCATCTGGATCACTATCAGCTCTGTTTTCTATGGCTTATTCGAATGCCCTCATGAAGGACTTGTAGTTAAGAGGCTCTCCCTTGAACACTGGAACATCTTTAACTGGTAACTGAATCCGTTTGTTGGTTAAGTCATTTCAGTAATCATGTTTTGCCTCTGCATTACTTGAATAATGCCATCCATCACTGTCTCCATGCTGTCTGTCAATATAGATGGAAGTGGCATAGATGAAATTGTACCCCAAGATACAGGAATAGTAGTGGGTGAATTATGTCCCCCTTCCTCTTTCTTGCTTTTAACATGCGAGTTGACATAACTAGTCATACCATTTTCTGATCTCTCATACTCTTTCAGTACTCCTACCTGAGCTCTCTTTTCAGCAATACCTGCTTCTAACTCCAGTCTTTCCAGCTTGGCTTTAATACGCGCTTCTTCCACCTGAAGCTTCTGCTTTGCCTGTAAGGCTGCAGCTCGTTCAACTAAACCAGTGAGCTTTGCTTCTTCACTAGCACAAGCTGATGATCTAGCAGATAGGACTGATGAGCATCTGGCCAATGAGCCCTTTTTCTGGGTTGGTTTTATATAAATAGACACCTCTGAAGCACCATCTTCAAGTCCTATGTCATCGTCACCTGCATTATTTTCTTTGCATTTTCTGTTTTCATTTAGGCTGCATTCACAACAGGACAGTCCGGGGATCTCGGTTCGACTTGGCGAGGAATGGTGAGAATTTTCACACCTTCGTTTGGTTTGCATTCACACAGCACTTCACTCAAGTGGACCAAACTGCTTGGGCAATGTTAAGCAGTTACAACAGCTGCTCGTTTGTGGCACTGTAGCCGAAACCACCACTGACCTGGAAGAAAAAATCTAGGCGAAGAAGAGAAATCTGGCTCATTGATTGGTCGAGACTGTAAAGGGAAATCTGGTGTTTTGCCGAGAACTGCTCGCTTGCCAAGAATTGCGTCCCATCCACCAAAACTATAAAAGATAACACTACAGCCAGGCTTGTAACCATTTGCGCATTGTTAGAAGTACCCATTATACATTTTTAGAAGTAAAAATTGTTATTACCTCTTATTATCTTTGAATTATGTTTATCCACCAGACGTTTTAGTGTTTCAAAGAGGGTTAGAAATCATAGTGATCCAACTCCATGTTTTACAATCTTCAAAGTTGAGATTTTGCATTTATGCATTATCGGTAAAAAGGGTAATCACTTTTTCAAAGTTGTACTGACTTTGACTAACACAAAACACCTGCTTGCGATGATGGGATGCAATTCTCGGTACAACACCGTTGTACACCATCATGTCGCTAAATGTTTTAAAAACCTCAGTATTCTTGTGTGTAGCCGTAAGCAGCTGAGAAATCTGGTCCTCAGACCAAATATCTATCATAGCCTACATTTCCTCACTACTCCAAGTCTGTCCGTGAGACTTTTTTTTTTTTTTTTTTTAACTTTTCTCCTCGGCTTTCTCTGGTGAAAGTATTTCTTGGATCAGTGTGGTTGTCTTTTATTTTCTATCCAAAATGGAGGCAGAAGGACCGGAGCTCTTCAGCTGAATCGGGATGTTGGATTTATTTACCCACGGATTCCTGCCATGGACGTGCTAATAAGGCGAGCAAGCTAGTAACAGAAACACACATCAAGTTTTCAAGGCAGAGACAGCTCTTTCAGGTGAGTGGCAACTTTGCCTGTCTACATCTCACTCAGACGGTGAATTCATGTCTTTTCATGCATTTACATTGAGTTATAATGTAATCATGCTGCGCGAAAAATTCACTGGTTCGCATTTGATGTGAAGGCACCTTTACAATAAATGCCACTTTCTCTTCTCACTACGTGTTGCTGTGGTTACACAAATGCCAAGGGGCACGTCCGCCCTTTGGGCCGCTGGATACTCCGTTTGCATTCACACGGCAAGCAAAGTGCACTAGACTTTGCTTGCAAGCGAACCCAGACCCCCGTTTTCAGGAATACAAGACTTCACTTGTTTGGTGCTGTAACAGAGTTCCAATGCGTGTTCAGACGGCACAAAACGAACCAAACTTTCCAAGGAATACACTCTTTGGTCCTTTAGTCCGGACCAAACAGTGGTTATGTGAATGTGCCCTTAGATTATTTATCCATCCTTCAGTTTCTTCCATAAACTGTGATAATTAGCAGTTTAGGTTTTAAACAAATGAACAAATCTGCTTCTCTTTCTTCCTCAGGCAGAAGATCCCATATTTGCTTACTGAGCTCTTTAAACTCAAAAACAAGAGTGGGAAAATCATTGTGCATGAACGCTTGTACTTTTTGTACGTTGCTAGCATCACACCCAGTTTTTTTTTTCCCACAATATTTTTTATTGAACCTTTTTTTTTTTTTTTTTTACAAACATAACACAAACAATCAAACACTAACACTAAAGTAATTTAAAAAAAATGTACTAAAAACACCAACAACCACTAACAAAGGCAGGTCTTCAACAATGCTCCTCTGTTTAGTCTAGGCAATCCATTACATAAGTATACATATTATACATTCACCAGTTTGGAATTTACAAGGTCCACACACATCATTCACCACCTTCTTCAAAAGTTATGTTTAAATTCTTTACATAATCAATGAAAGGTCTCCATATATTCTCAAACACAATTTCCTTTGATTTCAGTATGTATGTTATTCTTTCTAGTGGAAGGTTTGTTAACATCTGTCTTAACCACTGAGTCACAGCTGGTCTAGGAGTCTTTTTCCACAGTAGTGCAATACATTTTTTGGCGTTAAGCAAACTGAGGTCTATGAATGCTCTTTCATTCTTATTAAAGTTATGCTTTTCTGGATACAGACCCAACAAAAACAATTTGGGATTCAATAGGATTTGTTTTGAAATTATTTTTTCAATTGTTACCCTCACCTCTTCCCAAAACATTCTGATTTTTCTACATTCCCATAAACAATGAAATGGGGTTCCTTTACTTTCCATACATTTTGTGCATGTATCTGGCATGTTTTTGTTATATCTATTTAACTCCACCGGTGTAACATACATCCGCATTAACCATTTAAAATGTATCAATTTAAGACGTACATTTATTGATTTGGTTTGAGTTTCTGTGCAAGCCAATTCCCATTGTTCCTCTGAAATTTCAGTTTGCAGGTCTTCTTTCCAATAATTCAGTCTTTTCTGTGAGTTTTCACTTGAGGATAATGTCAATGAGTTATAAAACTCTGAAATAATACCCTTTCTCTTACCATCTTTCGTCAAAAATTTTTCCAAGGATGAATAAGTAGGTCGGGTGAGAGCATTATTTTGATTTGTTCGAATAAAGTTCCTAAGCTGAAGATATTTTAAAAAATGTGTTCTATTAAGATTAAATTTGATCTTCAGTTCTTCAAAAGACATTATGTTATCTGAACATGACAAATATAAGTCTTGAATCTTTTGAATCCCTTTTAAATTCCATACTTTAAATACAGCATCCGCTCTCCCTGGTTTAAAATATTGATTACCCCATATTGGGCTAAATTGTGACAGTGTGGTTCTTTTAAATATTTTTTGGTTTCACACCATATTTTGATCATATGCTTTACAAATGGATTTTTAACTTGTTTCTGTAATTTTTTAGCCGAGTCTGAGTATATGAATGTGGGAAGAGGTAAAGGTAAATTGTAGGATTCCATTTCAGTCCAGTGAGGGAGATCATTTGATGAAAAATAATATGTCAGACCTCAGTTGTGCTGACCAGTAATGCAACATAAAGTTTGGACATTTCAGACCTCCACGATCAAATGGTAAATATAGTAGGGACAGACGTAATCTAGCCTTCCTATTGTTCCATATAAATTCCACTAACTTTTTTTTTTTTTAAATTACCTCCGCCAGGAGGTTATGTTTTTGCCGGGGTTTGTCTGTCTGTTTGTCTGTTGGTTAGCAAGATAACTCAAAAAGTTTTGGACAGATTTCGATGAAACTTTCAGGCGTTGTTGGAAATGGTACAAGGAAGAACTGATTAAATTTTGGGGATGATCCGGATCACCGTCCAGAAGAAAACCGCCATTACGGAGAATGCCATTTTCGTGAATAACTACTGAACCACTAATCCTATCATTGTCAATCCAATTGCTAGTCATATGTTTCCGTGGTCAAGGAACCTGAAAACGTACACAAACACTGTATGGGCGGAACTGTGGCCGCCATTACGGAAAATGTCATTTTCGTGAATAACTACTGAACCACTAATCCTATCATTGTCAATCCAATTGCTAGTCATATGTTTTCATGGTCAAGGAATCTGAAAATGTACACACAAACACTGTATGGGGGGAACTGTGGCGCTTGGCGGAGGTCTGCGCTCTCTGAGTGCTTTTCTAGTTCTTGAGAATAGATCTGAAGGTGGTGGTAAAGGAATGTATTGAAATAAAGTATTTTGGGTAAGATATTAGTTTTAAGTATATTAATTCTCCCGATCATCGACATTGGTAGTGACATCCATCTCTGAAGTAACTCATTAATGTCTGTCATTAAGGCTTCATAGTTGGCACTGGCGACTGATTCTAGCTTAGGGACAATTTGAATTCCTAAATACTTAAACTGATTTACAACATTGAATTGATTTACCTCAGGAGCTGGGTGATTTCTCTGGGTCTCATTTAGCATTGATATTGAAGATTTAGTTTCATTTATTTTATATCCTGATATTTCCCCAAAATTCTCTATTAAATTCAACAAGGTCGGAATTGATTTTTTAAGATTCGACAAACAAAATTATGTCATCGGCATACAGGGAGATTTTATGTTCTGTTGGTCCTACTTTAATTCCATATATTTGTGGATGTAAACGTACTGCCATCGCTAAAGGTTCAATTGCCATAGTAAACAGTAAAGGTGAAAGTGGACAGCCTTGTCGACATCCTGTATTGATATTTATTGATTTTGAGATATTGCTGTTTGTTAGGATTTCTGCTGTAGCATTACTGTATATTATCTGAACCCATTTTATGAAATTATTTCCAAGTCCAAACCTTTGAAGGACTTCAAAGAGAAAGGGCCGTTCGACCCTATCAAAGGCCTTTTCGGCGTCCAATGATAGGAGAGCTGTATCCGGTGCTTCTTTATTAGAATAAATAATATTAAATAGTCTTCTTACATTATGGAAGCCTCGTCTTCCCATTATAAAGCCATTCTGATCTCGGTTAATAATATTTGGTAATATTTCTTGTAGTAGTCTTGCTAAAATTTTACAAATTATCTTAAGGTCAGCATTTAATAGGCTTATTGGTCTCATGTTTTCACATTTATTAGAGGGTTTACCTGGTTTTGGCAACAGTATAATTAAGGCATTATTCATGTATAGTGGTAAATTACTATTTTGAAATGTTTCTAAAACCATTTCCAAAAATGGTTTTATTAATTTATTCTTAAATTTTTTATAGAGGTCAACTGGAAGATCATCTGGTCCTGCACTTTTTCCTGATTTCATATTATCAATGGCTAGCCCAACTTCTTCTTGACTAATTTTAGACTCCAGTATCTCCCTGTTTTCATTTGGAATACACGGTATAGATAATCTGTCCAAAAACCCATTTAGTTTTGTTAAGTCAGTTTCATTTTTTGTATCATATAGTTTTTCATAATCTCTAAAGGCACTGTTAATTTCTAAAGGATCTACAACTGCCTGGCCGTTACTTATAATACTGGTAATTGGTGTTTTAAATTCTAATTGTTTAATCTGCCATGCCAATAATTTTCCTGATTTTTCACCTTGTTCATAAAAAGATTGCTTCAATCTTAGAAGACTCAAGGCAGCTCTATTCGCTCTTTTTTTGTCATATTCAGCTCTCAATCAGTAATTCGTTCTCTAACTTTGGGTTACTTCCTGCATACACTTTTTCTTGAAGAATTTTTATTTTATGTTCCAATTGGACTCTCTCCTCTCGAGTCTTCTTAGATTTTGAACCTGTATAACTAATAATATGCCCCCTAATAAAAGCTTTGAAAGCCTCCCACTTTATACATGCTGATGTTTGTGTAGTATTGATATCAAAGAACTCATCTGTTTTTCTATGTACTTAACAAATTCCTCATCCTGAAGCCATTTATGCTGAAATTGCCACCTACCTGGTTCCTTTGTCAATTTCTTATCTACATATATTAGACAGCAGGGTGCATGATCAGAGATCACAATGTTATCATAGAAACAGTTTTGAATCTTGGACCTTAATTCTGTGGAGATCAAAACATAGTCAATACGTGAGAATGTCTTGTCAGTATTAGAATAACAAGAGTAGGCTTTAACTTGTGGTTTCATTTCTCTCCATACATCTAGCAATCTCAATTCTTTCATAAAATGATTAATGGTCATCCTGCATCCATTGTGCGTACAGTCCAGTCCTGTTGATCTATCTATACTGGGATTCAATTTACAATTAAAATCCCCTGCCATTACATGCTGCCCTGTAAGTGATGATAAAATACGAAATAAATTAGCAAAGAACTTTTGATCATCTATATTGGGACCGTATAAGTTCACCAGATTTATATTTTCTAATAACAAAGATCCTTGAATGATTAGATATCTTCCTAATTTGTCTCCAATTACATTTTTCACTTGAAATGGGACTTATGTATGAGAGTCATAACTCCCCTAGCTCGGGATGAAAATGATGAGATGAACACACTTCCCTGCCATCTTCTCCTAATTCTTTTTACATCCTCCTCTATTAGATGAGTTTCTTGTAAAAACACAATTTTTGAACCTATGTCTTTTATTTTATTCATAACTTGTTTAAGTTTTTTTTAGATTTTGTAGACCTCTGCAATTCCATGAAGTTAAATTAAGATTAACGCTTTGGTCTATGATCAATAAGGAGTTTGAGATTACCTCGCAATATAAACATGCTCATACAGAGAAGCAAAAACATGAGTGGTTGAACATTCGTCCCACAAACTACACACAAACAAATTCCCCCTCCCCACATTTGTGGTAATCCCCCCAAAATCAAAAAAAAAAAATTCTGTCTCCCGCTATAGCCATTGACTGCTCCACACCCGCGAGGATCAGTCAAACCACTGTTTCTCCTCTCAATCACCCTGACTCTACTGCTTTTAATGACATAACATTAACTCTCTTCTGTAGTTTTTTCCAACTTAACTCCAAAATTTTATAGCAACTTTGTACATCATAGGGTTTTTTTTTTTTAATATAATACAATCTATATTTTGTAAACTTGCTATATGTTTAACATGAGTCAGATGCCTGTGCAAATGCTTAAATTTTCTACCTTTATATCTTGTTCATACTTCATGCTTAGCTCCCACCAGTCTCTTCTTGGATCTGCTTGATAAGCACCTGCGCCTCCTGAGGGGTCTTGAAGGTGTGGGTTCTCCCTTTAGACGAATCCCGAGGTTGCGCAGCTCTTTACGGGCGGGGTCAAACTGTTTCCTTAATTGTTGGATTCTTGTGGCCAAATCTGGGTAGAACCGCACCTGTTGATCCTGGTATTTAATTTCTCCTTTAGCACGCGCCGCATTGGAGACCGTCATCTTGTCTCTGTAGCTGAGGAACTTCATAATCAGCGTCCTCGGTGATGCCTTATTATCTCTCGGTGGGCCGATTCGGTGAGCGCTCTCTAAGACGACCGATGACTGCAGCTCCGCGTTGTTCAGCGCTTCTGGAATCCACTTTTCCAAAAAGGAACATGTGTCCCATCCCTCCGTTCCCTCCGGGAGGCCCACCAGCCTCAGATTGTTCCGTCTCGACCGGGATTCTAAGTCCAGGACACCATCTTCCAGATGTTTATTTTTTAATTCCAATGTGCGCACCTTTAATTGTAGGCTGGTGATGTCATCCTCAGCGCTGGAAATTCGGAGCTCCGCCTGCGATACTCGTTCCATACAGTCGCTTATTTCCTTTCTCATTCCTTCTATCGCTGCTACAATCCCATCAAATTTAAAGGAAAAGTCTGCTCTCATTGAGCTAATGGCAGCAAGCACCGCACTCGTGCCTTCCCCAGCAGTCACCGCTCCGCCGCTTTTTCTGCTTCGTCACGAGCGTTGAAGTCTGTTAGCTTGGGCTGTTTCGACGATTCAGTTTTTCCTCCACCTAATTTCCCAGCCTTAGGCTTTACCATATCCGTGCCCAAACGCTGGGATAGGTTTTGTTCCAGTTGAGAGTCATTTGCCAACTTTTATTTTTAGGAGCAGAGCAGAGTGAAAAACGTCTTCCTACGTGGCCGCCATAACCGGAAGTCCTCACACCCAGTTTTACTTCTTTTTTGCCATTTATTCGAGCTAAAACTCTTCTTCTGGATTCAATGAGCCATTGCAGTTCATCTTCCAATGCTCTCTCAGTTAGCTTGCTCACTCCGTTTCCATTTCTGCAGCATTAAACACTCCCTCATCCTCAGCCATCATATCGGCAAAAGCAATGTATAAATTGCATGCAAATGTTCAAAAAGTATTTCCACTTTTCCCTTCAGACATGTGCATCACAACTTCTGAGACACGCAGAGACTTATTTGACTTTTCAATAAGGCAAGCTGTCATTATGTGCATGCAGAAGAGTCAAGTGACCAAGTCAGCCTTCAGTTTGTAGCATTTAGCAGGATAACATGACAGATTCAAGTCCATTGAAACTGTTCGTTCTTTACCTTTTCTCAAAGCTCTTCTTTAAATCACTGGGTTTCCACAAGGTTATATTGCAGACTTCTTAGAAGCGAGGCATTGGAATTCCCCTCTGAATCCACCTGAGGCCTTCCATATGTTAGCATCCAATTAACCTCCGTGTCAGAGCAGTTTTTCGACTTATATAGTGGCTTTCCTTCTTGTTGTCCAAAAACCACATAAGAGCTGTAAGCACAGTATTCTTGACACAAACGACAAGACACAATCATGAATTTTAAAACTTTTAATAAAAGACCAAAGCTCTTCATTACACTGTCACATGGTAGAAAAACCATGTGCTCCTGTGTCTAGTGCAGCTCTCAGTGTGAATGCATGGCTGCATGTGTTATGTAACTCCCCAATTAAAGGAAAACTTAAATCTATTAACATGCACTTTTAAACATGTTTTTACGTAGAATTTCCTATGAATTATTAACTTAACAAATGTGAAATTTTACAAATTTTCTCAATTCACTTTTACTAAGGATTAATGAACGTATATTTTTCATGTATTTTCATGTTATGGGTCTTACACACAGTACAACTGAATAAAGTGGAGCTGTGAGGTGAATGTCAACCAGTCAATGATGTCTAGGAAATTCTACCAGTTTTCCAAAAGGACTTTTGCCGTTATTCAGTATTACTGCAACAAAATGTCATTTCCTGCATTGCTAGTGGAGACAAGTGGGACAAATCAAAATTAGTAAGTACTACTCACACAGATATGCCAGACTCTACAGTATACACAATGAAACCAGAGAATCACGAATTTAAACGAAATACTGAGAAGAGGACTCAAAATCTGAATACAAAGCAGATCTTCAGAAATAATGGATTCTGTGGTAGGATCAAATGAACCGTTTACAGCAGCAGCCTGAGAGCTTTGATCTTGGTTTCATATGGTGTAATTCAGAAACTCTGTATCCAAGAATTCCTGTTATCTCACACATGTTCTCCAGATCATTCATGTGCCTTGCATGCTGTGTAGTACACATCCAATCACATCACACACAAACACAACGGGGTATGTTTGCCATGTGTTCATTCAAAATCTGGAGTCACAAACAGACAATCCTGCTGAATTCAATTATTTAAAACTCAATTTAAAAATGTCTCCATTATTCCACAGTATTCAAGACCTTAATGCCATCAATAGGTCCCTTTCACATGATGTCAATCAACTTCCTTTCTAACAAAGCAGGTTATGATCACTTCAGCATAATGACTTACAATCGACAGAAGTGCTGAGTTTACATAGTCCCTTATGTATCTGCCATATACTGTATACGGCTGGATGATATGAAGTGGTTTGTGGGTGATATTCCTTGACAAGTTCCAAACTTGATAAATTCCTCATATCTGTATAATTATGAAGGTGTGGGGGCTTTCTCCACCCAGAGTAAGGCAAGAGCAAGAGAGAACAATGGACTGAAGGAGGAGGTGTCACCGGGGGTATCAGATGGGATGATTAGGTCTATGCACCACCCGGGGAGAGTAACAACTGCTGGTGCCGCCAAGAGAAGAAGGTGGTTGGAGCGGCACCGGCGTTATGTCATGTTAATGTGCCACACAGTTCTTTGTTCAAATAACAATGTGTTATGGTCAGAAGCTCCGAGTCTCGATGCATGGGAATAAAGATATAAAAGAGGAATGCACAGAGACCTGGGATTCTCTTTTGCTGTAAATTATGTTGGAGAAGGTATAAAGTTTCTGTGTCGTCCAGGTTGTTGCCTCGCCTGCCTCCTTTCTTCACAGTGGTGACCCTAAGACACGCCATGGAAAGCGAGCCGAGCGTCGCCCCAGAGACTACCTGGAGGGAGAGCATGGGCACCACGGGCGCCAGCTCAGTCAAACTCGCAGAGTTCTGGCTTCACAACCCGACTGCATGGTTTTTGCACATAGAAGCCCAGTTCGCACTGCATGGGATAACAACGGACAACACAAGATATTACTATGTGGTTGCTGCGCTGGATGCGTGCACCACGCAATAGGTGACGAGCCTGCTACAGGAGCCGCCAGCCCAAGGAAAATATGAAGTGCTCAAGAGGATGCTTCTCCAGTGTTACACCCTTTCTGACAGTGAGAGGGCAGAGAAACTCCTAACGTGTTCGGAGTTAGGGGACAGATCAGCAGTGGATCTCATGGACAGCATGCTGGCGCTGAGGGGGAAGGACAATGAATCTTTTCTGTTCGCCCACTTGTTCCTCAGGAACCTACCAGCTACGGAGAGGGTGATCTTGGCCAACTCGCCGCAGCTGGTTGCTAGGAACTACCGTGCCCTGGTGCAGGAAGCAGACCGAATCATTTCGGCAACCAGAACTCTCAGCGCACAGGCAATGGCAGCGATTCCAGCGAGGTCGAGGAGCCGTGGGTGGTAGCCGGGACGCAGCCGGGACGCAGCTTGCATTGCGTGCCAAAGTGCACAAGCACACCAGAGCCCCCCTTGAGCAGTTTCAAATCCCAGCCAGGAGGTTCGGCTATGTCCATGTCGATTTGGTGGGACCCCTCCCACCGTCGCAAGGTTTCACGCACCTTTTGACAGTTGTGGACCGCACCACGCGCTGGCCTGAAGTGGTCCCGCTGGCTTCTCCTACATCCGCGGAAGTGGCACACGCTTTTTGTCAGCCTGGGCTGCACGTTTCGGATCTCATCAGGCATCACATCCAACAGGGGTCCACAGTTCATTTCAGAACTCTGGTCCGCGATGGCCCAGAGCCTGGGGGTCAAAATTCATTGCACTACCTTGTACAACCCCCAGGCTAATGGGTTATGCGAGTGTTTTCATAGGTCGCTTAAAGCAGCGCTCAGAGCTTCGCTCACGGAAACAAATCAGGTCGACTGCCTGCCCTGGGTTCTTTAAGGGTTGTGCTCTGCACCAAAGGAGGATTTGGCAGCCTCCCCGGCAGAACTTGTTTTTTCTCAGTCGCTGCGGATTCCCAGAGAGTTTTTACCAGAAAACCCCGCCCCCGAGGCTAATCTGCCCGCACAATTTTTACACAGCACAGAGGCTGTGAGCGTGCCGGGCCCAGCCCACCATTGTTTTCCCTGCACAGTCTTCCCAAAAAGCTTGCAGAACACCAGTTTTGTTTTTGTCAGGCACGATGCACACAAGACCCCGCTGCGTCCACTGTACGACGGACTGTTCAGGGTGTTGGAACCTGGGGCAAAGCATTTTGTGTTCGACTTGGGGGGGATGTATGGAGACCGTCTGCATCGACAGGCTGAAGCCTGCATTTGTGTTGGCAGACGAGCAGGTGATGTTGGCCCAAGCTCCCTGGCGCAGACACCCACCGTTGGTGGCTCCACAAGTTTGTGATCCCTCGGCAGGGATCTACGCTTGCAAAGCTGATGTGTTCCCCCCCTCCCCCTTTCCCTCCACAGACTGACATGGCCTCCAATACACTTCACCAGCAGGGTGGTTCGACTGGATCGGCGACCCCCTGCCACAGTCACTATGGGCGCCGGCTCAAGCCCAAAGGATTGTGGGTTAGTGCCCCTTCTGGGTGTTTGGGGGGGCTGTGTGGGGGCATTGTGTGGGGGTTTTCACCACCCAGAGAAGGCAAGGGGAAGGGAGAACAATGGTCCGAAAGAGGAGGTGTCATCAGGGTGGTATCAGATGGGATGGTTAGGTCTACGCACCCCCCAGGGAGAGTTAACAACTGCCGGTGCCGCTAAGAGAAGAAGGTGGTTGGAGCGGTGCCGGCGTTATGTCATGTTAATGTGCCACACAGTTCTTTGTTCAAATAATAATGTGTTGTGGTTGGAAGCTCCGGGTCTTGATGCATGGTAATAAAGATATAAAAGAGGAATGCACTCCGACCCGGGATTCTCTTTTGCTGTAAATTATGTTGGAGAAGGAATAAAGTTTCTTTATCGTCCATCTCGTTGCCTCGCCTGCCTCCTTTCTCCACAAAGGTGTTTTTAATCACAATAGCCAAAATGCCAACATATGATGAATGCATACAGTTCTATAACTAAACTTTGAATTAGCATATGAATTCATGTCATGTTTGACAGGAATTCATTCATAAAGACTACAAAGTATGGTTACAATATGTACATGTTATAGTTCTTTGCTATATTGGCTGGGTTACAGGATGAAAGTAGCATTAGTGCTAATGTTATACCCTCACTTCCTTAGACACCATTTCATATGTGTGTAGCTAAATTAAAAAAAAAAAAAAAAAAAAAATCACCTCATTTACTACTTGGGAATGATGATGTGCTTCTGCATTTTCCTCCAAGATAATCAGTGGAAATATAGAGCAGAAGGTAAGATAATGTGCTTCCAGGAAAGCTGTAAGTTAGCTGTCATTGTGAAAAAAGCCTACAGGCTTACAGGCTTAAGGATTTATTTAAAGTTAGAAAACTCATTTCATACAGTATAAAGGCTGCAAAATGCAACAGTTCAGGGATACAAAAAAAAACAACCTAGCTGATAAGCAAACAAAAAATGTATACTCTACACATTCTATATGCATACGAAGATGGTTGGAGCCTTCTGTCTATATTCCACATTCAATTCTGCACATTTTGTGAAAGCTTACAAACACAAACCAAACACAGCCGTACCACTGGAAACCCTGGCGTCAGTATGCGACATTGTACCCAACACTTAGCAAGCCCAGTGAAAGAAGATACTTTTATACTTTTTGAGAAATTGTGCAATTTGTTGTGCAGTAATTAAAGCCCCCACAGGCTACCACAATCTACAACACTGCCTCCAATTTCATTTCTTAACTTAAATCTCCTCTACTGCTGCCATGTTTGTTGTCAAAAACATTTTTTCCTTCTTTGGGGTAAAGTTTGACTCAGACATTCTCTAGTGGATTTATTGCTTAATGTCCGTGCCAATATAAAGTCTGCATGGAGGTATGAGGGCAATGTATCATCTTATGTAAAGGGAGCATAAAAGTGCCCTTACATTGTGAAACTGCATACTTTTTAAGCTTTTATGGTCTCATTTTGATCACTAGCATTATAAATGGCAGATTTGACACTGCTTGGAAGAGCTTGACTTATTCCTAAGAATGCAAACTTAGTTCCAACATCATCATCATCATCATAGCAGTCTGTCGTGGGCGACAATGACTGTTTCACTTAGGTCTGATCAGATTCCTCCACACAGCTCTGTCCTTAGCCTTCCACTGCCAGGAACTCCTGTCTATATCCAACTTCTTCAAGTTTCTTTTTACAGTGTCTTTAAATCTGAGCCTTGCTCTACCCTGATTGCGTTTGCCCTCGCATAACTGAGTAGAGTAACTGCCGAGGGAGACGCTGGTGGTCCATCCTCTCAACATGTCTGAGCCATCTCAGGTTCATCTGTATTAGCATGTCCTCCATTGATGGTAGACCAGCTCGTTTCAATACTTCTGTGTTGGTTATCTTGTCTTTCCATGAGATGTTCATTATGGCTCGAAGGTGTCTCATCATGTACGCATGGAGTTTCATCTTATGTAAAGGGAGCATAAAAGTGCCCTTACATTGTGAAACTGCATAAGTGTGTAAAGTATGGTTAAACATGAAGCTTTTCAGACACGAGTCTTTCACAATATAAATATTGTTTACAGATCTATAAAAACAGCCCAACACCATCAGTTAAGCTGTCTTTATTCAGGACTATATTGTTAAATCACCAGCATGTGTGTGCTTGGTATAAATGAGGCTCTGTGTTCGATCTGGATCAGGATCATATACCAGGACAGATGCCAGTTTTGAAAGAAACCGTTCGGCCGCACCTCTTTAATCCTTCATAGGGGCTTTCAACTGTCAACCCTTTTTTTAAAGAAAAAAAAAAAAGTCAAACTTCACTGGCACATGGAAAAAAAAAAAAAAATCTTATTCATGACCAGTGTTGGGCAAGTTACTAAAAGGTAACCAATTACAATTATGAGTTACTTCTTTTAGAAAGTAATTGAGTTACTTTACCAATTACTGCATGAATAAAGTAATTAGTTACTTGGAAAAGTAGCTTTCACATTACTTTTAAATGCAAACATAAATCATCTTGCACACACAGCAAGATAATTTAATGGATTACATTACAGGCTTATTAATGGCAGGCTGAAAACAGACTGTTTCAGAGCTTCACAGAGTTTTTTTTTTTAAATGTTGGTGTTGCTGCACATGTGTCAGTGTGTGGGACAAAGCAAAGTTGCCGACTTTTCAGAAAAACTTGGGAGTGAGATTTAGCGGGAATTGTGCAAGGGAGACACTGGGGCATAGGGTTGGAGTGAGCAGGCAGGTGCACAATACACAAAAGTTTTGTTTTTTCAAGGCCTACACTTCTATACCACAGAATTAAGTTTTAGAACATGTTCAGTCTGCTTTAGCCTTCCTTGAGAGCTCTTATTGTGGGAAAAATCTGGAAAAAAAAAAATCAACATGATATTGCCAGTAATTTCCTCATTTTGGAGTGAGAAATTTTGTGGAGAGAGAGAGGGGAAATGAGTGGGACTCCAAAAGAGTGAGTTGGCAACACTGCAAAAAGCTGTTCGTGTTTATCTTACCTTTACATTATGGATTAATCCCATGTGCAGTGATCCAGTTATCCATAGTCTAAACATCTGCTGTGACAGACATGATCCAGTCTCTCAAATTCCTTTTGGAGATCAAAATCCATTTTTGAATAATCTTTATCCAGGTAGCAAGTAAATTTATTTTAATTTCAGTGGATCACAGTCTCAGCTGTCTGATGGAAAGTGACTTATCACATCTTCAGTCTGTAACGACGTATCTGGCAGTTGGTTTAATTCTTGCTTTGTCACAAATTGTCCAGATACATACTGTGGCATACTGCTAATACCACCTTAAGTGCCACGGATGTGGGGATGCATCCATGTGATGACATCACCACGCTGCGGGTATATTAAGGGGCTAACGGCGGGAGACGCGGTCTTTAGCGCTCCGTCTCTAGCCTGCCTTTGCCTGAACCTCACTCCTGTTAGCTTGTTGTTAGCTGTTGCTACTTGTTCCAGGTGTTGCTAGCCTGTTTATTAGAGCTAACCTTCAACACACAGAACATGCCCACTAATCCCTGCTTCCAGACATAACATTGGCAATGAGGAGAAAAACTGGACTTTCGTAGGAAAATTAATAGTTTTCCTGAAGTATGGATGCGTTGTTGGCAACTTATCCACCATTCCTCACCACGCCAGGCAAGCTACCCATTCTTTGGATTCATTGCCACAGACTGTTCGAGTCGTTCGTGTGCGCCACCGGCCTGGCTAGTACTTGTGAGGATAGGCTGCGTACCATGCTGATTCGCAGCCACGGCAGCGAGGGACAGCGCGTCTTCAGAACATTGCGACCAGCAGATACCTACGACAAATGTATTGCATCGCTAGCCATACATTTCATGAACCCCAAGGGTGTGACGGCTAGATGAGTCAAGTTCTGCCAGCGCAGAGAGCAAGCAGGTGAGTCGGTCCAGCAATTTGTCACAACCTCCGCTGTTTGACTAGTGCATGTGAGTATGGACACTTGGAAGAGGAGATGGTACGAGACAAATTGGCGGAGCCCACTACAAATACAAAGCTGCGGGAGAAGCTAGTGATGGCGCCAAACGTCCTGACACTGACCAAAGCACTGGAGACAGCGTTCCAGCTAGAGCTAGAAGAGGCTGCCCAATTAGCAGGCCCTGGCCCATGCTCCCCACAGTCAGCTCCCCTGGTGCAAATGGTTGCCTCGGCTGCTGAGCCCGTCAACCCCATATCTTCTCTGGAGGGCCCCGAGGTAGACGTCATGGAATAGCAGGGCACCACAGCACAGTGACCTAGCAGTAAACCCAGTTTGACTGACAACGGTTCGAGTCCGCTGCACTCAGACGAGGACGCAGCCACTCCCTGCCTTGCACCCCATGCAGAGCAGAACCCAGTAGAACCAGAGCTGCCACAGGAGCTCCAGACCGCATCCACGCAAGACCCAGAGCCACCACAGGAGCTCCAGACCGCATCCACGCAAGACCCAGAGCCGGTCCTCACACAGCACGAGCGTTTTGAGCTGCTGCCTCATCGCATGAGATGTGGTCCACAGTCATCCAGGACACGGAGGAGGGTGGGACCTGCCCCGTCAGCCACAAGACCAATCTGCCTCCATGTCCACCACCGGATGACCTGCCAGACGATACCCCAGTAACAGCGCTTTTCCCCTTCAGTGGGACAGAAGAATAACAGAAGCGCCTCATGCAGCACGAGCATTCGAGCTGCCGCCTCACTGCAGCAGATCTGGTTCAGAGTCAAGCAGGACCCTGGTGAACAACGCCAACCCGGAGTACGTCCTGCCACTGGCAAGAACATCACGGCACCACAATCACAACCAGCATCAGAGATGAGACAGCATAATCTGGACTCGACACATCCTCACCCGGCATAAGCCTCACGGAACTGCCATACAGCTGCAGGAGATAGAGTCCATGGCCAAGCATGACCCTGATGAATGTCGGCAACCCGAAGTGCGTCCTGCCGCCGATGAGAACGTCACGCCACCACAACTGCAACCAGCATCAAGGATGAGAGAGCAGCGCAGCATGAAGCCGACTAGGTCCAGACTCATGGTCCTCGAATGGGTTCGGGTCCGCCGTTCCAAATGCCTAGACAACCTGCAGATGCTCCTGTCACCACCAGTGCAGATCACTGGGGCCAGCTGCCTTCCATATGGCCGATGGTCCAAGATGGCATGCCAGTCATCTGCAGAGGGTAAGATCAATAGCCACCCCAGTTCAAGACGCGATGCTGGAAGCAACCCAACCAGTGTGGGACCTGGACCAGAACTTTGTTGATGAGTGAGCCATGATTCCAGCGAGATGGCACCCAGGTCCGCTGCGGCAGGTGCCCACAGGGCCACACCGACCGCGGGCTCGCCTGAGGTCCCTGAGGTTGGACAGTATGAAATTCACCGTTTTGAATCACCCTTTATTGTCATTCAACTGTACAACCAATCATGTACAGTAGAACGAGATTGTGTTTTACCTATCTACTGTGTTAATCACACACACCCCATGTGTAGAATCAGGACAACCTGCAGATGCTCTTGTCACCACCAGTGCAGATCACTGGGGCCAGCTGCCTTCCATATGGCCGATGGTCCAAGATGGCATGCCAGTCATCTGCAAAGGGTAAGATCAGTAGCCACCCCAGTTCAAGACGCGATGCTGGAAGCAACCCAACCAGTGTGGGACCTGGACCAGAACTTTGTTGATGAGTGAGCCATGATTCCAAAACGGAATCACCGTTTTTGAAATGCTTAAACAGAGCATGGTTGATAACAGTGACGGAATAACCCACTCAACCATGCAGGGTTTTGCCAGCAGTCTACCTGGTTGCCCAGGTTCATATAATGGTTTAAAAAGTGATTGTTATGGTGTATGGAACCTTGAGTAATTTATGGTTTGGGTTTAGAAGGTGATCAACCATATTGTGCTATTGACAGGCAAATATGTGTACCCAAATGTTGGTTAAACATCGGCTAAATATAGCACTTAACATCATGCTTATGTTAACCATAGCACTGGTAACAGTATACAGTGATCCCTCGCTACTTCGCGCTTCACCTTTCGCGCCCTCAGTGCATCGCGGATTTTTCAAAAATATTCATCAAAAATTCAAAATTGAGAAATAATGGGCGGGTGCTAGCAGAAGGCAGGGAGACTACATTAGACCATCACGTGTCAACACGGAGAGCAGCACAACTCTCTGCTCGCTGTTGTCGTGTTGGCTGGGCTCGGAAATCTCGCAAGCTGATTGGCCGAGACGTTTCACCCACCTCCTCTCCCTGCCGAGCACCCATGAAGGGAAGAAAGACCGCATTCATTGCTTTTTATCGCTCGTGTTACTTAGTCTCGCCGCGTGGAACTTTTTGCTGTTCTCTTGTGCCATTTTGTGCGAAATAGTCTTCCCGTCGAGGCACTACGCCACCTCCTGCAGCTTCAGCTCTATCGGAAGCTGCCCTCGATGATCCTGCGCCTCCAGCACCTCACGATGAGGCGTCACCTGAGGAGCAGTAAAGCTCTCATTAACCTGTGCAGTAAATCATTTTCATCTTGAGTTACGTATCTTGTTATAAGAATAAAAGAGTTCTAAAAACATATTTATGTACACTTTGTTTACATCTACGTATGTATGTACACGTACACACACACACACGTATCATATGAGAGTGAGAGAATGAACGTACGTATTGTTTATGGATGACGTCATTGGGGTGACGCTACTTCGCGGTTTTTCACTTTTCGCGGTCGGTTCTGGAACCCATTAACCACGATAAGTGAGGGATCACTGTACTGCCATATACATGTGTACAACACGCAGTTATATCATCTGCCCATAGCCAGGCCATGGATATTTGTTAGCTAGCTCTGTGCTACATTATATGAAATGGCTCTGGTTACGTTTATGCTGTGCTAGCTGTATGCCACTGCATCACCACTCCCAGCTAAGGTAAAACCATCACCAGGAGTTCTGATTTTTTCCAAGGGGGAGGTAAATATGGCATACTGCTAATACCACCGTAAGTACCACGGAGGTGGGGACGCATTCATATGACGACGTCACCACGCTGTGAGTATATTAAGGGGCGAGAGACGCGGTCTTTGGTGCTCTGCCTCTAGCCTGCCTTTGCCTGTACCTCACTCCAGTTAGCATGTTGTTAACTGTTGCTACTTGTTCCACGTGTTGCTAGCCTGTTTATTAAAGCTAACCTTCAACACACAGAATGTGTCCTCTGGTCCCTGCTTCCAGACATAACACATACAGCGGGGAAAATAAGTGTTGAACACGCCTTTATTAGTCCCACAATGGGGAAATTCCAGGATTGCAACATTATAGGGATAGCAACACTCAGAGCAATAATTTAGAAGATAAGAAAATAAGAGCAGTGAATATACAATGGGGCAAAAAAGTATTTAGTCAGCCACCAATTGTGCAAGTTCTCTCACTTAAAAGATGAGAGAGGTCTCCAATTTTCATCATAGTAGTATACCTCAACTATGATGCCACTCTTTAGGGAAAAAGGTTCAGCACAGATTGGTCAGTGCAAGTTTGCTGATACATAAACAGCAATATTTTGGTCAAAAGGTTTTCAAACAAAAGAAAAAAGGCACGAAAAGCCTATCTGATTAATCAAGTAATCGATTGCCGCAGCCCTACTCCACCGATTTTTTTCATTATTCAAAGTTTAGCAACATTTTAGGGATGCATTTCAGTCTATAAATCCTCCTTGGTCATAAATTTGATGACTATTTTTATCTATAAGGCTGTATCAATTGTTTAAAAAAAAATGTTTAACAGATACTGTTAAGAGTCCTTTCAATTTACCCAATACTAACTATAAACACATTGAGTTTAAAGTTTCAGTTTCCCACTGCCTTTCAGTAGAGCAATTGTTAATCTCCACAATACACTGTAACTTTCATTTCTTGCATTGTCTTGTTCCATTTTAGCTCGTTTCCGTTTCTCTAATGTATTTTTAAGTTTGCTTTTAAATTTTTATGTCTTTGTTTTGCAGCTTGCTGTAATGCTTTAATGTTTTATGTAAAGCACTTTGAATTGTCTTGTACATGAAATGTGCTATACAAATAAACTTGCCTAATCATGGAGCTTGTATTTCTGTGTGAAATACAGTTGATATAAAAAGTCTACACAACCCTGTTTAAATGCCAGATTTTTGTGATGTTAAAAAAAAAATAGAGACCAAGAAAAATCATTTAAAAACTTTTTCCACCATTAATGTGACCTATAACCTGCACAACCCAATTGAAAAACAAACTGAAATCTTTTAAGGAAAAAAATAAAAAACTTACAGTAACCCGTTTGCATAAATTTGCACACCCTGTTATAACTGGGGATGTGGCTGTGTTCAGAATTAACCAATCTCATTTAAACTCATGTTAAATGGGAGTCAGCACACACCTGCCACCATTTAAAGTGTCTCTGAATAACCCCAAATAAAGTTCAGCTGTTTTAGTAGGCTTTTCCTGACATTTTTGTAGTCACATCTTACAGCACAAGCCATGGTCCACAGAGAACTTCCAACGCATCAGAGGGATCTCATTGTTCAAAGGCACCAGTCAGGAGAATGATACAAAAGAATTTCAAAGGCATTAAATATACCATGGAACACAGTGAAGACAGTCATCGTCAAGTGGAGAAAATATGGTGCACCAGTGACATTACCAAGAACTGGATGTCCCTCCAAAATTGATGAAAAGACGAGAAGAAAACTGGTCAGGGAGGCTGCCAAGAGGCTGAGAGCAACATTGAAGTAGCTGCAGGAATTTCTGGCAAGTACATGTGACAATCTCCCATCTAGGGTGGCAAGATGGAAGCCTTATCTTACGAAGAAAAACATCCAAGCCTGGCTACATTTTGCAAAAAACACATTTCAAATCTCCCAAACGCACGTGGGAAAATATGTTATGGTCCAATGAAACCAAGGATGAACTTTGCGCCAAATATACCTTTTGGAATTATGGCCAAAAACAACACTGCTCATTACCCAAAGAACACCATACCTACAGTGAAGTATGGTGGTGGTAACATCATTTTTTTGGAGCCATTTTTCTTCAATTGGAACTGGGGCCTTAGTCAAGGTGGAGGGAATTATGAACAGTTCCAAATACCAGTCAGTGTTGGCACAAAACCTTCAGGCTTCTGCTAGAAAGCTGAAGAGAAGCTTCATCTTTCAGCATGACAATGACCCAAAGAACACATCTAAATCAACAAAAGAATGGCTTCACCAGAAGAAGATTAAGGTTTTGGAATGGCCCAGCCAGAGTCCAGACTTGAATCTGATCAGACATCTGTGGGGTGATCTGAGGAGGGCTTTGCACAGGAGATGCCCTCGCAATCTGACAGATTTGGAGCATTTTTGCAAAGGAGAGTGAGCAAATATTGTCACATCAAGATGTGCCACGCTGACAGACTCCTACCCAAAAAGACTGAGTGCTGTAATAAAAGCCAAAGGTGCTGCAACAAAGTATTAGTTTCAGGGTGAGCATATTTATGCAAACAGGTTATTGTGAGTTTTTTTATTTTTCCCCTTAAAAGATTTCAGTTTGTTTTTCCAATTGGGTTGTACAGGTTATAGGTCACATTAATGGTGGAAAAAGTTTTGAAATGATTTATCTTGGTCTCAGTTTTTTACGTTGCGAAAACCTGACATTTGAACAGGGGGGTGTAGACTTTTTTTATATTCACTGTACATGCTCCTTGGTGTATGGAATCTAAACTGGGGCTGTAACGTTACTGTTATCTGTGCACACTGATGCGGAAAAATTTAGCAATAAAATCTCTCCACTCTGGGGACCGGTTTCAACTCTTTCCACTTTCACACCTCCAAAATCCTGTTGTCATATGCAAGAACACCAAAAGTGTGGACAAACTGCCAGTTTGTGTGCACGGCCCCACAGATGAGGATGAGATGGGTGACTATTATAAAAGCAGCCTTTTCAATTTTTTTGCAAAGATTTATTTGAATAGAGGCTTAATTTCTTTATATTAATTTATTTTAAAAGCCTTTCAGATTTTTGCAAAGATTTATTTATTCTGAACAGATATTTTTCATTAGATGCTGCCCATTTTTTTTTGACATTGGCCTTTTCGCATGTAAACACAAATAAATATATAGTAGCTACAAGTGGCAATCATCTGGTACCAAGCAGATGTGGACTTAAAGATCTTGCATTGCTTAGCACCAGCATTTAAAACCTAAGGTCTGCCACACAGTTTTTAAAGCAGCACCATGTAACTTTCTTGTCCCTTGTTGAAAAGGCCACAACCACAGCGACCACGACCCCAGCCCCAACAGCCAACCACAGGGCTTTTTGTTGCTGGTGGCTAAAGTCGTGCCTTGTGATTTGCTGCTGGGACTGAGGCCACATCTACTTTTGCTCAGTCAGGCAGTCAGGACAAAAAAAAAAAAAGCTGTTGAGGGCAATGTGGGTGCACTCAGGCTATGGATGAAGTGACATTCACACGATCAAATCTTGGTGTACCATCAAAATAATTTTGCAAACATTATCTTGAGGTGAACATCTAACAGTGCCACATTAAAATGTACATTGAAGCCATGCTGTACTTCAGCTGTTTAGAACAAGACTTTGCTGGCAAGATTAAAACCCGGGCTCTCCTGCTTTACAGGCACTCACCATAATCACAACACCACACAACTGCTTTAGTTTTCATTTTTTCTCAAATGACAAATGTTCAATTGAAAGGATTCCCTGCAGCAGTAGTACAGCATTTAAAACTTAATGTGCACTATATTTTTTTCCCAAATGCACAGAGGAGGTATGTTGCACTCTAGAAGAATGATATATTACCAGAAGGATTTGAACCCAGGGCAACTCCATGACAGGTGAGTATCTTCATGGCCTACACCACACAGCTGCTTTAGGTTACACACTCAAAAAGGAAAAAAAGTTCCACTGACAGACATTTCATAAGCAGGATTTTCTGAACATTAACAAAATTCCACTAAATTTGCTGGTTAGCTGAAGAATACTGTTCTGATTGTGAGTCTGAAGTTTAATCAAATTTGAATCAGTATATCTGGAGTTAAACCCAAAACTATATGCTAAAGAGAAACTGTACAAATTGACTGGCCTAGAAAATCAAGACAAATTGACATTTTTGCATTATTTTAGCAACTTTTCATTATCAGTGTGTGTAGATGATCTCTACTTAATTTCAAGCAATTTGGATCAATGGCCTAGGAGGAGTTTATTTTGAGTTCACTTGCACATTTTTGAAAATATGTTGCAGAAAACTTCATTTTCAGAGGTTGCCATCACTGACAAAAAGTTGCGGAAGGTTTCAGTGAATAGAATGATGAAAGAATTTTTAGTCTAAACTCAGCCATTCTTAAGATATTTGCAAAAACATAAAAGTGTTTATTGTAGCACCACCTATGTGCACAATGCCTTGATCTTTTGTCTTCAAGTAGTGGGAAGAGTTTCTGATCGGACTGTAAAATTTCAAGTTTCCACATAGTACCATTTTTCAGAACAAAAATGAGAAAAGCAATAGGTTTCCAGCAGCATAGCTGCTTGGAACTCTAATGATGAAGATCATGGTCTCTGTGTGAGCAGATAATTTTGTAGAAATCCATAAGATACTGTATTAAACATCCCCAAATAAAACAAATAAAAAGAGGTGTGCCCTATTCAGGAGAAGTAACAGTATTTTCTGGACTGATTTTTAGTGATTTTGTCACATGGCCTCAAACCTAATGAAAAAAAAATGCATTTTTTAAATTAAAAATATAAAAATATACGGAGTAATGAAACCACATAAAGAAGTGTGCCCTACTCACCAGAAGTAACATTACTTTTCTGCACTGATTTTGAGTGACTTGGTCACATGGCCGCAAAGCTAAAAATATTGTTAAGTATTGTTATGAAATATATTGATAAATGAAACCAAATAAAAAGGGGTGTGCAGAAGCAACAGTATTTTTCTGGACTGATTTTGAGTGACTTGGTCACATGACCTCCAAGCTATTGAAAAAAATGCAATGTTTTTATTAAAAATAATATAACATACATGGAGTTATGAAACCAAATAAAAAGAGGTGTTCCCTATTCACCAAAAATAACTATTTTTCTGGACTAATTTTGAGTGCCTAGGTCACATGATGTTGAAGCTATTGAAGATACAGGCTTTCTTCCCCATAATTATGCTAGTAATTTGTTGGCGGTCTCTTAAGTGAAACCCTGCTGTAGAACCAATGTTGCCAACTTGGCACTTTTGTTGTTAAATCTGGCAATTTTTCAGCCCCCCTGGACGACTTTTTTTTCGTCAGATGTGACTAGTGACAAATCTAATGACTTTTCCTGGTGTTATCAAAGACTTTTCTGGTGTTTTGGACACTGACGTGAAAGTGCGTGATTGCTCTGCAGTTATCATCCTCAACAAGCAGTGGGTGGTACCGTGAGGCTCTCCTGTCCCCTTCCCCATCCCTCAAAACGTGAGGGACGGGGATTTCCATTGTGTATCGCTGCTCACTTTATTTCATGTTGCGTGCAAAATCATGAATGACTTCCCGACCCAGTCACGTGGTACGACGTCAACACATACGTCAGCAGTACACGCCTCGAAACACCTTTCGCCAAATATTTCCTGGATAAGTCTGGAGCACCCTCAAAGCTCTGGAGCCTGCCGTCCCACCACTAGCTGCAGCAGTGGCAAAGCGCTTTAGCCTTCTTCCCAGCAACAGGTTGAAGCCATTTCTTAAATGTGCGCGGAACGGCCAAGGCAGGGCAGGGCGATAAAGCTGCTGTGACCACCCCGGCAGGTTACTTTTTTTCTTAACAGCATCTGTGTCCGTGCTGCCAGACTCTTTTTTTTTTTCTTCCCCCCTCCGAGTCCAAACTCATGTTCACTTTCTATGTTTGTTGCAGCGCTCGTACAGTAAAGAAACACGAACTGAATGTGACTCAGCTGTGACTGACTGGCAGTGGCAGACAGGGAGGAGGGGCCAGCCAGCCCAGGTATGAGCTGATTGGATCGGTTAAGAGCAAGCTTTGGTTTCCGGTGATGTGTGGGTGTTCACGTAAATCAAAACTCTCTCTTTTTTTTTGGGGGGGGGTGCACATGGAAATGCCAAAACTATGGTATATTTGGCCTTTTTAAAAAGTTTTGATTGTATAGCCCCTAAAACTATTGTATATCTAGCAACACAACACTGTAGCAGTCAGAGAGGAGAGGAGATCCACACCACCCTGGTTCCGATTGCAAATAAATTGCGCATGCGCAAACCCCCCGCCAAACCTGCCCTGTTCTAGAGTGGGCTGCAAATGTTTCTTCACTGTCAGTTAGTGATGGCCTATTTAAATGGCAAAATTAAAACAAAGAAACCAAGAATCAACAGAAGAAAGTTAATTTGTAGTTCTAAACATATTTAGGGTGTTTTTTTTACTCTTTTTTTTTTTTTTTTTTTTGTTTCTCCCGTGACATTATTCTTCTCTGCTACAGCGTCCATTACAATGACATGCAAATGACCAATTTTGCAAATTGGATGATGACATTATTTATGGACTTTTAAGAAAGCCAATAGCTACTTTCCTTACTGAGGAGCTGGCAACAGTGTGCAGAACACCGGGCAATACAGGGGGCTTGAACGGGGAGTGAATGTGTGTTGCTGTCTGCTGCTGGGAACTCCGATGGAGCCGAATAGCGAACGTAAAACTAACTTCACCGCAGTAATAAACTCACATTTTTCTCTTCAGCTTTTGAACACCACAAGTGAAGCAAAAACGTGAATATTCAACAGACTCAAATATACTGTTAAACAGACCTCAACACAAAACATGGAAGACAAAATTTAAAAAAAAAAACAAAACTTACTTACTGGAAGAAGATCAGGAAGAGTTACTGAAAAAGCACAGCAAAATTGGTGGGTTAAAGAACAAAAATCCACAGAGGGAATCAAGAAAAAAGAAGTAAAAACAGATGAGTGCCTGACAGCAGCAGACACAGGGCTAATTTAACACAGGTGACATTAACTAAGGTAGTCAATTACAGAGGAAGCAAACCCCAACTGCACTGTGACTACCAAAATAAAATAGGAAGTCATTAAAAAGAAGCACATAGAATAATAGAGAGTAGAAACTGCAGAACACTTTCACTGCCTCTCAAACCATAAAACTGTGAATATGATCTGTGAGAATTCTTGTCGGGCCGTTTTAGCAAAAATGCCAAAGTTTTGTTGTTAAGCCAGTACCCACACATTTCCCATAAACATCTTCAAAGCAAGAATCTGCGAGTGGAGTCACCGTATGTGTCAGAGAGAGAAGAGGAGAGGCAGGGGGTGGATACTGTTCCGTTTGTGCTATGCCCAGCACTTCCAGCGTCTTTGTTTATAGCTCTGCGCTGCTCTTTCACACAGAATTGATGAGGGCAGCATGCACATTAAACACATCGCTTTTGGCAGGCGCAGTAACACACAAACTGTGCTTCTAAAACCCACTGCAGTGACCTTTCAGATGCAGATGGAACAGCAGCTCCCCTCCACCGCCAAAATGTCAACATCTTCTGCTCTCTCTTCGCTTCTAAGAGAAAACAAGTTGGCAGCAGGTTAGCCTTCGTGTCTCTGCACATCGGCCAAACACACACAAACACACACCATGTCCAGAGCTCAGTGTTATTGTCGTACGATTCGCTAAAGGATATAAATTCCCACATAATTCCTTCAAGGGCGTATATTGTAAGCAGACGACCTCAAGGCCGCGCTGCACTCACTGTGTGTGAACCTGCACATTAAAAACGGAGCATGGCGGTCTTTTCTGCTTGTCTCTCTGTCAGTACACCGTGAAATCCAGGGCTTATTGGAGTGAAGGAATGGAGGCATGTGAGCATTTGTTTTGGGACTGAGCTCTGCCTGGAGGGTCACCGTAACTCTGCCAGCAAGCCTCAGCCCATGTCATCACAATCCGGATGGTTATGAATCACACGCCAGGGTCTAGCCGACCTGATAAATACTGTCTATCTGACCGCAGTTACACGCCTCCACACCTACAATATGATTCACACACGCTCGCTGTCATTATCAACTTGAAAATGCATAAACACAGCCAAAGGGGGGAAAAAATCTATCACACAAAAGATAATCCTCTTTTCTGTTCTGTAAACTTTACTGATTCTCCCCCTAGATTCCACAAGTTTACAGAACTGACCAAGGATGAGTTATACTTGATCCAAAAACATCAAAAAAGATTTTGCAAACATGTTTCTGTGTGCATGAAAAACAACTAGATGTGAAACACGAATTGCTAATTGCCGTGCTGCTTGTTGTAAAAGTTCAGTCAGAGGCATGCGTAGAGCACTTTGTACCATTCTTCAAGTGTCATTTTGATTTTGTAAATGTGCAAAATAAAGCGATCACTTCAATTATTACTTTGTTTCCTGTGGGGTAAAAGTTCTGTAATGAGTTTTATCCACTGTGTTTGTACAGACAGAATTTGACTTGATACATTACACCCACATAAGCATCAGCATGATGTGACTGTTCTGCAGAGTGGCAGCATCCCCCCCCCCCTCCTCCATTTGAGCTAGTTCAGTAACAACAGGTCCGATTATACCAGAGCTGTTCTAAGGAGTGGAGTCCCTGAGTCTGTCAAGCTGTCACTGCTCAAGAAAAATACATAGACAACTAGAAAAGCACTCAGAGAGCGGACACCTCTGCCAAGTCTCCTTCCTTCCCTCCCTTTGTCCATCCATCTGTCCGTACCTCTCTGCCTTCATCCCTCTGTATGTTGCAAGATAGGGCTTTGGTGAAGGTATGCATTTATGGATCACCTCCAAAATCTAATGGGTTCGTCTATAGCCCAAAGGCCACCTCTGGTGAAAATTTCGTGAGAATCCATCCAGTAGTTTTTGTATAATCCTGCTACACAAATACAAATACAGGTCTTGGTGGAGGTATGCACTCTCAGATCATCACCAAAACCTAATGGGTTCATCCTTAGGTCAAGGGCGTCCTTTGGTGAAAATTTTATCCAAATCCATTCAGCAGTTTTTGCGTAATCCTGCTGACAGACAAATGGCAGCAAGAACATAACTTTCTTGGCGGAGATAATGATGTTTACATTAACAGTTGAGGAACTTCTTTCAAGAAAGTACAACAGTCAATAAAAGCATTCCTGGTTGGCTTGCCAAGTGGGTCGACCCTCTTGGCGACACAGGTAGAGTGCTGGACTCTGGAGCGGGAAGTTGTGAGTTCAAACCCCTGGTTGGACACTACCAGTGTTTAACCACCCATCCCCTTGGCTACAGTTGGTGTTGTTGGCAGGACTTAGCGGTGGTGCATTGACCCTATTCCCCAGATACCACCAGTGTGCTGGTCCCCACAAGAGGTGTTGTTGATAGGACACATTGGTGTTGACACATCAGAAGGCGGACACCCTTAAATGCACCTCTGACAGTGTCAAAATCTGAGGGGGAATAAGTAACAGAGTCAATAAAAGCATTCCTACTTGGCTTGCCAAGTGAGTCAACCCTCTTGCTGACACAGGTAGAGTGCTGGGCTCCTTAGCCGGAGGTTGTGGGTTCAAACCCCGGTTGGATGCCTCCAGTTGGGCTTAACCGCCTGTCCCCTTGGCTACAAAAGCAATCAACTAGTTTTTAAAGCTTCTTTCTTTCTTTAATTATGTGTGTGGGTTTTGTTTGTCCCCACTCAAAGAGTGTCAATGAGTCATTAAAAAGTCTTAGTGACACACCGCAAAAAAAAAAAAAAATAGGCTTTTTTCTTGTTAACATGTCTGTAACATGTTGTTTTTATGAGTTATAAGACATATCCAGAGTGAAATCACTCAAATGTGTCCCGTCTGTGTTTTTTGCTGTAAAATTTCAATTAAGCTCCTCCCCTTGGAAAAAAGCAAGTTTAGATGGAACATTTTTGGAGATGTCACTATAACAGGTCCGTAGTGTTGAGGCAATCACGACATAAGAACTGTCTCCTGCCTGACAAAAGTTAGCCTCCTTGGCCAGTTAGCATTTTTGGTCAATTGCTTTGAAAACTTGACACAAATTAACATGGGTTTTACTATTAAACTACTTTTAAGGACCAGTGCAGTTCCAGTCATTATCCTGGGCCACCATGCATACAACTGGACATGTCCTTCAACTGGTAAGTCATTTTACCACAGAATTTATTCTGTTTAATGTAGTGCTAGCCACCATTAGCCTTGTGGAATGTGGGTGGGCCTATTCACAGATCCCGGGGTTTGAAGGAGGAGGAAAAGTGAAAAGATGGCATGAAACTGAAAGACAATTAAAGGTTTTTTTGTGGAAAAAATGGCATAAGGTACCATTTTACACAATGTATATTTGTTTTACAGAGGATTTATGTCCATCTTTAAATTTTATTTAGTTCAAAATCAAGCCCTTAACACCTTACACTCAGGGGTCAATTTCCCTAAAAACGCCTAAAAATAACATACTCAAAGTAAATCAAAAGCTGTTCTTCAACCCTTTGCAGTATCTTCATGGGGTTGGTCTCATTTAAAAGAAACACTCTGAATTGTTTGGCATCATTATCGATCAAATTGACAAATACTCTTTAAATTTCTACTAAATGGCTTTTAGAGGTCCCATTTTCCACATTTTGACAGCTCCCAAAGGTTTTAATCAAATGTGATATATTTTGGTCAAATTTTCTTTAATTATTGAAGGATCATTGTGAATCATCTTTTGCAGCGTAACTCAGAACTGCTCATTTCAGTGCATGTCTCTTTAAATTCCCTAAGAATTGTTTCCTATGGGGTAAAAGTTCTGTTACTTTTTACGTCACTAAATCTTAGTTGGGTAGTTCCTAGCTTGAAAGCAAATCTGAGCAAACTAACATAAATTTGTCACAAAGAAGGACTAAAATAATGCATCACGGGTGGACGGGGTGTATGGTGTCAGTAGTCGATATGATGATCTCTGGAGTACAGTAAGCACAGAAACATTTATGAATAAGTGGCTAAACTGCTAGCATCAGCGAACTGCCTTTGGTCTCAGAGATAATACTACAAGAAATTAAGCTAAAATAACATCTAAGAATGGTGGATATAGTCAAGTGTTGTAGATAAACAAAGATTCCAGTGTGTGTGTGTGTGTGTGTGTGTGTGTGTGTGTGCGTGCGTGCGTGCGTGCGCAGGAGGGGGTACCCTAATCTAGTCTAGGGTGCCAAAATGGTTAAGGCTGGCCTTTTTGCCAAGTGGTATCTGAGATTTTTTGCTAGTGATTGTGAAATTTATACCAATACTCTGTACCAGTACCAATCTGTTGCACAACATGAAGAGATCACCTGCTGTTAGCTAAACTGTTGATCTGGCTGGTTTTGATCACTATTTTCTATAAATTATATTCACCACACACACACACACACAGACACACGAACCATGCACGTGTGCACACACACACACACGCACACACACACACAGAGCCCCAACAACAATAACGTTAAAACAACAACTTTGATCTACACAAAACACAATCACAACATGAAGCAATTACATCTTGAAACTGCAAAAATTACAGTAATGCGCATGTCTACACACTTTGCATAATAACTTGTACTGCTGCAGTGGCAACAGCACATTGTCTCAAACCAGAAACCCAGCATATTTCAGTGAGCCAAGTTTTATCACTAACCAACATTCACTGAGTGAGCAGCTAAAAAAAGAGCAAAAACAAACTTCACTTTATACAGCCACCACAATAAATTTTGTCCTACCTTTGCTGTTTTGCTGTTATAATTGAGAGGCAACACACAGTAGTGTTGGCTTGAGCTGTTTGCAGTTGGGAGATTGAATCCCCACCATTGGGCAGACACAGAGGTGGAATCATCACTGGTACTAGTTGAGCTGTTTATGCCATTTAATCGATCGATTCTGTTAAAGCAGATTTTGTCACAGTGGCCATCTGACATATAGAGGAATAAGCACAGCCTGACATATTTATATTTTGCTCATTTTATTTATTTATTACAAATCTCGACAGTTCCTATCTGCAGTTTCTTTACATAAGACGCACATTGGTATGAGAGTGAGAGGTGGGGGTGGGGGCCCCTTTAGGAAGTTCTATGAAGGCCAGCCATGGTCACTGCAAACTCTTCACATTGACCATGTTTACACGTACACAAATAGATCAATTATGATTTGATTTCATGGAGTTATCTGATTATTCAAGTGGCCAGGTGAACAGAATAATCTGATAAAGGCCATGTAACTGGGGTCATTAAGTCAAGTGGTTTACCCTCCAATAATCTGTATATTCAGTGAATGCAAACATGAGAAAACTGATTATTGCAATTATCAGTTTATTCTAAGTAACTGGTTTATTGTGACCATATAACCAGGGTCACTGTTACTGCTGTAGTGATTCAAAGTTGGTCAACCCTCAGGGTGCCCCTTCTGGCCTGGGGCACCAAGTATTTGCCTGCTGGCACAGTGCCTCTGACTGTTATGAACTCTATTTTATTAATAAAAATTTTTTTTTGAGGGCTTGCAGTGGCACCCCCTCCAGCAGGTGACGCCCTAGGCAACCACATATATGGCCTGTGCCAAGGGTGCTTAGTGGGGTTGTTGATGATCGGGCTGTCACTTTGCTCTCAGCCTTGACATAATTTGGCTTTAGCAAAAAACTAACTGGCAGACTCTGTTGGGGAACATGGACAGCAGGGGAGAGTGATCTTCCATGATGTCGTCATTCCTAAATGGCATTTGAAGGAGGGAGGATGGAGCTGAGAAAGGGCTTGCTGGGAGAGTGGACACACAGCTGTGGAAATGTTCTCTCACCTGCTAACGGTAGGTGTTATTTGTCATTTGTCACTTTGGTGTGCTGCCATCCTTGTAGGTGAATACATCATGATGCTGCTGTACACATCATTAGCAGACATCACAGCCAAGATTTCTCATTTTCTTGTCGTCAGTCCTTTGTCCTTTCTCATTTCACTGGCTCAAATCTCTAGTGGGAGGGACTTGACTCATTCATGGTTGATCAAAGGTACCCATGTGCGTAGGTTTTCATCTTTCTAAAGTGGTAAACAACAAACAGAATTTGCACAGACTGCTAAGGTGCAGTCTTACAGTAACCCAACAGTGTGCAGCCTGATATGGATTATGCTATATAGGGCCAATACCTGCTAGCTTCAATTCAAACTGGGGCTGCTACAGAGGTCACCACAACAGGGACGAAGCAAGAAAATGAATAGCTGAAAAAAAGAGAAGCAAACAATGGCTACTCTTGATAGATGATAAGATCAGTTCCCTGACAAGGTTAACCTATAACTGCCTGTCCACTGTGAATTCAGAACTTCCCACCACAGATTCAAAAGCCTGAATTATACTTCTGTATTGAACCTACACAGAGCCCACAGTGTACCTTACACATGTGGCCTACGTGCCGTTGTCAGCATGTATAATTGTGCACTGGTTTTATTGCCTTGTTGTCCAGCCAAAATGGTTTCTGCCCTTGTTCAGTAATTTTTGTGTACTTTTTGTATGTTTGTTTATTCAGTGGTGATAGACAATGAGCAGATTGTGATGGGGTTGTAGTTAATAAATGTTGAAAAAACACCCAACTTTTATTATGATTGCTCCAGCAGACAAGAGAAGATGCCAGAGAAAATGGTAGGCTATGTATGATCACCACCACTGCCATCATTTGACAATCTATGTAATTAATGGAGTTAGAAAGAGTAATACAAATGTTCATATCTCCTAATTTCTTTAATAATCTCTTCAATTAGCTTTGCTGTTTATCCAACTCACTTTGGAAGTGGTGCCATGGTGAATGAGCAGAGACAAGATGCAGGAAATTTGTAGGAGAAGACAGAGTGGACTAATCACAGCTGTTGCATTCTGTGGTAGATTGATAGTTACATTTCTGGAGAGGTGCATGCCAGGCTACACTGTAGGGTACGGCATAGGGTCCGTGGCTATGTTACAGCTACAGCATCAGTTAAACACAAAATTATGAATCAGGCTAAAGTAGGAACACCTAACAGATGCAAAAGGGGAAAACATTTCTAGACAGTGCCTCCCAGAGACAAGAGGCATGAATAACATGTCAACTTGTGTGCAAAGAAGTGTACGAACCTACAATTTAGCTACACTATGCCACAGCCTTAGGAGACAAATAGAGATGATATGGAATTGAATTAATATCTACCACTAAAAAATGAGGACGGGGGTTGAAGAAAATGTAGACAATTACGACTTCACTTTCAATTGCTGAAACTGACATCTCTGTGTTTGAATAAATAAAATGAGGCATGCTGGCAAATGCCACAGCAAAGCTTTCTGTAAACATTTATATGCATTTCATTTTTCATGTTGCTAAAGTGACACAATCTGAGTGAGTTTTTGTCTGTAATGTGTTTAGTAGTTTGCTTTCCTAAGAGCAGCACATTATCCTATCACTCTCTGTGTCTCACACACACACACACACATGCATACGTCCAGTCATATGCGGAAATACAGGTTCACATAATCACATAATGGACTACAACCCTGACAGTGAGGAGGCTGCTCAAAAATGGGCAGAAAGTGTAAACACATGTTTGGCATCCTTTGAAAAGCCAGATATTTCACTCATATTTCCCCTTTCATCTCTCAGAGCCACCACCACCACCACCTTCTACCCTCCATCTTCCACACCCACCTCCTCCATATCACATTTTCCTCCATGCCTTTGAGCCGAAGGGAAAACATAAATCACAGGACACAGAGAAGGCAGGAGCCCATGAACACAGGCAACCGTCTCAGTAAATGTCTGTGAAAGGGAGAGACATGATTGTGAGGTGTAGGGACTGCAGGGTGTGTTTGCGTGGGAGAGATGGTGGATGTTGACGTTGCTGCTGTTGTCTTTTTGCCTTAAGAAACAGTGTAAATCTTCTTACTAAGGCCCTGTCACACCACATTGTCACAATGAAGTTGCTGAAGACAATAACAACCAAAAATCACACTGCCATGCAGGAGACAGGAGCTCACTTCTGCTTGGTGCCTATTTGTCCACTGACATTTCTTTTTGCTTTCACTGTATGATTTAATTTTGGTAGATAGACAGAGAGACAGACAGACAGACAGACAGACAGATAGATAGATAGATAGATAGATAGATAGATAGATAGATGTAACTGGGAAGTTGCAGTGTAAAAGCAGCATGACACAGTAGACAACCCAAATAACAGAAATTAGATTAGATTAGATTAGATTCAACTTTATTGTCATTACACATGTATGAATACAAGGTAACGAAACACAGTTTAGCATCCAATCAGAAGTGCAAAGGACAGCAGTGCAGTATATACGGTAATTAACAGTATGTGCAATTTAAGCAAATATATGCAAATATATGCAGCAGTGCAGAAAGTTAAAAGTACTGTTATGTGCAAATAATGTGCAATAAGTTAGATGTAGTTATGTAGTTATGCAGTTATGTACAGGTGAGGATGGTAAAAGATGATTGTAAGAGAGTCAGCGGGGAACTAAGTTCAATAACGTGACAGCTGTTGGAAAGAAACTGTTCCTAAACCTGCTGGTTCTAGTCCGAAGGCTTCTGAAACGTCTTCTGGAGGGGAGAAGCTGGAACAGTCCATGAGCAGGATGGTTGGAGTCCCTAAGAATGCTGCGTGCCCAGCGCAGACATCTTTTCCTGTAGACGTCCTCTATAGCTGGAAGTGGAGTCCCTGTGATGCGTTGGGCGGTTTTCACCACCCGCTGCAGCGCCTTGCGGTCAGCTACAGAGCAGCTCCCATACCAGAGTGTGATACAGTTGGTCAGGGTGCTCTCTATCACGCAGCGGTAGAAGTTGCCCAGGATGTCAGTTGACAGATGGTTCTTCTTCAATGTCCTCAAGAAGAAGAGGCGCTGATGGGCCTTCTTGATCAGGCTGGTGGTGTTAACTGACCAGGACAGGTCCTCCCGAGATGTGGGTCCCCAGGAATTTGAAGCTGGGGACACGTTCAACAGCTATGCCATTGATATGGATGGGGTCATGTGTCTCTTCCCTCTCCTTCCTGTAGTCCACTATGAGCTCCTTGGTTTTGCTGGTGTTAAGGAGCAGGTTATTGTCAGCGCACCAAGTAGCCAAGTGCTCAACCTCTGCCCTGTAATCTGACTCGTCGTTGTCCCTGATGAGTCCAATCACCGTGGTGTCATCTGCGAACTTTATGATGGAATTGGATCCATACATAGGCCTGCAGTCATGGGTGTAGAGGGAGTAGAGGAATGGGCTGAGCACACAGCCCTGTGGTACACCAGTGTTGAGTGTGATGACGGAAGAACGGTTGGGGCCTGACTTAACATGCTGGGGTCTGTTGGTCAGAAAATCCATGATCCAGTTGCAGGTGGAGGTACTGATTCCCAGGTCCCCAAGTTTGGTGAGCAACTTGGAGGGGATAACTGTGTTGAATGCTGAGCTGAAGTCAATAAACAGCATTCTTGGGTAGGTGTTCTTGTCATCCAGGTGTGAGAGTACATAGTGCAGCGCTGTAGAAACCGCATCCTCTGTACTCCTGTTGCTCCGGTAGGCAAACTGATGAGGGTCCAGTGTAGGGGGCAGGCCTTTTTTGAGCTGTGCCAAGACCAGTCGCTCAAAGCACTTCATGACTATGGGCGTCAGTGCCACAGGGCGATAGTCATTTAGGCACGATGGTGTTGAATGTTTCGGCACTGGTACTATTGAAGTGGTCTTGAAGCATGCTGGTACCACGGCCTGGGCCAGGGACAGATTGAAGATGTCTGTGAAGACCCCTGCCAGCTGCTCAGCGCATGCCCTCAGCACACGCCCAGGAATGCCATCAGGGCCAGCAGCCTTACGTACGTTGACATGACTCAGTGCATTACGGACGTCGGTGTGGGTGAGTGTGAGGTGGTGGAGGTCATCAGAGGGTGGGAAATTGATGTTCTTTTCATTGTTGTCCTTGTCAAAACGAGCATAGAAGTTATTTAGCTCATTGAGAAAGGGCACAGTCATGGCTATAAGTATGGAGTTGCTGGGCTTATAATCAGAGATAGCTTGAATGCCCTGCCACATACGTCGGGGGTCAGAGTCCCCAAAATGTTCCTCCACCTTCAGCTTGTAGCTGTGCTTGGCCTTCTTGATGCCCCTCTTCAGATCTGCCCTGGATGAACTGTAGGCCTGTGCATCACCAGATCTAAAGGCATTGTTACGTGCTTTTAGCAGAAGTCGCACTTCTCTGTTCATCCACGGCTTCTGATTTGGGTACGTGGTGATCTGTCTTTCCGTGGTGACACTGTCAATAGTGGTGTTGATATGGTCCAGGACTGAGTGGGTGTAAGAGTTGATGTTTATGTGGGAGCCACAGGTAGCCTGAGAGGTGAACATACTCCAGTCTGTGTTCCTAAACTTCTCCTGGAGTACAGAGTCAACCCCCTCTGGCCACACTTTGATGGTCCTCACTGATGGCTTCACCCGGTTGATGAGCGGTACATACTTGGGGGTAAGGAACAAGGATAAATGATCAGACTGACCTAGGTGGGGGAGGGGAGTTGCTGTGTAGGCTCCCACAATATTGGTGTAAATATGGTCCAATGTTTTGTCCCCTCTTGTGTGACAGGAAACATGCTGGTAGAATTTAGGAAGCACTGTCTTGAGGTTAGAGTGGTTAAAATCACCCGCCACAATAAATGCTGCCTCTGGGTGTGCAGTTTGTTGTTTGCTAATAGCTGCATGCAGTTCTTTCATAGCAAGCTTAGCATTAGCATCCGGAGAAATGTAAGCGGCTGTTATGATGGTACAAGTGAACTCGCGTGGCAGATAGAAAGGTCTACATTTAACCATGAGAAACTCCAGATTAGCTGAGCAGTGTCTCTCAACAGTGACAGAGTTCGTGCACCAAGCCTTGTTAATATAAATGCACAATCCCCCCCCCTCTTAATCCCCCCCCTCTAAATACACACAGCATAATAGACAAAGGAGTTACTCAGGGAAGTAAAGTAAAAATGCTTAGATAACTTTATATACAATATAGGCTACTACTAGGTTAAATAGATGATGATCCTTATGAGTCTATGGATAGTATTAGTTATACAAAGAAGGATTATAAGGCACAGGGTGAAATATGAGGTACCAATTATACTGTAAGGTGCAGTATGGCAGCATTGTTATGATCAAAATTCAACATTAGAGTGAGTTACTGTACAGTGAAATGGCATGTGGCAGAAAACATTTCCTGTACCTGGCCATTCGGCAGCAAAGCTGTAGCAGTCTGCTGTAGAAAGTGCTCCACTATCTGTCCAGTGTGTGGTGGAGGAGGTGATCAGGATTGTCTATGACTGATAAAAGTTTGTTGAGTGTCCTTCCATCCACCACAGTTTCAAAGGTCTCCGGCCTGAGACCAATCACAAGTCCAGCCTTCTTGATAATCTTGCCAAGTCTGTTGGTGTCGCTGGCTCTGATATTGGTACCCCAACAGACAGCAGCAAAGAAGGTGGCACTGGCAACAATGGCGTGGTAGAAAAGCTCCAACATCTTGTTGTACATGTTGAAGGAACTTGGCTTCCTCAGAAAGTAGAGTCTGTTCATCCCCTTCTTATATGCAGCATCGGTATTCCAGTGCCTGCGTGTGTAGCAAGGCACAAATCACTGGATAGCTAAACATTTTCACTTGACTGTAAGGCTGCTGAACTTCAATGATGAGGAAATGTTATGTGAATTTGAAAGGACACTTGCACTTCCATTTATTAAAGTCAGCATGTGAAGCCAAATGAAGTCTCGTGAAAAAAACAATGCTTCTCCAAGGCATACACAGGTGGATGCTAAAGGATACAAGCAGGAGGTTGCAGCTGTGTCTGAACTCCATGCAATGTGCTTCAACGAAACATGGCAGGAAATAAGCTATGGTCATGTGACCATGAACAGTGAATAAGAAAAAGACTTCTAAAAGTGATGTAAACACAGATCACAAACAACTTGAACACAAAATTAAGATTATGCACGAATATATGAGCATGTTACATTACAATCGGTGTTAGATTTCCAGTCCAGTCCACTGCTGATGACAACACCCAAATATTTGTAGTCCTCCACTACCCCCACAACCTCCCCCCTATCCGCAATGGCTGTGAAGGTGTCCTCCTCTTCCTGAAGTCAACCACCATCTCTCTGGTCTTGCTGACATTCAGTCTCAGGTGATTCTGCTCGGTCCAGTTCACAGATCTGTCTACCAATGCCCTGCACTCCCCCTCCTCTCCCCCTGTTATACACCCAACAACAACCGAGTCATCAGAGAATTTCTGCAGGTGGCATAACTCGGTGTTGTTCTTAAAGTTATTGGTGTATAAGGTGAAGAGAAAATGAGAAAGCACGGTCCACTATGGTATGGGGTGCCATTTGTACAAAGAAAGTCACAATTCTTTCAGTGATATACAGTGGGGCAAAAAAGTATTTAGTCAGCCACCAATTGTGCAAGTTCTCCCACTTAAAAGATGAGAGAGGTCTCCAATTTTCATCATAGGTATACCTCAACTATGAGAGACAAAATGAGAAAAAAAAATCCAGAAAATCACATTGAAGTATTTTTAATGAGTTAATTGGTAAATTCCTCAGTAAAATAAGTATTTGGTCACCTACAAACAAGCAAGATTTCTGGCTCTCACAGACCTGTAACTTCTTCTTTAAGAGGCTCCTCTGTCCTCCACTCGTTACCTGTATTAATGGCACCTGTTTGAACTCGTTATCAGTATAAAAGACACCTGTCCACAACCTCAAACAGTCAGACTTTAAACTCCACTATGGCCAAGACCAAAGAGCTGTCAAAGGACACCAGAAACAAAATTGTAGACCTGCACCAGGCTGGGAAGACTGAATCTGCAATAGGTAAGCAGCTTGGTGTGAAGAAATCAACCGTGGGAGCAATTATTAGAAAATGGAAGACATACAAGACCACTGATAACCTCCCTCAATCTGGGGCTCCATGCAATATCTCACCCCGTGGGGTCAAAATTATCAAGAGAACGGTGAGCAAAAATCCCAGAACCACATGGGGGGGGACCTAGTGAATGACCTGCAGAGAGCTGGGACCGAAGTAACAAAGGCTACATCAGTAACACACTATGTCACCAGGGACTCAAATCCTGCAGTGCCAGACGTGTCCCCCTGCTTAAGCCAGTACATGTCCAGGCCCATCTGAAGTTTGCTAGAGAGCATTTGGATGATCTAGAAGAGGATTGGGAGAATGTCATATGGTCAGATGAAACCAAAATAGAACTTTCTGGTAAAAACTCAACTTGTCGTGTTTGGAGGAGAAAAAACACCATACCTACTGTGAAGCATGGGGGTGAAAACATTATACTTTGGGGCTGTTTTTCTGCAAAGGGACCAGGACGACTGATCCGTGTAAAGGAAAGAATGAATGGGGCCACGTATCGCGAGATTTTGAGTGAAAACCTCCTTCCATCAGCAAGGGCATTGAAGATGAAACGTGGCTGGGTCTTTCAGCATGACAATGATCCCAAACACACCGCCTGGGCAACAAAGGAGTGGCTTCTTAAGAAGCATTTCAAGGTCCTGGAGTGGCCTAGCCAGTCTCCAGATCTCAACCCCACAGAAAATCTTTGGAGGGAGTTGAAAGTCCATGTTGCCCAGCGACAGCCCCAAAACATCACTGCTCTAGAGGAGATCTGCATGGAGGAATGGGCCAAAATACCAGCAACAGTGTGTGAAAACCTTGTGAAGACTTGCAGAAAACGTTTGACCTCTGTCATTGCCAACAAAGGGTATATAACAAAGTATTGAGATGAACTTTTGTTTTTGACCAAATACTTATTTTACCGAGGAATTTACCAATTAATTCATTAAAAATCCTTCAATGTGATTTTCTGGATTTTTTTTCTCATTTTGTCTCTCATAGTTGAGGTATACCTATGATGAAAATTGGAGACCTCTCTCATCTTTTAAGTGGGAGAACTTGCACAATTGGTGGCTGACTAAATACTTTTTCACCCCACTGTATTTTACATATTTAGCTCACTTTTCCTCACATTCAGCTCACTTTTCTCACATTTAGCCAATACATTTATAAATAAAATAAAAGCTAAAAACCACATTTTAAATCTAAATCTAAATGTTAAATCTAAATCTAAATATTTAATCTAAATCTAAATATTAAATTCAAATCTAAATGCTAAATTTATCCACCTTATTCCTAGGCCCCATGACGCCTTGCGTGAATTATGGTAGCAACTTTCGATACTAGTTTAGAACGTACTGTCGTCACTGAAACGGGACACTTTTCCTTGTTAAAAAACAATGATTTCGGCATCAAAAATGCAGGAACACAGCCTTTTGCACCTCAAAAACAGTAATATAATCATACCACATCCCACAACTGTGGAGGGATGAGAAGATGACCTTAAAAAGTGGCCAGTAGCTCCATTAGTTAGCTCCGCTGCTAACATGTTAATGCTGTAAACAAATAAAACCTCTGCGATATATCAGTGTTTCCACTGCAATAAAGTTGGCTGCATTTTGTTAAAATATGCTGGACATATTCAAATTTACCTCAGAGCAGACGTAGAGTCTAGTCAGAGCCACAAAGAACCACAACACCGTGCTTGGGGGTTTTAAATTCGGGGTAAAACGTCAGATCTGTGACATTCATACAAGTGAATACATACCTGGCTCTTGTCTTGATGTCTGTCTTGTGTCTGTACCACCGATCACACGAACAATCCTTTAATTTTCAGTGCATGATCTACTCATTGCTGTTGAAGCCACAGATTTAGCAGTGCTTATCTGTGAGGAGCCTCACACCATGAACAGCAGCAAGTACCAGAACTATGCAAAAACATTCAAAAATACAAAAACTACAAGTGCTGAAATTAGCTGCCACTTGAGTGCCAAACATGTATGTGGACTATACATTAAAATGAATTTGAAAAACTTTTACGCTATTTTAAATGCCTCTGCTACTCCACTCTTACTGACTGATTTAATACTAGGTCAGCAGAAACCGGAAGCTCCGCCCATAATCGTTCCTACAGCAGCACCCCAAGCAAGGAGTAAGGTGGATATCTAAATATTATATTTAAATCTAAATGTTAAATGTCTTGCCAGGTGTTTCTCTAAATATGTAGAAAATATGCAAATTAACCACGCCCCCTGAATGGCTTCATATCAGATTATCCGCCCACTCTTCAGACGCATGGTAGGGTGGGCAATACCAGCATTTTTCCTTTTGATACTGTTGGATATGAATATTGTGTACATAGTTAGGGTTTACCAATATGGAGGGGCCCTGGGTGTAGTGGGAGGTGACGCCCTGTCTTTCCGGTGGTGGCGTCAAGGGAGTATAAGAGGGCCCAGCGGAAGGGACTCTGTCTCTTCACTGTGGACTCTCAGGCTTGTCGGAGTGACTCCTGTGTGTTCCTGTTCAAGTGTTAATAAAACTACAAAACGTCACCTCGACTCCTCATCATTTCCAGACGTAACATTTGGCGACGAGGACAAAAGGGTATGGATTGGGCTGCTACTGCTTTTCAGACATTTTTGGAGGCTCCAGGAGAGCCGCTTGTTCCCTGGGCCAGGTGGTATGCAGCATTTGAGAACTACCTCATTGCTCTGGACCTCGGCGACCTTGAAAAATTGCTTACAAGGGCAATTCTGGTCCACAACTTAAGGATGGAAAGCCAGAGGATCCTGAGTACATTGGGAGGAGGTGATACATTTGACGACGTTTTGAGGCTCATGGCGAGCTGTTTTTGAGCCCCTGAAAACGCCATCATGAGGCGCATTCAATTCAGACAGCGACGCCAGCGGCTGGGTGACTCAGTACAGCAGTTCGTGGCAGACCTGCAGCAGCTGGCGGGGGAGTGCAGATTCAGAGCCTTGGAGGAAGAAATGATTCGCGACCAACTAGCGGAACATGTGCTCTACTCCTCCGCGAAGGTCCGTCTCCTCACTCATGCTGGTGAGCTAACACTCCTAGCCACCATGGATCTAGCACAGCAACACGAAGCAGCGGAAATGCTTACAAGAAATCTTGGTGAAACAGAAAACCTGCCAAGAAATGAAAAACAGTGGAAGGCACTGGCCATGGATTCAGACAACGAGAGTGACGATGAATACGCCTCCGTTGTGAAAATAAGGTCCGCTCCAGGGACGCCGAGATGCTACGGCTGTGGATCCACCAGGCACCACTACAAAGCGAGGGACTGCCCAGTGAAGGGGAAGCATTGTGGGAAGTGTGGTCTGTTCCACCACTTCACTAGAGTCTGCCAAAATTTTGAGCAGGGAGACCAGAGGCCAGAGGGGGACTCTTCGGCGAAGAAGCCCACGATGGTCCACACGGTCTCACCCAGCGCTGATGGACACATAATATGCAACATTGAATTGGACGGGGTGGTGGTTCCGCTGATGCTAGACACGAGGTCAGTGACTTCCATCCTAAATTGGGCGACAGTGAAGACCTTTTTCCCACACTACAGAGTGAGTAGAATGGACATTGCATGTTATGGTTATGGTAACAACCCCCTGGACATTGTAGGCTCGTTGTGGCTCTCAGCGAGGCATAAGTTTGCTTTGGTGAGCATAATTGAGTTTATGGTGTCCACTGAAGGGAATAACCTGATGGGCTATGACTTGTTCTACGGGTTCGGGTTCTCCATTGCCTGCAGCGCCAGAGAGGAGTGGTCCGGTGGTGGGCTATGGGACTGACCCTTTTACGTGGGAAATGATGGTGAAGTGTGGGACTTGAACGTGCCTGGACCAAATGATGGAGGGCACGAACAGCACAACGGAGCATCGTCACAGGGAGTTTCCGGTACCAGTGTTTGCGGTACCCTGGACGAGGGACCCGAACGGCACGGTTGGACACCCGTGGGGGCGAGTAGAGCCAGCGAGCAGGCACAGCATAGTTTCGGTGGCCGACCGAGTACCACTGTTGAACCGGGTGCTGCTGTGGCTGATTCAACGCATAAAATGAAAGCGAACGGGGCGAGACCGCGTGGCACAAGTCCTAGGCGTGCCCATAAGAAGTACCAGAAGCAGAGCTCGGGCCAGATCGGCGGGATCCTGTGGAACCATACAGGAAACAGGTCACAACGCTGTGGACCACAGAGGCCAGTGAGTACTGCCCTGGGTGCGGGTGATAATATGCACCCCAGGGCTGAGTCTCAGCTTGGAGGGGTCCGCAAATCAAGAGAACAGCAGGATGACCAGGGTCAACTGTGGGTGGAGGGATTTGAGACCACCATTAGGTTAGTGTACATATTGTTTATGTGTTTATAGTTCTGAGTGTTTATAATGTATGTGCTTTATCGGGATTAATTTATTTTGTGTGTGGCCCTTTTATGTTCACTGACCGTAATAATCAAAATGGCGGAGTAGTCCGCTGAGCCGGTGTGGTGCGCATGGATAGCTTTGTATATTTATATTGTTTGTAGCGTGTTTAGAGTGTGTATCGGGTTACCAATTTGGGGAGGGCCTGATTAGTGCGCTTGCAATTTTTTTTCGGGGGGGGGGATGTTGGATATGAATATTGTGTATATAGTTAAGGTGTACCATTATGGCGGTGCCCTGGGTGTAGTGGGAGGTGACACCCCGTCTTTCTGGTGGTGGCGTCACGGGAGTATAAGAAGGCCCAGTGGAAGGGACTCTGTCTCTTCGCTGTGGACTCTCAGGCTTGTCGGAGTGACTCCTGTGTGTTCCTGTTCAAGTGTTAATAAAACTACAAAACGTCACCTCGACTCTTCATCATTTCCAGATGTAACAGATACGATACCATTAATTTATGGGGCTTTTCTTTCGATATCGATACCGGTACTTTTTGTCCCAAATCACATGATTTAGGGACGGGCGTGTCGATACCCAAGTATCGATACTTCAGTACAGCTGGTCGATATTTTGGAGTCAATACTTTTTAAAATATCGCAATTCCACTATGTTAATACAAAACATGCAATTTGTTTTCACTTCTGAGAGTTTTAGGCATTAAATTTATATGTGAAAACTGGTGAAAAACCAGCCGAAGCATATTTTAAAGATGGCTGGTCGTGTCATATGATTATGGCAGCCTATCAGATGTCAGAGTCGAAGACTCACTGCGCAGCCAAGCACTGACTCCTGTGCAGAGTGAGCTCAGCAGTGTCGAGGTGGCAGAAGTATTACTTCTGCAATGCTACACCATTTATCCAAATTCTATGGTGATTCCAAGCAGCATAAAATTTGAAAAATAAACAAAATAAGCACCATTTAAGTTTGTAAAATAGTGTAAAAATAAACAAATAAATAAATTTTACAAAACGTTGCATTGTGAAAAAATTACACATATACAGTGGTGTGAAAAAGTGTTTGCCCCTTTCCTGATTTCTCATTTTTTGCATGTTTGTCACACTTAAATGTTTCAGATCATCAAACAAATTTAAATATCAGACAAAGACAACACAAGTAAACACAAAATGCTGTTTTTAAATGAAGGTATTTATTATTAAGGGAAAAAAAAAATCCAAACCTCCATGGCCCTGTGTGAAAAAGTGATTGCCCCCTAAACCTAATAACTGGTTGGGCCACTCTTAGCAGCAACAATTGCAATCAAGCAATTGCGATAACTGGCATTGAGTCCTTTACAGCACTGTGGAGGAATTTTGGCCCACTCATATTTGCAGAATTGTTGTAATTCAGCCACATTGGAGGGTTTTTGAGCATGAACCTCCTTTTTAAAGTCATGCCACAGCATCTCAATCAGATTCAGGTCAGGACTTTGATTAGGCAACTCCAAAGTCTTCATTTTGTTTTTCTTAAGCCATTCAGAGACGGACTTGCTGGTTTGTTTTCGATCATTGTCCTGCTGCAGAACCCAAGTGCACCTCAGCTTGAGGTCATGAACAGATGGCCAGACATTCTCCTTCAGGATTTTTTGGTAGACAGCATAATTCATGGTTCCATTTACCACAGCAAGTCTTCCAGGTCCTGAAGCAGCAAAACGGCCCCAGACCATCACACTACCACCACCATATTTTACTGTTGGTATGATGTCCCTTTTCTGAAACTTTTACGCCAGATATAATGGGACACACACACCTTCCAAAAAGTTCAGCTTTTGTCTCATCAGTCTACAGAGCATTTTCCCAAAAGTCTTGGAGATCATCAAGATGTTTTCTGGCAAAACTGAGACAAGCCTTTATGTTCTTTTTGCTCAGCAGTGATTTTCATCTTGGAACTCTGCCATGCAGGCTATTTTTGCCCAGTCTCTTTCTTATGGTGGTGTCATGAACACTGACCTTAACTGAGGCAAGTGAGGCCTGCAGTTCTTTGGATGTTATTATTGGGTCTTTGGTGACCTCTTGGATGAGTAGTTGCTGTGCTCTTGGGGTAATTCTGGTTGGCTGGCCACTCCTGGGAAGGTTCACCACTGTTTCATGTTTTCGCCATTTGTGGATAATAGCTCTCACTGTGGTTCGCTGGAGTCCCAAAGCTTTAGAAATGGCTAGAAAATAGAACTCAGCTTTCCAAAGATGTGAAAAACCACAGTTAATTTATGTTTTAACAGGGGGGCAATCACTTTTTCACACAGGGCCAAGTAGGTTTGGATATTTTTTTTACCCTTAATAATAAATACCTTCAATTTAAAACTGCATTTTGTGTTTACTTGTGTTATCTTTGTCTAATATTTAAATTTGTTTGATGATCTGAAACATTTAAGTGTGACAAGCATACAAAAAAAGGAGAAATCAGGAAAAGGGCAAACACTTTTTCACACCACTGTATGCTGCTTGGTATTACCATAGAATTTGGATGAATGGTGAATGCCCCTGTAAGAAAAACTGGTTACCAATGAGACAAGGTGGATGTGGAAGAGGACAGCTCCTGAAAATCTAGAAGAAGTGGATATAATTCAACTAGGATGAATGGAGGTGGGAAGCGGGGAGGAGGAGATTTGGAGCTCGGTGGAGTCTAAAAGAAGCAAACAGACGTGAAGAAACTCAGTCAAAACCGTTGTCAAGCGCTGATGAATCAGAAGATGAACAATCCCGGAATAAACAGAAGGAGTGTAAAGTAATAATTAAACTTACTCAGGAAGGGGCATCTTTTCGTGAGTGGAACCCAAATGACATGCTCACGGGTGCAATTGGTGGGTTACTTGGAGAAGTTTTAGATGCAGGAATTCTTCGTGGTGGTTCATTACTAGTTACATGTAAAGACCATGTTCAACAAGGAGAAGCAATCAGAGTCAATAAGATGGAGGAGGAGGATGTGCAGTGTTCAGTATTGGAAGGAGGTGGGGCAATGAGAGGAGTGATATCGGGCATTTCGGCGTCTGTCTCAACTAATGAAATGATGAAAAACTTGGTTGGAGCGGAAGTGACAGAGGTACAAAGATTGAAAACTAATAGAAATGGTGAAAAATGTGATAGTCTATCGATAATGTTAAAATTTGATGAAGCAAGACTGCCAAGTGGGGTGTATATTGGCTACATGAGCTGTGGAGTCAGACTTTGCATTCCTCCTCCACTCAGATGTTTTGAATGTCAAAGGTTTGGTCATGTAGCATCGATATGCAGGTGTGGACAGCGATGTGCCGGATGCTTCGGTGAACATGAATGTGACAGGTGTGAGGGAGGAGCCAAATTGGAGTGCTGTGGCTGTGGTGGTGAACATGGCTCTGCGTGTCATGGTTGTGGGCCCAGCGGGAGAGCAGCAGAGGTTCAGCAGATGGAAGTCTTACAGGGACTGACATGTGCAGAGGCTGCAAAAAAGGTGCCAGCTGACGGGGAGGGTGTGCAGGCTTGTGGTGCATGCGGTGGAATTGGGGAAGATCCTCTGGTTTTGAAGGAAAATAGCTTTGTTTTATTTGTGGTGGATGTGGTGGACTGCACTGCGCGGACTTCCAAGAGAACAGAGGGGATCAGGATCATTGTGAAAGCAGCAGAGGAATATCTTGCCACTGGGGGGCTAGATTGGGAAGCAGTTGAGGACTTGTTGAGTGAGGGATCTTTGGGTTTGCAGACATCATGGGCTGGTGGATCAACCGCCAATCAAGTCTAAAAGAATAATTGTAATGTAATAATAATAATGATACAGTATAAGACACAGATACGGACTACAGCTCGAAGAAGAATGATGAGATCTTCTTCTTCTTCTTTTAGATTTGATTGGCGGTTGGCAACCAGCTTACAGGTGCATTACCACCACGTACTACACTCTATATCATCACTCTATCTGGTCAGGAGCTGTAGTCCTTACTGCCACATACTTCACTCAGTAAACATCACTCTATGTATCAAAAGTCAGAATTCTTCTTGGTTGGCAACCCCTTCTTTGTCTTCTTCACTCTGTATCTTTGTATAAGGAGTTCTTATAAGGAGTTCTGAGCAATCTTCTTCTTCTTCTTCTTCAAACAGTGAGATTTCCATGTCTACATGATTCTAACAATGAGATTTCCATGCTGTGGAGTGACAGTTTTGTGCTCTGATCGTTGTATTGTTTTCTTCTTCTTCTTTTTGATTTGATTGGCGGTTGGCAACCAGTTTACAGGTGCATCACCACCACTGACTTGATTATCATCACTCCACATCCCCGCACAAGGAGCTCTGAACAACTCTTTATGTGTGAAAAAAATTATCCATCTTCTTCTTCTTCTTCTTCTTCTCTTGGCCACCGGCGGACAGCAAACAACTGAAAGGTGCACACCGCCACCCACTGCACAAGAGTGCGCAACACCATGCCATTCAAGCCCGAACCCCCAGACTCCACGACCCAATCCCATACCATCCAAAAAAGAGAAAAGAGCCCTTCTCGTGATTCCCAGTGCCTCTCCATCTCCATCTGCCCCTAGAATCCCAGCCAAACCCCATCCCCCACCGGCTTCCCGAACCTCATACCTCATTCTCTCTCCCCCATTTCCACACCTGCGACAGTGCAACAAGATGTGCTCCACATTTTCCTCCACTCCACACCCTCCACAACTGTCACCCTCGCCCTTCCCCACTGTGAACAAAGTGCCACCCAAACCTGCATGATCCAGTCCGAGTCCCACCACAACGATGCCCCCCCCCCCCGTCTGCTGCCCCACAATTCTCCATTGCAATAGACTTCTGCACTTTGTAACACGATCTACCTTCACAATCTCCATCCCATCCCCTGCGCCATAGCTCAATCCCCCCCCCCCCCCGACCACTGCCCTCCCCCCACCCTTTCCAAGAGACAACAGCATAGCCACTTCCCTCCGAAGTGCACTTCCCGCCAATCTGTCTGCACGGCCACTCCCCCCAACCCCTTGTATGCAGGAACCCAACAAAACTGAACATCTCCACCACACCTGTGCACCCCAAACAAACTGTGATACAGCCCAATCACCAAGTCCTTCCCTGCAGATCCCAGCATCCGCATGGCCTCCAAAGCTGCAAGTGAATCTGTGCACACCGCCACCCGGTCTGGTCTGACCTCCCCCACCCACCGCAAACCTACAACCATTGCCACCATCTCTGCTGCAAACACGGATGCACTGCTGTAGGGCCCCCCCGAGATGGTCACTCCAAACTCCAGAATGCACACTCCAACTCCAACAGAGCCCTCCCCGCTCCTCGAACCGTCAGCATAGAGCTACAAGTTGCCACAGCAACTGTTCCCGAGGTAAATGCTTGTTTCAACACCAACTTCACTCACATACCAATCCCCCCTCCCCACCAGCAGACTAATGTCCACTTCCCCTCCCTTAAACAGCCAAGGGGGAACACCACCCACTGGACCGGTGCTAGTCACATCAACAGTGTCCAGTCCACACATTCTGACCTTCCCCCCAACCGTCCACCCAAACCTGTGTCCCCAGAAGCCAGAACACTCCCAGCAGTCCTGTGGTGCTGCCCCTGAAACATTCGCTTCCTCACCTCCTCCCAGCACGACCCAGCACGACAACGCGAGTTCATCCCCTCTCAAATCCATTGGCATCTCTTCTGCCCCCATCAAAACTGCACCGTTTGGTGCCGTCCTGATGGCTCCAATGCACAGGCGAAGCACCTCACGCTGCACCCCGTCCACTCCCTCCAGAGTCGTTTCCACTGCTGCTCCACAAATCACGCATCCACAGTCCACCATCGATCTCATCAGCGCTCTGTAAATGTCAATCAACGCCTGTCCACCTGCACACCATCCGTGTCCAGCCACAGCTTCCATAAGACCAACGACCCCTTCGCACTTTGTCTCCAGATCCTCAACATGAACTCTCCATGTGCACACACCACCAAACCACAATCTCAGACACCAGAATTCACTCACCGTCTGTATTGGTTGATCACACAATGCCAATAGCTCTGTACCAGTTCCGTGTCCTCCCGTGAAAATCATATAGCAGATTCTACTGTTTGAAAATTCAAATCCCCACTCAAATGACCACTTTTCCACCCCCTCCACCGCCCTCCCGATACCCCTGAACACAAACCTCTCATTCCTTCCCCTCGTCCATATGGCTCCATCATCTGCACACAGCACTGCTTTGCTGGATCCCTCCTGATCCCCAAACATGTCATCAATCATTACGTTGAACAAAACTGGGCCCACCACACTCCCCTGAGGAACACCACCCTCCACTTCAAAGTCATCAGAAACCTCCGATCCCACTTTAACCCCAATTGTCCTGTGTGTTAAAAAAAATCCATTATCCAATCACACATCCCATCACCAATGCCCATTCCACCCAACTTGACAAGAAGTCCATCCCTCCACAGCAAGCCACAAGCCCCCCCCCAACATCCAGACAAACCACAACCATGACTTCCTTCATCTTGAGAGTCCCTTCAATACCATCACCCACCTCAAACTAGAGCACCCACCGTTGATCCCCCTCTTTCAAAACCACTCCGATAGTTGTTCACCAATTGTCCTTGCTCCAGTACATATGAGAGTCCACAAACCAACACCTTCTCCAGCCATCTTCCCAAGTGCGATGCCAACGCCACTGGCCTGTAGCCGCCCGGATGAGCTGGACCCCCCCACCCCCCGGCTCACCAAATGGCAAAATCACAGCCCTCTTTCACTAACCTGGGATAACCCCCTCCCTCCACACCCCGCCAAACAATCCCAGCACCAGTTCCATTGATTGCATAGGCAACTGCCGAAACACAGCACAGCACAACTGACCACATCCTGGAGCTGTGCATCCACCATCCCGCAAAGCTCCCCCAAGCTCGGACACCGCGAGCTTGAGGTCCAACGCAGTCATATCTTCTTTCACTTCCTTTTTTAAGTTTGCATTTTCTCTGAGTTTATGTTCCCCTCACCGTCCATGACTCCCACCAAGATGCTCTCCTCCATGCACCGCCGCAAATGCTCCACCCAGGACCCCCGCCCCCTCCCCATCTGACACAGCCATCCCGTCCCCACCCACCAGAGCCGGGACCCTAACTGATACCCTTTTCCCACTCACCCTTCCAAACATACCCCAGACACCACCCAGCTCTGTTTTCCCACCAAGGGTGGAACAAAATTCTCTCCATGTTGACCTTTTCCTGTTTTTAATAATCCTTCGAGCTACTGCCCTTTTCTTTTTATAATCTATTAAATTTTCACTATTTATATTCTTCCTCAGCTCCCTGAAAGCCGTGTTTCACTCTTTTACTGCAATACTACACTCCTCATTCCACCAGGGTACAGCCTTCTTCCTACCCTGAGTTGTTTTCTTGGGTATACTTGCTATTGCAGCATTCAGACTATGATTGGTTACCTGACTTGAACACTCTTGTATGCCACCTTCTAATGTTATCAAATGACATGACTGTACACAGTATTGCCTAAATTTTCCCAATCTGCCTTGTCAAAACACCATCTTGTAAAACATCTTCCCTCTTGTATACATACTTCAGTTTTAATGACTGTAAGTATTGGGAACTGATCACTTCCCACAGTTGTACTGTTCATAACCGTCCATTCACAGGTGCTCACTAAAGAATCAGATACCAGAGTCAGGGCAATACATGATGATGTGCCCCTATGCACATCCACCCTGGTACCTTCACCACTGTTGAGACAAATTAACGATCTTTCATCTAACATCTCTTCCACAACATTTCCATTGTTATCTGTATGTGTGCTTCTCCATAAGCTATTATGGGCATTAAAGTCTCCACACCATACCGCTTTCATATGCCCTTCCCCTGCCATAACACTGAAAGTATCTGCTGTTAACTTCCTACATGGGTTGTAATAATTAATCAGCTTAAAATTTCCTTGTCCATTTGGCCTACATATTTCAATAATATTATACTCTATATCCTCAGGGGAGGGACTCACCCTATATGCCAGGCCATCTTTAATGAAAGTGGCACATCCTCTTCCATTTACCCTATTAATTCTATCCTGTCTGATTGAACTATATCCTGGAATAACAAAATCTAAGTGAGATTGAAGCCATGTCTCCTGTACACACACACTACCTCTGGAACAACTTGTAGTTCGTAAAGAGACTTCTTGAGTTCTTGTCCGTTTGCTATAAGACTCCTCGCATTCCACTGTAGTATGTATAGTACCATAATTCAGATATTAAGTTTCAACATGTGCATGCTCCCCAGTTTCAGCTGTCAATAAAACATGAATCTGGTCAGCTTTAATATCTTTCACCTCTAGGTCCTGCTGCTTCCACAATGGTTTTGATTCTGTCAGTTTTCTTCTTTAGCTGTGCTGCAACATTAATGGTTTGGCAGACAAAAGCTACAAAGTTTGTCCTCTTAACTATCAATGTGTCATCATCCATTTTGCATTTGTGAACACAAACATTCCTTGCAGCGGCATGATCTTGTGTTTGTGTGAGATTTGTTGATGGCTGTGCTTCCCTTTGAACTGAACTTCTTTGAGGAAAGCCTGTTGTGTTTCTGACCATTCCTGCCTCTCTAACTGTCTTTAGAGCTTCTGCATATGAGATTTTCTTACTTATTCTGATTTCCTGGGCTTTTCTAGCTTCCCTCTGCACAACACATCCTCCATATGCAGCACTGTGCTCACCCCCGCAGTTGCAACACCTTACTTTGGCATCCTTTTCACATTTACCATATTCGTGCTCCCCTCCACATCTAGCACATCTTAACTTTCCCTTACATTGCTGAGCAGTGTGACCCATCCTTTGACATTTGTAGCGCCTGAGTGGCTTTGGGACGTATTCTCTGAGACTGTAATACAGGTATCCTATTCGGACTGATTTAGGGAGTGTTTCCTTAAACTGAATCATTGTAGACAGTGTATCCTTCAGTGCACCTTCTCTTTTACTCTTTAGCCTTTTCACATCCTTCACCTTTCCTCCTTGGATCTCGTTTTTCACTTCTTCCATAGACATGCTTAAAGGGACACCTGATATAACTCCCCTCAAGTTTGCTGTTGCGCCAGAAACATGCGCCTTCATTTGTTCTCAGTTTAGACATGTCATTGCTAGTATTTTCTCTTGCTGTTGTTTGCTTGATGCATGAATTAACAGCCGGTTATTATTCAAGAACTTTGCAAACTTAACACTCCCAATTTCTTTCTCAATTGCTTTTGTTAGCTTAACAGGGTGACAGTTCCCCCCCCCCCACCCTGATTGAACTCAATGACAACCTTCCACTCATTCCCTACATCATCAAGCTGCCATCCGTGTTGGCTAGTTTTTGTTCGTCTTCTTGTCTTGGTTACTGGCAGATAGCAAACAACTGAAAGGTGCATACTGCCACCTACTGTACAAGAGTGTGCAACATTTTGTCAGTTGAGCCTGACCCCTTAATTCCATGACTTAATCCTGTGTTATTTAAAAAAGAGAAAAGAGCCCTTCTTGTGATCCTTAGTGCCTCTCCATCTCCATCTGTTCCCAGAATCCCAGTTAAATCCCATTCCCTACCAGCCTTTCAAACTTCCATTTTTCATTCTCTGTCTTTCATTTCCATACTTGTGACAGTATAATAAGATGTGCTCAACATTTTCTTTTACTCTACATTTGTCACTTTCGCTTTTCCCCATGGTGAATAAAGTGCCATTTAAACCTGTATAATCCAGTCTGAGTCTTGCCATAATGATGTCTTCTCTCCTGTTTGTTGTTTTGTAATTCTTTATTGCAATAGATCTTTGTATTTTGTAATACATTCTACCTTTATGATCTTCATCCCATCTTTTTTGCCATAGCTCAGTTCCTTTTTTCTTGATTACTGCGTTCCCTTCACATTTCCAAGAGACAATGGTATAGTTATTTCTTTCCCAAGTGCACTTTTTGCTAATTTGTCTGCACAGTCATTCTCTTTTAACCCTTCGTGTGCAGGAACCAGACAAAACTGAACTTCTCCACCACCCCTGTGTACCCTAAATAAACTGTGATATAGCTCAATCACCAAGTCTTCCCTTGTAGATTTTAGTGTCTGTATGTTTTTTAAAGCTGCAAGTGAATCTGTACACACCACCACCCGGTCTGGTCTGACCTCCTCCACCCACTGCAAAACAATAATTATTGCCACCATCTCTGCTGTAAACACGGATGTATTGTTGGAGAGTCTTTTTGAGATGGTCACTTTAAACTGGAATGTATACTCCAACTCCAACAGAGCCCTCTTTATTCTTTGAACCGTCAGTATAGAGCTGTAAGAAGTTATAGTAATTGCTTCTGAGGTAAATGCTTGTTTTAGCACCAACTACACTCGTGCCAATCCTTTTTCCTCATTAGCAGACTAATGTCTACTTCTTTTCCCGGAAACAGCCAAGGGGGAACATTACTCACTGAACTGGTGTTAGCTATATCAATAGTGTCTAGTCCATACATTCTGGCTTTTCTTTCAATTGTCCACCCAAACCCGTGTCCCTGGAAGTTAGAATATTCCCAGCAGTCTTGTAGTGTTGTTTTTGAACTATTCGGTTCCTCACTTCCTTTCACAGCTTGACCCAGTATGATAATGTGAGTATATCTCTTCTCAAATCCATTGGCATTTCTCCTGCTTCTATCAAAATTGCATTGTTTGGTGTTGTTTTGACGGCTCCAATGCACAGGCAAAGTGCTCTATGCTGCATTCTGTCTATTTTTTCCAGTCGTCTATGCTGCTGCTCCATAAATCATGCATCCATAGTCTATTGTCGATCTCATTAGTGCTCTGTAAATGTCAATTAATGCCTGTTTATCTGCACCCCATTTGTGTCCAGCTACAGCTTTTATGAGATTAATTACTTTTTTGTACTTTGTCTCCAGATTTTCACCATGAACTCTCCAAGGGTATGCACTATCAAACCACAACCCTAGATATTTGAACTCACTGACTTTCTCTATTGGTTGATTATATAATGTTAATGGTTCTGTACCAGTTCTGCGTTTTTTTTGTGAAAATCATATAGCAGGTTTTACTGTTTTTGAAAATTCAAATCCCCACTCATGCAACCATATTTCCACTTTCTCCATTGCTTTCCTGATGTTTTTGAACACAAATTTCTCATTTCTTCCCCTTGTCCATATGGCTCCATTTTCTGCATATAGTGTTGTTTTGATGGATCCCTCTTGATCCTCAAACATGTCATTAATCATTATGTTGAATAAAACTGGGCTTATCACACTCCCCTGAGGAACACCATTTTCTATTTCAAAGTCATTAGAAAATTCTGATCCTACTTTAACCCTAATTGTCCTGTGTGTTAAAAAAAAAAAAATCCATTATCCAATTATACATCCTACCACCAATGCCCATTTTATTCAATTTGATAAGAAGTCCATCTGTCAACAGTGAGTCATAAGCCTTTTCAATATCACTCTATCATCATCACTCTATAAATTCAAGAAATCGGTCAGTGTGTCTGTCAGTGTGTCACGATCATAGGACCGCCTATGATGTTCCTATGACGCCTACATGATGTCCTATGATGTTCCTATGATCTCAGGCATCATAGGACTAGTGATGCCATCATATAGACAATAGGACTGGCTAAAAGATTGGATGGCCTATGATGTTCCTACCTATGACGTCTACATGTCTATATGACGACATATAGACACCATAGTATAGAGTTGCCTGTGATGCTTCTATGATGTCTACATGACGTCTATATGAGACACTGTATAGACTGATTCCAGAAAATCTGTGTGTGTGCCACAGTGTCTATGCCAATGGTGTCTATATGAGGACATATAGACATCATAGGCACATCGCAGGCTCAGTGATGCATCAAAACTTTGTTAAACAAGCAAAATACAACAATGCATTGGCAATGGCAAGTATTGGCATTAAGGAGATCCCTGCTTCAACCCAGGCATACGCATACAAGGTAAAGTTTATCATACAACAGTGCATTGCTAATTTCAAATATTGGCATTTAGGAGATCCCTCTGCCTGGCCTCAACCCAGGCATACGTATACAAGGTAAAGTTTATCATTACATGGATGCTCCTCTTCCTGAACAGGGTTGAAAGTCATTTTTTGCTCAGATCTACTTTCATGATCCTGTCCATGAACTGGAATTACGACGCATCTATCCCTCAACCAGTGGTCTGAACGAAGAAGAAGAAGAAGAAGAAGACCCACAAGATCATCACTCTATAAATTTAATCTGTTTGTCTGTCTGTCACGATCATAGGACATCATAGGACAGCCTATGATGTCTGCCTGATGTCTTATGATGATCCTATGATCTCAGGCATCATAGGACTCGCAATGCCATCATAAAGATATGTCTACATGACTTCTAATAGACATAGCACATCATAGGATGCCCTAGGATGTCTGCATGATGTCCTATGATGATCCTATGATATCAGGCAACATAGGACTCGTGATGCTGTCATGTAGACAAATGTGTCTTTATGATGTCATATAGACCATCACTCACGATGCCGAGACTAATGTGTCGTTATGATGTCATATGGCTCAAAATTGGCAAGGTGAATAGGGCCAGTCTTTACAGCGCGTTGGTGTTTTCTGCACAACACATTTCTTAAGCCATGGCAAATTCGACGTTGCCGCGAGCACAGTTGGCAGATCAAGCAGTCTTTGTATTCTTGCTCAAGATGAAGAAACTAAGCAAAAGCGTCGCTTTCTGAGCAATGTGGTTTTTTAAAGAGGTACTGACAGGGTTAAAATGTGTAACCTTGAAGAATGCCAGTCTACACTACAAATGTGTAAAATGGCAAGCAAAGCGCTGATTTTCTCCAGGTGCTCCGGTTTCTTGGTTTCTACGGGCATGCACGGACCTTCCTGAACAGGGTCGAGAAGCCACTTAGTCACTTTTTGCTCAGATCAATTTTTTTCATCCTGTCCATGGACTGAAATTACGACGCACCTATCCCTCAACCAGTAGTCTGAACGAAGTCTCACCAGATGGAGATCAATAGAATGAGGAGAACTGCTGTACGTCAGAAAAGATGCCGTGAAGATGAAACACCTCAGGTTCAAGCAGTACGCCGCAGGCATGACTGTGAACAACACAGCTGTCTGAGACAGGAGGAGACCCTTCAGCAACGGGCATGCAGAAATACTTGCTTATACTTGGTTTCTATGGGCATGGATGGGTATGCATGGGTATGTACTAGTATGTACAATTCAAGAAATCTCTCTGTGTGTCTGTGTCACATGCGCACACTGTGTTCCTATGATTTCACATGACCATATAAGGAGTTCTGAACAATTCATTACATGGATGCTCTTCTTCCTGAACAGGGTTGAAAGCCACTTTTTGCTCAGATCTACTTTCATGATCCTCAGAACTCAGAAAAGATTTATTGCCAAGTACATTAACAGATACTGATAACAGATCACTGAAAACATACGAGGGATTTGACTTGACACAGAAAACGACCTGCATTTCCGGTGACACGGCTGCATCTGAAACGCGCCTGCCAACGGGAGGGTACAGGAAGCATGGGAAATAATACAATAGGAAGGAGCAAAAAAATCATTGATTTCAGAATAGTGGTCATATATGATCAATATTATGATTACAAAGAAAAATCCTGTCCATGAATTGGAATTACAACGCACCTATCCCTCAACCAGTGGTCTGAACGAAGAAGAAGAAGAAGAAGAACCACGAGATGGAGAGCAATAGAGTGAGGAGAACTGCTGCACGTCAGAAAAGATGCCGTGAAGATGAAACACCTCAGGTTCAAGCAGTACGCCGCAGGGATGACTGTGCACAACACAGCCATCTGAAACAGGAGGAGACCCTTCAGCAACGGGCATGCAGAAATCATTGCTCCATGATGTTCCTATGATGTCGGTGATCATAGGACCGTCTACATCATGTCTACATGATGTCAGATAAACCGTAGTCTATATGACGTCCATAAACTGTAAGGCTGATGTTCCTATGATCTCTGACGGATGTCTATATGACGTCATACAGATCGCAGGACTCGCTACAAGACATATATACACTCACCGGCCACTTTATTAGGTACACCTGTCCAACTGCTCGTTAACACTTAATTTCTAATCAGCCAATCACATGGCGGCAACTCAGTGCATTTAGGCATGTAGACATGGTCAGGACAATCTCCTGCAGTTCAAACCGAGCATCAGTATGGGGAAGAAAGGTGATTTGAGTGACTTTGAACGTGGCATGGTTGTTGGTGCCAGAAGGGCTGGTCTGAGTATTTCAGAAACTGCTGATCTACTGGGATTTTCACGCACAACGATCTCTAGGGTTTACAGAGAATGGTCCGAAAAAGAAAAAATATCCAGTGAGCGGCAGTTCTGTGGGCGGAAATGCCTTGTTGATGCCAGAGGTCAGAGGAGAATGGCCAGACTGGTTCAAGCTGATAGAAAGGCAACAGTGACTCAAATAACCACCCGTTACAACCAAGGTAGGCAGAAGAGCATCTCTGAACGCACAGTACGTCGAACTTTGAGGCAGATGGGCTACAGCAGCAGAAGACCACGCCGGGTGCCACTCCTTTCAGCTAAGAACAGGAAACTGAGGCTACAATTTGCACAAGCTCATCGAAATTGGACAATAGAAGATTGGAAAAACGTTGCCTGGTCTGATGAGTCTCGATTTCTGCTGCGACATTCGGATGGTAGGGTCAGAATTTGGCGTCAACAACATGAAAGCATGGATCCATCCTGCCTTGTATCAATGGTTCAGGCTGGTGGTGATGGTGTAATGGTGCGGGGAATATTTTCTTGGCACTCTTTGGGCCCCTTGGTACCAATTGAGCATCGTTGCAACGCTACAGCCTACCTGAGTATTGTTGCTGACCATGTCCATCCCTTTATGACCACAATGTACCCAACTTCTGATGGCTACTTTCAGCAGGATAATGCGCCATGTCATAAAGCTGGAATCATCTCAGACTGGTTTCTTGAACATGACAATGAGTTCACTGTACTCAAATGGCCTCCACAGTCACCAGATCTCAATCCAATAGAGCATCTTTGGGATGTGGTGGAACGGGAGATTCGCATCATGGATGTGCAGCCGACAAATCTGCGCCAACTGTGTGATGCCATCATGTCAATATGGACCAAACTCTCTGAGGAATGCTTCCAGCACCTTGTTGAATCTATGCCACGAAGAATTGAGGCAGTTCTGAAGGCAAAAGGGGGTCCAACCCGTTACTAGCATGGTGTACCTAATAAAGTGGCCGGATGTTTACTGAGTGAAGTACGTGGCACTAAGGACTACAGCTCCTGACCAGATAGAGTCATGATATAGAGTGAAGTACGTGGCAGTATTGCACCTGTAAGCTGGTTGCCAACCGCCAATCAAATCTAAAAGAAGAAGAAGAAGAAGAACATAACACAGAACAGGAACAGGCAGGAGAAGTAACAAGCAGGGACAAACAGAGATGGCAGGGCATGGGTCCAGAAAACGGGATGGGCGAGGCTGCACAGATAGTCACACACAGGGGATCAGAGGGGAGACAAGACCAAGGCAATAATGAGAATGACGAGAATAATAAGAATAATGCTGATAAACTTAAACGACGAGGAAGACCAATGAAGAAATAAATATGCAAGACAGAATAGTAAGAATAACAATGATAGCAACCCAATATAATAATAATAAGGTGAAATACAGAAAATCCCAACTTCAAGCGAGGATGTGGGCTGGGACCCATGCCCTGGAGACCAGCAAAATCACTCTACATATAAAACAACCAGGATTTTTCTTATCATCATCACTCAATAAATTCAAGAAATCTCTGTCAGTGTGTACGTGTGTGTGTCACGATCATAGGATTGTGTGGGTGTCTGTTGCCATCATAGGACTGCCTATGAGGACTTCTGAAAAAACTCCATATGTGTGAAAAAATTATCCGTCCTTGGACTGTGTCCGAGGTCCGGCGTCTTCTTTCCTTGGACTGTATCACTCACGATCATAGGACTCGCTATGACATCATCAAAGATCATAGGACTCGCTATGGCACAATCAAAGATCAAAGGCAAGCATCACTTAACGAGTGCTGACGTTCTTGCTTACACCTGTTTTCTACGGGCATACAGAAATACTTGCTTATGCTTGGTTTCGACGGGCATGCACGGTATGAACGGGCATGCACAGGTAGGCACTAGTATATAAAATTCAAGAAATCTGTGTGTCTGTGTCACATGTACACACTGTGTTCCTATGATTTCACATGACCATATAAGGAGTTCTGAACAACTCCTCCTATTGTACGGGCATGCAGAACTGCATGCTTACACTTGCTTTCTACGGGCATGCAGAAATACTTGCTTAACCATGTCAAAGATCAAAGGCAGGCATCACCATGGTTAACAGTAACTTTCTATGGGCATGCAGAAATGCTTGCTTACACCTGCTTTCTACAGGCATGCAGAAATACTTGCTTATATTTAGTTTCTATGGGCATGCACGGTATGCACTAGTCCAGATAAACTATAACCATTACTTCTTTCATTTTGAGAGTCTTTTCAATATCATTACTTACCCTAACTAGAGCATCCACTGTGGATCTTCCTCTTCTAAAACCATTCTGATAGTTGCTTATTAATCATCTTTGCTCTAGTACACATGAGAGTCTGTAAACTAACACCTTCTCCATCAATTTCCCTAAATGCAACATTATTGCTATTGGCCTGTAGTTGCCTGGATGAGCTGGATCTTTCCCTGGCTTATTAAATGGTAAAATTACATCCTTTTTCCACCCACTTGGGATAACCCCCTCCTTCTATATTCTGTTAAACAATTTCATCACCAGTTCCACTGATTGCATAGGCAACTGCCGGAACATAGCATAGCTTAACTGATCATATCCTGGAGCTGTGTATCCACTATCTTGCAAAGCTCTCTTAAGCTCTGACATTGTGAGCTCGAGGTCTAATGCAGTCATATCTTCTTTCACTTCCTTTTTTAAGTTTGCATTTTCTCTGAGTTTATGCTCCCTTTGCTGTCTATGACTCTCACCAAGATGTTCTCCTCTATGCACTGCTGCAAATGCTCTACCTAGGACTTCTGTCTTTGTCTGATACAGCCATCTTGTCCCCATCCACTAGAGCTGGGACTTTAACTGATACCCTTTTCCCACTCATTTTTTTTAAACATACCCCAGACATCACCTAGTTCTGTTTTCCTGTGTTGGCTCATTTGTGTTTTCTTAGCATTATTACTTCCTCCCACGTCACTCTCATCTGACCCACTTCTAGCTCTTGGTGCCCTCCTAGCTGCTCTTTTACGCCTCCCAGACCTGAGTACTATCCACTCCATCTCATTTTTATTGAGCCTGTCAGAGCTAGATGTCATAATGTTACAGTCAGTGTACAGTTGCTATCTGCCACAAACAAATCGCCACAAACAGACCTACCGTCAACCGAACACAGACATAAGTGCCGTCTCAACCTTCCACCTGTCGAAGTCCGTCCGCTGCTCCAATGGTCCAACTCCGTCTTCTTCTTCTTCTTTTAGATTGGATTGGCGATTGGCAACCAGCTTACAGGTGCATTACCGCCACACACTCCATATATGTCTGTCTTTCTGTGTGTCTGTGTTTCCTCATAACTTTGTGAAATTTTCCTCATAGCTTTGTGACATTTTCCTCATAGCTTTGTGTTTTCCTCATAGCTTTGTGATGTTTTCCTCATAGCTTTGTGATGTTTTCCTCATCGCTTTGTGATGTCTTCCTCATAGCTTTGTGACGTTTTCCTCATAGCTTTATGACATTTTCCTCGTAGCTTTGTGAAGTTCTTTTTTAATCTCGTATCTGTCTCATCTCATTCTTCTTCTTCTAGCTGTAGTCCATATCTACGTCTCATCTCATTATTATTATTCTTTTAGACTTGATTGGCGGTTGATCCACCAGCCCATGATGTCTTTGAACTTAAAGGTCCCTCACTTAACAAGTCCTCAACTGCTTCCCATTGTAGCCCCTTAATGCCAAGATATTTTTCTGCTGCTTTCACAATGATTTTGATTTTTTCTGTTTTCTTGGAAGTCTGCACAGTGCATTTTATCACATCTACCACAAATAAGACAAAATTATTTTCCTTCAAAACCAGAGTATCTTCCTTAACCTCTTGCACGCCGGTGTACTGCGGACGGGCACGTCTCTGCGTCCGAGAGCGCCGCGTTCTAGGACGCACGAGGGCGCTGCGTCCAAGCACGCACTGAAAAAAAAAAGTTCTTCCACTACAGACACAGCCGCGAACAGATCAGATATGATTGACCTCTCATTCGACTAATAAGAGCCTTGAATTGGGTTTCTGAAACCTTGAAGAACCAATGACTGAAAACCTAGCAAGAAGGACCCGCCTACCAACGCTGTGAATGCAGCCAGCCAATTGAAGCACAGAAGTTCGTGAGCTGTTTTGTGTAAGGCTGGGTGAAGAGAGACTGACTGCTGCAGCAGATGAAAAAAAGGACCCGCAGGAAGAACCTGCTACAGACCCAGCAGCACGGAGACCACCCACAAGTGCAACCTGTACTTATTCCAGCAGAATAGACGTTTAGGATTCTCTTCCATGGTCATCATAGACCGACGGAGGCCGACGACAAAGGTCGTAAATCATTCGCCAAAACTGCAATAATGGAATTATGTTTTGACCGGGAACTACGAGTGGACCAGCGTCGCGTTCGTCTGACAATGAGGAAGAGAAGTTCGCCAGGACAATGCTGCTGTGAAGAGGTAAGTGTTATAAGCTAAATTATTCTTTATCCCTGAAAATTGTAATCAAAAAATGACTTTTGACCGATCGGTAAATTACAACTGTGCGGCGCACGAAGTCCGAAGTGCGTGCGCCGCGGTACACGGTTCGTTCGCCCCGTCTGGACCGTGAACGCCCCCCCCCCCGCTACTCTTCTGTAGCAAGGGGGGGGGAAGCCGCGGTGACTGTGCCGCGGTCGCCACATAGCCACATGAGTCTAATCCGTCATGTAGCGATGGCCGATGTCCGTCCTCTGTAGCGGGGGGGGGGACAACCCCCCCCCCCCACACACACACACACAGCCCTGAGCGTCACCTTTCATTAGAGCCCAAGATGAAGCTTCTATATTGAATCATTCAAAAGTTACAGACGTTTTTCCAAACTGTGCCATTTGGCACAATTTGGCACAGTTCCAAAACGCCTGGGAACTACCTGAGGAAAAAGCTGTGTAATATATTCATTTTTTGTGGTATTGTTACAAAATTTTGACCTCAGCTGGATAACACTTGGTTCTACATTTCTGTTGCATTTTCCAGCCCGGATCTGAAGCTGTGTGTTATTTGCAAGCACTTGTATCCAAAAAAACACCCAGGCCAAATTTATTTTCTTCAAGTTCAGTATGTTTAGATGACTGTAACTCAGTGGCAGGAGCACTTAGAGAGATTATGACTGTTTTGCCAAAAAATTCAAAGTGTTTTCTTTTAAATGAGACCAACCCCATGAAGATGCTGCAAAGGGTTGAAGAACAGCTTTCGATTTACTTTGGGCATGTTATTTTTTGGCGTTTTTAGGGAAATTGACCGGAGTGCAAGGGGTTAATTCTACTGCATGCACTGCAAGTCTGCACACTTTCCCTGTTTGAGTCCACGTCCACGTTTTTAGCTGACACCTTTTTCACAGCTTCTGCATATGTTAGTCCCTGGGAGACTTTTATCTGCTGAATTTCTGTTGCTTTTTTGCTGGCTTCACAACCTCGATATGCAGAGCTATGTTCACCACCGCAGTTTCAGCACTATAATTTGGCTCCTCTTTCATACTTGCCAATATTCATGTTCACCGGAGCATCTGGCACATCGTTGTCTACCTTTACATATCACTGTTACATGACCAAACTTTTGACTTTTGAAACATCTGAGTGGAGGAGGAACGTAAAGTCTGACTTCATAGCTCATGTAGCCAATATACACCTTACTTGGCAGTCTTGTTTCATCAAATTTTAACATTACTGACAGACTATCACATTTTTCGCCATTTCTATTAGCTTTCAATCTTCATACCTCTGTCACTTTTGCTCCAGTTAAGTTCCTCATTATTTCATCAGTTGAGACAGCCATTGAAATGCCCGATATCACTCCTCTCATTGCCTTATTTCCTTCCAATACTGAACACTGCACATTTTTTCCCTCCGAGTGACTCTGATTGCTTTTCCTTGTTGAACACTATCTCAACATGCAACCAGCAACAAACCACTGCGAAGAACCCTTGCATTTAAAACTTCTCCAAGTAACCCATTAACCCTCAAGCGACCGAGTGGGGTCATTTACGACCCCAGCCATATAATTTAATGTGCCGTCTCTTTATTTTTTATCCAAATTTTCTTTCTTAGCATGAATTTGTCAGTCTACTAATCCTACACACTTTCATAGTTTTTTGCAGGGATCAACCAATTGGTGTGGCATAGACATCGCAAACTCTTGTGGGGTCATTTATGACCCCGAAGAGAAGCACTGGTTTTTAAACATTGGTTTTATAAATTTTATTCAAATGTTCCACTTCTAATAGTTAGTTAGTTAATCCCTTCACACCTGAAGGTGTATATGGGCGGCGCCTATCTCCGTTTCTCTGACCCTAGGCCACACAGCTACTGTAAGTAGTGAAAGCTACAGCGGGGGGTCAGTCCTCTGGTAGCTCTGTGTGTAACTTTACTTTCCCCATTCCATTATGCGGAGCACCACGCTAGAAGGCAGAAAGCACCATTTTTATATGGTCTTTGGTATGACCCGGCCGGGATTTGAACCCCTGCCTCCCGGGTGTGGGGCGGATGCTCTACCAACTGAGCCACCACTCCGGTTTCCACTTCTAATCAGTACTTTATATTGTATTGCAGTGAACCATGGCTAACAGACCTAGGATAGCAAGATTTACATTTGTCTGTTTGTCTGGATTTGTCTGTTTGTCTGTTTGTTTGCCTGTTTGTTAGCAAGATAACTCAAAAAGTTATGGACGGATTTTCATGAAATTTTCACAGATTGTCAGAAATGGGGTATCCTACAGATGATTAGATTTTGGTGGTGATCCGGATCACCGTCCACAAGAAAACCGCCATTACGCAAAATGCCATAATAGGTATCATCATGATCATCATCGTAACTACAATAATAGGTATCATCATCATCGTGATGATGATATGACATGATGATGATGATGATGATGATGATACCTATTATTGTAACTATGATGATAATAACTATGATGATGATGATGTTCCAAGAGTGAACTGACAAGGACTGTCTAAATAAATGTAATGTTGTTCTTACAGTCTGCGTTTTGGTTATTTCTTGCAATAAAAGTATTATTAGCAAACACATTTTACATTAGATCATTATAAAATACCTGTCTTAAATACAGGGAGTAGTTTTGGTATGATAAACCTCCAACCAGCCATTTATAATAAGGATCCCTGTACAGAGCACAATGGGGTCATAAATGACCCCACTTGGTCATTTTAGTCCGTAAAATAGCTTGGTCGCTTGAGGGTTAATTGCATTTGTGAGCTTAATTGGGTTCCACTCACAAAACGATGGCCCCTCCTGAGTAAGTTTAATGATTACTTTCCACTCCTTCTGTTCATTCCAGGATCGTTCATCCTCTGATTCCTCAGCACATGATAACGGTCTTGATTGAGTTTCTCGACATCTACGTTTGTTTCTTTTAGATGCCACTGTGCTCCAAACTTCCTCTTCCTTGCTTCCCACCTCCATTCCTCCTAGTTGAATTTGTGTCCTGGTCGAATCGCCTTCTTCTTCTTCAGCAGAGAGTTGCCAAGTCATCATGTTGGTCCTTGGATGCACATACAAGATTAAAGAAGAAGAAGAAGAAGGTCACAAAGCTATGAGGAAAATGTCACAAATCTATGAGGAAAACATCACAAAGCTATGAGGAAAACGTCACAAAGCTATGAGGAAAAACAGACAGACATATATAAAAGTGTGTGGCGGTTGCCACGGCCAAGATCCTGTACATCACTTCTTTTTCTTCTTCTTTTAGATTTGATTGGCGGTTGGCAACCAGCTTACAGGTGCATTACCGCCACGCATTTCACTCTATATCATCCCTCTATCTGGTCAGGAGCTGTAGTCCTTCTGTCGTCATTGCTGTGTCCAATCGAACCTCAACTATCTTTTCTCACTAAAAGATCATAGGATCACCTATGATGTGCCTATGATGTCTACATCAAGTCTATATGATGTCATATAGACACCTCAAAGATCAAAGACAGGCATCACTCATGATCATAGGACATCAAAGATCAAAGGCAGGCAGCACTCACGATCATCGGACTCGCTATGACATCATCAAAGATCAAAGGCAGACATCACTCACACTTATTCACGATGACAGGACATCAAAGATCAAATGCAGGCATCACTCACAATCACAGGACTCGCTATGACATCATCAAAGATCATAGGACTCGCTATGACATTATCAAAGATCAAATGCAGGCATCATAGGACTTGCTATGCCATCATCAAAGATCATAGGACTCACTATGACATCATCAAAGATCAAAGGCAGTCATCACTTATGATCATAGGACTCGCTATGACATCATCAAAGATCATAGGACTCACTATGATACCATCAAAGATCAAAGGAAGGCATCACTTAATGAGTGCTGAAGTGCTTGCTTACACCTGCTTTCTAAGGGCATGCAGAAATACTTGCTTATACTTGGTTTCTTGGTATCCACTATTTGTGAAAAATGTGTCAATGGGAGAAATGAGATCCAACTGTTCCCAAAAGGGAGAAGTCTGTGTTTTTGGTGCTGGCTCCATCTGAAAATTGGCTGTGACAAATCCCTTTCACAGTCAAACATCAACAACACAAAATGTGAGGGATGGGGATTTCCATTGTGTATCACTGCCCACTTTATTTCATGTTGCATGCAAAATCATGAATGGCTTCCTGTCACGTGGTACAATGTCAGCATTACACTCCTCAAAATGCACTTCACCAAATATTTCCTGGACAAGCTCGGAGCACCCCCAAAGCTCCGGAGCCTGCCGTCCCATCACTAGTTCAAGAAACCAGATGGAAAAGAAGCAAGGCTAGGAGCATTGGGGGGGGGGGGGGATTTAAACTGTTCTACCATGGCCTAGATAGGGAGAGAAATGGAGCAGGCATAATCTTGAACGAAGAGTATGTGAAGAGTGTTCAGAAGGTAAAGAGGGAGTCAGATAGGATCATGAGTTTGTAGCAGATTTATGGGTTTTATAGGTGTTTTATTGTTGGTACAAGTATTAATATGAATGTGAGTAGGGATGAAATTTCCTTTCCTTACACAAACATATCCCTACAGGGCACCAGTCCAGATAATGGACAATTTATTAACAATTCTTCATTTGTACCAATTATGAATCGACCTCAAAAAAAAAACAAAAAACAAAAAAAAAACCCTTGTGAGTTCTTGTCTGCTGATAATCAAGAAGATGGACATGAAATCAAACAATAACTCCCATATGTCTTTCAATAGTTTAATAAGAAATGTCAGAATAGGTTAACACATTTGGATAACTTTAAAACAGAGAATTCAACATGTATTATGGGCATTATAGACTAATACTGAGTTACTTATGAATCAAGCATTTGTGGAACCAAATAAAGCACAATTTAACTTATGCTGGAAATTGGAAAACCACAAAATAGCACTGGTTAAGAAAAGTGGATGCAGTTTTATGAAGAAAATGATGAGCAAACTATCTAGAAAAATTGAAAATTTGTTACTCTGTACAAGAACGTAAATTATTGAAAGGACAAAATGCATTTTGAAATTCTGATGAGGGTTTACATGAAATTAAGTTTAAAGAACTTATACCAGGAATATTCTGAAAAATTAAGTTTAAATTAAACAACAGTCCATCAGCCATGCAGAATCATTGCGTCCCAGCAAGTAGCAGGCGATCCACTGGATTCTGTTTCAACTGGACCAGTGTGGGTTCTGTTGGAAGACTGGCAGACAGGCTCCTTACCGCGGTTATGGCCTACTCCTGAGATCACAAAGGCTGGTTCTTCAGCAGGCTGGCTGCGGTCTTCTGTTATGCACTGAAGAAGGAATTGGTTTATTGTACAAAGTCCCATCAGAAATTCAAACAGGCAAAAACACATCACAAATCCATTTCTTCTGATGTTGGTGGTTTAAATGAATTGGTTTAAGCTTAGAAAAAAATCAAACAATCTTCTTGCACGGTGATTTAAGGGAAAGGATTAAAATAAAGAAAAAGTGAACTTTAAAGAAAAGAAAAAGAATTTTCACAGAGCATGACAGGCTCTGGGCCTTACTTGGAAGATAGAAAAAAAAAATAGGAGAGTAGAGAAAGCTCCTTACAGCTTGACCACCACCCCAAAACTGAAACAAAGGAAAGTTTTTTTCCTAGGTGTGGCAGATTCTCACTGAATTTCATGGAACTGAGCTGAACCAATTACATTTGAGCTTCTTTGTTTGGCAGAAATCAAAAACTGACTAAAAAGGCAATGAAGATAGGTTTGGGAGCCCATTGGTCAGTTCAAATTTCTGAGGTGGGGGTCTCCCACAGAGCAGAAATAGAGACATTTGATATAAAGAGTAAAATCCTCCTAAAGTATGTGTGCTGAATAACGGATAATTTCCTTCAACTTTAGTAACTAAGATATTCTACTCAATAATAAGGGAACATACAATGTCTCTACATTGTAACTGTAATTAATTTGTGATAGTAAGCATGCAAAAATTAATTTCTTCCTGGAAATAAAGCAACATATATCAAATCATATCAATAAAAGAATTTGAAACCACATTGTGCATCCCAAGACTTCAACCATGTCTTCAGTAGCGGATACTGTCTTGAGAGAAAGAATATGAATTAATTTATTTGTCCATTATGCATAAAATCCACTGCAAAAAGAAAAAAATTAATATTCCTGATTTATCCACTAGATGGCACTGTGAAACTGTCTGGTTGTTTACCGGAGAATCTTGACTCCCACATCTGGATTATATCAACCATAAATCTGTCAATTTGAAACGTTCCTTTGCCAAAGAGCAGAAAAGGGAGAATGACTAAGTCCTGGAGAAGGGATTAACTTCCACTTTATGGCCGATGGATAGTGTTACAGCTCTGGTCCTTGGATGATAGAAGCAGTTGATGACCAGACTTTTGAGCTGAAACATTTTTTTCTTCAGCAAAGAATAATTTTATAGATTGGAACTCAAGGTCAACGCTACAAGTTTGAAGCTAGAAGTCGAAGATGTGATGTTGAATGTTGTCAGTACGCATGCCCCACAAATTGGATGTCAGGTAGAAGAGAAAGAAGAATTCTGGAATAAGTTGGATGAAGTAGTAGAGAGTGTTCCCAGCAGGGAGAGAGTGGTGGTTGGAGCAGACTTTAATGGGCACATAGGTGAAGGGAACAGAGGTGATGAGGAGGTTCTGGGTAGGTATTGTCTTAAGGAGAATAATGTGGAAGGACAGGTGGTTGTGGATTTTGCTAAAAGGATGGACATGGCTGTGGTGAACACATAATTTAAGAAGAGAGAGGAACATAGGGTGACTTACAAGAGTGGAGGAAGGGGCACACAAGTGGACTAAACCCTTTGCCGGTGCATAGGTGGTGGTAGGGGAGAATGTAGATAGACAACATCGGATAGTAGTCTATAAGATGACTTTGGAAAGCAAGAAGAGGAAGAAAGTGAAGGCAGAGCCAAAGATTAAATGGGGGAAGTTACAGAAGGAAGAAGGTCAGACAGAGTTCAGGAAGGAGGTGATACAGGCCCTGGGTGGTAGGGAAGAATTACCAGATGACTGGGGAAGTACAGCAAAAGTATTGAGGGAAACGGGTAGAAAGGTATGTAATAATAGGTAATAATAGAAAAAGCTGTTTTTCAACAATTGTACAACTTCCTGACATTAAATAACTGTTTTGATGTCTTCCAGTCAGATTTTCAGCCACACCACAGCACTGAAACAACTCTAGTTAAGGTCCTTAATGACATCCACTCCAATACCGATAATTGCAACATTTCAGTCTTGGTTCTACTGGACCTCAGTGCTGCATTTGATACGGTTAACCATAACATCTTACTAGACCGGCTGAAAAACTGGGTTGGACTTTCTGGTACAGCACTTTGCTGGTTTGAGTCCTATTTAAAAGACAGGGACTATTTTGTGTCTGTAGATAACTACAAATCTGAGCGAACAAAAATAACCTGTGGAGTTCCCCAAGGTTCCATTTTAGGACCTTTGCTTTTCAACATTTGTATCCTCCCACTATCTCAAATCACAAAAAAAACAACAAAATATATGACCATAATTATGCAGATTATACACAAGTCTACATAATCATCTTACCAGGAGACTATGGTCCAATTAAAACCCTGATCAAATGCATTGGTCAGATTAAAGAGTGAATGTGCCAAAATTTTCTTCAGTTAATCAAAGACAAAACTGATATAATAGTTTTTGGAGCCAAAGAAGAAAGACTCAAAGATAGTACTCAGCTTCAATCAATAATGCTCAAAACCAACAGCCAAGCCAGAAATCTGGTTGTGGTTCTGTGGTTGAATTTTAACAGCCACATTAAGACAGTAGTGAAGTCAGTGTATTATAACTTACAGAACATAGCAAGGATTAAAGATCTGATGTCTCAGCAGGATCTAGAAAAACTTGCCCATGCATTTATCTTCAGTAAACTGAACTACTGTAACACTGTCCTCACAGGTCTCCCTAAAAAGTCCATCAGACAGCTGCAGTTGGTTCAGAATGCTGCAGCTCGAGTCCTCACTAAGACCAAGAAAGTGGATCATATAACTCCAGTTCTCAGATCTTTACACTGGCTTCCTGTCTGTCAAAGAACAGATTTCAAAATACTGCTGTTGGTTTATAAATCTCTGAATGGTTTAGGGCCAAAATACATTTCAGATCTGCTAGTCCATTATGAACCACCCAGAGTCCTCAGGTCATCAGGGTTAGGCCTATTATCTGTGCCCAGAGTTAGAACCAAACATGGTGAGGCAGTGTTTAGTTTTTATGCCCCTCATATATGGAACAAACTCCCAGAATGCATCAGGGCTGCTGAAACTCTCAGCTGCTTTAAACTGAGGTTAAAAACGCTCCTATTTTCCGGGACCTTTCAGTAGCCTACAATGTACTGTAACTTTTATTTCTGTCGTATTCTATTTTAGCTTGTTTTTGTTTCTCTTTAATTTACTTTTTAGTTTGCTTTTAAATTCTTATGTATTCCTTTTGCAACTTACAGTAATACTTTATGTAAAGCACTTTGAATTGTCTTGTACACAAAATGTGCAATACAAATAAACTTGCTTTGCCTTGGTGTATCCAGTGGACGGAGGAAGGAAGACAAGGACACCTGCTGGTGGAATGAGGAGATACAGGAAAGTATTCAAAGGAAGAGGTTAGCAAAGAAAAAGTGGGATAATCAGGGAGATGAAGAAAGTAGACAGGAGTATTTGGAATGTAGGCACATAGCAAAGATGGAGGTGACAAAGGGAAAGGCATATTGACTGGCGCCTAGCGGCTGCCCCGGCCTTGGATGCGCTCTGCAGAGCGTGCCCAAATGCCAAGTCACGTTTCGTTACCTTGTATTCATACATGTGTAATGACAATAAAGTTGAATCTCATCTCATATAGTGAGTTGTATGAGAGGCTAAACATTAAGAAAGGAGAAAAGGACTTGTATCAATTGGCTAAACAGAGAGATCAAGCTGGAAAAGATGTGCAGCAGCAGGTAAGGCTGATTAAGGACAGAAATGGTAATATACTAACAAATGACAAGAGTGTGTTGAGAAGATGGAAGGAGTACTTTGAAGAGTTGATGAATAAAGAAAATGAGAGACAGGAGGATGGATGAAGGAAAGAAAGTGAAAAAGGAAGTCCCAAGGATAAGCGAAGTGGAAGTGAGGGCAGCTTTGAAGAAGATGAAGCATGGAAAGGCAGTTGTTCCAGATGATATACCAGTGGAGGTATGGAGACGTTTAGGAGAAATGTCAGTGGACTTTTTAACCAGATTGTTTAACACAATCTTGAAGAGTGAGAGGATGCCTGAGGAGTGGAGAAGAAGTGTTTTGGTACCAATTTTCAAGAAGAAAGGTGATGCTCAGAGCTGTAGTAACTACAGAGGCATAAAGTTCATCAGCCACACTATAAAGATATGGGAAAAAGTTGTTGAAGCCAGGTTAAGAGGAAAGGTGACAATCAGTGAGCAGCAGTATGGTTTCATGCCAAGAAAGAATACTACAGATGAAATGTTTGCTTTAAGAGTATTGATGGAGAAGTATAGAGAAGGTCAGAAGGAGTTGCACTGTGTCTTGGTGGATCTAGAGAAAGCATATGATAGGGTGCCAAAAGAGGAAGTGTGGTACTGTATGAGAAAGTCAGGAGTAGCAGAGAAGTATGTGAGGGTGGTACAGGACATGTATGAGGACAGCGAGATGGTGGTCAGGTGTGCTGTAGGAATGACAGATGGGTTCAAGGTGGGAGTGGGGTTACATCAGGGATCAGCTCTGAGCCCCTTCTTGTTTGTCATGGTGATGGACAGGTTGACAGATGAGGTCAGGCAGGATTCTCCATGGACCATGATGTTTGCAGACGACATTGTGATCTGTAGTGAGAGGAAGGAGCAGGTGGAAGAGAGCCCGGAGAGGTGGCGGTATGCTCTGGAGAGAAGAGGAATGAAAGTCAGTAGAAGCAAGACAGAATACATGAGTGTGAATGAGAGGGAGACAGGTGTAAAGGTGAAGATGGAAGGAAAAAAGGTGGTGAAAGTAGATGAGTTTAAATACCTGGGATCAACCATCCAAAGCAATGGAAAATGCACAAGAGAGGTGAAGAAGAGAGTGCGGGCAGGGTGGAGTGGGTGGAGACGAGTGTCGGGTGATTTGTGACAGAAGGGTAGCAGCAAGAGTGAAATGGAAGATTTACAAGATGGTAGTGAGACCTGCTATAATGTATGGTTTGGAGATGGTGACGCTGACAAAAAACAGGAGATGGAACGTGAGGTGGCAGAGTTGAAGATGCTAAGATTTCATTGGGAGTGACTAGGAGATACAAGATTAGAAATGAATATATCAGAGAGACAGCTCAGGTTGAGCGGTTTGGAGACAAAGTGAGAGAGGCAAGACTGAGATGGTCTGGACATGTGCAGAGGTAGTAGTGATAGTGGCTATGTTGGACAAAGGATGTTGAAGATGGAGCTGCCAGGCAGGAGTAAAAGAGGAAGACCACAGAGAAGATTAATGGATGTAGTGAAGGAGGACATGGAGAGGGTTGGTGTTACAGAGGAAGATGCAAGGGATAGTGAGATGGAGGCAGATGATCCGCTGTGGCGATTAAGGGAGCAGCCAAATGAAGAAGAAGAAGAAGAAGAAGAACCCTCATTAACTCATTAAATATAGTTTTGTTAACCAATCCTTTACAAACTCCTCCCATGCCCGAGTTTTTGCTTCAGCACCCATCTGAGCTGCACTCCACTTTGCCTGCCAGTACACCTCGGCTGCTTCGGGAGTCCCACAGCCAGCCAAGCTTGATAGGATTCCTTCTTGAGCTTGATGGCTGCCCTCACCGCTGGCGTCCACCACTTGGTTTGTGGGTTAATAATAATAATAATAATGCATCGATTTTATATAGCGCTTTATCATACTCAAAGACGCTTTACAAATAGGTACATTATTCATTCACTCCAGACAGACAATGGTAGTGGCAAGCTACTTCTGCAGCCACAGCTGCCCTGGGGCAGGCTGACGGAAACATGGCAGCCAATCTGCGCCAACGGCCTTTCCGGCCACCACCGAACATTTTTATACATTTATACATATTCATACCCAGTGTTATGGACACTGGAGGCAATGCGGGTGAAGTGTCTTGCCCAGGGAAACAACGGCAGGATATCTGGGGAGAGCGGGATTCAAACTGCCAACCATCCGGTTATTAGACGACCTGCTAAACCTCCTGAGCCACTGCCGCCCCGGGTTTCCACCATGAGATGCACAACTGACCCTGCGGCCACAGGTCTGGGCGGCTGCTTCAACAATGGAGGTGGAGAACATGGCCCATTCAGACTCCATGTCACCGGGCTCCCTCGGAATGTGGTCAAAGTTTTTGTGGAGGTGGGAGTTGAAGACCTCTCGGACAGGGGCCTCAACCAGATGTTCCCAGCACACCCTCACTATATGTTTGGGTCTACCAGGTCTAAGTGACATCCCCTCTGGCATCTGATCCAACTCACCACCAGGTGGTGATCAGTTGACAGCTCTGCACCTCTCTTTACTTTAGTGTCCAAGACATATGGTTGCAGGTCTGATGACATGATAACAAAATCAATCATCAACCTGTGACTTAGGGTGTCCTGGTGCCAGGTGCATATATAGACACCCTTATGCTTGAACATGGTGTTCATTATGGACAAACTGTGATTGTCACAAAAGTCCAATAACTGAACACCACTCGGGTTCAGATTGGGTAGGCCATTCCTCCCAATCATGCCCCTCCAGGTTTCACTGTCATTGCCCATGTGTACATTGAAATCCCCCAGAAGGACAATGTAGTCTCCAAGAGAAGCACTTTCCAGCACTCTAGTCAGAGACTCCAAAAAGGGTGGGTTCTCTGAACCATCATTTGATGCATAGGCACAAATGATGGTCAAGGCCCATTTCCCAACCCGAAGGCACAGGGAAACAACCCCTTTGTCCACTGGGGAGAACTCCAATGTTGAGGCAGCAAGGCGGGGGGATACAAAAATACCCACCCCTGCTTGTCGCCTCTCACCTAGGGCAACTCCAGAGTAGGCCAAGCTCCACCCCCTCTCCAGCAAACTGGTTCGAGAACCAGAGCTATGTGTTAAGGTGAGCTCAGCTACTGTATATCTAGCTGGTATCTCTCAACTTTGTGCACCAGCTCAAGCTCCTTCCCCACTAGAGAGGTGACATTCCATGTCCCAAAAGCCATTTTAGAAAGGGATCAGACCACCAAGGTCTCTGCCTTCGACCGCCACCTGATCCACATAGCACCAGACCCTGATTCTAAAATATATTGGTATTAAATCATTTCTAATAATTTCTAAAAATCTAAAAATCGGCCCCAGTCCATTTCCAAAAATCAATTATTTATTTATATCACATTTGCTGTACTTGGAACTGCATTCGGCATCAACTGGGGATTCTAAATTGTCCTTAGGTATGGATGTGAGAGTGAATGGTTGTCTGTCTCTCTGTGTTGGCCCTGCGATGGACTGGCGATCTGTCCAGGGTGTACACTGCCTCTCGCCCAAAGATGTCGGGATAGGCTCCAGCCCCCCCGCGACCCGTGAAGGATTAAGTGGAAGAAGATGGATGGATGAATGGATGGATTGATGGATGGATGGAACTGCATTCTTAAATGCCATTATAGAGACCGTCAGCAGAGGGAACGCTAATTGAAACCTTGGTGCCACTCTGTGTGCAAGTAGTCAAGTAGAGAGCAGAGTGAGGGAACCAGAGGGAACAGTGCATCGGGGGAGAACGTGTTTTTAAGGTATGTTGCCTGCTAAGATCATATTAATAGGCTGTAAACAGCAGTAAATGTACAAAGTATTCTGCTTTTAAACAAGAATAAATACTACTGAGGAGCTGTAGCATCTTGTTTGGCAGGTGAAGTCTCATAGAGCTCGGAGGCTTTTCTTGTAATTGTGCAGAAAAAAATTCAAAGTTAAGATAAGATAAGATAAGATAAGCCTTTATTAGTCCCACAATGGGGAAATTCCAGGATTGCAACAGCACAGGGATAGCAACACTCAGAGCAACAATCAGAAGGCAAGAGAAAAAAACAAGAGCAGCAAGTATACATATGTACATATAAATACAGTATACTGTATATATACTGTATATATATAGACACACAGTGTGGAGCATTGTAGCTGGATGGAATAAATATATGAGTATATAAACACACAGTGCGGAGCATTGTAGCTAGATGGAATAAATATGTAAATATATAAGCACACACAGTGTGGAGCATTGTTGCTAGATGGAATAAATATGTAAATATATAAACACACACAGTGCGGAACATTGTAGCTAGATGGAATGAAGCAGCACGACCGTCTACTTAGTTATCCTACATGGTATGATTATGTACCCATACATATTCTCACCCTCCATAGCGACCAGTATTTTCCTAGTTGTATACTGGAGGGGACCATTGTGTAAGTCTATTGCGTCTTTTGCATTCAATACTATTAGGTCGTCTTGTGGTGCACATATGTGGGTTCCATATGCTTCACATGTGAATTACTGTATGCTTGTTGTAGGCTTCACGTCTCAGAGGAACAAAAGGGACTGAACCTCCTAGGGGTAACAGGAGGATGCAAAGTCTGGCCTTTTGTATGCGAAGAGATGGCTGTGAGGGATTTCCTGACCACCAGGACTTTAGATGGAGACGAGGAGTCCCGGTGGCGGATGCATTATGTTTGGGATTAAAAGACAATGTGAATGTATGGTGAATGTATGCTTTGATGTCCTGGGGTATTTAAGGAACAGAATGTGGGGGATTTCTCCCTCGGTCTGCTTTTGAATGTTGGAGAATGTGATTGAGAAATAAAACTGGACTTGAGAAATAAACTCAGCCTCATCCTTCCACAAAATCTCCACACTGGTGACCCTACGACATATCATGAGTGGAGACCAATCTCCCGAGCCAGACTTGTCAGGAGCCAGCCAAACGAATGTGGCCACAGTCCAGCTACCAGACTTCTGGCCGAACAGTCCGCGCTCCTGGTTTAACGCAGTCGAGGCACAGTTCCACCTCCGGAGGATTTCGGGAGATGACACAAAGTTCTACCATGTGGTTGCAAAGCTGGACAACCACACAGCCCAGCGAGTGGAGAGCCTGATCAACCACCCGCCGGACAGCGACAAGTACAGCACGTTGAAGGCTGCACTCATCCGTCACTTCACCCCCTCGGTGGGGGAGCGCGCAGAGAGGCTCCTGGCGCTGACTGAATTTGAGAGCGACAGACCGGCAGACCTGATGGGGAAGATGTTGAGTTTGAGAGACGCCGAAGATGATAGCTTCATCTTCACCCACCTTTTCCTCAGGACCCTACCGTCAGTGGTGAGAGTGACCCTGGCCAGTTCACCACTGTTGACCCGACGAGACTACCACGAGCTAGGCCAGGAGGCGCAACAACTTGTCGACGCCAATAAACGGCGTGCGGCTACGGCTGCGGCAGCGGAGCTAGGCGCAACGTCCGGAGAGGGCAGGGGGCCAGAGGCTGTGGCACCAGACTCACCGACGACGGCGGCGACAGGGGCCAGGAAACACGGAGCAGACGACGTCCTTTGCTTCTACCATCGCCGCTTCGCAGAGAGGGCACGCAAGTGCATTCCACCGTGCCATTTCAGGTGCTCGGGAAACGCCAAGACCGGGGGTCGTTAGCAGCTGCGGCCCTCAGAGAGGAGAACAAGCTGCTCTACCTGAGGGATGCGCACTCGGGGAGGCATTTCCTCGTGGACACGGGCTCCCAGCTGAGTTTCATCACACCTTCCTACGCTGACCGGCTGGCGCCTTCCAGTGGCCCCGGGGTGTCAGCAGCGAACGGCTCGGCGATTAAGACCTTCGGTGATAGGACTCTGCTTCTGTCTTTACACGGCCGTACATTTGAGTGGACTTTCGTCATAGCGGCAGTTAATTTCAACATGTTAGGGGCTGATTTTTTGTGCTCACATGGTTTGTTGGTCGATCTTGCTAATAGACGCCTGGTTAATGCACTCTCTTTTTATTCTATTCCCTGTACAGCTCGAGTGGCCCCGCCAACAGCACAAGCCAACGTCACAGCCGTAGGTGGTAAGTTTCACACACTGCTCACTCAGTTCCCAGCACTCACGGTCCCAACATTTTCGGCGGCCGTGGCTAAACACAGGGTGGAACATTTTATTACTACCACCGGACCGCCCGTTTTTGCAAAAGCTTGGTGCTTGGATTCAGCTAAACTGACCATAGCGCGCGAGGAGTTCGCCAACCAATAAAAACAAAAAACACACCAAAAAAAACCCTGGAAAAGTTGGGCATCAACCGGCGTTCGAAAAGCCCCTGGGCTTCACCGGTTCACATGGTCCCTAAAGCTGATGGCTCGTGGCGGCCTTGCAGCGATTTCAGCAGGCTGAACAACGCTACAGCGCACAACCACTACCCGATCCCGCACATCCAAGATTTTTCAGTTCATTTGGCGGGGGTGCGCGTTTTTTCTAAAATAGACTTGGTACGCGGTTACCACCAGGTCCCAGTGCACGCTGAGGACATACCCTAAACAGCGGTAATAACTCCTTTCAGGCTTTTCGAGTTTTTGCGCATGCCGTTTGGGCTTAAAGGCGCGGCGCAGACGTTCCAACGCATGATGGACGCAGTTTTGCGCGATCTCCCTTTTGTGTTCGTCTACCTGGACGACATATTGGTAGCCAGCGCGTCCGAAGACGAACACAAAAGCCACCTCACTGCAGTTTTCCGGAGGTTGGCAGAGCACGGGTTAATAATTAACCCAGCGAAGTGTCAGTTCGGGGTGACGCAGATTGATTTTTTGGGGCATCGCGTCTCCCCAGAAGGAGCAGTCCCTCTGCCTGACAAAGTGCGCGCAATAACAAGTTTTCCCCAACCACAAACGATCAAAGCGTTACAGGATTTTTTGGGAATGGTGAATTTTTATAACCGTTTCCTCCCCCGCTCTGCACAGGTCATGCAACCATTGTATGCTGCACTAAAAAAACAAAAACCCACAAATAAAGTCGAATGGTCTCCAGAGTGAGAGCGCGCATTCTCTGAAGTCAAAACAGCCCTGGCAAACGCTGCATTGTTGGCACATCCGGTCCCAGCGGCCCGCATGGCGCTCACTACTGACGCGTCAGATGTGGCCATAGGGGCGGTCGTGGAACAGTTTGTAGCCGGAGGCTGGCAACCACTCGCCTTTTTCAGTAAAACTCTGCGCGACAGCGAACAAAAATACAGCGCATTCGACAGGGAGTTGTTAGCTCTCCACTTGGCCATTCGCCACTTCCAGTTCTGGCTGGAAGGACGCCGTTTCACCGCGTTCGTTGACCACAAGCCACTGACTTTCGCGATGGCCAAGATTTCGGAACCTTGGTCGGGCCGGCAGCAGAGACAGCTGGCCGCAATATCGGAGTTTACTACCGATATCCAGCATGTGGCGGGTAAACTTAATGTAGTAGCAGACTGCCTCTCGCGCGCCGTGGAGGCTCCAGCCCGCGGGGAGGTAGATTCTGCAGCCATGGCCGTGGAGCGGGTTAGCGACGCGGAAGTGCGCACGGCCCCGGTCCGCATGGAGATAGATTATGCAGCCATGGCCGCGGAGCAGGTTAGCGACACGGAGGTGCGCGTGCTCCAGTCTGGACCAACAGGGTTAAGGCTGGAGAATAGGGTGCTGCAAGAATCAGAATCAGAATCAGAATGAACTTTATTGCCAAGCACGTTTACAAGGAAACACAAGTAAACATACGAGGAATTTGACTTGACATTGGGCGCGCTAGATAAGCGCATCCCAATGACGCGGCAGCCATGCAAGGCGCCTGTCATACAGTGGGGGGTAAAGAGGGGGAGGGGGGAAGGGGGGTAGGGAAACACAATGGGCAGAGAGAAAAAAGCATTGTTAATCAAAATAAAGCTCATTATATGACCAAAATTGTGAGTACCTAGAAAAAAACTCTCTAATGCACATATAAATTAGCAGACAATAGATCACACAAAACAAGAGTTGAGAGAGTCAGTGTATGTTTATATATCAGTGAATGTATCAGTCCTGTAATGTTGTATGCAGTGTAGTGTAGGTGTGTCAATCGCTAGTGAACAGCAGAGGGCGCCTCCTGGCAGTGGATGGATGTTAATCATGTGATCTATAAGCAAGTCCAGAGTCTCTTTCTCTTGCTTGCTTGTACACTGTCCTTGAGAGTCCAGTCTGTTGAAACAACAGCGATTGTGTTGATTGTTTGCGTTAGCCACTTCTTCAGCCTTATCCTTCATCGAGGAGGAATGTAAACAGGGGCACCAAAACACAAGGTCAAATCTGCACAGTGCACTCAGAGAATAGAATTGTCCTCTCTTCATTCTGTGCTTCAATTTCAAACAGGCTTGAATCATGCTTTAGAATCATTCTCTGGAGAGCACTCAGCGATCCCCAGATGTAATCCACCTACCGAAACATGGGTAAACATGTCCAAGAGAGTCCGTTCTCTCTTCAATGCATGCCAGGTGGTAATTCCATGTTAATCCTATTTACCGCTGTCAGTCAGTGCCCTCCCCAGCTGGACGAATTCTTGAATTTGTTGAGGGAGCTACGCCGGGGTCCGCATTTGATTAGTTCACCCAAATATAATTTCGATACACCAGGAACTCCAGGGCCAAACAGAAAATCCTGTGATCATTTCAATCATCAGTCGAATCACACAGACACATGAATTCCAATACCATGAGTCTTCGTTGGGTTCCCCCTGACCCGATCTTCTTCTTTTAAAGTGGTGACAATCGCATATAAGCTGCTTTTCCAGATCCATGATTTCCATTTGGATTAAGATTCAGCCAGAAGAAGAGCGAAAGACACAGACATCGCAAGCAGGGAATATTAGAGGAGAGGAGGAGAGGAAAAAGCATCTGCTCTCTCTAAGAGCCGGAAGTGAACAGCATGCCCCCCCAATCTGCGATGTCTCCACTGGGCGGCCGCGTCCGGTGGTTCCAGCTGCGTGGCGCCGCCGCGTTTTTGACTCGATTCATTCTCTGGCGCACCCGGGAGTGCGGGCGTCGGTCAAAATGGTAGGAGAAAAATTTGTATGGCCGAGCCTGCGCAAACAAGTTAGAGAGTGGGCGGCGGCCTGCGTGGCTTGTCAGTGGGCCAAGGTTCATAGACACACGAGGGCTCCCTTGGAGCCGTTTCACATCCCAGCTAAAAGGCTTGATCATGTCCACGTGGACCTCGTAGGCCCCCTCCCGCCCTCACAAGGGTGCACACATCTTCTGACAATGGTTGACCGCACCACGCGCTGGCCGGAGGTGGTTCCACTGTTGTCAACCACAGCCGAGGAGGTTGCGTGAGCGTTTTTAACGGCTTGGGTAGCATGTTTTGGAGTCCCGTCGGATATTACGTCCGACAGAGGCCCTCAATTTGTTTCTGAACTTTGGTCAGCGATGGCCCGCAGCCTGGGGGCAACGATCCACCGCACAACCGCGTACAACCCGCAGGTTAACGGGTTATGCGAACGTTTTCACAGGTCACTGAAGGCGGCTCTCAGAGCGTCGCTTACGGATGCAAATTGGGTTGACAAGCTACCATGGGTTTTATTGGGGTTGCGTTCTGCACCTAAAGAGGATTTAGAAGCCTCCCCAGCCAAACTAGTTTTCACACAGCCACTCCGGCTGCCCGGGGAATTTCTCCCAGATAATCCAGCGCCAGAGTGCTCCCCGGCTCAGCGGTTACAGAATAGCACGGGCCCGAGCATGCTACCTGGCCCCGTTCACCACAGTTTTCCGCGTGTTTTTGTGCCTAAGGCTTTAAAAAAGGCGGAGTTTGTTTTTGTCAGACATGATGCCCATCGTCCGCCTTTACGCCCACCTTATGACGGACCATACAGAGTGCTGGAAACAGGGGATAAGCATTTTTTGCTAGATTTGGGGGCAGAAAAGAAATGATTGGCATTAATAGGCTCAAACCCGCTTTTGTAGTAGCTGACGAAATTGTGCAGTTGGCTAAGGCTCCTCGACGCGGCAGGCCCCCTAGAGAGCATTCCCCAGAACACCCACAGAGGTTGACTAACAGTTCTAATCCCCAGGCAGCAGCTCCACAGCAGGAAGACGCCGCGGAAGTGGTACAGCCTGCTTACAGCAAATACGGGAGAAGACTGCGGCCAAAGCGGCATGTGGACTGATATGTAGTGATTTTATTATGACATGCAATCTGTGGTTATGTTGTTCCATCTTAGATGTTTGGGGGGGGGGGTTATATGTGGTGCACATATGTGGGTTCCATATGCTTCACATGTGAATTACTGTATACTTGTTGTAGGCTTCACGTCTCAGAGGAACAAAAGGGACTGAACCTCCTAGGGGTAACAGGAGGATGTGAAGTCTGGCCTTTTTTTTTTCCCTTGTCCTGTCAGGCAGCTAGGCAAACAGAACAGGGATCTGTCACCCTACTGTGCCAAAACAGATTTACTTTGCCAAGAGGAGTCTATACATTGCCTAACTTTGCACTGTATATTGTTGTAAACTCCTCCTGTAATAACTTTTAATACTTTATTTTAATTGTTTTACCCGTGGAAGACCCAACAGGATGGGGAAGAGGGAAAGGAAGTGTGTGAAGGGGGGAAAGAAAGGGGAGGGGAACAGACAAAAAAAAAGCGACAACTAAAACAAACAAAAGACAAACTGCTTCTTCCACCGGAGATGTCTCAACACGAGTCTGGTTTCTGCACCTGTTAAAGGAGAGACACTTGTACATGTATGTCTGTGTGCTTATATATGAGAACGCGCGCAAAATAAGTGTGTGCATGTGAGTGGTTTGTCAGGAAACATACAAGAGGAGGGCCGGTCGCAGCAGCCCTCCCCCCGAGGACCCCGAGCAGGCAAGGCAGCGCCACCAACCCCCAGCCCCGAGGTCAGCAAGCCCCAGGAAAGCCAGGCATCCACCCCCGGAGGGACGATCAAGGGAGGGCAGGCCGCCTGGCGGCCGGCGCGGTGAGCCCACACCCCTGGACCCACTTGACCCCCATCCCCCCAGCGGGGCCAACATCCACCCCGGGGCCCCAGGCACCAGGAGGCCAGCGACCCCACCCCCCAGGACAGAGACCAGCCAGCGCCCCCCGGAGCGAGCCCCCCCAGGTACTCCCACAGCGGCCCCGCCCCAGCGCCTCGACCACACACCCCGGGGACCCCCACGTCCAAAGAAGTCCCCTCGCCCAGGTGAGCCCACGTTGCCGAGAGGCACTACCCCCCTTAATCCAGCCCCTCCCGACTCGCAGGCACATCCCTCCCCATACCTTCACACCCACATGTTCCCATGCACACCCCTCTCACTCACCCAGACCGACCCATTCTCTCTCACTCCAGTACCCACTTAAATTCACTCCTCATTCACCTTTATTTCAAAAGCCGGCTGCCAAGCAGATGCAGCGAGCTTGAACATGCACCAGTGCCCGGCAGTGACCAGGGAGGCCACCGGCGCAGGCCACATAAGCAGACCCCCACCCCCTGGCGCCCATCTGAGCGAACAATCAGCAGACCACCGCAGGCGCCCCAAGATGCCACCCGGCATGTAAAGCGCCGCACAAAACCGACCCATCATCACCACCTCCATTCATCACCCTCTCACTCACACTTAAACTCATATTCAGCCCCCCGTCACTTCCTTGGTTGTATCTATATATTAGTAGCATCCAGGGATTTTACAACGTGATAGGTCCCAGGCTCCCCACCAGGCCCCCACGCCCCCAGCAAGAGCAGGGCAACAGGGGTGGGGGAAGACCCCCACCTCCTCCCCTTGCACAGAACATGGTGGATGTGTGTCGGTTATATGATATAATTGTGTATAAATGTGTGGACTACTAAAGTGCAATTAAAATTGGGGGGATAGTAATTGAAGCATCGTTAGCCACTGTGATGGGCAGCAGAGCCCCCATCCCCCCAAGCCCTCAGTGTCTAAAATGCAATTAAAATTGAGGTGAGTGCAGCCCCACCACGCGGCAAAGGTAACCCCTTCACCGACACAGTGCGGCACACCCCCACCCCAAAGCCCTAAATGTAACAAAAAAGATCAGGGGGAGGAGGAGGGCGGGAAATAAGACTGGGAGGTAGGTGGTCTAAAAACAAGGCCGTCCCCCCCCCAGAAGCCAGCTTGCAGACTGGTTTATGAGGCCACCCACTGCCCCCAAATCCCAACCCAGGGCGAGGGCCGCCAGTGGAAACAGCCCAGGACCCACCAGCATCACACCCCGGCACTCCAGCACCACTAACATGACAGGGCAGCCAAACATACTTCCACTCATCTTACACACACGAACATGGACAACAACAGTCACAATAGTGAACAATGGGCCGGACCCACACAGTGCCCAACATGCCAGGCGACACACCCGAGCGCCCACGCAGGCCCACGACCACCCACCCCAGACACACACCGACAGCTGCAGGCTGCCCTGCAACCACAGCCACCCCGGAACAACCCAATGGAAACACGGCCAACAACCCGCACCAATGACCCCCCAGCCACCCCCAAGCACCAACGCACACCCGCTGCCAATGACACCAGGGGCGATGTGGCAAAGTGCCTCACCCCCCAACACAACAGCAGGGCGGCCGGGACAAGCAAGTCCCGAAACGCCAGCCCCCATGCCACTGGATGGACTGCCCAACCCCTGCCACCCAACAAAGCTCTCCTACCCATACACACATCCTCCGCCCCCTAGACATCTACCCACAAGTAACTGCTTCCATACACACACATAACTCCACCCACCATCACACATACCCACCTACACAAACACACAACCCCACCTGCCCACTCAGCACACACCCACTTCCACATCCACTCATACACAAGCCTACACTCACACCCACACCCCCCCCCCCCCACTCGCAGACCCTCATGAACGGGGAGGGCAACCCAGGAAGCGAGCACCAGCCCCTGGGCGGCACCAGGGCCCCAGGAAACACACGACCCCACCACGCAAGGATGCATCAGGGACAACCCCCACCGCCGGCACACACCCGACCCCGGCCTGGGGCGGGGGGACGCCCCCCCCCCCCCCAGCACCAGGGGCCCAGGGCCAGACCCAGACCCCCCACGAGGGGCGAGGCCAGCCGGCCAGGGGCCACAGCCCAACCCCCCTGGCCCACCCCACAGCCCCCCCCCACCAACCCCCCCCCCCCCCCCCCCAGGGCCAGACAGAAGGCCACCCCGGAACAGGCCCCCCGGACACCTGCGGCTGGGGCGCAGCCAGCCGCCAGAGGTGCCAAGGAGAGTGAGTCACTGCCCGCCACCCCTCAGATTATAGAATTAATAAGCGGGGACCAGAGAGAATTGAATTCCGTCAATTGATTATTTGAGGAGGCTGACATTCTTTCCAGGCTAATATAATCCAATAGTAAGTTATTATAGTAAGTCGTGCATAAGTTATTTCTTGTTTTCCAGTTCATGAGGATAGCTTTCTTTGTGATGCATAAGGCAGTGAGAACCATGTGTGACATCCTTGCATCTATATTTATTTCACTTAAATCACCTAATATGCAAAGTGTGGGTGAGGGTGGGACACTTTACCCAAGCCATGCCAACAGGTCTTCACATGTCTTCTGCCAGAACTTTTGAACCGGTGCACAGGACCACATAGCATGCATATAGCTATCCGGGACATTGCTAGTACAGTGAGGGCAGATATTTGTGTGACTCAGGCCCATTTTGAACATCCTTTGTCCTGTATAATGAATTCTATGTAGAACTTTATACTGTATAAGTTGTAAGTTAGAGTTTTTAGTCATCTTAAAAGTGTTTAAACATATTTGTGTCCAGAAACTTTCCTCCTTATTAATCGATAAGTCTGTCTCCCATTTTGATATTGGAAGAGATATGGACTCATCCAACTTTGATAATAATCTATATATTTTTGATATCAATTTTGGGGAACGGAGATTTAGAAACTCTGCCACCTTAACTGGTACTTCTAAATCTGTCTGATTAAGATTAAATCTTGCTTTTATTATGGATTTAAGCTGTTGATATTCAAAATACTTTTTATCACTGATTTCGTGTTGTGACACTAGATCCTGAAATTGGATAAAATTTCCACCTTGAATAAGATGTTCTAAGTTGTTTATTCCCTTCTCTTGCCATAGTGGAAATTTTAATGTCCTCTTTTGTTGCAGGATATCAGGATTATTCCAAATGGGCGTGAGTTTACAGGGGACAAGTGAAGACCCTGTTATTTTTAAAAATTTCCACCAAGCCGTCAGAGAGGAACTAATATTAATACTTTTAAAACACTCATGACGTTTAATAGAGGGACTTATAAAAGGTAAGTCAGAAATATTTAGTGACCTACAGAGAGCCTGTTCAGCATCTAACCATGGGTTCCCTAATGGGGTTGATTTTGTCAGCCTCATCCTTCCACAAAATCTCCACAGTCTCGTCTTTTTGCTATCTCTGTGAGCAGCCCTACTTTGGTTGTACAGTCTGACAGCCGTAGGTAGGAAGGACCTGCGAAACCTCTCGGTTGTGCACCTAGGATGATGTAGTCTGTTGTTAAATGAGCTCCTCAGTGCATTCAGTATGTCCTGCATAGGGTGGAACTCGGCCTCCAGCAGAGATGACAGTTTAGCCACCATCCTTCTCTCTCCTATCTCCTCCACTGGGTCAAGGCGCTGCCCCAGAACAGAGCTAGCTTTCTTGATCAGTTTGTTCAGTCTCTTCCTATCAGCTGCTGTAATGCCACTGCCTCAGCAGACCACTCCAAAAGTGATGGCTGATGCCACCACCGTGTCATAAAATGTCTTCAGCAGCGCCCCTTGTACACCAAAAGACCTGAGTCTCCTCAGGAGGAACAGCCTGCGCTGTCCCTTCTTGTAGAGTGCGTCAGTATTGTGTGACCAGTCTAGTTTATTGTTCAGATGAACACCCAGGTACTTATAGGATGTCACCATCTCGATGTCTGTTCCCTTTATATTTACTGGTGCTGTGAGGGGTTGTCCTTGCCTGCGGCAGTCCACCACCAGTTCCTTAGTTTTCCTCACGTTGATCTGGAGGCAGTTCCGATGGCACCAGTCCACGAAGTCCTGGATAAGCCCTCTGTACTCAGCTTCATCTCCGTTGGAGATGAGGCCAATGATCGCAGAGTCATCAGAGAACTTCTGTAGATGGCAGTGTGTTGTGTTGTGTGAGAAGTCCGCAGTATAAAGGGTGAACAGGAAGGGAGCCAAAACCGTTCCCTGGGGGCCCCCCGTGCTACCGATGATCGTGTCGGACACACAGTCCCGGGTTCTCACAAACTGAGGCCGGTTAGTGAGGTGGTCCAGAATCCATGATGACAGGTGCTGGTCCACCCCTGCGCACAGCAGCTTGTCCTTCAGGATCATCGGTTGGATGGTGTTGAAAGCACTGGAGAAGTCAAAGAACATGATCCTCACCGCATTCCCGAGCTTCTCCAGGTGGGACAGAGAACAGTGAAGGAGGAAGATCACCGCATCCTCCACCCCAATGCCATGCTGGTAGGCGAACTGGAGTGGATCCATCGCTGGTCCCACCAGGGGGCGGAGGTGAGCAAGGAGCAGCCTCTCCAGGGTCTTCATCATGTGGGACGTCAAGGCCACTGGTCTGTAGCTGTTCAGATCTTTGGGGTGGGAAGTCTTTGGTACAGGTACCGCACAAGATGTTTTCCACAGCTGTGGTACCCTCCCCAGCTTCAGGCTCAGACTGAAGATGTTCTCCACAATCCCACACAGCTGGTCTGCACAGGACTTGAGGAGCTTTGCGCTGATGCCGTCCGGTCCTCACCTTGATCTTCCTCAGCTCCGTCCTCACCTGGGTCTTAGTGAGGGTCAGGTTGGGGGGCTGTGTGTTGGGAGTGGGGGGGTGTTGGTGGAGTGGGGAGTGGGCAGCAGGACTTGATGTCTTTAGAGGCAGCAGTGGTTGTTGTGCAGTCAGGGGGGAGGGCGGTTGGTCAAACCTATTGAAAAACAGATTCAGATTGTTCGCCCACTCCCTGCCCCCCGTGGCCTGGGGGGAGGTATTCTGGAGCCCAGAGATGGTTTTAAGGTTTCTCCAGACCCTGCTGATGTCGCTCTGTTGCAGCTTGTCCTCCATCTTCTTCCTGAAGCTGTCCTTGCCTTCTCTGATCTTTCTCCTCAGCTCCCTCTGTACGGACTTCAGCATCTCCCTGTTCCCCGACCTGAAGATCCTCTTCTTCTCTCTCAGAAGTGTTTTTATCTCAGGGTTGATCCAGGGTTTGTTGTTTGAGCAACACCGTATGGTCTTGGTGGGAACGGTGTTGTCCACACAGAAGCTGATGTAGTCCGTGATGGTGTGAGTGAGGCCATCGATGTCCTCACCATGTGGATCGCAGAGCTGCTCCCAGGCGGTGGTTTCAAAACAGCCCTTTAGAGTGTCCATTGCCTCCTCAGACCATAACTCCACTGTGCGCATGGCCGGAGGTTGTCTGTGCACTAGGGGTTTGTGCACCGGCCGGAGATGAACCAAGTTGTGATCTGATCTCCTGAGTGGGGGGAGTGGTGATGAGGTGTATGCCTCCTTAGTGTTTGTGTAGAATAAGTCCAGTGTTTTATTGTCTCTAGTGTGGCATGTGACATACTGGGTAAACGTGGGTAGAATGGGAGACAGTGAAACATGGTTGAAATCGCCTGAGATGAGGAGAAAAGCATCTGGGTGTTCTGTCTGCAGCCTGCCAGTTACTGAATGGATGACGTCACGCGCTGTCCCAGCGTTCGCCGTCGGATTTGCATAAACAACAATGCAGATCACGTGTGAGTATTCCCTCGGGAGATATGTAGGCCGCATGCTAACAGCTAGCAACTCAATGTCTTTGCTGCAGTGTCGTTGTTTAACAGTGATATGTCCCGGTCTGCACCAGTTGTTGTTAACATACATTATCACTCCACCGCCCCATGCTTTGCCACTGTCTGATGTTCGGTCTGCCCGTATCGCATGGAAACCCTCTAGTTCAATGTTAGCATCTGCTGCTAATTCGGTTAGCCAAGTCTCTGTGTATAGATATAGACTGCACTCCCGGTATATGCTATCGTAGCAGGAGATAGCCGCCAGCTCATCTACCTTTCCCAGTAACGATCGTACATTCCCCATGATAATGGATGGAAGGGTGGGTCTGTACCTTATATTTCTTGTCTTCCGCCTTACTCCAGCCCGGCAACCATGGCGTTTTCGCCTCAGTTCATCCGGTATGTCGAGTTTTGCCATTAGCACCGGGTGGCGGTTGAGTGCTAGCAGCTCTTCCCTGCTGTACCGTCTCCTGCTATAAACAGTGGCTCCGTCCACCGGCTCGGGAGACATTTGGGGCGATCTGCGTGTCCGTGATATAAATGGAGTGAAAGGTGTGCCGGATCAGAGAGTTGTCACCGGATCAAAAGAGAGAGGAAGGAAAAAAGACTCCAAATTGAGCCGCTGTTGCAAAAGGCAGCCGACTTGTGTGGCACCTTTTGAGATTTCTTTCTAAAGACCAGACTGAAGCACTGAGAGTTTCAAATCCATGTCAGCAGTAAAAGTTCAGAGACTGTGATCATTGTAATCTGCTGATTTTTTTTGTTCATTTATACCAGTGGCTCTTAAACTTTTTTTTTATTCCCCATTTTGGGGAGCCATTAACAAGCCCACCTACCCACAGCTATTTCTCTGCCCCTCCACACCCACAATGAATCCAAGAGCAAGCTAAGCCTCATCATATTTCCTTTCCTTCTTGGCTTTTTTTTTTTAATTAATTGTCTAGAATTTCTCTTCGGTCATCCATCCAGGTGGTGGATGACCCTTAATTTCTGTAAAGCGTCTTTGAGTGTCTATGATAAAGCGCTATATAAATCTGATGCATTGATTGATTTTGGTGGAGAGCATTTTAAAAATTAAGTCATGATGTAATTTTGTCCATCCATCCATCCATCCATCTTCTACTGCTTAATCCTTTTCAGGTCGGGGTGGGGGTGGGGGTGGGGGTGGGGGGACTGGAGCCTATCCCAGCATCTTTGGGCGAGATGTAGGGTACAGGCTGGACAGATCGCCAGTTCATTGCAGGGCAGATATGATTTCATCAGTAATTTTAATTCTAATATGATGAAACACTGAGTAGCTTTTATTTTCATTTGCATTTCCAGTTTTAATTGTGAAACTTTTGACTTTGCAGGAAATAATAGCACCCCCCCCCCCCCCCCAATGGAAGGTTTATATGTAAATCTAGCCCTCGGGAAGTGAGGAAAAAGTTTTGTGGCCCTCACTACCGCCAAAATTGCCCATTCCTGCTCTAAATGATCAGGCCCCTTGTTATTTAAAAGACCTGATTGTGCCTTATAGTCCTAACAGAGCACTATGCTCCCAAAAGAATGGGTGGAAGGGGCGGTAGTGGCTTAGGACCTAAAGCGGGTCATCTAATAACCAGAAGGTTGTCAATTTGAATCCTGCTCCCCCCACCCTGCTGTTGTCCCTGGGCAAGACTTTTTACCCACCTTGCCTCCAGTGTCTGTGACACTGGTGTATGAATGAAGGGCAACCGTGGCTATAGAAGTACCTTACCACTACCACTGTCTGTGGAGTGAATAAATAATGGACTCATTGTAAAGCGTCTTTGGGTGTCATGAAAAGTGCCATATCAATAAATCCATTATTACTATTAAAATGCAGGATTACTTGTAATACCTAGAATCTCTAAAAGTACAATGGGAGCCAGGGCATTCAGTTATCAGGCTCCTCTCCTTTGGAGCCAGCTGCCAATCTGGATTTGGGAGACAGACTCAATGGCTGTTTTTAAGAATAGGGTTAAAACCTTCCTTTTTCACAAAACCTATAGCGAATGGGCATTAACGTCATGCTGTACTGCATTCTGGGCTGTCGTGGTCTGGCTTCTTTGTTTACCTGTAGTTTACGGCAACTGCTAACACAGACATATGTTTGATGGAATGTCGCAAACAGAAAATTAAAAGTCCTTATTCAGAGAAGCTGAATAAGGAAGCAAAGGAGCGCTACCTCTAAAAAAAATAAACAAATAAACGGAATCGATCCATATGAACACAAGAAATGGGCTGCGAATCTCGACCAACTGCCTCGAGTCACACTGTCAGATGTGTTTGCCTACCTGGTTTGTGGGGTAAGCGCATAAACCCATGAGCAATTTAAAAACTATAAATCGTTAGAAGCTCATGTTCAGTTAACCAATGGATGGGTCCAGCCCCCTCAAATTTTCTGGGTGAATGACCAGAAAACCGTTGTTTGCACAAAGGTAAGCAATCATTGTTTTTACACAGTTTCCTGCACTTGCATGTGTCTCTGCAGCTACAGGCATTTTTTTTAACCCTCTGAGTGTGTATGTTGCTGAATTGTGACATATCTCCTAGTGGTCAAGAGTGGTAAATATTTTTTGTCAATAAAATAGTTCAGATTTCCAAGGCTATAACCTGAAAGTTGCAAGAGATAATGGTTTACTGCCAATTAGAAAGATGTAAAATAAGGGATAAGGGCCTGTACTTATATAGCACTTTTCTAGTCACAAAGACCACTCAAAGTGCTTCACTAGTACTAACCCTCTAGTCTAAGGGCCTATAGGAGACAGATATCTAGGGACAATTTAGAACAACCAATTAACCTAACATGCATGTCTTTGGATTGTGGGAGGAAACCAGAGCCCCCAGAGTAAACCCACGCAGCACAGGGAGAACATGCAAACTCCACACAGAAAGGTTCCTACCCCTGCCAGCCTGGGGATTTGAACCTGGAACCTTCTAGCTGTTAGGCAACAGTGCTAACCACTGCACCACCGTGCTGCCCTATGATCCAAAGTTTCAGATAGGAATAAATTTATGCATCTAATTTGCATAATGTCATGGCACCCCTTTAAATTCCATAACTGAGTCAAAACTGGACTTTGGACGTATTTGCACAAAGAATGGTTCAGTCTTTTGACGCCGTTTTTTTTTTTTTTTTTTTTTTACAGAGGTAGCCTACCTCATCATCTTATCTTCAAAGTATATGAACAAGAAATCAATACATTTAAAAACCCCCGAAATAAGTCACTTACTTTTTTCCGGTTCCGGTTCCGCCGGACCGGCGGCGCCACACGAGTGGGCTGCCTGTTGCAACAGCCTTTTTTTTATCTTCTTTCTTCTTTCTACACCTTTCACTCTGTATATACTGTATATCACGGACGCACGGATCGCCCCGGGGGTCTCCCGGGTCGGCGGACGGAGCCACAGTTTGCAGCGGGAGACGTTACAGCGGGGAGGAGCTAGTGCTAGCTAGCACTTGGCCGCCGCCCGGTGCTAATGGGAAACTCGACATACCGGGAGCTGTAGCGAAAACGACGCGGTGCCGGGCTGGAGTTTAGGCGGCGTGAAAGAAATATAAGACAGAATAATAAAGAGCGATGGCAAGAACCAAGCAGACCGCCCGTAAAATCTACTGGAGGAAGAAGCGCCCCCCCCCCCCCCCCCCCCAGGGCTGCTCGGAGAGGTGCTCCGGCCACCGGCAGAGTGAAGAAGCCTCGCCGTTACAGGCCCGTGGCTCTGAGAGAGATCCGTCGCTGCCAGAGATCCAAGGAGCTGCTCATCCGCAAGCTGCCCGCCCAGCGCCTGGTGAGGGAGATCGCTCAGGACTTCAAGACCGTCCTGCGTTTCCTGAGCTTCGCCGTCGTGGCTCTGCAGGAGACCAGCGAGGCCCACCTGATGGTCTCTTCTTCGCTAAGGGGGTCACCATCATGCCCAAAGACTTCCAGCTGGCCCGCTGCATCCGCGGAGAGAGAACTTAGACTTTCTGCTGCACATTCACCAGCCATAATGCTCTGCACTGTGTGTCTATATATATACATTTATAGTAATATGGACATATGTTTACTAGATGTTGTTTTTTCTTGCCTTCTGATTGTTGCTCTGAGTGTTGCTATCCCTGTGCTGTTGCAATCCTGGAATTTCCCCATTGTGGGACTAATAAAGGCTTATCTTATCTTATCTTATCTTACTGTTGTACAGTCTGTTGACAAAGGGGGGCTGGCGTGGTCGCTGCGTTTTCATCCATTATGGTCCTTATTTTGCATTCTGTCCGTAATATAAAATCTCTACCACATCTACAAAGTCTTATGATTATCCCACATAAATTTCACTTGTATCCTGTGGCTATTTTCAGCGTACAAAGTTGAAACAGTGACGTGACGATCGTGGACATATTAGCTTTCTGGGCTAAATGCTAAAACAGGAAAAGGAAATGAGGAGTTCTTCTTTGGTATATTACGTGTCATCCACTGAGTCCTCCAATGGATGTCTGCCACCTTTTGAAACTGGCAAATCAGTACAATCAGTACAAATCCCCAAGGCAGGTGATCATGTCAGAGTGAGAAGACAGGTGCAGTGCCACACTCTGCCACTAGGGGCACGAAAATTCACACACTCAAACAGTTAAGTCCCAGCAGTGAAATGTTGGATTTATGTTCAAATTTGTCATGTGATGCTTGATAACTATATACACATTATTACACAACTGGACATGAACTACTAATCAAGTAATGTGTTTTAATAAACCCAATGCTCCTGCTGGCACACCAAAAAATTACCGGTATAATTAGTCACTAAAAAATATACTAAATCAGGACAGTGATTTTTTTTTTTCAATTGTTGCTCAAAGTTTAGACCACAATGTTTACAAAACAAGAGCAAAAGTGTATTTTAGCACAAACGTTAATGTTTAGAAATGATTTTTAACCTGTTTAGGGATTTAAACGGGATGTGGGACAAGATGAAAACAAGGAGTAAATATTGCCTTGGCCCGGACGTTTTATAGTCGCCTGAAAAAGGAGAAGCTGCTGAGTCTAACAATACCAAACATTCTATGGATTTCATTCCCCAGCTGATTTTAAATTCATGCATAATGAAGGCAACAATGTGCACTCTGGGAAATCCCATCCAGTGTGCACATAAGAGGAATCCCAGCGTTGCATGTAGCGGTTTGAGTTCTGTTTTTTTTTTTTTTTATAGTTTTTTCAGACATATTTCTTTCTACCTTCAGACTCCACTCATTTTCATATCCCGTATCTATCCTGTCGTCACGCACTCTTGAACAAAGACAGGCAGACCATCTTTCCCACAATTCCTTGTGGTTTTTCCATTGGGTGATGTCACGCGCCCATTCTCTATAGTTAGGGTGGGATCAGGTGACCCGGACCCCTCCCTTAGTTATGCTGCTAATAGATTTAGACAGCCGGGGGACCTCCCATGATGCACTGGGCTTTACTCCTCTCTTCACTCTCAATGAAATATTTTTGGTGGTCATTAATATCTCTTTGTTCTCTCCCTTAAATTGAATCCCTGTCATGCTGTTTGCTCGCTACATGTCTGTTCTTTTCTTCCTCTTCTCTATCCCCTCACCCCCCAGCCAGTCGCAGCAGATTACTGCCCCTCCCTGAGCCTGGATCTGCTGGAGGTTTCTTCTTGCTAAAAGAGAGTTTTTCCTCTCCACTGTTGCCAAGTGCTTGCTCACAGGGGATCACCTGATTGCTGAGGTCTTTCTGTAATTCTGGGGTTTCCCCCTACAGTTTGACAGTGCTTTGAGATGACTGTTGTTGGGAAATGGCACTAAATGGATAAAGTTGAATTGAACTGGACTACAAGTAATTTACTAAGAAGAGGTATCTATAAGTAGCAACAAAACAGCTTTACAGTTTACTCTCCTTTCAGTATTTTTAAAAAAAATTCAAATATGAATGATAATCAACAATAGCTTTACCTGTTCTTGTTCAGTCAGGACTTTCATTGGTCTGCATCATTCCTCTCTCCCAACTCCACACCCAAAGTAATTCTACTTTTCATGACCATATATCTTGATTTAGCCCTGAAATTTTATCCTTTTGAATGTTGCTGAAACCATGTTTTTACAGTTGTCCTTGATCATGACTGTAATTGTTTTAATTTATCGTTCATTCTTACCAAAGCACATTAACCAGGGGTACTATATAGAACAGACACATACAGCTAAAATATGCAAGTAACAATTTTCACTCGATTTACTGTAAAAAAAAAAAAAAGCTGCTTAATTTGTGAGATAAACTGTGTTGTGCATAATGTGGGGGGAAGTGAATAGTCTATCTTAGTAACATTAGAAGCCTAAACATCAGCTCATTTTCAGCTGTATAGAATACAGCTCTATTGTATGTTCTCCCTCTTTCTTTGAAATGGTCCCATTGAGCAAATTTAGAAACCAAATGTTTTGAGGAAAATTAAAACAAAACCTATGAACTGTCTCTGTGAACACTCCAACTTAAGAGCTTCAATGCCACATGGCGATGATAAAAGATTAATAAATGTTGTTCCTCTTTTATCCACTTAGAAGACGGAGGATGTTGTCTGACCACAGGGCAGCTCCGTCATGCTTTAGACCATTTGTGAATTATTTTGGCAGTGGCAGGGGATTTCCATAATATATTAAGTCATAGAAAAATCACTTAAAGTGGCCACTTTAGTTTTTAGTTCATATTCAATAAAATATCTGTTGGCACCAATGTTTATTAGAGTTTATTTTGGTGTAAGTGGACATATTTGTGTCTGTAGAGCATGAAAACGTAGCTATTTAAAAAGTATGTGCAAGGAAGTAAATGTGGATCTTATTGCTTTGTAAAGCCGATGGCAAAATCTTGCTATTTTTACACGCTATCATTACCTCACAAACACAGACACACATGCAGTGTTGTGGCATGTAGGAGATGTGGAGCTCCTAGAGCTTAGCTTCAGGCGAGTGAGAAAAGATAACTCAAGAAGAATTTGTCACTATGATAGGTGATCTGTCAGAAGTGCTCCTTGGGGTGCTATTGGAGGGAGCTGCAGCATACCACCACTACCAGGCTAGCTCCCCTGAAGGAGTCCTTGGTGTGCCTGTGTGTGCGTGCATGTGCGCATGTGTGTGTTTTCACCTCCTTCCTCTGTTGCCTGTCTGGTTCCTAGTGTGTTTGCCCCATAGTAGTTATGTAGGTGGTGTCACCAGAGCCAGAGTAATCTTGCACAAACACATGCTGCACTCACACACCAGGGTGAGGGAGATCAGCTGCCTCGTCTGGCATTGTGTTGGCAGGGCTTTGGGCATGGCTGCCCGCCTCCCTCACCACTCCTCCTCTGCCTCGTTCCTGCACCCCTGAAGTGCACGGTTAATCCCTAAACTCTATCCCCATTTAAAGACAGGAGCATCACGCAAACCTGCCTGTCTGCATTGCATTCTAGCTAAGACGCATACGCACTCACGTACGCATCCTGGCTAAACATGCGTGCTACTGCAAACTAAAGAAAATAGCTCAGTGGGGGGTTAAGCATGGTGTTGGCTGCAATGGACCAAATATCCCCCCCCCCCACCAATCCTAAGTGTCTGCGGGGGCAGGCATGTGATAGGCTTGGACTGAGAGATAAGAAACAGAAAGGATTGGCTGTGCTAATGGGTTATGTTGCTACACAGTTACATTTGAGTCAAAGTGAGGACTTGTGGATGAGCGATTTTTAAATAGGGTGTGAACATTTAAAAAGGAGGAATTCAACAGTACTGGCCAAAGTGTAAGGGTGTTTTAAAAATAAACCAGCCACCTGCTTGGGATTTGTTTCTCTGGTTTTAGGGAAGCTGTTAGTCGGAAGGAAGGAAGGAAGGAAGGAAGGAAGGTTAGAATAAAGTTTAAAATCCTTCTCCTCCCTTACAAAGTTTTAAATGATCAGGCCCATTTGTTATTGAAAAGATCTGATAGTACATTATCATCCTAACAGAGCACTATGCTCCCAAAACGCAGGCTTGCTTGTAATACCGAAAATCTAGTGATGGGACTTCCAGCGCCGGAGCTTTGGAGTGTGTGCCGAGTAATCCAGGAAATATTTTGCAAAGCATGTATCGAGGCGTGTATTAATGAAGCATGTGATGACTTCTGAAGCCTTGCCGGAAGCCACATAACTGGGTTGGGAAGTGGGTCAAGATTTGGCGCACAACATGAAATAAATTGAGCAACGATACACAATGGAAAATCCCCATCCCTCACATTTTGTGTTGTCAGATCTTTGACTGTATATGGGATTTGTCACAGCCAGTCTTCGTTTTCAGATTGAGCCAGCACCAAAAAGATGGACTTCTCCCATTTGGGAACATTTTGATCTCATTTCTCCCAATAAGGTATTTACAGTTAGGTTGGGTGCATTTTTCACAAATAGTGGATATTTCTTGTCATTTATTTATTTTAGATTTATTTTTATTTGCAATGTGAAGTGTCTGTTGTGTTTCAAAGAGCTTGGATGCAACAATAACCCATCATGCTGAGGCGCTATCATGCCCTGCATGAGAATAAGGACAACAGAGGTGAATGTACTGGGAAAGACAGAAACGTGTCTACCCTACACTGTACAAACTTGCAGTAGTCTTCCTTTGTACACCTGCATCTACCACCGCAGAGTCAAAAGGAGAGCTGCCGCCACTCTCCAGGACCCCACCCACCTCCAGCACAGAATGTTCACACTTCTACTTCTTCTTTTAAATGCAGAACAACCAGACTAAAAAAAACTCCTTCTTTCCCACTGCCATAAAACTCCTGAACAAATAGCAAACTCCCAAACAAACTCCCTATTTGCAAGCACAGCTTGCAAATAGGAATTCACACACTGGTTGCTAAATTTGCACATTGCTTACTTGTACAGTGTACATAGTCCCACCCCGTCTCATGTCCATATCATCTCTGCTGCTAAATTATCATTGTACAGTCCACTGGGTATTATCATTACGGGGAATTACAGAGAAATTCTCACACTGGGTGCTATTTTGTAATTTGTGCATTGCTCATTTGCACACTGTATATAGGCTTATGCCATCTGAGGTTCATATCATCTCTGATATTAATATACCATTGTCCAATATAGTATCCAGTGAATTTTCAATTTTTCGTTCTTCTTGTTTCCTCTAGTTTAACTGCTTTAATTGTCCTAATTGCCTAATGTGTGTTATTAGTATCCATTAGTATTAGTCTTATTATCAAGGTGTGTTTAAGGTGTCCTAATTGCCTAATGTGTGTAATTAGTGTGTGTTATTAGTATTCATTAGTATTAGATGTGTTATTACCTTATTAGTATTGATGTATATCTATTACCTTGGCATTGGTCGGAGAGCAGAGTAAGAATTTCATTGTTCAGGAAATGTTGCAATTCTTTTCTGTGCACATGATAATAAAGCCTTTGAATATTGAATCTTGAATATGTGCTCTGTGAGAGAGTATTCTCAAAAGCTGGTGAAAAAATCTAAAAAAAAAAAAATCACCTTAGTCCAAAGACTGCTTAAAAGTTATTATTTCTTAATAAAAATGGATAAGTAGCACAAGCACACTAACACAAGCACATTCATTGTAGTCACCCCAGCTTTATTATTTTTTCCCCCTTATGATCATTGATATTTCTTAAAGAACAGTACATTTACTGAAATGAAAAAATACACATCAAGCCCATAATGCCCTTGTAAAAATCTGCATGTGTACTTTTGGTCCAGTAGATGGCTTAGTAGAGCAAATGAAGTTTCACATGAAGTTTCATCCATATGAACCAATTTGATGAAAAGCTTCAATGTTTCAAGAAATCCTCATCTGGCCATCACTACTAGAATCTCTAAAAGTACAATGGGAGGGAAACCTTTCAGTTATCAGGCTCCTCTCCTTTGCAGAGATAGCAAAAAGACGTGACAACCTAATAGTATTGAATGCAAAAGACGCAATAGACTTACACAATGGTCCCCTCCGGTATACAACTAGGAAAATACCGGTAGCTACGGAGGGTGACAATATGTATGGGTACATAATCATACTATGTAGGATAACTAAGTAGACGGTTATGCTGTTTCATTCCATCTAGCTTCAATGCTCCGCACTGTGTTTGTTTGTATATTTATATATTTATTCCATCTAGCGACAATGCTCCACACTATGTGTTTATATATTCATATATTTGTTTATTTATATATTTACATATTTATTCCATCTAGCTACGGTGCTCCGCACTGTGTGTGTTTATATATTTGCATGTTTGTTCCATCTAGCTGCAATGCTCCACACTGTGTGTTTATATATTCATATATTTGTTCCATCTAGCTACAACTCTTCGCACTGTGTGTGTTTATATATTCACATATTTATTCCATCTAGCTACAATGCTCCGCACTGTGTGTTTATATGTTCATATATTTATTCCATCTAGCTACAATGCGCCGCACTGTGTGTTTATATATCTATATATTTATTCCATCTAGCTGCAATGCTCTGCATCGTGTGTCTATATATTTATGTTTATATGTACATATGTATACTCGCTGCTCTTGTTTTTTTTTGGTTTTTTTTCTTGCCTTCTGATTGTTGCTCTGAGTGTTGCTATCCCTGTGCTGTTGCAATCCTGGAATTTCCCCGTTGTGGGACTAATAAAGGCTTATCTTATCTTATCTTATCTTATCTTATCTGGATTTGGGAGACAGACTTGATCTCTGTTTTTAAGAATAGGATTAAAACTTTCCTTTTTGACATAGCCTATAGTTAGCGTGGGATCAGGTGACAATGAAGCTTCCCTTAGTTATGCTGCTAATAGGTTAAGACAGCTGGGGGACCTCCCACAATGCACTGGGCTTCACTTCTTTCTTCACTCTCAATGAAATATTTTTGCTGGTCATTAACATCTTGTTTGTTCTCTCCCATAAATTGAGTCCCTGTCATGCTGTTTGTTCTCTACATGTCTGTTCTTTTCTTCTTCTTCTCTATCCCCTCACCCCCCAGCCAGTTGCAGCAGATTACTGCCCCGTGCTTGTTCACAGGGGATCGCCTGATTGCTGGGGCCTTTCTGCAATTGTGGAGGGTTTGCCAACAGTTTGAAAGTGCTATGAGAGGACTGTTGTTGTGAAATGGCACTATATGAATAAAGTTGAGTTGACTGAAGTGAATTGAATTGAAAGAAAGATACTTCTCCCAAACCTTTGCTTCAGAGTTGAAAACCATTTTTTTAAAACTTCAATCTTATTTTATTTATTTGTTTATATATTTATTTGTCAGGGACAGTGCAATAAACATAGACAAAAAAAATCTGATGTGTTGCACAGAGAGTGTATAGCATTAAGCTAATTTGCAACTCTTTTCCCTGGATGGGCTTTAGAGAAAAGAAACAGAGAAAAAGAGAAAAAGATGAGGAAAAAACAAAATGAAAACAGTATAAACAATATCCACATACATCAATGCAAACAAAATTATAAATACACAATATAAAAACAGCGAAGCACTTTCTCCAGTAGACTACTACAGCTTTGTTGTCGAACGGCCAGGTACAGGAAATCTTTCCTGCCATATGCAATTTCACTGTACAATAACTCACTATGATGTTGTATTCTGGTCATAGCTATGCTGCCACACTGCACCTTACAGACTAACTGGTACATCACTTTTCACTCTGCTCCTGATAGTCCTTCTTTGTGCAATGGGATGATTCATGTGTTTATACGGGTCATCATATATTAAGCTGTGATGTATATACTGTAGGTTCTATAGTTAGTTTTTTACTTTCCATGGGTAATCCCTTTGTCTGTCGTGTGTGTTTCTGTTGTTTAGCTGTCAACTGTCATGCTGCTGTTACACTGTAATTTCCCAGTTTGGGATCAATAAAGTACATCTATCTATCTATCTATCTGTTACAGTAAAATGCCTGTTGCACATTTGCCTTCCCTACTTCACTCACATCCTGCAGACAATCATTTCATACATGGGTACATTCTTGTTTACTTTTCAGCCAGTTTTTAACCTTTGTAGTAAATGTTTTAAAATCCGTTATTATTTTGATTTCATTTGGCATTGTGTTCCAGATATAACTGCCCTTTACAGAGAAAGCTGTTTGTCCAAATGTGGTTCTGCGGTGGGATATTTTACAGTTGTTGTTAACAGAACTCCTGGTTGCTCTGCTGCTGTCCTGTCTTTGGATGAATCCAGCAAGTGGCTCTGGCGCTGATTTATGGAAACATTTGAAAATTAATTTCAGAAAACAGAGGTCAGTGAAACTCTCAAAACTCAGTAGATTATATTTTTTTAGAATATAACAATGATGCCACCTAATGGGCTTTTTATCCAAGATTTTTTAGAGTTTGATTATATAATGAGCCTATATGTTTTATTGTAGAAGGAGCTGCTTGAGCCCAGACTGTCAGACAGTATGATATATGCAAAAAAAACATAGAATGCATATACAGTAGGGCTGCTTGGTGTGGTATGTAATGTCTAATTAATTTAAAGCAATTCAATTTTTTTTTTTACTGTTTTAGAAATCTTCTTTATGTGAAGATTAAATCTGAGTTGAAGATCTAGTACAATGCCAAGGTATTTAAATTATGTAACTGAACTGATATCTTGATCATGTATATTAACTTTAAAATGTTGCAAGTTACATTTTTTTGATTGAAAAGCACATTGAAACTGTTTTCTGAAGGTTCAGCAGTAGATGGTTCTGGAAGAGCCACTCTTGGACATCAACCATGCTTGAAGACAGGACGTCTGCAGCCTGTGCTGGAGTCTTAGCAGCTATGTAAATAACTGCATCATCTGCATAAAGTTGACATATTGCAGCTGAGCAGTGTAATGGCAGGTCATTAATAAAAATGCTGAAAAGTAAAGGACCAAGAATGGACCCTTGTGGGATACCCATACGATTATTTAAAAGGAAGGATTTATCCTGGTGAACTTTTACACACTGTTCTCTGTTCTGAAGGTAAGATGCAAACCATTCTATTATATTGGTAGAAAAGTTAAAAGATACCATTTTGGATAAAAGCAAGCTTTTATCCAAAATGGATTTTGAGATTTTTAAAAAAAATCTCAAGCAGAATCAGAATCATAATCATCTTTCTGGGCCAAGTATAAACACAAGGAGTTTGACTCTGGCTGTCTCTGTGTACACACATTAAGAAAAAAGGGTAGAAGTTAGAAATATGCAAATAAGAGGACTGAAGAAAAAATAAATATGTAGAAGATACAAACATTGTGGTGTGGACTCACGAATAATGAAGCAGTGCATTTTATACTAAAACTTTACTTGTCGAACGGCATTCATGTATGCAGGTAGCAGTAGCAACATGAATTCAACTTCCTGAAGCATCAGTCTGACCATTGTTGCCAGATGGGAAATGTTGAAGTATCGTACCAGTGGTTTAAAATTACCGTACACACCCAGTTTTCATTCTGACATGGCTCAGGACCATCTGCTTCAGTAACACATTATCACAGATCGTGCATATTACAACCTATAACATAGTTTTACCTTTAAATATTCTAACAGATTGGTTAAAAAAAAAGCACCTCTTGCAGACCAGCACCTCTACCTGTGTGGAGTACAGGATAAGCCCCTGGCCTGCACTGAACAGCCCAGAATATCCATCATTCTTAACTATCTTCTATATGGCTTCTGTAGAATCATCATGTATTAAGGTCTTGCCTCATAACTATTTTGAGAAGTAATCTGTTTATACATTAGGAATAAACATCAATCAAAAGGCCTCTAATAACTGAAGCAGAAACCTGTTTCACAGTTTTATTGAGAACCACAATCCGGTGACATTTTTGTACAAACATTTGCACACTGCAGCAGCAACAGAAAGCTTTAGTGCTCATGCCAACAACAGGTTTCAACCACCCAGTAAAATGGGGGTCTGTTTCCCCCCATTCATTTCTTAACCTGCTGGTAATATTGCTTACTTGTTGAGTCTGCCGTACCTGTGCTGTAACATATGCGAGCGATTCGATCAAATGTACTAGTGTTTATTTGTGAATGGACTGTAATGAGTCACTCACCAGAACTGTACTGAAAGCCAGTGATCAGCTGCTGAATCACCCGCCTGAGCAGCAAACGAGCCCCGCCCGCTCCGTTCAGTCGACTCTCATGGCAGACAGTTGGAGCTCCTGTACAACACTGAGGCTACGGTCACACTGCAGGTTTTAATGCTCGATTCCGATTTTTTTGCACATATGTGACCCATATTTTTTAGTGACTGTCTGAACAGCACATATCTGATTTTTTTCACACCAGACCCAGGCCACTCTCATATGTGGTACTAATTTGGATACGTATCTGATATTTTCCAAAGCAACCTCAGTCTGAACGGTCATGTCGCATTTCATTCGACTTTTTCCTCATTGAAGTGAGACAGACGCTACAATTCTGTGGCGGAGGATGCAGCAAGCACATCAGACACAGCTGATTTGTGCTCTCTTTTTAATCAGTCTTCTTCCCTTTATCACTGGAATGTAATTTTGTCAGCTCCAACTGCACAATAACTTCAAAATTTTGGGGGGGGCTGAAACCGCGACACAAGCAAGCACACTAACGGCACATTTACTGGACGCTGCAAATTCCTTTTTCCCTGTAAACGGCACACCATGAGTCCTGGATGCTGTAATATCTAAAATGTAAAGTTAACACGGACATGACTGTGGAGCAGAATGGCCAGATAGCGGGACACACAGGAGAGGGGAGTCTCTGGTGTCTCCTCCTTCCTGCTGCAGGACCGGTGTTGCGCCGCTGGTATGAGCCATGTAGTTTATTATTAACCTTATTTCTACAGGTTATCTCATTGAGACACGGGGTCTCATTTTAAAGAGAGCTGTTTAATCGATCATTTCTGTTAAAGCTGAGCTGATCACAGCGGTCATCTGGTGTGTAGAGGAAGGGAGCTGGTCTCATATTTATGATTTTAACATTTTATTTTGCTCCGCTGCATCAGGATGAAGAAGTTCTGTCCCCCAAACACAACGGTGTGTCTGACGTTATGTTTTCTTCTGCGCATGCGGGTCACTTCACAGCTGTAGATCGTTCACACTGGAGTCTGATGGGGGTCGCATTTAAATAATATTGTGAACGCCCACACAAAAAAATTGGATCTCGGCAAAAAATCAGAATTGAGCATCAAGACCTGCAGTGTGACCGTAGCCTGAGTGATTTGGTGTACCACTTGTTATGTCCACAGACCTGGCAGTAAAGAGACGGACAAGGATGCTGCACTGGAACTGGGCTTTATTACAGAGCTGGGTACATGGCATTACACATACTGTCACCATGCTGAGTCGCCAGGGCAATAGAGCCCTGTAATGGCAGACTCTCCCATATATATGTCAGCGTGATGATGTCACCAGCCAGCTGAGTCATCACGCCGCATATTACAACAAATCCCATCATCACATTCTCCCCCCTTTGCAAAACACAGAACACTCCTGATTAATTAATCGGCTAGTTAGTCCTCCCTAATTTAGTATATTAAGATAAGATAAGATAAGATAAGATAAGCCTTTATTAGTCCCACAATGGGGAAATTCCAGGATTGCAACAGCATAGGGATAGCAACACTCAGAGCAACAATCAGAAGGCAAGAAAAAACAACATCTAGTAAACATATGTCCATATTACTATAAATGTATATATAGACACACAGTGCAGAGCATTATGGCTGGTGAATGTGCAGCAGAAAGTCTAAGCTCTCTCTTCGCGGATGCAGCGGGCCAGCTGGAAGTCTTTGGGCATGATGGTGACCCCCTTAGCGAAGAAGAGACCCACCAGGTGGGCCTCGCTGGTCTCCTGCAGAGCCATGACGGCGAAGCTCAGGAAACGCAGGACGGTCTTGAAGTCCTGAGCGATCTCCCTCACCAGGCGCTGGACGGGCAGCTTACGGATGAGCAGCTCCGTGGATTTCTGGTAGCGACAGATCTCTCTCAGAGCCACGGGCCTGTGACGGCGAGGCCTCTTCACTCTGCCGGTGGCCAGAGCGCCTCTCCGAGCAGCCCTGGTGGCTAGCTGTCTCCTGGGGGGCTTCTTCCTCCAGTAGATTTTACGGGCGGTCTGCTTGGTTCTTGCCATCGCTCTTTATTATTCTGTCTTATATTTCTTTCACGCCGCCTAAACTCCAGCCCGGCACCCGCGTCCTTTTCGCTACAGCTCCCGGTATGTCGAGTTTCCCATTAGCACCGGGCGGCGGCCAAGTGCTAGCTAGCACTAGCTCCTCCCCGCTGTAACGTCTCCCGCTGCAAACCGTGGCTCCGTCCGCCGATCCGGGAGACCCCCGGGGCGATCCGTGCGTCCGTGATATATATACAGAGTGAAAGGTGTAGAAAGAAGAAGGAAGATAAAAAAAAGGCTGTTGCAACAGGCAGCCGACTCGTGTGGCGCCGCCGGTCCGGCGGAACCGGAACCGGAAAAAATAACCACTTTTAACCAAGTTAACACACTAAAACATTAGTAAACATTCAACATTTTTAAAACATCAAAGAAAACCTGGAACTAGGGTTCGTGGGTAGACTGCTGCCACACCCGGAGCAGCGAAGTGGAGTATTCTGCCACTTTTTTTTTAACCGCGCTCCTAACTAAACAGTCATTCTTTTTTTCTTAGTCTTCCATGGGAGGAACAGTTCTACCTGAGGGGCTTTTTGGCGGGCCCGTGGTGGCCTCCTCCCTGAAACTTTCAGACCCCCAAGGCCAGTCTTCATAACGCAGGGGCCTGGGTCCCACACTGCAGTAGCTGTCTCCCGTGGAACCTCGCCGTTGAGAGCAGCCACCCAGACACGCTGTAGTTGGTTTGCGTGCCGAACCAAACCGTCTGTCAGCTGAAAGCACACTGTTCCCAGCTTCACCATGATCCTCAGCAGCGCCCGTTGTTTCGCTGGCTGTGGCCCGGTCAATCGCCATCCTGGTCTCTCACCGATGCGAACCCAGTCCATGACTAGGACCGGCACCTTACTTGGTTTTATACGTTGTTGTTGTGCTCCCGGTGGCTGTGCGCGCTTGTTCGGCTTGGGACCTCCGTCGTGCTGTGGCAGTTCCGTAGTCACTGTGTTCGTTGTGGACCCTTCATTTGTTGTCTCCGTCGTTGGTTGAGGCTCATCGTGGGTATGGAAGGTGTCCGGTGCCTCTCCGGTGTCACTTGTTGAAGCGGACTCTTCACCCGTCAGCTCGGTCATAACCTCCGTAGCTTGTTGTGCGAGGGTATGGGAGCAGTCTGGTTCCTCCGCTCTGCCATCTGAAGTGCTCTGCTGTGCCACGTTGTGCACTGTGTCTGTGCCCGGCTGCTGCTGCTGTGCTTCGGGGCTCTCTGCATGCTTGGGCTCCCTCTCCCGTGGCTCTGATTCTGGTTGAGGGGGAAACGGAGGCAAGTCCAGCCACAGCCCCCTCCGGGTGGCCCTCCTCCTGAAAGTGCGGGGTGGCTGGTGGGGTGCCAGTTCTAAACACGTCATCGTCATCAAGGTCCGCTGTGCTCCAACTGCCGCATCCAGACCATTCAAACCTAGCGCTGTCTCTGATAGTGAAGCCCAGTCTGTAGAAAAGGTCACATCCCATAATGTTGTCACTGTGCGCTGTCACCTGGAACGTGAAGTTGTACACAATTTTGGGCTTGCAGCAAACAGTCAGTTCCACTGTTCCAACATTGCACGGTCTGTGACCACCGTATCTGTACAGTGGTGTTGGGTTCTTCTTGAGTTTGTGGTTGGGGAAAAACTTCTTCACCATGTCCCAGTTTAACACCGACCGCACCGCCGCCATGCCGAGCAGGAGTGGTACAGCTACTCCGTCCAATTCAACCATGCCATATGAATATCCACTGATGTCGGGGCTTACCGAATGAATGGTCGTTGTTGGCAGGCAGGCTGGCTTACTTGGTGGTCCCCACGGTGCTGATGACCGGCATACTCTGGTGAAATGGTTCAGGCGCCCATACTTGCTACATCATTTTCCTCTTGCCAAGCAAACTCGTGCTCTGCTCTGGTGCATCGGGGACCCACAACCCCCACAGACGGGGCCTCTCGGAACGGACCTCCGGTTCACTGTGTTAGCCTCGTACTCTTCTGCTGTGTAGTCTTCGTCCTCTGTGTCCACCGCATTGGCTAACATCATCTGTTTGGGCAACCTCTGTGTTTGGGGCCCATTTAGCTCTGAGGCTAACTTTTCTGTCACTTCCAATTGGAGCACTAGCTCAACCACTCTAGTTAGCGTCAAGTCATTTGGCGCTGTTAGCAACCTAACTCATAGCCCAGCATTACGTGTGTGTTCAGCCAATTTGTCCCGTACCATTTCGTCTTCCAGCGACCCAAAATGGCACACACTAGCCAACTGTCTCAGGTCAGCGATGAACTGCTGTACTGGCTCACTGACTCTCTGTCGTCTTTGGCGAAAGCGAGTCCGTCGTACCATCACGCTGTCCGGTGTGGTAAAATAGTTAGCTAGCAGCTCCACAACCTACTCATACGAGTCTGTCGCGCTGAGCGTGTGGAGAATCCTTTAGTCCTCTATGCCTAGGTTGTGGACAAGCAGCACTCGCGTCCTCAACTTATCCAATTTTCCCAGGTCCAACGCTGTAATATAAGTCTCAAACGCTTCCAGCCATTGTGGCCATAGGACTGATGGTTCCCCGGGAACCTCAAGGAAAGGCCGTAGCGGTGTCACGCACGCCTCCATGGTTTATCCTCTGTCGACAAATGTTTTGTCCACAAACCTGGCAGCAAAGAGATGGACAGGGATGCTGCACTAGAACTGGGCTTTATTACAGAGCTGGGTCGACGCTGTTACACACACTGTCACCATGCTGAGTCACCAGGGCAAGAGAGCCCTGTAATGGTGGACTCTCCCATATATATGCCGGTGTGATGAGATCATCAGCCGGCTGCATCATCACGCCACATATTACAACAAATTCCATCATCACACCACTATTTCTCACGGATCTTTTTAGCTTGACTCAATATGTTTCAGTGAACTGTGGATCCCATTAGTAGCCTCCATCCAAGGCTGCGTCTTTGCTACTGCCGCAAAATCTTCTGTTTCCTTCTATGCAGCCCGCATGCGTGAAACAATGCGTAAAGACAAGCTTAGTATGTATGCACACTTTGCACAGGATCTGTATCCTGGCTGTGTTTGCCAATGTATTAACTTATTGACATAATGAAGGGGTCAAATTATTGTACATTATGGGATTTTTGAAATTATTGATCGTACATCGCACAGAGGGCAAAATTATCATACAAATACGATAATTATCGTATGTCTGGCAACACTGAGTCTGACTTCTCCTCCTTCCAGCGTCTTAACTAAGATCAGCAATACAACAGTGCCATCTATGGGTATAAAGAAGTCATGAATTACGGAACATAACATTTTTATACAGAGAGAGAAAACATCCATCCATCCATCTTCTTCCGCTTAATCCTTTTCGGGTTACGGGGGGGGGGGGCGCAGGAGCCTATCCCAGCATCTTTCGGCAAGAGGCAGGGTACACCCTGGACAGATCGCCAGTCCATCGCAGGGCAACACAGCAAGACAGACAATCATTCACTCTCACAGTCATACCTAAGGACAATTTAGAATCCCCAGTTGATGCCAATTAACCTAACTTGCATGTTTTTGGCATGTGGGAGGAAACCGGAGAAATCCCGGAGTAAACCCACGCAGACACGGGGAGAACATGCAAACTCCACACAGATCACTGTTGGCCGGGGGCTGGGATTGAACCCGGGATCCCCCGGCCAAGGGTGAGTTGCTGTGCTGCTGCAGTGCTAACCACTCCGCCACTGCGCTGCGCTGGGAGAAAACAAAGGATTTGAATTCTCCATTGGAACATCTACTACAACGCTGTAAAAAAGTTCCCCTTTCACAATTTCTTATATTTTTGCATATTTGTCAAACTTAAATGTTTCAGATCATCAAACAAATTTTAATATTAGGCAAAGATAACCCAAGTAAATACAAAATGCAGTTTTTAAATGATGATTTCATTTATTAAGGGAAAAAAAGCTCTCCAAACCTACCTGGCTCCATGTGAAAAAGTAATCCCCCCCAACATCATGAATCAACTGTGATTAACCACATTTTTTGGAAAGCAGAGTTCAGTTTCACTAGCCACACCCAGGCCTGATTACTACCAGACCTGTTGAATCAAGAAAACCCTGAAGTAGAACCTGTCTGACAAAGTGATGTAGGTTAAAATATCTCAAAAAGCAGCACATCATGCCACGATCTAAAGAGATTCAAGAACAGCTGAGAAGCACAAACCTGGAACAACATCTAAGGAGCTGCAGGCCTCACTTGCCTCAGTTTGGACACTGGTCTATGATTCTACAATAAGAAAGAGACCGGACAAAAATGGCATCCATGGGAGAATTCCAAGGCCAAAGCCACTCCTGACTTAAAAGAACACAAAGGTTCATCTCTCATTTGCCAAATAACACTTTGATGATCCCCAACACTTTGGGGAAAATATTCTGCGGACTGACGAGACAGAAGTTGAACTTTCTGGAAGGCGTGTGTCCCATTACACCTGCCGTAAAACTAACACAGCATTTCATAAAAAGAACATCATACCAAGAGTCAAACATGGTGGTGGCAGTGTGATGGTCTGGGCTTGCTTTGCTACTTCAGGACCTGGATGACTTGCAATAATTGTTGATGGAACCATGAATTCTGCTCTCTACCAGAAAATCCTGAAGGAGATTGTCCAGCTATCAGCTCAACCTCAAGCTCAAGCCCTCCAATGTGGCTGAATTAAAACAATTCTGCAAAGGAGAGTGGGCCAAAATTCTTCAGCAGTGATGTAAAACACTCGTTGCCAGTCATCGCCAACACTTGATTGCAGTTGTTGTTGCCAAGGGTGGTGTGACAGAGATCATCCTGCGCAGTTCGCCCCACACGGGACACGAACCCGCGACCTCTCAGTCAACTACACAGTTCGAGCATGGGAGACACAGCACGATCGCGCTGAGCTAAAGGTCCGACCGGTAGCTCAGCGCTACCGATACTGTATGAGGCTTTGGGAGGGAGGTTTTACTAACGTTCTACGCCGAACAGCACTAGTTGGCATCCGTTACACTCTCCCCCTTAAACCTCACTCCCATGCCGGGTTCACGGCACCAGTGTGACAGAGATCATCCTGCGCAGTTCGCCCCACACGGGACACGAACCCGCGACCTCTCAGTCAACTACACAGTTCGAGCATGGGAGACACAGCACGATCGCGCTGAGCTAAAGGTCCGACCGGTAGCTCAGCGCTACCGATACTGTATGAGGCTTTGGGAGGGAGGTTTTACTAACGTTCTACGCCGAACAGCACTAGTTGGCATCCGTTACAGTGGCACAACCAGTTTTTAGGTTTCGGGAGCAATTACTTTTTCACATCAAGTCAGGTAGGTTTGGATAGTTTTTTTCCCTTCATAAATAAAATCATCATTTAAAAACTTGATTTTGTATTTACACTGGTTATTCTTGTCTAATATTAAAATTTATTTGATGATCTTAAACATTTACGTGTTGCTAATATGCAAAAATATAAGAAATCAGGAAGGGGCAAATACTTTTTTCACAGCACTGTATGTACAGTTTTGGTAACCATTGGATGGATATTTTGCGGCTGGTATATAACAGAGAAAATGCACAATGAATATACAGAGTATGGAGTAAAAGAGGAAAATTACATTTAAACAGTTTGTGTGCAGGATGAGTTGTGTCCATTAGTTGCTCTGCTCCTCAATCAACTTTAAAAAAAAAAAAAAACTTATCTAAAATATTAGCTACAAATGAATTCAAATATCTCTGGCAACAACAGCACTACGAGGCTACAATTTAACCCTCCATCACTGTTCGTAATCCTGATGAATCTTCAGTCACAGACCCCCAGACATTAATGTGGAATGATGTACACAACCATGCAGATATCGCCCTCTAGTGAGAAAAATGTAAATATTGCGATTAAGAAATATAAAATTAGCTTCCCAATATGATTCAGTGTTTTTAAGCATTTGCATAACTATTTTTTCTGAAAAGAAATGATCCAGTTCTTTTGTCTGGACTTCACTGCAGATAAAGAGCAGAAAATATGTCAGAATTGGGACACAGCAGGCTGATACCATCTGTTTTTTAATGTTTTAAATCTTGAGAAATTACAAAAAATAAATAAATAAATAAATAAATACTCAGATGTGTTCATTAAGAATTAAAAATGCCTTACTCCTTCCCAAATGGGGAAATGTTCAGTACTTTCCATACCTCATCTTTTGCATAAACAAACACAAAGCATTGCAGCATTGCACCGAGACAAATTCCTAGTTTGTGTACTACATGAACAACGGCAATAAATCTCATTCTGATTCTGATTCTGATTCTGATTCTGATCTGAAAGCTTTCAGGATCAGAATGAAGGTCCAGAAGTGTTGATTAATGTTTCCATCCTTTTTCTCTGCTGTGACTGGGCACAGGCTTCTAGAAACTGGCTTTGACACTGCACACACATTGGCATCAAATCCACAATTTCAAATATGAGAGAGAAAAAAATTAAAGGAAAAAAGATGCAAATTTTCATGTGAAAAGATTACGAGTTGCAGTACTCATTTCTTCCTGCAAACGTCAGTAGTCAGCCTTATCTACCTTATTAAACCACGAAGAAGCAGTAGCAGCGCTTAGTTCTAGTTGCCAGATACACTTTTTCCCGCGACTTTGGCTTCGATTTAAAAAAAAAAAAATATATATATATATATTGCTGACAGTATAAGGAGGCTCATTTGAGCTTCTTCTTTTATAAAACTGACCAAAACTCCGCACTTTGATGAAATGTTCTGTCAAGAAGCCAGAGATTTTTATATTTTGTCATCTAAGTGTAATTTTTGCATTATTTTTATTTATTGTTGACAGGGAATAATTGCAAAGAAAAAGTATTTTTCATACAGTGACAATATATTTTTGCTTCTCTGTAATCTGTACTTGTTCCTTATAATATTTATTTGGTTCGGACGTATTTTTTGTTTTCTTTTGTTTTGAGAGAAAGAAAATTGTCCTCAGACTATTTTATTGGTAAAGGGGTTCAGCTGAATATTTATGATTGATTTCTTCATCTAAAGACAGGAACTTTGCTGCTGGGCTGAAGTTGGTAGTTTATTTACTAGCGGTGGGAAGTGAGTGCATTTGCTCAAATACATGTAGACTACTCATTTTCACGAAATAATACGAAGTATTTTAAGGAATATTTTTCTCTGACTTGAATATATGTATGAAGGGAAAAAAAACTACATTTACTCAAGTACATTTGAGTATAAGATAAGATAAAATAAGCCTCTATTAGTCCCACAATGGGGAAATTCCAGGATTGCAACCTTTGATTTCACTGATTCCAACTGGGTACTTTTGCTTTTAAAAAAAAATTCCAGACATTTAAATTAATTACATTAATTAATTATTGTTCTTCCTTACTTAGTTTTGAAAATATGTTAATTTTTATTGTGTACTTTTTCTACAGAAGCATACTGTTGTCACACTGTAGGGGAAAAGGCTGAGTTATGGCATTATAACATGAAAAATATGTCGTTCTAATTTTTTACAAAAAGGTTCTAATAAATGTGTGACTTTTCCAAATTCCAACAATAGGATTTTCACATTCTTGAAACTGAGTTAACATGAAATAATGTGATGAAATATTGTTTAACAATAAACTTATCATAATGTAATACCCGGCCCTTTGTTGATTCGTTTATTTCTTGTGCTGTGGCAGCAATACGCGTCCATAAGTTTGCTGGTTTTTTTCTCAAAAATTTGCCGTTTTTAATCTTGGAATTTTGCAACTTTTTCCCTGTAAATTTGAAAGTTTTTTTTCCTATAAATGTGTAACTTTTTTATCATTAATTTCCAACTTTTTTCTTGTAAATTTGCAACATTCATATGAATGCTGGTGAACGTTTTATGTTCTATGTGATGGTTTAAGGCTGAAGATGTTGATGCTGAGGACGGAGGTGCCAGGCAGGAGGAAGGCAGGAAGAGCCCAGAGAAGATTGATGGCTGCAGTGTAGGAGGGCGTGGAGCGGGTCGGCGCCCCAGAGGAAGATGCAGGGACGGGGTGAGATGGAGGCAGATGAGCTGCTGTGGCGACCCACAGGGAGCAGCCTTAAACAGAAGAAGAAGATGTGATGGTTTAATCTTTTTGTTTGTTTGTTCTTCTCGGCAATGACCAAAGCTTATCTTTTAACGTTTTTGTTGGGCGCAGAGATTCCCCCCCCCCCCCACACACACACAGTTTGACATAGGGCCACGAACCTGTTCAGTTTGAGCAAATAGTATCACATTGTAGGACACTTTTGCTTACATGTCTTAATCACTTATAAGCACGTTCATTTTTTTTTCAGTTTTGTGATTTTATGTTATTTTGAAGCCCCTTGTTTTGGGTACTTTTCAGTGACAGAGTTGCTGGTTTGGCGCGGCAAAACTGGCAACACGGGGGGGGGGGGGTGCTGTTGCGCTGACGCGTCCCTGCTTCCTCCGTCCACTGACGTGTCAGTGTTCTTGTCCCGGAGCAGAGCAGCACGTAGGCCGGTGTGATGGCTCCCAAAGGCGGTAACAAGCAGCAGTCCGAAGAGGACCTTCTCCTCCAGGACTTCAGCAGGAACCTGTCGGCCAAATCCACGGCGCTCTTCTACGGAAACGCTCTCATCGTTTCTGCCATCCCTATCTGTGAGAACCAGCTGCTAGCTGACGCTAACTAGCTTAGCATCGATTGAATGAAAGAGGGAAAATGGTGATAAAACAGTCGGAAGTTTGCCTAGTTGGAGTAGTTGCATTGGATTTTAAAGCCTTGCAGTGTTTGTGGGTTAAAAATTGACAGAGTTCTGCATAAATCATGAGCCTTTTATAAATGTGTCAGTAGTAAGCCTATGATTAAGTCAGGTATAGCGGACTTAGAGTCAGTACATGGGAAAGCTACGACTGACGCTGAAAAGGCTGAAGCATTTAGTAATTTCTTCAGTAGCGTCTTTACCGAGGAGGATGCTAACAATATACCGGACTACCAGCTCAATTGCGATATTGGTTGTTGTTTGGACGATCTGCATATATCGGCTGAAGATGTCAGGAAAAGGCTGGATAGTCTTAACCCTGGAAAGTCACCGGGGCCTGATGGAATGCATCCTGGGGTGTTGAGAGAGTTGAGTGCTGTAATTTCTAGCCCCCTTGCAACCATCATGAACAGGTCATTAGAAGAGGGAGTGATCCCCATGAGATGGAAAGAAGCTCATGTATTGCCGATTTATAAGAAGGGCCCAAAATCTGACCCCGGAATTACAGACCAGTAAGCCTTACAGGTGTGACCTGCAAGATTATGGAAGTCATTGTTAGGAGTCAGCTGGTTACTTACTTGGATGAAAATCATCTATTACATAATTGTCAGCATGGCTTCGTTAATGGTCACTCCTGCGGTACCCAGCTTCTTAGTTGTTTGGATATTTGGACAGAAATGCTTGACGAAAACTGGCCCATTGATGTTGTTTACCTGGATTTTGCAAAGGCATTCGATAGCGTGCCTCATGAGAGACTCTTGGTCAAACTTAAAGGCTACGGAATTACAGGAAAGTTCCTCAACTGGAGCTGGACTTTTTTCACAGGAAAGGAACAAGTGTTAATGAGGCTGCATCCAGATGGATGCATGTATTGTCAGAAGTCCTCCAGGGCAGTGTATTGGGCCCCCTGTTCTTTGTCCTCTTTGTGAATGACATGCCAGGAGCTATGCATAATTATATTGATTTGTTTGCAGACAACTGTTAAGGTCTTTTCTGTTGTTAACAATGACGATCAACAACAGTCACATCAGAACGATTTGGAACAACTGCAGGCTTGGGCCGACTGATGGCAAATTAAGTTTAATGCCACTAAATGTAAAGGGATGCACCTTGGGAGGCACAATGCCAAATACAAGTATAGATTAGGCGAAGTTACCCTAGAGGAAACTAAGGAAGAGAAGGATCTGGGAGTATGGATGGATAATCAACTCACGTTTGATATCCACATGGAGAAGCAAGTGAATAAAGCCAATCGGCAGCTGGGACTTTGTTTGAATTATTAGATAAAGAGATTTTTAACACACTGTATAAATCATTTGTCAGGACTCACCTGGAGTACTGTAATACAGTTGTTTTTCTTATATATGCTAGGCAAGCAAAACCTCTAGAGGGCGTTCAAAGATGTGCGACAAAGCTGGTCCCAGGACTTCAGCATCTAGCATATATACTGTACGTATATATAGGCTATGTGAATTGTTGCTTCTAACACTGCAGTATCGACGTGTTCGGGGAGACATTATTGCAGTATAGAAGTACAGTGATCCCTCACTTATCGCGGTTAATGGGGTCCAGAACCGACCGCGAAAAGTGAAAAACCGCGAAGTAGCGTCACCCCCCCCCCCATTTTTTACATACATTTTTTTTGTGTATATATAGTATCAATAAGTGTATATTAACCCTATAAATGCATATGTTATCATTAGAACATTAAAGAATAGTTTGAAACATGTAAATAAAATATTAATAATATAAATAATATACATAAAATAATGTATAAATAATATAAATAATACGTACGTTCATTCTCTCACTCTCTCTCTCGACGGGAAGGCGTAGAGGCAGCAGGAGGAGGCGTAGAGGCAGCAGCGACGTCTCGGCCAATCAGCTTGCGAGATTCCCGAGCCAAGCCAACACGAGAACAAAATCTCTTACGGGGGGGGGGGGGGGGGGGGGGGGGGTGCTGGCCAGCGAATCAGAGAGGTGGATTTTGAGTTGTGCCGGCTCTCCGTGTAGTCTCCCTGCCTTCTGCTAGCGCCCGGGCAACGTTTTTCTCAATTTTGAATTTTTGATGAATATTTTTGAAAAATCCGCGATGCACTGAGGGCGCGAAAGGTGAGGCGCGAAGTAGCGAGGGATCACTGTACTTTCATGGCATTTATAGGGTTGATCTCTGTTCTTTGGAGCTGGATGATAGTCCCGTATTCACCAGAGGACATAATTTGAAGTTAAAAAAATCAAGATGTTGTAAGAGCAGGCGACAGAATTTTTTTTTTCTAATAGTTATTGAAACATGGAATAGACTGCCTGAGGATGTTATGACTGCTGCAACAGTGAATACGTTGAAGAGCAGACTTGATGCCCATTGGTCTGCACACCAGTACTCCCTGGAGCACTTTTATTAGTATTTATTAGTCTTCTATTTCTCGACAATAAAGCTCTCTTTTTTATGTTAGCCAATGAAATGTAATAAGTGAAAATCAGTAATAGGTCTACGACCTATGAATACTGAAGAGGATAAGGATAAGAATGATGGTGATTGTGATATGCTAACGTTAGCTCTCATTTAGGAAATTATGTATCCGTTTGTAAATCACTGGATTGAAAATGTGCTTGTGCATGTACAGACTGGATCCCAGGGTCCACTCGGGGTGCTCACGTGACCAGTTCCTGTTTATATTGCTCTAAATCTGCAGCAAGGTTGTTTTGTAATGTTAACTGTATATTAGGACAATAGCAGTATACATAGTGACTCACTGTCATAAAAAGCCAAATAAGAACAGCCTGGATAAGGTAACATCAGTCATGTATGGTTGTGTGTCTGTCCAGGGTTGTTTTGGAGGATCTGGCACATGGATCTGGTCCAGTCTGCAGTCCTGTATGCTGTCATGACTCTGGTCAGCACCTACCTGGTGGCTTTCGCCTACAAGAACGTCAAGTTTGTGCTCAAACACAAGTAAGAAACGATTGCAGAAGTTTGTTTCTCTTGCCTCCCCATATGTGTTTCATTCAGATGTCTGCAGATTCTTTAAAAATATTTTGGAATTTGAATGTACCATTAAGGCTTTTGATTATCATTAAAATGTAAACTGATGCTTAAATCTACCTTTCAAGATTCCAGTAAATACCACAAAATGCTGTATTTTAATGTGGTTTGGTGAAGTCTTTGTTTTCAATTTTGTGAATTTGTTGTTACTGAGTATTATTTAGCAAAACAGAAATTAATAAGTAGAACCAGCAGCAGTCATTTGGCTGCAGGTTAGTTTGCACTTAATTATTGAGGTACAGTATTGATCACAGGCAAGTGTAAATTTAATCTGGTTACAACATTTTAGTTCTAGTGAATATCTGAAAAATACTAATTCTGATGTGGTCACAAACTTTTTAGTTTTACAAATACAAGATCTAAGATTTATCAAGTGGTCATAAAAACATCTTAAATTTATCTTGTTTACACCTACAGAAACCCTGGTGTGTTTTGTGTTTGTTTCTGTTACAGATCTTGTTTAACTGATCATCTCCATTAGGAAACTGAATTACTAATCCCACATGCAGTGTACAGGGGTTAAAGCAAAACAAAAAAAACAAAAATCCTGAGCCTGAACTTTTTTTCTGGGGGCAGGATCACAGACGTGGAGACACACGCGTGCGCACACATATCCATTTTTATATATGTATATATATATATCCATTTTATATATACTAGTGCATACCCTTGCATGGCCATAGAAACCAAGTATAAGCAAGTATTTCTGCATGCCCATTGAAAGTTATTGTTACCAATGGCAACAGTAACCATGGTGATGCCTGCCTTTGATGACATGGTTACCATGGCAACAGTAACCATGGTGAAACCTGCCTTTGATCTTTGACATCATCACTCGTTCAGTGATGCCTGTCTTCGATCTTTGATGATGTCATAGCGAGTCCTATGATCATAACAGAGATTTCTTGAATTATATATAGTGATATATATAAAATGTATATGTGTGTGTGTGTATAAATGATTTTCCTTGAAACTAGCTAGTAACATATCTGCCATACCCATTGATAAATTCAGACTACATTATGGACTGTTTGAAACAGCAATACTAAGGAAGGTCAGTAGGTGGCAATAGTACTACACCTCACTATAACATGGTGCAAACATCTAACATTTAGGATGCTGCTGCTATCAGGTTATATAATTATGTACAGAACGACCTACAATGTATAATATGAAATTTATGAATAAGGGTATGTGAAACTCAATCAAGTAAACTAATTCACTGGTGGAATCAGATTTGATTAGCAACCAGGGTCGGATTAAGGAGGCTGTGGTCCCCTGGGCTAGAGCAATTTTTAGGGCCCTCCCACATATTTATGGAAGTATGATATGCAAAATGGCCATGTTTACATGCACGGTAATAAACCATTTATAATTGGATTTCTGGAGTTATTTGATTATTAAAGTAGTCATGTAAAAACAATAATCAGATAAAAGGCAATTATTGTTGCATAAAGTGAAATTACTTTAACACACATAGTTTATTGTCCAATAATCCATTTATTCAGTACATGTAAACATGTCAAATCTGATTACCATTATCTGATTATTCCTAGTTATTGCATTATTGTGGCCATGTAGCCGGGGTCACTGATGGATCAGCTTGACCTTCAAGGTCCTAAGTTACTAAGGCAGTGGCTATGGCTATGGAACCTTACCCATAGAATTCTTGTTACAGGTGCAGCTCAAATCTGATTGGTCAGTACATTCTATTAATGCGTATCTTAAAAGCAGCAGGCTACAGGTATGGAAATTTGAGGCATTTATTTGTTTCAAAAATTTTAATCAATATCTATTTACTACCTTTTTAACCATACCCACTCCCAAATCCTAAGGCTAACCTCTTAATTTTAAGTCAAAATTTCATCTCATAGTAAAATGGTTTGGACAAGGTGCCAATAGCAGGAGGCAAACCAGCAACCTTCTGATCACAGGCTCAATGTGCTGTCTACCTAAGCCACAGCAGCAGCTGGCTTGGAGCTGATCTGAAAAGGTTTTGTCGGATTGTCAACTCTTCGTACCACTAGACATTTCGTATAGGGATACAGCTTCCGTATCCATAGCCACTGCCAGTTACTAAATAAAGTGAATGACCACAAACTTCTAGGTTTAGCTCGAATAGAGAAAAATATACAGTGGTGTGAAAAAATGTTTGCCCCCTTCCTTATTTCTCTTTTTTGTATGTCACACTTAAATGTTTCAGATCATCAAACAAATTTAAATATTAGACAAAAATAACACAAGTAAACACAAAATGCAGTTTTTAAATGAAGGTGTTTATTATTAAAGGTAAAAAAAAATCCAAACCTACATGGCCCTGTGTGAAAAAGTGAAACCCCCCCCCCCCCTTGTTAAAACATAAATTAACTGTGGTTTATCACATCTTTGGAAAGCTGAGTCCAATTTCTCTAGCCACACCCAGGCCTGATTACTGCCACACCTGTTCTTAATCAAGAAATCACTTAACTAAGCCCTGCCTGACAAAGTGGTTGCCAACCGCCAATCAAATCTAAAAGAAGAAGAAGTGAAGTAGACCAAAAGATCCTCAAAAGCTAGACATCATGCCGCGATCCAAAGAAATTCAGGAACAAATGAGAAACAAAGTAACTGAAATCTCATCATCATCATAGCAGTCTGTCGGGGACGACAATGACTGTTTCATTTAGGTCTGATCGGATTCCTCCACACAGCTCTGTCCTTCGCCTTCCGCTGCCAGGAACTCCTGACCTTGTTAACCTGGGCGACGTCCAAGCCTGTATGAGTTGCTTTCTGACTGACCATTTCATGAAAATGCTTGCAAAGTATTTGAGTACCCCTAGCTTTTGCTGGAATAGCAGCACATTCTTGGCAGATAGAGGTATTATCAGTAGCAAGGACAGGCCAACTATCAGTCTGGAAAAGGTTATAATGTGGAGGATGAAGCAGACGAGACATGAGCAGCTAAAGACACATGCTTTATTTTCTCCAATAAGCAGAACAGACAGAAGTGGGTGCCCGAGTGAATCTCTTTGTTACAGCTTTATTCCTGCCATTGGCACCCGGAGTGCACACATTAACATACACGACAATAGAGCATAACTCAACACAATACTTTTGCACCCAGTATACCCAAGGTGTGAACAGTGTCTTCCACCTCACACAATAGGTTCACGCCTGGCATACCGGAAGCGAAGGCACATATTCATTTGGTTTATTACCCCCTAGCGCTCTGGTGCCCGTCCTCGGTTCCTCTCCCTTCTTCTCATTTCCATTCCTCACCTCCTCCCCGCAGTTCCCCAAAGTCCTGGGTGGAGTGCGATCTCCTGTTGTGTCACCACAATAAAGCCATTTCTAAAGCTTTGGGACTCCAGCAAACCACAGTGAGAGCTATTATCCACAAATGGCAAAAACATGGAACAGTGGTGAACCTTCCCAGGAGTGGCCGGCCGAACAAAATTACCCCAAGAGCTCAACGATCACTTATCCAAGAGGTCACAGAAGACCCCACAATAACATCCAAAGAACTGCAGACCTCACTTACCTCAGTTAAGGTCAGTGTTCATGATTCCACCATAAGAAAGAGACTGGGTAAAAATGGCCTGCATGGCAGAGCTCCAAGACGGAAACCACTGCTGAGCGAAAAGAACAAAGGCTCATCTCAGTTTTGCCAGAAAACATCTTGATGATCCCCAAGACTTTTGGGAAAATACTCTGTGGACTGACGAGACAAAAGTTGAACTTTTTATACCAACAGTAAAATATGGTGGTGGTAGTGTGATGGTCTGGGGCTGTTTTGCTGCTTCAGGACCTGGAAGACTTGCTGTGGTAAATGGAACCATGAATTCTGCTGTCTACCAAAAAATCTTGAAGGAGAATATCCAGCCACCTGTTTGTGACCTCAAGCTGAAGCGCACTTGGGTTCTGCAGCAGGACAATGATTCAAAACACACCAGCAAGTGCACCTCTTAATGGCTTAAGAAAAAACAAAATGAAGACTTTGAATTGGCCTAGTCAAAGTCCTGACCCGAATTGGATTGAAATGCTGTGGCATGACCTTAAAAAGGCGGTTCATGCTTGAAAACCCTCTAATGTGGCTGAATTACAACAATTCTGCAGAGATGAGTGGGCCAAAATTCCTCCACAGCGCTGTAAAAGACTCATTGCCAGTTATTGCAAACGCTTGATTGCAGTTGCTGCTAAGGGTGGCCCAACCAGTTATTAGGTTTAGGGGGCAATCACTTTTTCACACAGGGCCATGGAGGTTTGGATTTTTTTTTTCCCTTAATAATAAACACCTTCATTTAAAAACTGCATTTTGTGTTTACTTGTGTTATCTTTGTCTAATATTTAAATTTGTTTGATGATTTGAAACATTTAAGTGTGCACACAAACCTGATATTCATTATCTAATGATGACAGTTTTTACAATTTTAACCTCATTTACCATCATTCTTTTAAAAGAATGATTCAAAATGAAAATATTCTGACAGTTTTTTAGAATTAAAAATACAATTTTGCATTCACCAGAGCAGATTAGTATAACTCCAGCCAAGATGAACGATAATATACAGTATCACAAAAAAAAGTGTTTCCCAAAAAATTAACAGATTTTGAACTTCTTGGCATGGAGACACAATTTAATCTTGCGCAACCGGTGAACTATAAAACTCAACGGCCACTAAACATAATGTCAACTCGATTCCCTCTCTAATATGGCGGCCAGGTGGCTTCACTCAGCTCTGTACTCGCTAAAGGGACGTGAGCTATCCAGGTTTCCCATAGAGATCAGTGGAGCACGCAAGCTTAATGCGTTCCGCCATGCCAAATACTATATTCACCGCTCTAAATATCTTAAAAGAACTCCAAACTAAGCAGAACTGTTTCTGCACACAGAAAGAGTAAGTAAATTTCCCTGCAGCCAAACTCCCCCCCCCACCACCAAAAAAAAACAAAAAAAAAAAAAAACGCACATGCTGGAAATCCAGCATGGTGCCGGAAAACTTTTAAGTCCTGAGTGTAGTTAAGGTCATTTACTGGTTGAAATGATGTAGAACTTTAGGTTACAACTTATAATACTCATGTAACACATACACTTTTTATCCTTCAGAGTTGCACAGAAACGCGAGGATGCCGTTTCCAAGGAAGTAACCAGGAAGCTCTCTGAGGCAGACAACCGCAAGATGTCTCGCAAAGAGAAAGATGAGAGGTGAAACGTGCAAATTTGCAGAGACACAAGCACACATTATGCTCAGACAAACCAACTGGGTTAAATGTTTTGAGTTATATGCCCTATACAACATAAATGATAATATTATCACATCATCTTTAGAGTTTAAAAAATAATGCAGCTGTTAAATTTATCTATAACTTCACTTGTATCATCTCGATCTTAATTTGTGAGAGCACATGAGTATGATTATTAGGCATTACTATTCAGAAATCAGTATTAAATGTGTTTTTAAGTGATAGCTATTGTAAATGGCAGCATATTGCACCAACTCATTAACAGCTTACCTTCGTTTATTTAGCTGTTTACCTTCCGTTGGGCCCACTGGTGTAAGATGTGTGTTCATAAAGGAAAGATAAGCTCCTCTGTGCCCCACTATAATGGTTAATACACAGATTATACTCAAGATTGTCACAGTTTGCATTTTGACACACTAAATTTATGTTTTTTCCCCTCCCCTGTTCAGGATTCTGTGGAAGAAGAACGAGGTCGCCGACTATGAGGCCACCACCTTCTCCATCTTCTACAACAACACTCTCTTCCTGGTGCTCGTCATCATTGCTTCTTTCTTCTTACTCAAGAACTTCAACCCCACCGTGTATCCTTTCCATCTCGTTTGTCACCGACAGGCTTAGCCTTGTGCCTCAGCAGGATTTTGAAATGCATTCTGGTTCTCAGAAACCTGTCCTTAGTGGGTCTAAATTACACTGAAATTTAAAATGTTTGTACAAATAATGTAAAAAAGTTGATCCTACTAATCCCTCCCACACACACACAATTTAACCAACTACAAATGAGTTACTGGGTCATTTGTAGAAACTGTGCAGACAAAATTCCGACATCACTCTTCATGACACTTTGGCAGCAGCTTCTTCAGTTTAAGGTCCTGTTAATTAGAAAAAGTGTGGGGTGCTTTAGAAGAATTATGTGATGCATTTTCTTCCTAATAACTTTATAAATCCCCAGTTTAGTTCAACACTGTACACATACAAGGCTAGATTATTTTGCTGTGGGGTTGAGATTTGCATATCCTGCAGAACTCTGCCATTGCAGCCAGTAGATGCACCACAAATTTTAAAATGGTTAAAGGTTCCATATTGTTCACAATTACGTTCGTGTGCTTTAACCTTACAAAATACAACAATGGGTTACATGTTTTCCATTAAGATACTAAAGCACTTCATAAAGAAACAGCACAATGACACTGTTTAGTTAAGCTCTCAAAGAAATGAGCAGGTTGGACTTGAAGGAGTTTATGGCATTGGAAACTAACAAGCCCCGCCTTCAGTTCTGTCAGCTAGCAACATGCACACACTGCCTCCTTGCTTGTGATTGGCTTACTCAGAAAACCTTTACCCAGTCAGATTAGGGCTCAGTATTGTTAATGAGCAGGCTGAAAACAACAGTTTCAGATTGAACTTCAAATGCAGTTTTTTTAAAAGAACTGTCAACCCAAACAGAAAAGATTTTTGTCCTTTCAGACTACATCTACAGGTCCTGTCAAAACCTAAAATTAATCTCTGCAAAATGCATGAGACCTTTAAAGTATTTGCCAGCATTGCATGTGCTACACTTCTATACACTTAGATTTAAAGCAACACTATGTAATTTTTTTCACCTGAAAATAATGTTTCCATGATTATTTGATAGTACATCAACCGCTGGTGTCACAGGTGTATGGTGGTATTCATGCGTACAGGTCTGTGTTATAACAAGTTTAGCAGAGTTTGTCTTGCACATCCACTAACCTCTTGGAACTACGCCGACTTACACACGGTCATGTTCATACTTGATTTTTGGGGCATCCCCACCTACTGCTTTGTAGGAACTGCCTTTTGAATGTGAGGTTGCAGGAAGTTGAACCCTGGTGCACTTCTATGTGTCCAGTCCATGCATTCACAAAATTTTGGGCTCCAAGATGGGGACCAGAGGGACCAAGCGGACTGACACAATTGCAGTGTTTCCTCTGGCTTAAAGACCTTGGCGCGGTGGCAACATATTTTTCCAAGGGAAGGGGGGCAGAAAACAAATGACACTATTGTAACCAGAATATGTTAATTTTATACAATTTTTTTTTTTTTTAAATTTTGCACAGTAACTTTGCATATGGAACTTACCATTTGAAGTATTGTACAACCGAGGCTTGAATGTTGGAATATTGGGCCAGTTGGGGTCCCATCCAGATGTCCTGTGTTTGGACTTTTTACTGGTGTCATCCATCTCTCCTCCCTCTGCGCTCACCTCTCCTTCCTCTTCTTCTTCTTTTAGATTTGATTGGCGGTTGGCAGCCAGTTTACAGGTGCATTACCATCACTCTATATCTTTGTATAAGGAGTTCTGAACCCCTGGACCCTCTCCTTGGCTCCTCTCTTCTGTCTCATCTTGCCCTGTCTGATCTCTGTCTAATTCAGGTTCTCTCTCTGTCTATGGTGGTATACAAACAGGTTAGAAAATATCAAGTGTCATGTTTTGTCCTGCAGGTTTTTTTTTTGTCATGGTTTACATAAATAACAAAATATGTGCATTTTTTTGTATTTTTATTCTAGTGTTTATTTTTTCCATTGAGAGAGAAGGGAAGGGAAAAAAACATTAATAGTAATTTACTCATGCATGCTTAAATTATATAATCAGAGGTGGGTATAGTAGCCAGAAATCCTACTCATGTAAAAGCAGTACTATGAAATTAATAATTAAAAAGTAGACAACCAAAAATTTCTAGTTAAGGGTACAAAGAGCACCCACTTAAAAACTTGAGCAATGACTTCAGTCTTGAAGGTTTGAGGTTTTTCTCCAAAATTTATAACAATTTTCTTAGTTTTCTACTTTTCTCTGTAAATTTATCTAAATTTGAAACCATTTTCTTCAAATTTGTAATTTCCTCTTGTAAAATTGACTTTTCTTGTACATTTGAGACTATAAGTTTGTGGATTATTTTATTGCTATTTTTGTCTGTTTTTTTAAAATAAAATTACTATTTTTTTTAATAAATTTGAAACAGGCTGTTTTTTTTTTTTTTTTACTTTTTCCTTATAACAATTTACATTTTTGACCATAATTTTGCAGAACCAGAACAGAACAATAATTTAACTCTGATTTCAAAGAAAAAAAAATAATAACATTGTACTTAATGAAATAAATGAACTTAAATGACCAAAGATGCAGTCATTTCTGTTATAATAGTTCTATATATTTATAGTTTTTTAGAAATCTCACTACCCAGACAGCAAGAAAAACTTACCTTATTTTGAAATCCAAATGCTTTCACGTTTAGTTTGTCTGAAGGCTGCTGACGGATTAAAGTCATTGACTTCATGAATTTTGGTCACCTTAACTTGCCAGGTACATAATAATGAACATAAATTAGCTAATATTAACTAATGTAAAGGTAAAAACATCTCCTTTTTGTTCTCGTCTGAAATAAGAAAAACAAAAAAGTTATAATTAAAAAGATGACAAAATGAACCCGTTCGAGCTTCTCACCACACTTGTTAGCTAAGCAACTCTTCCATTATTGCTCCCGTTACCAGCGGATTAAAACCATGATAAATGCCTCCACTGCTTACATACCTCTTCTGATTTTTTCCCACGTTTTAAAGTACTTGAATAAGCTCACGTTTCTCGGACAGTGACACTAGCAAGACACTCTGCCTGGTGACTGGAACGGTCATGTGGGCGGGGTGCTTCTGAACTTCGCATGGATGACTGTTACGTGCATTGGTCGTGTCCGCACTTGTGGACCGTAATTCCTTCATATTTTTTTCTTAAATTTATATTTCCTCATAGAGTAGTGAAATAGATTCAAGCGTGGCAGGCTGCCACCCGGAAATGTTGCCAGAGGAAACCCTTAATTGGGCAAAGCATAAATTGAGCTTAAATCATCACTCCACTTGAATAGATCAATGCCTGTTTAGACCAAGCCTGTGTAGTGCTGTTAATTTTTTTTTTAATCCACATACACAGCACTGGGCTGCTGGACTGTGATAACGTTCCATCACAGACAAAGAGAAATGGGGTAGTTTTAAATGTTTATGGAAGGATCACAGATAAGGACCTGTACTTATACAGTACAGTGGTCCCTCGCTACTTCGCGCTTCACCTTTCGCGCCCTCAGTGCATCGCGGATTTTTCAAAAATATTCATCAAAAATTTAAAATTGAGAAAAAATGGACGGGCGCTAGCAGAAGGCAGGGAGACTACATTAGAACATCAGGTATCAACATGGAGAGCCCGCACAACTCAAAATCCACCTCTCTGACCACCGCTCCACTCCTCTCCGCCCACCTCTTCACCGCTTGGGAATCTCACAAGCTGATTGGCCAATACGTTTTACCCAGCTTCTCTCCCTGCCGAGCGCCCATACCCAGCGAAGGAAGACCGCATTCGTTGTTCGCTGTTCTCTTGTGCCTTTTTGTGCAAAATAGTCTTCCCGTCGAGCCACTACGCCGCCTCCTGCAGCTTCTCCAGCTCTATCGGAAGCTGCCCTCGACGATGCTGCGCTTCTAGCACCTGACGATGAGGCGTCACCTGAGGAGCAGTAAAGCTCTCATTAACCTGTGCAGTAAATCATCTTCATCTTGAGTTACGTATCTTGTTATAAGAATAAAAGAGTTCTAAAAACATATTTATGTACACTTTATTTACATCTGCGTATGTATGTATACTTACACACACACACACACACACACACACACACACACGTATCATATGAGAGAGAGAGTGAGAGAATGAACGTATGTATTATTTATGGGTGACGTCATTAGGGGTGACGCTACTTCGCGGTTTTTCACTTTTCGCGGTCGGTTCTGGAACCCATTAACCGCGATAAGTGAGGGATCACTGTATAGCACTTTTCTAGTCCACAAGCCCACAAGATAACCATTTACACTTCTGAAAGGCTGCATATAGTACACATTTTCTTTAAATTTATTATACGCTTGACTGTTTTTACATACTGATTGTGTGTCTTGATGTTTTTTGTTAACCTTAACCCACCTTTTTCCAGCAACTACATTCTGTCCATCAGTGCCTCCTCAGGACTCATTGCTCTGTTATCCACAGGCTCCAAATAGGCTAAGACGAAAAGCAAGTGTGAAATGCAGGTGGCCATGGGATAAAGAAGAACAGGCTTTTATTGTTGGGGGGGGGGGGGGAATTTTTTCACTTTATTTAGGAATTTTGGGAAGGGTTTTCACATGGGGGTTTGAAATACGACATTTCAGCTTCATGAAATTCATGATCAAATATCTGGAAAGTTTCTCCAGCTTTGTCTTCTGTTTTTTGGTAACAAATAAAGCAACCAGGTGTACAATCCTGATTTAATGTACCTGTGCGCTTTTCAGTCTGAAAATTGATTTTATTAGTGTTGTCCATCCTGTCAGGTTTAACTAACAAAAACACACTTTTCATTGACAGTGCATTTATTTATAGTCACACTTTGAGGTTATTTACAGAGAAACCACTGTTTGGTTGAAGGAAACGATACAAGGATGGTTTGTATGTCACACACAAGGAAAAACAAACTCAGCATCCCTCCACTCTTTTCTATCCACACACCACTGTGTAGAGTACGTCATCATTTCATTAAAACAGGAACTCTTGGGTTGAAGCTGATGCAAGGCATTGCAGGGTTTTCCTAATAACTGAGTCATTTGTTTATCGGTCAGCCATATATTAATGTGGCTTTGCTCCATGTTGGCATTAAGTTTCCAGACTGCTGACAGAAAAAAAAAGCTGCAGTCTGGAGCTGCTGTTACACAACTCTGAACACCGCTAAATGCTTGGAGAAACTAGCACATCCGTTGAAATAAATACAATTAACCAGTATGCATAGAAAGATCAGATGAAGCCCAACAGTGCGGTGACTTTTTATGAAGTGTCCTCTCCTTTATACATTTAACTCACTGTTAGTTATAAGAGAGACTTCAGATGAGGCTATTGGCATCCACACAAATATTTTATTTTGAAGACCAGCATCCTTTTTCTAACTTTGTAATGAGACATCCCTGAATGTGTTCATTTAGCAGGACTCGTCCAGAGGTGAGTAGAGTAGCTTAAAATTGTACTCAAGCAAAAGTAGCATTACCTTATGATATTAATTACTCAAGTACAAGAGTGGTTGCTAAAAAAAACTTGAGCACTAAAGTCCCCCCCGGTAGATTGCCACCTTATCGTGGTGGAGGGGTTTGCGTGCCCTAATTATCCCAGGAGCTATGTTGTCGTGGGTAACTAGCCCCTGAGAGGGTGTCCCAAGACAAATTGGTCCATGGCTGCATGGCCAGACCGAGAGTGGTCCATTAGATCCCTATGAAAACAAAGTTGCAAGGACCCAGTGCGCCCAAAGAGTCACATGGATCTGCCCTCCAGTGGACTCCTCTCCTGCAGGAGGGATCATGGTGCTATGTGAATTGGGGTGGCAGTCAGAGCTTCTTTGCGATCCAGACCACCAGATAAGCAGTAGACAATGGATGGAGTAAGAAAGTATCTAATAAAACTTTACTGGAGTGGTAGTAATAGCTTTGTTAAATTTTGAGACTTTTTTTTTTTCAAATGTGTGACTTTTTTTAACATTTGTCTCACAAATTTGTAGTTTTGTGATAAACTTGTGACTTTTATGTGTAAATTTTAAACATGGCACAAATTTGCACATTTTTCTACTTTGGCAGTTACTTTTTACTTCAAAATTTGCACTTGTTTCTTGCCAATTTGTAGGTTTTTCTCTTACATACACTACTCACAAAAAGTTAGGGATATTTGACTTTTGGGTGAAATTTCAGGATGCACCTAAAATGCACTGATAACCTTTACAGGTGAACTTAATTTGACCTTCTCTAACCTTTTGAATGCACATGTCCAACTGTTCAATGTTTCAGTACTTTTTGTGTAACTCTGTTCTCTAACAAGGCGTTAGAGAAAATTCACAACAGGTGTTTGATCCACGAATCAACCAATAAATTTTCCGGTTCAATTAGAATCGGTATTTAAACAGTCCTCTTCATCATGCTGTTCACATTTTGACATCATGACACCAGGATGACGCCTAACAATTGATCAACAGTACCTCGCCATTGTGAGGCTTCAAACAGGATGTCCTCAGAGGGAAGTAGCCACAGAGTGTCATCAGCAGGATGCAACAGAGAGACTGGAAGAGTCACTGAAAGGCATAGAAGTGGACGTCCTTTGGCCACATCCCACGCTGATGACTGCTTCATTGTGAACAGTGCCCTGTGGAACCGGATGATGAACGCCACTCAACTCCAGGCACATTTAAGGGAGGTGAAAGGCACCCAAGTGTCATGTCAGACCATTCAAAACCATTTACATCAGCGTGGTCTGCATGCTAGATGACCTGCAAGGGTACCTGACCACACCATCAGGCATAGGTATCATCATTTGCATGGGCCAGGGAGCATTTACACTGGACAAGGGACCAGTGGGCCTCAGTGCTGTTCTCTGATGAAAGTCGATTGACGTTGAGCAGAAATGATGGCCGCCAACAATGTTGGAAATGTCAAGGAGAGCGCTATGCATCAGCCACTGTTGTCATCATGTTACAGTTTGGACAGGTGTGTCTAGTCAATACAGAACTGCCCTACACCTTGTGAATGGTACAGTGGCAAGCCAATACTATCTGAATAACATCATTAATTCAGTCATTGTGCCCCTGCATGAACAACACAAGACCAATTTCATCTTCATGGACCACAATGCTCCAGCTCATCGAGGTTGCATCATTAGGGAACAGCTGCTGGAGGCTGGGGTACCTCAGATGGAGTGGCCTGCACTTTCTCCAGACCTGAATCCCATAGAAAACCTATGGGATCAGCTGAGTCACCGTGCAGAGGCTCGTAATCCTGCACCCCACAACCTCAATGACCTGAGGGCTGCCCTTCAAGAAGAGTGGAATGCCATGCCTCAGCAGACAATAAGTCGACTTGTGAACAGCATGAGATGTCATTGTCAAGCTGTAATTGATGCTCAAGGGCACATGACAAGTTATTGAGGCACTGACATTTTTTGTTGTGGTATAGCCACCACTGTTGTTGGCTTTTGTTTCAATAAATTGTTTGAGATGAGTAAATCACCATTGCATGCTTCTACTTAAATGCCCTATTGTCACGATATATCTCTTTAGTGTGAACTTTTTACATTTTCCATAAATTTCACCTGAAAGCTAAATATCCCTAACTTTTTGTGAGTACTGTATGTTGATCTGAGGAAAACAAAAGCATGGGCAGCACAATGGTGCAGTGGTTAACACTGTTGCTTAACAGCTAGAAGGTTCCAGGTTCAAATCCCCAGGCTGGCAGGAGTAGGAAACTTTCTGCATGGAGTTTGCATGTTCTCCCTGTACTGTGTGGGCTTCCTCCAGGAGCTCCGGTTTCCTCCCACAATCCAAAGACATGCATGTTAGGTTAATTGGTCATTTTAAATTGTCCCTAGGTATCTGTCTCCTATAGGCCCTTAGAATAGAGGGTTAGTACTAGTGAAGTGCTTAAAGTGGTCTTTGAGACTGGAAAAGTGCTATATAAGTACAGGGCCTTATAAATGAAATATGAAAATGAAATTTAAAAAAAAGCAATATGCACAGCCAGAGTGGTGGCCTAGTGGTAGAACGTCCACCCTGCAGCTGGGAGGTTGTAGGGTCAGGCCCCAGCTGGGTCATACCAAAGACCACTAAAAAAATGGTACCTTCCACCTCCTGGTTTGGTGCTCAGCGTAATGGAATGGGGGAAAGGAAAGTTAATTACCGGGGGGGGCACAAGCCATTATACTCCTCGTGCCTGGGCAAATGGGGAGGGTTGCAGGTGTAAAATTCTTGCCAAATCAAATGGACCATAATCTGCTATGGCAACTCCTCATAAGGGAGCAGCTGAAAAAAGAGGTATCCACGTGTCCTATAATTTAATCCAAACTGTATCATGAAGCGGATATTCCAAATCATTGAAATCAAGAGTACAACCAGATGTACTTGAGCTGAGGTTTTTTTTTTTGTCTTAAATCCACTGAAGTACAAAGTACCCTTCTATAAAAGTCATAGTCATGAAAGTAAAATTTAGTGGGAAAAAGTTACTTGTGCTTGAGTAACTGTAACTAGTTACTGCCCACCTCTGTTCAAGTGAAGGCACTCTGCCTCGTGGCCACAGTCCAACATCGACCGAATCACACGGATGGCAGACCTGTTGACTTGAACATGTCTTAATACCCAGGACACATCTTAGAGCAAAGGAAATAAAATAGTGATAGAGGGAAAGGCAAAGAGAATGGGCAACACACCGGTTTTCATTTTGTTTTCCTTTGTGTCTGGGGAGTTAATGCGCATCGTTATGGCAACCAGAGTAGACCAAGGCCACCCATCCTAAAATAACATCTATTACTGTTTATTGTTATTTAGCCTTTTTAGCACAACCACAGGTGGTTGACATCAAGTAAAATTTCCTTTTAATTAAGATAAAGTGGGTGTTTGTGTGACAAGTCAACAAATGTGCTCCCGAGGACAAGACAGTGACTCAGTTGGAGCGTGGCCAGTGTTTTTGTTGCTCTCAGAGATGGCTTGTTTTCCAGATAAAGCAGAAATGATCCTTGAAGGTGACGGCCGTGAGCCACCTGGTCGATGATAATGATACGAGGTGACGACACCAAGAACGACACCCTCATTAAATGTGACTCCTAACAGAAGGTTGCTTTTACTCCTGCTATTAATACATGATTCACAATTGACTTAGAAATACCGAAAACTGTTGAACTAAACAACCTGGCTCACAGATATTTCTCCAACAGTGAAAACGTGAGGATGGGCTGAAGAGTGACTCAAACACTGCGAGTGATGCAGTGATACTGTAGGGGAGCAAGAAAATAACCCTATGCACATCTCATATATATATTAGATTTATAGTACAGCGAAGTCCAAGAGGATTTTAAATAGTTTTTCCTATATTTCAAGATGTTCCTTAACATTCTATATACATGTAACACCGTCAAACAAAGCCAGTATTTCAAAATGTCAAAATAAATTCCATATATATCAACTACTCTAGAATAAATACTGTAATCTTTGTCACATCCAAAATACTTTGCCCATATGTCACATTGTGCCATTAACAAGCAGCCATTGGAAATATGACAAGACCAAAAGTCACTCGCTTTTTTAAGTAAGTCCATAACGTCAAGATTCTTTGAAGTAATCAAGGATGCAGGAGACAGTGTCTCCATAATAAATGCAATCTAGTAGAGGAGTGCTCCACATTTTTTGCAAAGCAGCATTTCTGTTGTCAGGGATTTTGTGAAGCAGTGGCAGTTCCTCAAAAGGACCACACGGGAGCGACATCACTGTCTCCACAGTCATCGTCCCATTCCTTCTGGTGCAAGAAGTTCTCATTGTACGCAGTGTCCCTGCAACTCCTCACTTCACTGGTCATTGCGGACAGTAGACAATTGCTTGTAGTATGTTTTTTATTTTAAGTCAGGCTCATTTCTGTTGTTTCAGTATAAGTTTTGTCAAAAGGTAGGAAAGAGGCACACTATAGCGAGGGAACATGCATCTGGTGGTTCACAGCCTATCATATCTACTAAGTACTATTCTTTGTGCTATGCTAATTATGGGATTGAATATAGCTATTGGGTAACTGGGAGCTAATTCAGCCTAATAGGGGCCAGGGTTATCATTCATAATAAATCCTTATTTTATAAGCAGGTCACGGTTTGTTTTTCCGCATGTCATGAGTATGTGCTCTGACAGAGTCAGAGTCATATGGTAATTTTGTTGTTTTGTTAAAATTACAATACAGTGCACCAGACATGCTGCTATTTAGGGATTCAGCTCAAGCTTGTCCGTGTCCACTTCGCCGAGGTACCACTACTTCCTAAATCCAAGGTGTTTGCATTCATGTATTCAGCTACGGCACAGTGGTTCTCATAAATAAAATATGTGTCTAAATATGGATTTTTGCGGTCAAATTAAATGACTTATAAGTGAAAGTCTGGACTTTAAATAGGCAAGCTTTAGACTTCAATTTCTGAGCAGGAGAATGATGTGGGCAGGAAAATAAATACCGTAAGCCTCTCATTTAAACTGGAACTACAACCAAGGTGCCTTTAAACGAGGCACTTTAAACTCTCTTGCACTGCTGCCCTGCATTCTTTCAAGAAGTGGAAGAGTTGGTAAGCTGGTTATCTGTTAAAAAAAAAAGTGGCGCTGTAACTGTATACACTGAATCAGTTTGATAAATTAGATCCCTGGATGGGGTGAAGTGGGACCTGACTCAGGAACTAAGCATTAAGTATGGACTGCTCTAAACTTTGCATAGATTTGCTTGCGTGGGCAACCTTGGCTCAGGATGAACAGAACAAAGTTTAGATTTTTCCCAGGAGCAGGTAAGTTGTGTTTCAGGCTGCAAAAAGCTGAGTTTGTTGAGCATGTTTTAGTGGAGCTGGACTACACCTGAGATGAATCTGTATAGCTGATCTGAGCAGGATGGGTTTCGGACAGACACAATTAACAGTATGCAACACTGGACTTTAGCAGGGCTTTCTGTTCCAGGCTGAGTGTGGCCCCGAGGAGAGAACCATGGATATGAACACTGAATAGAGGGTCCAAGGTAGCAGGATGGTTTTGCAAGCAGGTACAGCGGACCTGGTAGTCTTAAGAGCGGTAGTCCTTCTTACTGTGTGGTCTGTTACCCAAAATGTGGTCGATGTCTGAAACCACATGAGAGGTCATCTTAGGAAGGACCTGGAGAGAGAGAGAATTGAATAAAGCTAAGAGGGAAAGAACTGTGATAACAATGTTATAAGCAACCAGAACTTGACAGTAAAGCAGCACTATCCACCACTGGATGTTGAACTAGAGCTCACTCTCAAATCAAAACACAGCTGTAGCTTGGCCACACCTTTTAACACCAGCCTTCACCAACTCTTTCCATCTTCCAAATACTAGCTGAATCCCTGCTAACAGCGGGCCAACTCCCTGTACCTTTCTGTTTCCTTTCACCAATCGAGGGACTCCCATCCCAGCCAATAATTGTCTTAAGCTTCCTTTATGGTCTCCAATGAGAGAAGTGTAATGTAGAGTTGCCAACCGTCCCATTTTAGTTGGGACGTCCCGCTTACCGTGCTAAATATGTTTATCCTGAGCGGGACGTGTGTTGTCCTGTGTATTCAAGGCTGCCTTAATGAACAGGGTAGGCTGGGTTGAAGCCCAGGGGCCTACAAAAATCAGGGCTTATCATGAGCCAATGAAAAAGATCACATTAAGTGGTCAAATTCTATGCCCATCACTTGATATAATTGAATATCAATATTTTTTAAGGTATTATCAAGGTAAAAAAAATCCCAGTATTATAACAACACTAATGTCCACAACATTGTGGCACTGAGCAATAGTTAAAACCCTCTGTCCCTTATTTGGCTGTGAGAAAGTTGGCAACCCTAGTGTAATGGGCACCTATCAGAAGGGTCTCCCAAGAGTGGGCTTGCTGTGGCAATGAGGCCTGTACTCACCTTTGGACCAGTTCCCACCTCTCGTGGTCTGTGTGCGACAGATTCCAGAAAAGAACATTGAGAGGCCCCTGGGCTGAAAATGGGAGTTGGCAGGGGTTGGCCTGCATGCGCTTGACTGTGTGTGTGTGTGTGTGTGAGCTATGTGACAAGCTGGCCAGCTAAAAGGTGATTGTATATTTTAAATGGACGCTATTCACAAGTTTCAATTGGATTTTGCATGTCATATTTATGAATTTTACTAACTACTATGTCCAGTGTTACACTGCTGGTTCGTGTGTGTGGTGTTTGGGAAATGCATCACTAGCAACCAGTTACACATGTAACTGTAGTTACATGTAGTGTAGTGCTTGCTGTTAGACTTGTTAGCTAGCTTGAAAAGCTTGAAAAAAAGCCTATAAAAATGCTGCAATCCTAGGCTAATCCAAGCTTTTGACACAACATTGTGCATGCTGTATCTGTATGAACATTCTATGTATGTTTTTGTGGTCTGTATGAATAGTATATCTGTTCTTTCTTTCCTTCTCTCCCTCACACCAGTTGTGGCAGTTGACTGCTGCTCCCTGAGCCTGGTTCTGCCAGAGGTTTTTTCCGATAAGGGCTTTTCCTTTCCACTCTCACCTAGTGCTTGCTCATAGGGGATCACTTGATTGTAGGGATTCTCTGAATTACTTATGATTCGCGCCTTATGTATCTAGTGGCTTGATTTTCTTGTGTGCTATACAAATAAAATTGAACTGAATTGAAGAGAGCAAGCCAACTTGTTAGTGGCAGAACCTCCCAAGGCGCTGACAGATGGGAGTTGGAGGAGGGAAAGCTTACAGTAACACTAGCAGCAATAACCAGTGAATGCATACATAAGTTGATAAAAGAAACAAAAAGGCTATGACATGTTTTGGTTTGTTTCTCAGGTTCATTAGAGCCCATGCATTGTTATTTGAAATGGGTAAATATTTGAAAAGAGACATAAACAAACACAATTATTACTATGACAGAAACAGCACAATGGCTAGGCTGGGCTAAGTATGCTATCAATATTAGCCACGTGACACATAAGTTAATAATAAAATAAACCAGATCACAACTGGAAGTAAGATATACTGTAAGTTTTGGAGTGATTCACGGGATCACTAGGGCCCATACGGTGTTATTTGGAATGGGTAATTGTTTGATATGAGACATAAATTGCTATCCCTGTGCTGTTGCAATCCTGGAATTTCCCCGTTGTGGGACTAATAAAGGCTTATCTTATCTTATCTTATCTTATCTCTTAAACACATTTACTACATGGTGTTATCCAGACATGGTGCTTTCCGGAAAAGTGGTAGAAAATGTATGTACAGTATGTATGTATGTATAGATGGATGGATGGATGCTATCCAGACTAACAAACAGTAGCCAAGGAAGCCCCACATATACTGTACAGTGCTGTGAAAAAGTATTTGCCCCCTTCCTGATTTCTTATATTTTTGCATATTTGTTACACCTAAATGTTTCAGATCATCAAACAAATTTTAATATTAGGCAAGGATAACCTGAGTAAATATAAAATGCAGTTTTTAGATGATGATTTCATTTATTAAGGGAAAAAAGCTACCTAAACCTACCTGGCCCTATGTGAAAAAGTAATTGCCCCCTAACTGCCCCCTAAATCTAATAACTGGTTGTTGCCACCACTGGTGGCAACAACTGGCAATGAGTCTTTTACATCACTGTTGCGGAATTTCGACCTACTCTTCTGTGCAGAATTATTTAAATTCAGTCACATTGGAGGGTTTCATGAACTGATAGCCGGACATTCTCCTTCAGGATTTTTTGGTAGAGAGCAGATTCATGGTTCTGTCAATTAGGGCAAGTTGTCCAGATCTTGAAGCCACAAAGCAGCTCCAGACCATGACACTACCACCACCGTGTCTGACTGTTGATACAATGTTCTTTTTATGAAATTCTGTGTTAGTTTTATGCCAGATAAAACAGGACACGTCTTCCAAAAAGTTCAACTTTTGTCTTGTCAGTCCCCAGAATATTTTCCCCAACATCTTGAGGATCATCTAGATGTTTTCTGGCAAATGTGAGACGAGTCTTTGTGTTCTTTTTGTCCAGCAGTGGTTTTGTCTTGGAACTCTCCCATGGATGCCATTTTGCCCTGTCTCTTTCTTATTGTGGAATCATGAACCAGTGTCCAAACTGAGGCAAGTGAGGCCTGCAGTTCTTCAGACGTTGTTCTGGGTTTTTGTTTCTCATCTGTTCTTGAATTTCTTTAGATCACAGTGGGATGTGTTGCTTTTTGAGATCTTTTAGCCTACTTCAGGTTGTTAGACAGGTTCTATTAAAATGATTTCTTGATTCAACAAGTCTGGCAGTAATCAGGCTTGGGTGTAGCTACTGAAATTGAACTCAGCTTTCCAAAAATATGGTTAATCACAGTTAATTCATGATGTAACACAGGGGGCAATTACTTTTTCACACAGTGCCAGGTAGGTTTGGCTAGTTTTTTTCCTTTAATAAATGAAATCATCATTTGAAAACTGCATTTTGTATTTATTCAGGCTATCTTTGTCTGATATTAAAATTTGTTTGATGATCTGGAACATTGAAGTGCGACAAATATGCAAAAATATAAGAAATCAGGAAAGGGGCAAATACTTTTTTCACAGCACTGTACAGTGGAGATCAAAATTAGAGAACAATGTATTAATAACTGATTTATTCTGAAATATTGTTATTCTTCATTATTCAGAATTTGACAGAATACCAGCTGTGGCTATACCACTGCTGTACTAGCATGTTTTTTTTAATAACCAAGGCACTTCAACACAAACATTTATTTTGTAAAAAAAAATATAAAAAAATGAGCAGAATTAGAGAACAGCAACCATTGTGTCAGAAGAGAAGATTTAATGTTTTTTTTTGGGGGGGGGGCTATAGGATTAAAAAATTAATAGGATGTGTAGAAGCCCTTACCGTGAATGACTTCAGCACATCTGCGCCCACAGAACATCATTCTTACACTGCTCTGGTTTGATCTTGGTCCATTCTTCTTACAGCCTCTTCCACAGTTCAGTAACTGTAGTGGGTTTCTTAGCCATTATTTTGTTGCCAAGGATTAGATTCTCTATGGGGTTTAGATCTGGACTCCGGGCTGGCCATTTCATTGTTTCAATATTGTTAGATTTAAGGAACTGTTTAACCCTTTTTGCAGTATGACGGGGCATTGGCTTGCATGGAAATTGCAGGCTGATTGGGAGACAGTTGCAGTGAAGGAATTGCATGTTGCCAAAGGAGGTTCACATAAACATTTGCACTGACCCTGCCATATAGCTGCACAAGAGGCCCAACTCCTGCTGCAGAAAACATCCCCCAAACTATGACACTTCCTTCTCCAAATGTAACTGACTTCTTTACACACTTTGGGTTCAGTCTTTCCCCAGTTTGATGCCGAGCATATTGTTTCCCGTCAGACCCAAATAAACTGAACTTGCTCTCATCACTGAAGTGCACTCTGGACCAGTTCTCCTCTGCCCACACAACATTCTCCTCAGCAAAGGCAAGTCTAGCCTTTTTATTCTTTTTGCTGATGAGAGGTTTGGTCACTGTAGAGTGAGCTTTGAGTCCAAATTGTCTTAAATGGAAAGACACTGCTGAGACAGATCCTTGTCCTGTTCAGCAGTGAACTGGTGAGCAATTCCAGCTGCAGTGTTGAACCAATTCCCCATTGAGAGTCTTCATATAATCCTGTCCCCCAAACCAGAGTAGTGTGAGAAACTAGTGATGCTCTGTGGGTGCAGATGTGCTGAAGTCATTCAAAGCAAGGGCCTCTACACTTCCTATTAATTTTTTAATCCTATCCACCTTATTCCTGGGGGTGCCGCTGTAGGAATGATTATGGGCGGAGCTTCTGGTTTCGGTTGACGTAGTGTTAAATCAGTCAATAAGAGTGGAGTAGCAGGGGCATTTAAAATAGCATTTTAAAAGTTTTTCAAATTAATTTTAATGTATAGTCCACATAAGTGTTTTGCACTCAAGTGGCAGCTAATTTCAGCTCTTCTAGTTTTTGTATTTTTTGAATGTTTTTGCATAGTTCTGGTACCTGCTGGTGTTCGTGGTTGTGCCAGACTGGATAAATGGAGGCTTCTCACCACACGGTGACAGACGACATCCAAGCACGGTGTTGTGGCGTATGTCTGCTCTAAGGTAAATTTGATTATGTCCAACATATTTTAACAAAATGCAGCTGACTTTGTTGCAGTGGAGACGTGCTGGTCTGAATGCGGACCGCGTCATTATGAGTACAGGCAACGAGAAGTCATAAATCATGACTCTTTCTTTGTTTGGTAGTGGCAAAGTCCCAGGAAAACCCCCATGAGTGTCTGGTATCATTGGAAAGCTTAGAAATTGTACTTTCTAAAAATACCCATGTTTTTGTGGAAGACGTAACTACCAACCCATCGAACGCGAGTTTTCAACCTAGCCAAAATATAAACAAATCGTCTTTTTTCCGGGTCAGTTTTTGTGCACTTTCTACAAATTAAATATCATTTTGAAGGGCTTTCAATACAAAATATGGAAATAATGTTACATCAGTTTTGAAAATGTCCTCAAAGTGACTTATTTTGCCAGCACGGGCCATTTGTTTACAGCATTAGCATCTTAGCAGTGGCGCTAACTATTGGAGCTACTGTCTACGACGCCACTTTATAAGGCCATCTTCCCATCCCTCGATAGTCGTGGCAAGTGGTATGATTATATTACTGTTTTGAGGTGCAAGAGGCCATGTTCCCGCATTTCTGATGCCAAAGTCATTGTTTTTTTTAACAAGGAAAAGTGTCCCGTTTTAGTGACAACCATATGTTCTAAACTAGTACCAGAAGATGCTACCACAATCATGGGGCCTAGGAATAAGGTGAATAGCCCTAAAGAAACATTGTTTAAATCTTCTCCTCTGACACAGTGGTCACTGTTCTCTAGTTTTGCTCACTGTTTTTTTTTTCTTTCTTTTACAAAATAAATGTTTGTGTTGAAGTGCCTTGGTTATTTAAAAAAAAAAAAAAAAAAAAAAACATGCTAGTACAACAGTGGTATAACCACAGGTGATATTCTGTCAAATTCTGAACAATAACGAATAACAATATTTCAGAATAAATCAAGTATTAATGGATTGTTCTCTAATTTTGATCTCCACTGTATAATAAGATAAGCCACGTAATAACTTGAGTAAGATATATGTTAGGGTGTGATTTACAGGTTCTTTAGAGCCCTTGGAGTCATATTTAGAATAATTAGATGTTTACTAACAACAGTAAACAACACTACACTCTGGCATTATGTCACTTTATGTTAGGATGCTAAGCAACAGAGGCAGGCCAAAGGTTTCAAGGGGCAACTTTTTTAATGCATATTTGCATATTTTTCTTGCAAAATTTGAAGTTCTTTTCTCATAAATGAGCTATTTTTTTCATGAAAATTTATGACATTTTTCAATGAAATGTGTGACCTTTTCAAGCAAATTTGCAACATTTCCTTATAAATTTCTACTTTGATCTAAATATGTGATTTTTAATTGTATAGTTTGTCATTTTCTTGCAGATGTGTGTCTCAAATTTGCAAATATCCTTGTTTTTACTGCTTCTTTTTAATCACATACTTTCCTTGAAAATGTATAAAATTTTCTATTCTCAAAAATTTGCATTTTTTCCCCTTTAAGACTAATTTGTAACTTTATCCTCAATATGCATCTTTTGTTATCATATAAATTCTAAAATTTAGTTGTAACTGCAACTTTGTTCTTGCTAATTTATCTTGTTTTAGTTCTTAAGTTTGTGTCTTGGTCATGGTAAATTTATGATTTTTTTTTCAAATAAATTGATGAATTTATCATAAATTTACAACATGTCATGCCCTAACATGCTTTGTCCTATATGAGCCATTTCCCATAATGGTGACTAACCTACAGGCCTCTGCTGAATTTCACCAGCATTTGGTTTAATATTAAACCCTGTAAGTAACAGGGATATTTAGAGGCTGCTTTTTCATCAAAAAGCTGAAGAGTCCCCACCCTCACCTGGATGGCCCCGAGGTTCTCTGTGAGCTGTTCAGGGTTGGATGTTCCCAGTAGGACTGAGCTCACGCCTTCATTCCTGAGACACCATGCTGGAGGAAAACCAAAGTGAAGATTCAGTCAATACCCACCTGATTGCACCCTGTTGTTCTGCTGATATGGATAGAAAATCTATGTTAGTACAGTACAGTTAATTCACCAATTGATGACATCAGTCACTATGGGGGCAGGCCAAAACAAATGTTTATGATCCTGAGAACTCAGTTTTATTTCATTTCAAAGAACTTGTAACCAAGTGACACCAATCCTCAGGTAGGAGCATTATACCAAATTAACCACATCTGTGGATGCACATCCCATATATACCCTCTGCAGCCACCCACTCGTCCTCTTTCTTTCCTCCTGGTACGGTAAGAGCTTACACCATCTGTCTGACATTATGCTTTGTGCTGTTTGGGCTGCCTTACTCTGGGTACCCCATCGCTGTGTCATAAAATTGTTGTGGTTTTCTGCTGAATGAGAGAAGGTTTGCAGCGGCTGTATAGCGTGGTGTGCACGGTTCATGCCCACCTGAGGTATGTAATATACACTTGCCGTCTTTTTAGCCGGAACTGTTGACAAGTTTAGCGGTGTGAGGTACACACGTGGACAAAATTGTTGGTACCCCTCTGTTAATGAAAGAAAAACCCACAGTGGTCACAGAAATAACTTGAATCTGACAAAAGTGGTAATAAATAAAAATTCTATGAAAATTAACCAATGAAAATCAGACAATGCTTTTGAATTGTGGTTCAACAGAATTATTTTAAAAAACAAACTCATGAAACAGGCCTGGACAAAAATGATGGTACCCCTAGAAAAGACTGAAAATAATGTGACCATAGTGACATGTTCAACCAAGATGTGTCCTCTAATTAACATCACACGTGTCTACAAACTTGTAATCAGTCAGTCGGCCTATTTAAAGGGTGACAAGTAGTCACTGTGCTGTTTGTTGACATGGTGTTTACCACACTAAACATGGACCAGAGGAAGCAAAGGAGAGAGTTGTCTCAGGAGATTAGAAAGAAAATTATAGACAAGCATGTTAAAGGTAAAGGCTATAAGACCATCTCCAAGCAGCTTGATGTTCCTGTGACTACAGTTGCACATATTATTCAGGAATTTAAGATCCACGGGACTGCAGCCAACCTCCCTGGACGTGGCTGCAGGAGGAAACTTGATGAAGAATGGTAACAAAAGAGCCCAGAACAACCTCTAAACACATTCATGGTGAACTCCAAGGTCAAGGTACATCAGTGTCAGATCGCACCATCCGTCGTTGTTTGAGCCAAAGTGGACTTCATGGGAGATGACCAAGGAGGACGCCACTGTTGAAAACAAATCGTAAAAAAGCCAGACTGGAATTTGCCAAACCGCATGTTGACAAGCCACAAAGCTTCTGGGAGACTGTCCTATGGACAGACGAGACAAAACTGGAACTTTTTAGCAAGGCACTTCAGCGCTATGTTCACAGATGCAAAAATGAAGCATACCAAGAAAAGAACACTGTCTCTACTGTGAAACATGGAGGAGGTTCTGTTATGTTCTGGGGCTGCTTTGCTGCATCTGGCACAGGGTGTCTTGAATCTGTGTGGGGTACAATGAAATCTCAAGACTATCAAGGTATTCTAGAGAGAAATGTACTGCCCAGTGTCAGACAGCTTGGTCTCAGTCGCAGGTCATGGGTCTTGCAACAGGATAATGACCCAAAACACACAGCTAAAAACACCCAAGAATGGCTAAGAGCAAAACATTGGACTATTCTAAAGTGGCCTTCTATGAGCCCTGATCTAAATCCTATTGAACATCTGTGGAAGGAACTGAAACTTGCCGTCTGGAGAAGGCACCCTTCAAACCTGAGACAATTGGAGCAGTTTGTTCATGAGGAGTGGGCCAAAATACCTGCTGAGAGGTGCAGAAGTCTCATTGACAGTTACAGAAATCGTTTGATTGCAGTGATTGCCTCAAAAGGTTGTGCAACAAAATATTAAGTTAAGGGTACCATCATTTTTGTCCAGGCCTGTTTCATGAGTTTGTTTTTTTTAAATAATTCTGTTGAACCACAATTCGAAAGCACTGTCTGATTTTCACTGGTTAATTTTCATAGAATTTTTATTTATTACCACTTTTGTCAGATTCAAGTTATTTCTGTGACCATTGTGGGTTTTTCTTTCATTAGCAGAGGGGTACCAACAATTTTGTCCACAGCTGACTGTTTAAGGTTTGTGATGTATTTTGTGCCTTCTCTTCAGGCAGAAGAACTGTTTTTTACAGCTTAACAGCACGCGATATGTTTATCTGCTTGAGATATGTGATATATTTGTGCCTTCATCAAGGAGGAATTACTTAACAGTTAACAGCATGATACAATTTGCCATTAATTAGGGCCCGAGCCACTGACAAAGTCAGTGGGCGAGTGCCCTATTGTAATTGTTAAACTTTTTTTTTCTTCTTCTCCATCTAAGATGTAATTTTTAAGGTAGTGAACGTGCATGAAAACACCGTTTTTTGAAGGGACCTCAAGACTGGCAAAAAATTTAATATTTTGGAGGAAATATGAATGACCCCACAAAAATGACTCTACAGCACCACCTAACATGTGAAGTCAATGGGGAGTGGCGCGCACTTACTTTTACGTAGAAAGATGAAAATCGGGTGAGATGTTTATCATGTCAAGACATGCAAAAAAAAAACAAAAAACAAAACACCATAGAAGTGATGGGTCTACACCCAACAGGAAGTCGGCCATTTTGGCAGGAAGTGGCAGTGACCAGATTTCCACCTCACGCATTTGATCGAACTAGGGTTTTAGGCCGATTGAGCTCATTTGTGGTGACAATCATCTATACCCATGTGCCATTAAAAGTTATTGAAAACTTTTGCAAAAGCTCAACGGTTTAGCCGTAGGGGCGTGGCAAAGTTTGATGCCTTGCCATGATCATTATACGACCATTCTGACGGCAATAACTCTGGTATGCATTGTCGGATTTCAACCAAATTCAATACTATGGATATCAGTCCAATTCCAAACAGTTCAATAGAACAATATTCATCGACATCTACAGCATCCCCTATAGGAGGCAGAAAGTATTGCATCAGAAAGTTTGCATCATGTTTTTTAATACCTTGGAAATGGAACGTAGGATTGGCACCAAGATAGGTATGATGTACATGGGTATGCCTCCGAACAATTACAGCTATGAATATTCATGAGTAGCAATAGTGCCCTCTCTTGTAAACATGAAGGTTACACCAAGGGTTTTCTTCAATATCTCTGAAATAAATAGTCTGATTGGTACCATTTATGGTGACAATCATCTATACCCATGTGCCATCAAAAGCTTTTGAAAACTTTTCCAAATGCCTGACGGTTTGGTGGAAGGGGCATGGCCAAGTTTGCAGTATCGCCATCACCCTTCCAATTGCATTTACTCTGGCATACATTGACTGATTTCAACCAAATTTTGTGTGGTGAATAGGTAGCCAATACTGATAATTTCCATAATAAAGAATGACACATACGTAGTGACAGCACCCCCTACTGCCAATGGACAGGAAGGTGCCATAAGTCACATGCCATACTCACGTGCCACTTGCCAGAATGACGTGCAATTTTCTGAGGTTTTTCAGACCACCTGGGTGATCATAATGGCACATCACCTTTAGCATGGCCTCACTGCTCTTACCATGGACATGCCCTCCTCGCCATTCAATCCGTGATCTTGTTGGGATGGTTGGGAACGACCTGGAGTCATGAAATCTGGAACATAGGTTGAGGTGGCTGTCATAAGTAGTCCTATATGGGTGGGCAACACATAACTGACAGGGAAGTGTTGCCATGGTGACATAGCGAAGGTTGACTCCTCGACATGGGACATAGGAAAGTTGTAACTTGGACAAACTGTCTGATTTTCACCAAATTTTCTATGATGGATATTAGTCCCACCCCACGTGCTCCTATATAAAAATAATTGACAAAAGTTATAGCACAACCTACTGCTCACAGGAAGTACTGCGCTAAACGGTTTACATTATCATTCATGCAGCGCTTGCTGTGACGACGGGAAATTTTCTGAGCCAGCTAGGTCCGACGGGCACAGGGGTCAGCAGTTGTGCCGGGGGCAAGGGCCCACTTACAGCTGCTTGCAGCTTTAATTCTGTATTGTTTCTTTTTCCTCAACTGATGGTCGTCTTCTTAACAAAAAAAAAGAAGATGTCTTCTTTGTCTTGGTACTAAGCGCTCCTGTGCTTGGTGCACTCTTGCCACCTTTTGTGGAGGAGTGGTACTGCATTCAGGTGGGAACTGAAATCTGATATTTCTATGTTGTCTTATGACTAGCACACTTGGACCTCATGGAACAGCCCTTTGGCCTGTTTATGATGATGATGATAATAATAATAATAATAATAATAATGAGAATAACTGTCTTGTTTTCTCTCTTATTGTTCTCTTGGAGGAGTAATAGCTTCTGCGGGAGTGAAGGAGGAGGAAATAGCCCAGACACTGGTATGCACCAGCCAGGACTCTATTCCTCCAGCCTTAGTGGCTCCAGCCACTAAGGCTGACCAAGAAGGTCAGCAGGAAGCAGAAGCGGATTGAAGAAAGCCAGTTGTACGACCCACGGGTGGACTTCATGCAGAGGAAATTGGAGGAGTTGCGTAAGACCACTGAACATATGGCGGAAAATCAATACGTAAGACCATTGGCATATGGCAGCAAATCAACATCGCCTTTTGGGTATGCTGTTCAGGCTCCCATATGTGCCTCGGGACCGCATCCTGATGCAGTGTCCCTCACAGCCTCTGATAACTTCGTAAGACCATCAGCTCCGGCTGTGGCTCCAATGGGCAGCTGGATGTCTCTGAGGATGAGGATGACAGTGACCATCCGGTCGAGAAGGACCCTCCTGAGCCCTATCAGGTGTCTCTTGGGGCACTGCTCTCTACAGCAACATCAGCTGCTGTGCTTTCTCCTCCATCTTCTCCACCTAGGGCTTCGGCTTTGGACAGGGTCCTGCAGCGTGCAGGTAGGTTTTCTTGCCAGTTATCTTGACTTCATGGGTTGTCTGCAGAAGTTCTGGGCTCATCCAAGGGAGGCTGCTGCTGTTCGCTCTGGGCTCAGTATTCTGAGTGGTGCTGCAGAGCAAGGCTTGGATGGTGTGTTGAAGGTGGGCCACACCTTTGCAATGTTGGCTGGAGCTCCCCCCACAGACAGCAAGTCTATACGCCACTCTAACGACAAGTGTTATGCCACTGATGGGTTAGTGGCTAGTGCCTACCAACCTGTGGCTATGGCCTCTAGGCTTGCAAACATTAATACACTTCTTTTTAGTGTATTTAGAAGGTCTTATAAGGGACCTAGAATCAAAAGCAGAACTGACCTACCAGCCTACCAGAGTTGGTAAGGATTGTGGACGCTGTGATTCAAGGAGCTAGCTTCAAGTTACAACTCTTGGGAATTCCTTGGCCAGCTGACCATGGCCGGTGGCATGTGTGGCTGAGCCAGTCTGGACTGGCGGATATGGACAGGGCCTGCAGCAGAGGTGGTGTCGGACGAGGTGCAGAAGGCAAGACTGCACACACAGTCCTTTCTTTGGCCAGGACCACCCAGGCCGAGTGTCTGGAGACCTCTTGAGGGGTGTGAGAACCCACAACAGCTTTGTTTACAGAGCCAGGTTCCTTTCAGAGCTTGGGTCACCCGAAGCAGCGGGCCTCTCAGTAGTGGGTGCAGGTCCAGCAGCACTCATGCTCGCTCTCTCGGGAGCGTGTAGGTCGTGGTTCTGCCAAACCCTGCCAGTGTCTCTGATGGCACGCTTCCCCTGATGTCAACTTTCTCCGCGGCGCTCTTCATGAGTTGACATCTGTGCGCCTCAGGTCCATGGATGATCGATACACTGGTGTGTGGACACCACCTACAATTGAGATCTCTTTTCCCAACTTCAAGGGGTTTTGGAAGCAGAAGTAAGGAGGACTCCCTTCTGCAGTTCATTGCAATGAGGTCTCTGCCCTGCTGGGAGAGAGCGTGATACGGTCTCTGTCTCCAGGAGAAGAGAGGCAAGGCTTTTACGCTACCTATTCCTTGTTCCCAAGCGGATTGATGCGTGATGCACAGAGCTACCAGAGGAGTGGACCCCTCACCCCCCACTGTAGCTTCACTACTTAGTGGCTGTGTGGCCCAAGGTCAGAGACACAACATAAGCACCGCCCTATACACCGTATGGTGTCCCAGATGCTATGGGAGAGAATTAACTAACTAAACAAACTGGGGGTGTCTGTCCAGTTTTGGACCTGAGACGGTTGAGCAGATTTCTCAAGGCGCTCCCTTGTCCGGTGCTCAGGCTGAGGACATTATTCAGGCCATAGGGCCAGGCAATTGGTTCACAGCAATGGACCTTCGCGGTGCTGATTCCATATTCCCATAAATTCGGCCACAGGAAGTTCTTCAGGGTTCCTTCACGACAGCCTTCGGTTACGACATCCTGCCTTTCAGCCTGTCCCTGTCCTCAGATGTTTGCCAAGTGCATGGACACTGCACTTGCCCACTGCGGCAGAGGGGCAGTCGAGTTCAATTATCTGGATGATTGGCCGGGTTGTACGCCATCAGAAGCTGTAGCAGGGAACAATATGGAGACCATATTGGCTCACCTGGCAGCACTCGGGTTGCATTTGAATGCAGTGAAGGCTGCCTGGTTCCAACTAGGGTGGTCAAGTACTTAGGGCTCACCTTGGATTCAGTTGCCATGAGGGCATCCCTGACTCCAAAGAGAAGGCATACTAGCAGGGAATGTATTAGGAGCTGCATCTCGCAGAGGTCCGTCTCAGTGCAGCAGTGCCAGAGGATCTTAGGTCTCTTTACTGCAGCTGCCCAGGTGGTGTCACTGGGTCCATTGCACGCTTGTCCCCTTCAGCAGTGGTTCGCGCTTCAGAAGGTGAGACAAAAGGAGGAGACTAGTTCTTCTGAAGGAGCTTCATGGTTCTCAGGTGGTGGAGACACTCAGCAGCAGTCCGGGATGGTGTTCCCCTGGGCCAAGAGGGCTGCAGGGTGACCATTATAACCAACGCCTCCCAAGCAAGCTGGGGTGCAGTCTGGGAGGGTAGGTTGTTGGAGACACTGGGCTCCAGCACAGCAGTCTTGGCATATGAACCATCCCAAGATAGAAGCAGTGCATTTGGCTCTGGGGCATTTTCTTACAGTCATTCAGGGCAGAAAAATTCTTGTACGGATGGACAGCACAGCTGTGATGTCGTACATCAACCAGCAGGACGAATTGGGGTTCCCCTCTCCATGCAAGGGTGCGGTATCTACTCGTGTGGGCTCGAGCCTGCCAGGTCCACTAGCTACAGATGCTGTGAGTGTGCCTGGCCTCCAGTGAACTGTTTGCATTTCCACTACTGCCTCTTCTGCCAGCTTTCCTTGTGGAGGCGAGACTGCTGTCTGTTCAAGTAATTTTGATGGCCCAAATTCGCCACAAGAGCATGGATGGTGGAGATCCATGAGATGCTGGTGTGTGTGTGGGGGGGGGGGGGGGGCTCCTTGGCCTCTCCCAACCAGATGGGAAATGCTCTCGCAGGCACAGGGCGGGAGCTGGCATCCAAATTTCCAGCTCCTGAGGTCTCAGGTATGGCCCTTGGATAGGAGCAATTGGGGAAACTAGGCTTGGAGAAGGAGGTCATAGACACCACGCAGGCTTCAGGGGCCCCATCTACCCAGCTGCAATGCAGTGTGAAGTGGAGAGTATTTTGAACTGGTGTTGGACCAAGGGGAAGGATCCCTTGTCATGTCACATCTCTGTCATCTTGTCTTACCTCCAGTACCTCTTCGCCCTAGGTTGGGCGGAGTCGACTATCAGGGGCTACCTGACGGCGGTGTCAACTGTCCATGAAGAATGTCATGGCTTATCTCATGGGGTGCATCCCTTGGCTAAGCAGTTTTGAGAGGCATGAAACAGAGCCATCCATCTCAGCGTCCATTGCTGCCCACTTGGGCTCTCCAGACAGTTATTAAGGCTCTATGCTTGACCCCATTGAGCCACTTCCCAGTGCTAACCTTTGTCTGCTCTCCTGGAAGACGGCTTTCCTCTTGGGCAATTGTCTCAGTCAAGAGGGTCGGTGAACTGAATGCGCTCTCTGTGGACGCAGCATGCCTTAGGTTTGACGGTGATCAGGTGGTTCACCTGTGGCCCAACCCAGCTTTCGGCCCAGGGTGCTGGCTAATGGGTTGTTTCCTGCCCTTTTGTGCTTGAGGCCTTCTACCCGCCTTGCACACCTCTTCAGAGGTTGAGAGGCTCCATATTTTGTGCCCCGTAAGGGCCCTTAAGCTTTATGTTGATCGTATGCGGTCTGTCTGTTCTTCAGACAAGCTTTTTGTGTCCCATGGGGAATCCACGATGGGCAGGCATATTCCTAAGCAGCGCATGTCTCATTGGATAGCTGACTTTATTGCTTTGCATATGTACAGGTTGGAGTGGGACCACCAGGTATGCTGGTGGCTCACTCAACTCGGGGAATGGCCACTACATGGGCGTTGTTCAGGGGTGCATCCCCAGAAGATGTATGCGCAGCCGCTGGCTGGGCTTTTTCCTCAAACGTTCACACGCTTCTATAGGCTCAATCTGGCTTCATCAGTTATCCCCTCATCTGTTCTAGGGGTTGTAACAAATTCTTAGTTGTATCTTAGTTTTCCCTCGTTGAGCCGGCAGGTGTGCCTTGTGCTCGGCATGTTTTTGTTCAGCTCCGGTTGCTTGGAGGAACCAACTTAACTTGTAGGTATCCAGTTGAGTACGATAAGGACTCAACTCATCTGTTCTGGGGATCGCAACAGGTTCTTAAGTTGCATCTTAGTCTCTCTCATGTGAGCCGGCATGTGTGCCTTGTGCTCGAAGGGGTTTGTTTCAGCCCCGGTTACCTGTAGGAACCGGCTTAACTTGGACATACTCAGGTAAGTACAATAAGAGAACCAAACTCATCTGACTGTGTTGTGCGTTGTGCTCCTTCGGCCTGTGGATAATTCCCCCCCCCCCCCCCCAATTCTCCTCAGGACTCATTTGGTATACGGGTGTCACTTGGTTACAGGTTCACTGAAATGAAATAAAACGTAAGTTTATGTTTGTAAATGCGATTTTATGAATGAAAATGAACCTGTAACCATTCATTGTCTTTCCTCGGGGAGGCGGGCTCCTCCCATTCGTCAGAAAGGGGAAGAGTGGGTGGATACAGGGGGTATATATGGGATGTCCATCCACAAGTGTGGTTAATTTGATATAATGCTCCTACCCCGAGGATTGGTGTCACTTGGTTACAGGTTCACTTTCATTCATAAAACCACGTTTACATCCGTAAATGTATGATTTGGCCTGGGTAACCCTTCTGCCTATTTAGATGTTACACCCAGCAGGTTGCTGATCTTCAGCCAGGGATCTTGATAATATTTAAACTGAACTAAACTGTCATCTCTGCTGGAGTCCGAGTTCCACCCTATGCAGGACATACTGAATGCACTGAGGAGCTCATTTAGCAGCAGACTACATCATCCCAGGTGCACAACCGAGAGGTTTCGTAGGTCCTTCCTACCAACGGCTGTCAGACTGTACAACCTAAGCAGGGCTGCTCGCAGAGATAGCAAAAAGACGTAACAAACTAATAGTTTTTTGAATGCAAAAGATGCAATAGACTTACACAATGGTCCCCTCCGGCATACAACTAGGAACATACCGGTCGCTATGGAGGGTGAGAATATGTATGGGCACATAATCATACCATGTAGGATAACTAAGTAGACGGTTATGCTGTTTCATTCCATCTAGCAACAATGCTCTGCACTGTGTGTGTTTATATATTTGCATATTTATTCCATCTAGCTACAATGCTCCGCACTGTGTGTGTTTATATACTTGCATATTTATTCCACCTAGCTGCAATGCTCCGTACTGTGGGTGTTTATATATTTACATATTTATTCCATCTAGCTACAATGCTCTGCACTGTGTGTTCATATATTCATATATTTATTCCATCCAGCTACAATGCTCTGCACTGTGTGTCTGTGTGTGTGTGTATATATATATATATTTTATAGTAATACGTACATATGTTTATTAGCTGCTCTTGCTTGCTTGTTTTTTTTCTTGCCTTCTGATTGTTGCTCTGAGTGTTGCTATCCCTGTGCTGTTGCAATCCTGGAATTTCCCCGTTGTGGGACTAATAAAGGCTTATCTTATCTTATCTTATCTTATCTTATTTCTTTGATGGCAATGGAAATGAAGCCTTTTTTGTAAGACTGGTGTTTTCACCCCTATTCAATTCAATTCAACTTTATTTATATAGCGCCATTTCACAACAACAGTCATCTCATAGCACTATCAACTGTAGGGGGGACCCCCACAGTTGCAGAAAGACCCCAGCAATCAGGCGATCCCCTGTGAGCAAGCACTTGGCGACGGTGGAGAGGAAAAACTCCCTTTTAACAGGAAGAAACCTCCAGCAGAACCAGGCTCAGGGAGGGGCAGTCATCTGCTGCGACTGGCTGGGGGGTGAGGGGATAGAGAAGAAGAAAAGAACAGACATGTAGAGAGCAAACAGCACGATGGGGACTCAATCTATGGGAGAGAACAAACAAATGTTAATGACCAGCAAAAAAAAAATATTTCATAGAGAGTGAGGAAAGGAGTGAGGCCCAGTGCATTACTGGAGGTCCCCCGGCTGACTAAACCTATTAGCAGCATAACTAAGGGAGGGTTCAGAAACACATGATCCCTCCCTAATTGTAGGCTAGATCAAAAAGGTAGGTTTTAGCCCTATTCTTAAAAACAGAGATCGAGTCTGACTCCCGAATCCAGATTGGCAGCTGATTCCACAGGAGAGGAGCTTGATAAGCTATAATAAGCTATAATAATGATAAGCCCTATACAATTGTCATTCATGAGGTTTAAAACGAAACAAAAGGTTTAACGTGATGCCCAATATACTGATGAACACTAACTTCAAAAAACTTTTTGTGCTTCAAGCTATACAGAATTAGTTTAACTTTACAATTTTTTTGATTTTCTAGACAAATTATTCAAAATGTAGGAATTAAAGCCACTAGGTGAGCCCTTCTCTCATGATGAATGCTAGAACAAGGATTCAGTGTACCTCGCCTGGTATGGGGTGACCAGGTCCCCACCCTGGAACCAGGCCTGGGGGAGGGGCTCGATGGCTAGCATCTGGTGGCCGGGTTTCTGCCCATGGGACCCAGCTGGACTCAGCCCGAAGAAGTTACATGGGTCCGCCCTCCAGTGGACTCACCACCTGCAGGAGGGACCATGGGAGTCCGGTGCTACGTGGATCAGGTGGCGGTCAAAGGCGGAGACCTTGGTGGTCTGATCCCAAGCTTCCTAAACTGGCTTATGGGACATGGAATGTCACCTCTCTGGTGAGGAAGGAGCCTGAGCTGGAGCATAAAGTTGAGAGATACCGGCTAGATATAGTCGGCCTCACCTCAACGCACAGCTCTGGTTCTGGAACCAGTCTCCTGGAGAGGAGCTGGAGCTTCGCCTACTCTAGAATCACCCCAGGCGAGAGGCGACAAGCAGGGGTAGGTATTCTTGTATCCGCCCATCTTGCTGCCTCTGTATTGAAGTTTTCCCCGGTGGATGAAAGGGTTGTTTCCCTGCGCCTTCAGGTTGGGAAAAGGGTCCTGACCATCATTTTTACCTATGCACAAAATGATGGTTCAGAGTACCCACCCTTTTTGGAATGTCTGACTGGGGTGCTGGAGGGTGCTCCTCTTGGAAACTCCATTGTCCTACTGGGGGACTTCAATGTGCAGGTGGGCATCAACAGTGAAACCTGGAGGGGGCTGATTAGGAGGAACGGCCTGCCCGATCTGAATCCAAGTGGTGTTCAGTTATTGGACTTCTGTGCTAACCACAGTTTGTCCATAACGAACACCATGTTCAAGTATAAGGGTGTCCATATGTGCACCTGGCATCAGGACACCCTAGGTCACAGGTCGATGATCGATTTTGTTATCATGTCATTAGACCTGCGACTGTATATCTTGGACACTCGGGTAATTAGAGGTGCAGAGCTGTCAACTGATTACCACCTGGTGGTGAGTTGGATCCGATGGCAGGGGAGTATACCATTCAGACCTGGTAGACCCAAACGTATAGTGAGGGTGTACTGGGAACATCTGGCTGAGGCCTCCGTTTGGGAGGTCTTCAACTCCCAGCTCCGGAAGAACTTTGACCACATTCTGAGGGAGTTTGAAGACATGGAGTCTGAATGGGCCATGTTCTCCACCTCCAGTGTTGAAGTGGTTGCCCAGAGCTGTGGCCGCAAGGTCAATGGTACATCTCATGGTGGCAACCCTCGAACCAAGTGGTGGACACCAGTGGTGAGGGGGGCTATTAAGCTGAAGAAGGAGTCCTATCAAGCTTGATTGGCTTATGGGACTCCCGAAGCAGCTGAGGTGTACCGGCAGGCCAAGTGGAGTGCAGCTTGGGTGGTTGCTGAAGCAAAAACTTGGGTGTGGGAGGAGTTCGGTGAGGCCATGGAACAAGACTTTCAGTCAGCCTCGAAGAGATTCTGGCAAACTGTCCGGTGGCTCAGGAGGGGGAAGCAGCTCCCTGTCTACACTGTATATGGTGCGGATGGAGCGCTGCTCACTTCGACTGGGGATATCATCTGGCGGTGGAAGGAATACTTCGAGGATCTCCTCAATCCCACTGACACGCCTTCCACAGAGGAAGCAGGGCTTGTGGACGTGGGGGATGACTCGCTTATCACAGGGGCTGAGGTTGCCAAGATGGTTAAAAAGCTCCTTGGTGGCCGGACCCCGGGGGTGGATGAGGTTTGCTCTGAGTACCTCAAGGTCCTGGATGTTGTAGGGCTGTCATGGTTGACACGCCTCTGCAACATTGTGTGGAGGTTGGGGACAGTGCTTTTGGCATGGCAAATCGGGGTGGTGGTTCCTCTCTTCAAGAAAGGGGACCGGAGGGTGTGCTCCAACTTTAGAGGGATCACACTCCTCAGCCTCCCTAGGAAGGTCTATGCCAAGGTCCTGGAGAGGAGAGTCCGCCGTTGATCGAACCTTGGATTCAGGAGGAGCAATGTGGTTTTCGTCCTGGCCGTGGCACATTGGACCAACTCTTTACCCTCTTGAGAATCCTCGAGGGTTCGTGGGAGTTTGCCCAACCAGTTAACATATGTTTTGTGGACTTGGAGAAGGCATTCAATCGCGTCCCTTGTGGTTTTTTGTGAGGGGTGCTTCGGGAGTATGGGGTATCGGGCTTGTTGTTACGAGCTGTCTGGTCTCTATACGACCATTGTGAGAGTGTGATTCGTATTGCCAACACTCGGTCGGATTCATTTCCAGTGAGAGTTGGACTCCGCCAGGGCTGCCCTTTGTCACCGATCCTGTTCATAAATTTTATGGACAGGATTTCTAGGCACAGCCAGGGAACAGAGGGTGTCATGCTTGGTGACCACAGGATCTCATCTCTGTTGTTTGCAGATGATGTCCTGTTGGCTTCATCCAGCAATGACCTACAGTTCTTACTGGGACGATTTGCCGCTGAGTGTGAAGTGGCTGGGGTGAGAATCAGCACCTCCAAGTCTGAGTCCATGGTGCTCAGCCAGAAAAAGGTGGATTGTCTTCTCCGGGTTGGGGACATGCTCCTGCCCCAAGTGGAGGAGTTGAAGTATCTTGGGGTGTTATTCACGAGTGAGGGGAGAATGGAGCGAGAGATTGACAGACAGATCGGAGCAGCATCTGCAGTGATGCAGACGTTTTACTGATCTGTTGTGGTGAAGAGGGAGCTGAGCTCTAAGGCAGAGCTGTTGATTTACCGGTCAATCTACGTTCCTACCCTCACCTATGGTCACGAGCTTTGGGTAATGACTGAAAGAATGAGATGGTGGATACAAGCGGCTGAAATAAGCTTTCTTCGTAGGATTGCTGGACTCACCCTTAGAGATAGTGTGAGGAGCTCAGTCATCCGGGAGAGGCTCAGAGTAGAACTGCTGCTCCTCCACATTGAAAGGAGTCAGTTGAGGTGGTTTGGGCATCTGATCAGGATGCTTCCTGGACGCTTCCCATTTGAGGTGTTTCGGGCACGTTCCACTGGGAGGAGACCCCGGGACAGACCCAGGACAAGCTGGAGAGACTACGTCTCCCAGTTGGTCTGGGAATGCCTTGGTGTCCCCTCTGAAGAGCTGGAGCAGGTGGCTGGGGAGAGGGAAATCTGGGCTTCTCTGCTTGAACTGCTGCCTCCATGGCCCGGACCTCCGGAAAAGCAGTAGAAGATGGATGGATGGATGAATTAGCCGTTCTCAATTATTATTTTTTTCTTTCTTTTTTGTGAAATATGTTGAAATTTGTTTGACATCAAGCCAGCTACCAATAAATAGAGTGGGAAAAATTCAAAGTGGGGAAAAATGTCACGTGTAAAAAGAGCAGCCAAAAAAAGACTGCACATTTATTATGTGTAAGTCCACTGGATCTGTGTTCATGTAAAGTGCTTTGCAAAGCATTCTGGTAGCGATGTGGCAGATTGTTGAGTGGCCAGCAAAGTTTCTGCAAATAAGCTCCATCCTGCGTGACCCATTAGCTACAGAGAACTTGTAAAATGTTAAACCAGCTGTTGCTGATGTCAAATAAAAACAGCAACAGCAACTAAACAGCTTATCACCTACTGGAACTTTAATAAATTTAAAATGGGAAGGAATTAACTAAAATGTGGGAATGAAATAGTTAATATATGGGAACAAATTACATCACATGCATACAAAACAGCATTTTGGTCCCTTACTTTATTAAAACATGACAACAATATGAGATTTTTTTTCCACAGCAATGCCCTGTAAGGGGCTCCAGACATCAAATAACTATAACTGAGCTTTCAGAATTGTCCATCACTTGAGTTTCCTGGACATAAATGACAATTTACCACAAGTTGATTGTGATGCTTTTGTTCTGCAAAGTATAAACTTGTCAATCCATAATAATGCACAAATAGACGTGGCAAGTCTTTTTCTCTGAGTGTCAGCAGGAAGATACAGGGGAAAATCAAGCCCAAGCACAGACATTATAAGAAGGTGATGAGAACATTGTCATGTCTTGCATTAAAACAGCTTCTTGTCTGACAGTCCTGAGCAGTTATGGTATCAGTGTAAGCAGCTTTCATAGTATATGCAGTACGACATTAAAGTCTTACCCACAGCCAGTTGAGGCAGGGTGCAGCCCAGCTTCTCTGCTATGTGGTTGAGCTCTTTCAGCTTGGCTTGTTGCTTCCTTCCATCTTCACTTACTATTTTCTCCTTCAGCCACTGGTAGGACTGGAAGAAGAGGAGAGAGAAAGGGAAAGCCATTATGTGAAATATTTTCGAAAAAGAAAACAACAGTGCAGAAGAGAGAAAAAAATGTTGGGAACTGAAGTGGTAAAGGTCAAGAGGTGGAGGCTGTAGCTGACAAACTGCTACCGCCCCAAAACTGTTGGATAATTTAAAGGTATTGACAGTAGAAACAGAGATTTAGTTGAACAACAGCAGGTATGACTTTATTCACAGACTTATTACAACAAGACGACATGTATTCATTTGTTTTCTAGCACATATCAGAGCCCTGGGTGCATTCATTACGATGGGATTGGGATAAAAAACATCAGCTTGAAAGGAAGAATGAAGACATGCTAGAGCTCTAAAATTCAAATTACAATCTTAACTGAGGCATAAAAAGAATGAGGCATGAAAAGAACAAAATTTGTTGTGGCAACTTTTTTTCACTTGTAAAGATCAGATAAAACTTAGCAGGACTTTTTATTTCATTGTACAATGATCGTCACACTTCACAATCTAACAAAGGACTGTTATATCTGGTCAGATTTATATTTGAAACAAAGATTAGTGGCACTTTATACAGTCTGCAAATTATGATTTTGACATGTGATTGTCATTATCCTGCAGTGTAATACATTTATTATAGAATTTTAGAGGTACTCCCTGTGTAAAAGTATTTAAAAAATACATATGCATTTCAAACATATTAAAGTTATTTAAAATTACGATAAGCATATACAATGCAGCATGTAAAAATGAAGTGCCAAGTGTTGCCCATAGTCTAGTTTTAGCTATTCCTGAACAGTGTATCTCACAATCACAAAATGCCTACATTTCAAGTTCACTTTAAGTAAGCTATAAGTAAACAAGTATTTTGTAAAGTATGCCATAAGTATTCTATATGTGCGACAGAAATACTCCAAGTATGCTGTACAGCCCTTGTGCCCACAGTAATTGTGTGTACTCTATAAGTAAGCCACAGATACCCAGTAAATACATCATAATAACTCTAATTCTGCAATATAATAATGTGCTATGAAAAAAGCATTTGCCCCCTTTCTGATTTCTTCTTTTTTTTCATATTTGTCACACTTAAATGTTTCAGATCATCAAACTGTCAGGGTTTGTGGGCACAGGACTCATGCGCAGGCAGAGTACAGTGCAGAAAAGATAATTTATTAACAAAACTCAGAACACAAACAAACAGCAGCATGTGGGCTGAAAACCAAACTTAAACAAACCCAAACTCACGGGCTGGACACAAAACTGGAACAAACAATAACCTGACTAGAGCACGCTGGACAGGACCGACAGAAACATTAATGACATCACCCCTAACAAAGACTGGCACAGACATACTGTATATAGACAGAGGGGTAATCAAGGAGATGAGGAACAGGTGGGTACAATCAGAGGCAAATAGAAATGGCAGGGAATGGCTACAGATACAGAAACATGAGGAACTGAGACAGAAGGGTGAATATGAACAGATGATACATTACCATGGGACCATGACAATGATAAACAAACAACATAAATATGATTATGATAATAATAGTAAAAAGCAAGCCAACGAGATCTAAGGCAAGGATAAACTAAACACAAAACTGAGACCATGATAATGAATAATAAATACAGAAAAACCCAAAATACAAAACTCAAAGAGAGGACGTGGCCTGGAGCCCATGTCCTGTAGACAAGAAATATAAACTATAAGTCAGGGTGAGGACATGGGGCCCAGTCCACGTCCCGACACAAACATATTTTAATATTATACAAGATAACCTGAAGTAAATACAAAATACAGTTTTTAATGATTATTTCATTTATTAAGGGAAAAAAGGTATCCAAACCTAACTGGCCTTATGTGGAAAACTAAATGCCCCCTAAGCATAATAACCATTTGTGCTGCCCTTGGTGACAACAACTGGAATCAATCATTTGCAATAACTGGCAATGAGTCTTTTCTCTTCTTAGCAGAATTGTTTTAATTCAGCCACATTGGAGGGCTTGAGCTTGAGGTCATGAACTGATGGACAGACATTTTCCTTCGGGATTTTCTGGTAGAGAGCACAATTCATGGTTCCATCAATTACGACAAGTCATTCAGGTCCTGAAGCGGCAAAGTAGCCCCAGACCATCACACTACCACCACCATGTTTGACTGCTGTTATGATGTTCCTTTTATGAAATTCCATATTAGTTTTATGCCAGATGTAATGGGACACATGCCTTCCAATAAGGTAAATTTTTGCCTCATCGGATATTTCCCCAAAAGTCTTGGATATCAACAAGGTGTTTTTAGCAAATGTGAGACAAGCCTTTCTGTTCTTTTTGGTCAACAATAGTTTTCACCTTGGAGCTCTCCCATGGATGCCATTTTTGCCCAGTCTCTTTCTTATTGTAGAATCATGGACCAGTGTCCAAACTGAGGCAAGTGAGGCCTACAGTTCTATAGATGTTGTTCTGGGTTTTTGTTTCTCATCTGTTCTTGAATGACTTCAGCTCACGACATGATCTGTTGCTCTCTGAGATCTTTCAGCCTACTTCACTTTGTTAGACAAGTTCTATTTAAGTGATTTCTTGATTCAACAGGTCTGGCGGTAATTACGTGTGGGTGTGGCTAGTGAAGTTGAACTCAGCTTTCCAAAAAATGTGGTTAATCACAGTTGATTCATGATATAACAAGGGGGGCAATTACCTTTTCACATAGGGCCAGATAGGTTTGGATAGCCTTTTTTTTCCCCCTTAATAAATGAAGTCATCATTTAAAACCTGTATTTTGTATTTACTCAAGTTATCTTTGTCTAATATTAACATTTGTTTGATGCCCTGAAACATGCAAATATGTGACAAATATGCAAAAATATAAGCAATCAGGAAGGGGGCAAATACTTTTTCACAGCACTGTATGACTAAGGGGGCTACAGAATACTTAAAGGATAGTTACATTAAAACTTAGAAATTACTTACATTATACTTAATAGGGCACTAAGGGCAAACTTCCAGTATATTTATTGTATACTCAGAGTGGACTGACACTGTAATTACATAGTAGTTTGTGGGCTGTATATTAAAGTGTTATGCAAATATCATAGTTTCACACAGGCATCTTCTTTTGCTAACCTGTGTTTTAGGGATCTTTATGAGACAGCTACAGTCTCATTAGTTTTTTGGGGGTGGGGGTGGGGGTTGCATTCAGACCAACAAAATGGATCAGCCACACCTTAATAACTCTGCATTCACTGTGTTTGTCACCATCATAGTATCCCCAGAACGGAGCAGACACCCCTCAGGCCTACCTTCATGGAGGCCCTGGATGATTCAGGAATGCCATTTTCATATTTTCCTGTGATGATGCCACACGCCAGCGGTGACCACGTCATCGCCCCGACTCCTGTCACCATGGACACAGGGGGAGTTAAAGAGGAGGAGTTCAAGTGATGAAGAGGTGTGTGAAAATGTGCAAGAACAGTGTCTGGGAAAGTGAAAATAGATGAGGCAATAAAAGGAGTGGAAATGAATGGCGGAGAACTGTGTAGTATTTAACATTAATTCAGGGCAAAGAAAGTGACATCTTTTCTTGGACAAATGGGTAGAAAAGTGGCCTCGAAATGGTTGTGATTGATCACACACACAGGGGATACTTGCCTATCTTATGGTAAAGTTCAGGCAGTTGCACCTCCACTTTCTCTCTCTGGAAGAGATGATACTCTGCCTGCTCACACACCGGAGGGATCAGATTAAACTGCCTCGCTACAGAATACGCCTCCTAGAGATAAAATAGAAGAAAACAGCATTCATTATATGGGATGTGGCATTAAAACAATCTGGTTTAAAATAAATAAGAAATGTAAACCGCATGTAAAAGGATGGTGAAGGGATAAACCTGGAGGCCAAATAAATCACTAAGATCATGGCATAAATTCATATGCACAGCTGGCAGTAAGTCTTTCAATTAATATTCCATGTCACAGCTCTCCAAACCACCATATTAAAATTTTCTATCCATTCTTTCTGTGCATCCTTCCAGAATAAATGTCAGAGGAATCACTCGCACACACAAAGTGGTGCATTGCTGTTTCTGTAAACACCCTTTTATTGTGTTGGCTTCCTGCTGTGGAACACGTCAGCCCAAGACCATGGCAGGAGGAAGAATCTACTCCACATAATGCTTGGATAATATCAGGCCCATCACTCAACTTACAAATTACTAGTTGGCCTTCTGAAGCCTGACCCATGACAAACACCTCCAACTTGTATGTGTGTTTGGTTGGGGGTATACAGTACAGAAGAACTCCCGCCCCCAACCCCTATTCATTAACAATGCAATCTAAATTACACAGCTTTCATCTGGGCCTGTGTTTTCTGTAACAATATCTGCTTCCTTTCTCCGTGATCACACAGAGACAATGTCAATGTGTCGTTCTGTGCTCTGGGAGAAGTAAGGTGAAAGAGGCACTAACAGAGATAAAGGAGGAGAGAAGCGTTACATCCTTGAATACCACTTTGAGAATGTGTTAAGGTCATAATTCTGGTGTACTGTACTGTATATGTTTATCAAAACAAAGTTTGGAAGGAAAGGTGGATTGATTTGGACAGAAAGGGGACTTGCTAGAAAGGAGACTTTACTAGAGTCAACCTTCTTGTTTTGCCTTCTTCCTTTCATTACTCTTTTTCTTTCAAGTTACTTCCATTTTGTGGTGTAGGGATACAAGGTATAAAGGGAGTGGTGTGGCACCTTACGCGTGATGTTACCACGCCATATATATATATTAGGGCGACCCGCCATTTCAGGGAGTTGGAGTCAAGAGTCGGATAGTGACTATGTGAGACACTACTGGTAGGCAGTTAGCCCTGAACACGTGCCTGTATTCTTTGCATTTTATTTGTAATAAAGTTCACCTAACGGCAGCATCCTTGTCGGTCGTCATTGCCAGGTTTGTGGACATAACATTTGGCAACGAGAGAGTAAACCATGAAAGCGTGTTTGCGACTACTTCGGCCTTTCCTCGAATGCCTGGGGGAACTAGCAGTCCAGTGGCTATGTTGGCTGTACGCATTTGAGACCTACATCTCCCGGCTGGACCTGGGTAAACTCGACAAAGTAAGGAAACAAGCACTCCTTGTCCATAACCTCGGCGTAGAAGGCCAGTGAATTTTCCACACACTAGGACCAACTGTCTTATGTGGATGCAGTTGAGCTACTAGCTAGCTACTTTGCCACCCCGGACAACGTGATTGCACGACAAATCCACTTTCTCCAGAGACACCAAAGGGTCAGTGAGTCCGTACAACAATTTGTCGCTGACTTAAGGCATTTAGCTAGTATGTGCCGTTTTGGACTGCTTGAAGATAAAATGGTGTGGGACCAGTTAGCTAAGCACACATATAATTCTAGGCTAACAGCTAAAATGCTAACGATGCCAAACAACATGATGCTAGCTAACACTATTGAGCTAGCGTTTTAGCTAGAGGCGGCGGAAAGGTTAGCCTCAGAGCTAAATGGGCACCAAGCACAGAAGCTATCTGGACTATGACATTAGCTAACACGGTGAGCCTGGAGGGGGAAGAGGACTCGGTGGAAGAATTTGAGGTGAATGCCGTTAGATGAAGGTCCGTTCTGAGAGGCTCTGTCTGCAGGAGCTGTGGGTCCCTGATGCACCAGGACACAGCATGTTCTTGCCCGGCAAGAGGACAATGAAGTATCAAGTGTGGGCGCCTGAACCATTTTGCCAGAATGTGTCGGTTGCAGACACCGTGGGGTCCACCAAGCAAGCCAGCCCGCCCACCAACACTGACCATCCATGCGGTAAGCCCCGACATCATCAGTTATTCATATAGCATGGTTGAGCTAGATGGGGTAGCCATACCGCTCCTCTTTTCCTCTCTTTTCATATATGTTACCATTTATTTTATTACTTATTTTTATTTTGTTTTTATAAACCAAAAAAAAAAACCCACTCAGAGAGTGCATACCTCCACCAAGGCTCCTTCTGTCCCTTATGGATCACCTCCAAAATGTAATGGGTTTGTGTGTAGGCCTAGAGCCTCTTCTGGTGAAAATTGCATCAAAGTCTGTCAATTAGTTTTGAAGTATTGTTGCTGGTGGTGTATGGTGGTTGGGTGGACGAGCATCCCGATTCCTTCGGGTGGTTTGGCGATCCTGGTACCCACACCCACCTCAGCTTGTACGTCTGGCTCCTAGCAGCTGCCTTGGGCACAGCAGCAGCCACAACCCAGGCAACGGCGTTGCTCTGCTGGCTAAATGACAAGTGGGTACCGGGTCTGAGGGGTTTGCCAAAAAAAATCGTGTTTTGGTTAACGTTCAGAGGGTGAAAAATGCCATCATTTAGGCGGAAAAATAATAAATAATAAATAAACGAAGCAGATACAATATGTCACATGCCACACTAGAGACAATAAAACACTGGACTTATTTTATGCAAATACTAAGGAGGCGTACACCTCATCACCACTTCCCCCACTCGGGAGATCGGATCACAACTTGGTTCATCTTCTGCCGGTGTAGAAACCCCTAGTACACAGACAACCTCCGGTCATGCGCACGGTGAAGTTATGGTTTGAGGAGGCAATGGACGCGCTAAAGAACTGTTTTGAAATCACTGCCTGGGAGCAGCTCTGCGATCCACATGGTGAGGACATCGATGGCCTCACTCACACCATCACAGACTACATCGGCTTCTGTGTGGACAGCACCGTACCCACCAAGACCATACGGTGTTGCTCGAACAACAAACCCTGGATCAACCCTGAGATAAAAACACTTCTGAGAGAGAAGAAGAGGATCTTCAGGTTGGGGAACAGGGAGATGCTTAAGTCCGTACAGAGGGAGCTGATGAGGAAGATCAGAGAAGGCAAGGACAGCTTCAGGAAGAAGATGGAGGACAAGCTGCAACAGAGCGACATCAGTGGGGTCTGGAGAAACCTTAAAACCATCTCTGGGCTCAGAATCAGAATCAGAATCAGGTTTATTGCCATTGTTCATGTAGTACACAAACTAGGAATTTGTCTCGGTGCAATGCTGCAACATTAAACATGATAAGATAAAAGAAATAAACTATACATGCAATAAAGTGTAGAATAAGAGTAAGTGATACTGGTCAGCAGTTAAAATATATTAGCGAGCAGCAGATACTGTGGAGAACTATATAGTGCAGTCGGTAATGCAGGAAGAAAACAGTGATGATTGACATGAGTCTGGTTGAGCTGCTGTACATAGTGCACGAGAGTCAATAAGTCACTTAGTGTTCAGCAGTCTGATGGCAGAGGGGAAGAAGCTGTTCATGTGACGGGAGGTTTTAGTCTGGATGGACCGAAGTCTTCTACCAGAGGGGAGGGGGGCAAACAGTACGTGACCAGGGTGTGAGGGATCGGCTATGATCCGGCCAGCACGCCTCCAGGTCCTGGAGATGTACAGATCCTGGAGAGATGGGAGCTTGCAGTCGATCACCTTCTCAGCAGTGCGCACGACGCGCTGCAGCCTTAGTCTGTCCCTGGCAGTGGCTCCTGCGTACTACACGGTTATGGAGGTGGTGAGGATGGACTCGATGATGGCTGTGTAGAACTGCACTAACATCTTGGTGGGTAGCTTGAGCTTCCTCAGCTGCCGCAGGAAGAACATCCTCTGCTGGGCTTTTTTGATGAGTGAGCTGATGGTCGGCTCCCATTTGAGGTCCCTGGTGATGGTAGTGCCTAGGAAGCGGAAGGAATCAGCAGTGGTGATGGGAGAGCCTGAGAGGGTGAGGGGGGGCAGAGAGGTAGTGACTTTCCTGAAGTCTACAATCATCTCCACTGTCTTCAGAGCGTTCAGCTGCAGGTTGTTATTGTTGCACCAGGACACCAGCTGGGCCACCTCTCTCCTGTAGGCGGACTCGTCGCCGTTGGAGATGAGCCCGATGAGGGTGGTGTCGTCCGCAAACTTGATCAATTTGACAGACTGGTGGCTGGAGGTGCAGGAGTTGGTGTAAAGGGAGAAGAGTAGGGGGGAAAGTACACAGCCCTGGGGTGATCCGGTGCTGATGCTAGTAGAGTCTGAGACAGTCTTTCCCAGCCGCACATGCTGCCTCCGGTCCGTCAGGAAGTCGGTGATCCACCTGCAGAGGGAGTCAGGCACGTTGAGCAGGGACAGCTTGTCCCGGAGCAGAGCGGGGCGGATGGTGTTGAATGCGGAGCTGAAGTCCACAAACAGGATCCTGGCGTAGGTTCCCGGGGAGTCCAGGTGCTGCAGGATGGAGTGGAGGGCCAGGTTGACTGCGTCGTCTACAGACCTGTTGGCTCGGTAGGCAAACTGCAGCGGGTCCAGGAGAGGGGTGGTGATGGACTTGAGGTGGGGCAGGACCAGGCGCTCAAAGGACTTCATGACTACAGAGGTGAGCGCTACAGGTCTGTAGTCATTAAGTCCAGTGATCCGTGGCTTCTTGGGGACAGGGATGATGGTGGAGGATTTGAGGCAGGACGGCACGTGGCATAACTTAAGGGAGGTGTTAAAAATGTCTGTGAAGACAGGAACCAGCTGTTTCGCACAGTGTCTCAGGGTGGAGGGAGACACGCCGTCCGGGCCGGGGGCCTTGCGCGGGTTCAGTCTGGAGAACTGTTTGAGCACATCCTGCTCACTGATGATAAGGGCAGGGGGGGAGGAGGGGGGGGTGCCTTTAATGAAGTAGGGATTGTGGAGGCTGTGGAGCTGGAGGGAGGGGGGGAGTTGGACACAGATGACGAGGTGTCAAAACGGGCATAGTGTTGGGACAGTCTTTGACAAAGGGCTCCAGAATACCTCCCCCCAGGCCACGGGGGGCAGGGAGTGGGCGAACAATCTGAACCTGTTTTTTAATAGGTTTGACCAACCGCCCTCCCCCCCGACTGCACAACAACCACTGCTGCCTCTAAAGTCATCGAGACCTGCTGTCCACACCCCACTCCACCAACACCCCCCCCACTCCTAGCACACAGCTCCCCAACCTGACCCTCACTAAGACCCAGGTGAGGACGGAGCTGAGGAAGATCAAGGCGAGGAAGGCCTCGGGACCAGACGGCATCAGCGCGAAGCTCCTCAAGTCCTGTGCAGACCAGCTGTGTGGGATTGTGGAGCACATCTTCAACCTGAGCCTGAAGCTGGGGAGGGTACCACAGTTGTGGAAAACATCTTGTGTGGTACCTGTACCAAAGATTTCCCACCCCAAAGATCTGAACAGCTACAGACCAGTGGCCCTGATGTCTCACATGATGAAGACCCTGGAGAGACTGCTCCTTGCTCACCTCCGCCCCCTGGTGGGACCAGCGATGGATCCACTCCAGTTCGCCTACCAGCATGGCATTGGGGTGGAGGATGGAGTGATCTTCCTCCTTCACCGTTCTCTGTCCCACCTGGAGAAGCCCGGGAATGCGGTGAGGATCATGTTCTTTGACTTCTCCAGCGCTTTCAACACCATTCAACCGATGATCCTGAAGGACAAGCTGCTGTGCGCAGGGGTGGACCAGCACCTGTCATCATGGATCCTGGACTACCTCACTAACTGGCCACACTTTGTGAGAACCCGAGATTGTGTGTCTGACACGATCATCGGTAGCACGGGGGCCCCCCAGGGAACGGTTTTGGCTCCCTTCCTGTTCACCCTTTATACTGCGGACTTCTCACACAACACAACACACTGCCATCTACAGAAGTTCTCTGACGACTCTGCGATCGTCGGCCTCATCTCCAATGGAGATGAAGCTGAGTACAGAGGACTTATCCAGGACTTCGTGAACTGGTGCCATCGGAACTGCCTCCAGATCAACGTGAGGAAAACTAAGGAGCTGGAGGTGGACTGCCGCAGGCAAGGACAACCCCTCACAGCACCAGTAAACATACAGGGAACAGACATTGAGATGGTGACATCCTACAAGTACCTTGGTGTTCATCTGAACAATAAACTAGACTGGTCACACAATACTGACGCACTCTACAAGAAGGGACAGCGCAGGCTGTTCCTACTGAGGAGGCTCAGGTCTTTTGGTGTACAAGGGGCGCTGCTGAAGACATTTTACAACACGGTGGTGGCATCAGCCATCACTTTTGGAGTGGTCTGCTGGGGCAACGACATTACAGCAGCCTATAGGAAGAGACTGAACAAACTGATCAAGAAAGCTAGATCTGTCCTGGGGAAACGCCTTGACCCAGTGGAGGAGATAGGAGAGAGAAGGATGGTGGCTAAACGGTCATCTCTGCTGGAGTCCGAGTCCCACCCTATGCAGGACATATTGAACGCACTGAGGAGCTCATTTAGCAGTAGACTACATCATCCTAGGTGTGCAACCAAGAGGTTTCGCAGGTCCTTCCTACCTACGGCTGTCAGACTGTATAACCTAAGCAGGGCTGCTCGCAGAGATAGCAAAAAAACGTGACGACCTAATAGTATTGAATGCAAAAGACACAACAGACTTACACAAATGGTCCCCTCCAGTATACAACTAGGACAATATCAGTCGCTACGGAGGGTGACAATATGTATGGGTACATATTCATACCATGTAGGATAACTAAGTAGACGGTTATGCTGTTTATTCCATCTTGCTACAATGCTCCGCACTTTGTATATACAGTATATATTTACATATTTATGTGTACGTATGTATATCCACTGCTCTTATTTATATTTTTCGTATCTTCTTAATTATTGCTCTGAGTGTTGCTATCCCTGTGCTGTTGCAATCCTGGAATTTCCCCATTGTGGGACTAATAAAGGCTTATCTTATCTTATCCCCAACCATGGGTTAAATGGTCGGTCTGCTGCACTTTGGTCTATCGTACAACATGCAGAAGCCTGGTCAGGTCACAATAACATTGCTCAGCAAGGGCTGTCCAGCAGCACTCCGGGAGAGGTGCCTCCCAAGGGCGGTTACTCAGGTGACTATAGAAGAATCCAGTCACCCCCTGCAGCTACACACAAATGGCGGATGTCTTGGCCTGTGTCTTGCCCATCCATCAGCTGTTTCCTGGTTAAGATGGTGGCACCAAGGACTGTGCACCCCCTTGCCACCCTAATCACTTACTTGCATAGGTTTTTTCTCTGCAAACCTACATCTCTCTACCAAGGTCGCGGTCTACCAGGCCATAGTCACCTCTTCACTTCTGTATGCCTGCAAGGCCTGGACCCTCTATAGGACACATATCCGGTGCCTAGAAGCATTCCGCATCCGATGTCTACAGAAGATTCTTGGCCTCACATGGGCTGGCAGAGTCCCCCATGTCACCATTCTTTAGACAGCCGGTTGTGTGAGCATTGAGGCACAGATCATCAAGAGGCAGCTGTGTTGGGTGGGACATGTCCGTAGGATGCCAGAGGATCGGTTGCCCTGCAGGATCCTCTATGGAGAGCTTTCCAGCAGACGACATACAGTTGGCGGTCAGCGGAAGCAGTTCAAGGATAATCTGAAGGCCTCACTGAAGAAATGCAACATCTCGCCTCCCAGCCTGGAACAGTTAGCTGCTGATTGTTCCACCTGGCACTCTACCACCAATCAAGCCATTCAGTTCTTCGAAGACTGCCACACGTATTCCATGGAGGATCACCAACGCCACACACGGCAACTCAATGCTCCACCTGGAGATGGTATTCCTTGTCCAACCTGTGGGCGCAGGTGTGCCTCTGCATTTGGCCTACACAGTCATCAACGCAGCCACCAGCAACACCCCCAACACAGCAGCTGATGTAGGGCAGCAGAGAAGACGTCGTTATCGTATAATCAATGGACAACCAAAGAGAAAGAGATTGTTGCAAACACATTGTTTGAAGGTAAGCGCCTTGGCTGAGGTATGCATTCTGAGATCATCACCAAAATGTAATGGGCTCCCCTCTAGCCCAAGAACCACTTCTGGTGAAAATTTTATCCAAATCAATCCAGTAATTTTGGAGTATTGTTGCCAACACTCTGTGAGAAGATAAGACCCTTGGTGGAGGTATGCATTCTCAGATCATCATCAAAATGTAGAGGGTTTGTCACTAGCCCAAGTACCACCTCTGGTGAAAATTTCATCCAAATCCATCCAGTAGTTTTTGTGTAATCCTGCTGCACAAATACAAACAAAGCCCTTGGTGGAGGTACACACTCTCAGATATATCACCAAAATCTAATCTTCTGTTCCCCGTGCCATTACACACCTTTCCTGAAAATTTAATCAAAATCCATTCTTAACTTTTTGAGTCATGTTGCTAAAAGCACACAAGCCAACAACCCAACAAACAAATGCTGGCAAAAACATAACCTACTTGGCGGTAGGGATGGGTGTATTGATACCCAAGTATCGATACTTCGACACCAGCTGGTCAATACTTTGGAATTGATACTTTGTAAATATTGCGATACCACTATGTTAATAAAAAAACATACAATTTGTTTTCACTTCTGAGAGTTTTAGGCATTATATTTATGTGTAAAAACCAGTGAAGAGCCAGCCAAAGCATATTTTAGAGATGGTCTGCCGTGTCACATGATTATGGCAGCCTATCAGATGTCAGAGCCGAAGACTCACTGCGCAGCACTCACTCCTGTGCAGAGTGAGCTCAGCAGCATTGGGGGCGGCAGAAGAAGTATTACTTCTGAAATGCTACACCATTCATCCAAATTCTATAGTGATACCAAGCAGCATAAAATTTGAAAAATAAACAAAATAAGCACTATTTAAGTTTGTAAAATAATAGCATAAAATAAATAAATAATACAATTTAAGAAAAAAACGTTGCATCGTGAAAAAAATTACACATACAGTATCTCACAAAAGTGAGTACACCCCTCACATTTTTGTAAATATTTTATAATATCTTTGCATGGGACAACACTGAAGATATGACACTGTGATACAATGTAAAGTAGTCAGTGTACAGCTTGTCTAACAGTGTAAATTTGCTGTCCCCTCAAAGTAACTCAACACACAGCCATTAATGTCTAAACCGCTGGCAACAAAAGCGAGTACACCCCTAAGTGAAAATGTCCAAATTGTGTCCAATTAGCCATTTTCCTTCCCCCATGTCATGTGACTTGTTAGTGTTACAAAGTCTCAGATGTGAATGGGAAGCAGGTGTGTTAAATTTGGTATTATCGCTCTCACACTCTCATACTGGTCACTGGAAGTTCAACATGGCACCTCATGGCAAAGAACTCTCTGAGGATCTGAAAAAAAAAGAATTGTTGCTCTACATAAAGATGGCCTAGGCTATATGAAAATTGCCAACACCCTGAAAATGAGCTGCAGCATGGTGACCAAGACCATTCAGTGGTTTAACAGGACAGGTTACAGTCAGAACAGGCCTCGCCGTGGTCGACCAAAGAAGCTGTGTGCACGTGCTCAGCGTCATATCCAGAGGTTGTCTTTTGAAAATAGACATATGAGTGCTGCCAGCATTGCTGCAGAGGTTGAAGGGGTGAGGGGTCAGCCTGTCAGTGCTCAGACCATACGCCACACACTGCATCAAATTGGTCTGCATGGCTGTCGACCCAGAAGGAAGCCCCTTTTAAAGATGATGCACAAGAAAGCCCGCAGTTTCCTGAAGACAGGCAGACTAAGGACATGGATTACTGGAACCATGTCCTGTGGTCTGATGAGACCAAGATAAACTTATTTGGTTCAGATGGTGTCAAGCGTGTGTGGTGGCAACCAGGTGAGGAGTACAAAGACAATTGTGTCTTGCCTACAGTCAAACATGGTGGTGGGAGTGTCATGGTTTGGGACTGCATGAGTGCTGTTGGCACTAGGGAGCTGCAGTTCATTGAGGGAACCATGAATGCCAACATGTACTGTGACATGGTTTCAAGGTTGTCATAGCCAGGAGCGGCACTGGGGTTAAGCTCCCAGTGCTCATAAAATGCTCCTTATGGCGTGCGTCTCGAAAAGCCTCTGACAACTAAGTCCAACTCCTAGCCTGCCCGTGTGGTTTAGTCTCTAAGCCCGGCGGAACTGCTTTTACTAATAGGAGAAGGGGCGAGGGCAGATCTCTGGTGCCTTAAAACCAGATGCTTCGGGTAGATGGTGGCTCATCAACCTGGGAAGGTAGCCCATCTAGGGGAAGGTAAACCCTGATTTCAAACCTCCGCTGCCTTGCGGCACACCCAGTCACGGGAAAGGCTTCGGGAGTCAACCCTGAGGAAAAATACGGAGTCGGAGTCCCTAAGGCAGTTCTCTGTTGTGCTCAACATCGTTCTGGCAGCTCCTGCGACGGCGCTGGTGCCAAACTGTAGCAGCCCTGCTGTTCCTTTGGATTCATCAGTGACGTGGAGAGGGGGGACATGCTGCATGGGCAACATCTTGTCCTCCATATCTTCCTGCCCAGGCTTGAATCCTACCAACGCCCAACGCTGGAAGGTAGAACACCGGATCACTGGAGAGGACACTCCAGCTTCGCCTTTGGCGTAGACAAAACACAGGGAATGACAGTTACCGGTTATAAGCCACTGCTCAATTGGCGTAGAGCGCGGTGCCAGGGGTTGTTCCCAACGGTGGGAGGGATCATCGGATCTCACTGGACAGCTACCGCCCGCCTCAAGCTGGGCAGCCCCCAGCCAATAAGGTGTTGTCCCGCCACAGCTTGCTTTCCTCATTGGGTGCATGGGGATGAGGAGAAGTCCGAACAGCAGGCTGAGAACCTTTGCACCAGGCAAGACAAAAAAACAAAAGAGACCAACTCTAAAACTGAGAACTCGGAACGTCCGCACTATGATGACAGGACTCGCTGCTAACCTCAAGGACATCAACAACACCAGGAAGACTGCCATCATCAATAATGAGCTGAAGAGACTGGAAGTGGATATCATGACTCCCCAGGAAACACGGTTGGCTGACGCAGGCACACTGAGAGAGAAGGACTACACGTTCTACTGGCAGGGAAAGGGCAGCGACGAACACAGGGAACACGGAGTGGGCTTCGCAGTGAAGAACACCTTGCTGAAGATGGTGGAACCAGGCAGCAATGGCTCTGCACGACTCCTCACCCTCCGCCTCAACACCACTCAAGGCCCAGTCACCCTCGTCAGTGTGTATGCCCCAACACTGACAGCCACACCAGAGGCAAAAGACGAGTTCTACGAGAATCTTGCAACAACTGTCAGGATCATCCCCAACTCTGAACAACTCATTCTCCTTGGAGACTTCAATGCCAGAGTGGGTGCTGACCACGACTCCTGGCCCTCCTGTCTTGGACCATTTGGCGTGGGCAGAATGAACGACAACGGACAGCGGCTGCTCGAGTTCTGCACATATCACGATCTGTGCATCACAAACTCATTCTTCAAGACCAAGCCCCAACACAAGGTTTCCTGGCAACATCCGCGCTCAAAGCACTGGCACCAGTTGGACTTGATCCTGACCAGGCGCACCTCACTGAAGAACGTGCTAATCACCCGTTCGTTCCAGAGTGCAGATTGCGACACAGACCATTCATTGGTGTGTTGCAAGGTCAAGCTGCAGCTGAAGAAATTCCATCGTGCTAGACAGCCTGGAAAGACACGGATTGACACCAGCAAGATGGCCCAACCAGAACTTGTTGAGCAGTTTGCCTCCACCTTTGAGAAGGAACTTGGTGTACCACAAGAAGGAGAATCTGCAAAGCAGAAGTGGGAAGAGCTGCGAAACACCATCCACTGCACAGCCTTGGTTACCTTTGGGAGGAAGACCTCGAAGTCACATGACTGGTTTGATGCCAAGTTGACCGAGATGACCCCCGTCATTGAAGCCAAGCACTCAGCACTTGCTGAGTACAAGAAGTACCCAAACAAGAAGAATCTCCAGATTCTCAGGGCTGCGAGAAGTTCAGCAGACTGCTTGGCGCTGTGCCAACGAATACTGGACTCAGCTCAGCCAAGACATTCAAACTGCTGCCATAACAGGGAACATCAGTGGTATGTATGATGGCATCAAGAAAGCACTTGGTCCAGCTCAGAGCAAGACGGCCCCCCTCAAATCCTCCACTGGGGAGATGATCACAAAAAAGAACAAGCAGATGGAGAGATGGGTGGAACACTACTCCGACCTCTACTCCAGACAGAACACCGTGACACCGTCAGCCCTTGATGCCATCGACTGCCTGCCATTCATGGACGAACTTGACGCCAAGCCAACCATTGACGAACTCAGCAAGGCCATTGATAGCTTGGCCGCTGGCAAGGCACCCGGCAATGACAGCATACCCCCCGACCTGATCAAGCACTGCAAGACCGCCCTACTGCTGCCACTGCATGACGTCCTCTGCCAGTGCTGGAAGGAAGGTGCCGTACCACAGGACATGAGGGACGCCAAGGTCGTCACCCTCTACAAAAACAAAGGGGAGAGAAGCGACTGCAACAACTACAGGGGCATCTCCCTCCTCAGCGTTGTTGGCAAAGTCTACGCACGAGTTGTTCTCGTTCGTCTACAGAAGCTTGCCGAACGTGTCTACCCCGAGTCTCAGTGTGGCTTCCGTGCTGAGCGATCGACGGTGGACATGATATTCTCCATCCGCCAACTCCAGGAAAAATGCAGAGAACAGAACATGCCCCTGTACGTCGCCTTCATCGACCTCACCAAAGCGTTCGATCTGGTCAGCAGAGAGGGCCTTTTCAAGATCCTGCCAAAGATAGGATGCCCACCAAAGTTGCAAAGCCTCATCGAATCATTTCACACCAACATGCAGGGGATAGTGCAGCACGACGGCAACGTCTCAGAGCCATTCAACATATGCAATGGAGTGAAACAGGGCTGTGTACTTGCGCCAACCCTCTTTGGGATTTTCTTTGCTATGCTCCTGAGGCATGCCTTCAGCACAGCAACAGAGGGAATCTACCTGCACACAAGATCTGACGGCAGGCTTTTCAACCTTGCCCGCCTGAAAGCCAGAACCAAAGTACGCGAGACTCTAATCAGAGACATGCTGTTCACAGACGACGCTGCAGTCACAACCCACACACAGCAGGAGCTTCAGACCCTGATGGACCGCTTCTCCCAGGCATGCAAGGACTTCGGGCTTACCATCAGCCTGAAGAAGACTAACATCTTGGCGCAAGGCACGGAAGCACCACCAACCATCACCATCGACGACTACGAGCTGGAGGTCGTGAATCAGTTCATGTACCTGGGGTCCACGATCAGCAACAACCTCTCCCTTAATACAGAGATCGACAAGAGGATTGGAAAATCAGCCTTCACACTCACTCGCTTCACCACACGAGTGTGGGAGAATCCCAAACTCTCTGTCAAGACGAAGATGGCAGTGTACAACGCCTGCGTCATCAGCACACTGCTCTACGGGAGTGAGGCGTGGACAACATACGCCCAGCAGGAAAAAGAGACTGAACTCCTTCCACTTGCGCTGCATTCGCCACATCCTGGACATATCCTGGCAGGACAAAGTGCCCAACACAGAAGTTCTGTCCCACGCCGGCCTTCCCTCCATGTTCACTCTACTCAGGCAGCGCAGGCTCCGCTGGCTAGGCCACGTTCACCATATGGAGGATGGCAGAATCCCCAAAGACGTCCTCTGCGGAGAACTGGCGACTGGCAGGAGAGGCGTTGGCCGCCCACAGCTGCGCTTTAGAGACATCTGCAAGAGAGACATAAAGGCCCTGGAGATCAATACAGAGCGCTGGGAGGACCTTGCAACGGACCGCTCCAAATGGAGAGGCACCATGACCAGACAGCTCAAGGCGGGTGAAAAGAGACTGACTGCTGCAGCAGATGAAAAAAGGACCCGCAAGAAGAACCACCACAGACCCAGCAGCACGGAGACCACCCACAAGTGCAACCTGTGTGACAGGGACTGCCATTCGCGCATCGGACTGTTCAGCCACAGGCGGTGCTGTTCCAGCAGAGTAGACGTTTAGGATTCTCTTCCATGGTCATCATAGACCGACGGAGGCCGACGAGGAAACCAGCTAAACTGTTTTCAGCTGTGCTAACATGATTGCACAAGGGTTTTCTAATCATCCATTAGCCTTCTGACGCAATGAGCAAACACATTGCACCATTAGAACACTGGAGTGATAGTTGCTGGAAATGGGCCTCTATACACCTATGTAGATATTGCACCAAAAACCAGACATTTGCAGCTATAATAGTCATTTACCACATTAGCAATGTATATTAGATATTAGAGTGTATTTCTGATTAGTTTAAAGTTATCTTCATTGAAAAAAACAGTGCTTTTCTTTCAAAAATAAGGAAATTTCTAAGTGACCCCAAACTTTTGAACGGTAGTATATATATATATATATATATATATATATATATATATACACTGTATATCCTCCTGGGACAGACCCAGGACTCGCTGGAGAGACTACGTCTCCCAGTTGGTCTGGGAACGCCTTGGCATCCTCTCTGAAGAGCTGGAGCAGGGGAGAGGGAAGTCTGGGCTTCTCTGCTTGAACTGCTGCCTCCGCGACCCATACCACCAGAAAAGGAGTAGAAGATGCATGGATGGTTGTGTGTATATATATATATATATATATATATACACACTACCGTTCAAAAGTTTGGGGTCACTTAGAAATTTCCTTATTTTTGAAAGAAAAGCACTTTTTTTCAATGAAGATAACTTTAAACTAATCAGAAATACACTCTATACATTGCTAATGTGGTAAATGACTATTCTAGCTGCAAATGTCTGGTTTTTGGTGCAATATCTACATAGGTGTATAGAGGCCCATTTCCAGCAACTATCACTCCAGTGTTCTAATGGTACAATGTGTTTGCTGATTGCGTCAGAAGGCTAATGGATGATTAGAAAACCCTTTTGCAATCATGTTAGGTCTGCAATGCTGTAATTGCTGCAAATGGAGGATTCTTTGACGAAAGCAAAGTTTGAAGGAAAAAAATATTATTTCAAATACAAATCATTATTTCTAACCTTGTCAATGTCTTGACTATATTTTCTATTCATTTTACAACTCATGGTGGTAAATAAGTGTGACTTTTCATGGAAAACACAAAATAATTGTCTGGGTGACCCCAAACTTTTGAACGGTAGTGTATATTGGGGCCGCACATGGCCAAAACATAATGAACAGCATCTTAGATAAGAACAAAGGGCAGAGTTTCCTTGGAGATAACAGGAAGCTGTGAAAGTGTGATCTTTTGTGTGTCAGAGACTGTTAGGAGGATCCTTTGTGTGCCATAGACTGCGAGGGGGATGTTAAGGGATTAAGGAAGTGCATGCAATGTGATCTTTGATGTGAATGCAATGTGACCTTTGATATGTAGAAGGACCTGAGTATTTAAGAGAAGAGTTCTGTCTGAGATGTCCTCTTTTTCTACTATGCTCATGTGTGAGATGTGTAATAAACTGCCTGAGACAAACTTGCCTCATCATTTACACACTCCACACTGGTGACCCAAGACGAAGCATGCAACACGAAGAGAATTCCCCGGAGCCAGCCTTGTTGGGAGCCCCCAGCCAAGCGTATGCCATTACAATCCAGCTACCGGATTTTTGGCAGCACAATCCGCGCTCCTGGTTCCACCTGGTTGAGGCGCAGTTCGTCCTCCAGGGGATATCGGTGGATGACACGAAATTCTACCATGTGGTCGCAAAGCTCGACACCCACACGGCTCAGCATGTGGAGAGCCTGCTGGATCAGCCACCAGCCAGCGACAAATACAGCGCGTTGAAGGCCGCACTCATCCAGCACTACACACTCTCGGTGGAGGAGAGAGCAGAGAGACTCCTGATGCAGACCGGGTTAGGAGATTGCACGGCTATTGACCTGATGGAGGGGATGCTGAGATTGAAGGGCTCGGACGACGACCACTTCATTTTTATCCACCTCTTCCTCTGGAACCTTCCGTCAGCGATGAGAGCGGCCCTGGCCAGTTCGCCGTTGCTGGCCAAGCGGGACTACCGTGCGCTGGCCTGGGAGGCACACCGGATCATCATGGCCAGCAGAGAGCTCACGGCGGCGGCGACGGAGCTTGGCGCAACGGCCGGAGACGGCGAGGAGCCATCGACGGCGGTAGCAGAACCACCGGCGACGGCGGCGGCGGGGGCCAAGGAACGCGGAGGAGACACCCTTTGTTTCTACCACCGCCGCTCTGCAGAGAGGGCATGCAAATGTATACCACCGTGCCAGTTCAAGCGCTCGGGAAACGCCAAGACCGGGGGTCGGTAGCAGCTGCGGCCCTCGGGGAGGAGAACAAGCTGGTCTATTTGACGGACGCACACTCGGGGAGGCATTTCCTCGTGGACACCGGCGCCCAGTTGAGTTTCATCATGCCGTCCTACACCGACCGGCTGGCAGGATCCAGCGGCCCCGAGATGGCAGCAGCAAACGGCTCGGAGATTAAGACCTTTGGTGAGAGGACTCTACTTCTGTCTCTACACGGCTGTGCAATTGAGTGGACTTTTGTCATAGCAGCATTGAATTTCAATATATTGGGGGCTGATTTTTTGTGCTCACATGGTTTGTTGGTTGATGTCGCTAACAGGCGCCTGGTTAATGCACTTTCTTTTGACTCTATTCCCTGTACAGCTCGAGCGTCCCGGCCAACAGCACAAGCCAACGTCACAGCTGCAAGCGGTAAGTTCCACACACTGCTCACTCAGTTCCCAGCACTCACGGTCCCAACATTTTCGGCAGCCGTCGCTAAACACGGGATGGAACATTTTATTACCACCACCGGGCCGCCCGTTTTTGCAAAACCTCGGCGCTTGGACGCAGCTAAACTGGCCATAGCGCGCGAGGAGTTTGCCAACCTGGAGAGGTTAGGCATCATCAGGCGTTCAAACAGCCCATGGGCTTCCCCTGCTACACATGGTCCCTAAAGCTAACGGTTCGTGGCGACCTTACGGGGATTTCCGCAGGTTGAACTATGCCACAGCGCATGACCGCTACCCAATTCCTCACATCCAAGATTTTTCTGTTCATTTGGCAGGAGCGCGCGTTTTTTCTAAAATAGACTTGGTCCGCGGTTACCACCAAGTCCCAGTGCGCGCTGAGGACATACCCAAAACAGCGGTGATAACTCCGTTTGGTCTATTTGAGTTTTTGCGCATGCCATTCAGGCTTAAAGGGGCTGCACAGACGTTCCAACGCATGATGGATGCGGTGGTGCGCGATCTCCCTTTCGTATTCGTCTACCTGGACGATATTTTGGTAGCCAGCATGTCCGAAGACGAACACGAAACCCACCTCACAGCGGTTTTCCGGAGGTTGGGAGAGCACGGTTTAATAATCAACCCAGCGAAGTGTCAGTTCGGGGTGACGCAGATTGATTTTTTGGGGCACCGCGTCTCTCCCGAAGGAGCGGTTCCGCTGCCTGACAAAGTACGCACGGTAGCAGATTTTCCCCGACCGCAAACGGTCAGGGCGTTACAGGAGTTTTTGGGAATGGTGAATTTTTATAACCGTTTCCTCCCCCGCGCAGCGCAGCTCATGCAACCACTGTACGCCGCGCTCAAAAAACAGAAACCCACGAATAAGATCGAATGGTCCCCAGAGCGAGAGCAGGCGTTCTCGGAAGTCAAGGCAGCCCTGGCAAATGCTGCATTGTTGGCACATCCAGACCCAATGGCCCGCATAGCGCTCACTACTGACGCGTCAGATGTAGCCATAGGGGCGATCGTGGAGCAGCGTGTAGCCGGGGCTTGGCAGCCGCTCACCTTTTTCAGCAGGACTTTGCGCGATAGTGAACGTAAATACAGCGCGTTTGACAGGGAGTTGCTGGCTCTCCACTTGGCTATTCGCCACTTCCAGTTCTGGCTGGAAGGGCGCTGTTTCACCGCGTTCGTTGACCACAAGCCACTAACATTCGCGATGGCCAAGGTTTCAGAACCGTGGTCGGGCCGGCAGCAGAGACAGCTGGCCGCAATCTCAGAGTTTACTACCGATATTCAGCATGTGTCGAGTAAACTGAATGTAGTGGCAGACTGCCTCTCACGCACCGTGGCGGCCCCGGTCCGCGTGGGGATAGATTACACAGCCATGGCTGCGGAGCAGGTCAGTGACGCGGATGTGCGCGCGCTCCAGTCTGGATCAACAGGGTTAAGGCTGGAGAGCAGAGTGCTGCAAGACGGTATGCCCCCCCAATCTGCGATGTCTCCACTGGGCGACCGCGTCCCGTGGTACCGGCTGCGTGGCGCCGCCGCGTTTTTGACTCGGTTCATTCTTTAGCGCACCCGGGAGTGCGCACGTCGATCAAGATGGTAGGAGAGAAATTTGTGTGTCCGAGCCTTCGCAAACAAGTGAAAGAGTGGGCAGCAGCCTGCATGGCATGCCAACGAGCCAAAGTACACAGACACACGAGAGCTCCCTTGGAGCTGTTTCACATCCCGGCTAAGAGGTTCAACCATGTTCACGTGGACCTCGTGGGCCCCCTCCCACCATCACAGGGGTGCATGCACCTTCTGACAATGGTGGATCGCACCACGTGCTGGCCGGAGGCGGTTCCACTGGCGTCAACCACAGCCAAGGAGGTGGCACGCGCGTTTTTAACAGCATGGGAGGAGCGTTTTGGAGTCCCGTCGGACATTACGTCCGACAGAGGCCCTCAATTTGTTTCCGAACTTTGGTCAGCAATGGCCCGCAGCCTGGGTGTCACAATTCACCGCACAACCGCGTACAATCCACAGGCTAATGGGTTATGCGAACGTTTTCATAGGTCATTGAAAGCGGCTCTCAGAGCGTCACTGACGGATGCAAATTGGGTAGACAAGCTACCGTGGGTTTTATTGGGGTTGCGTTCTGCGCCTAAAGAAGACTTGGAAGCTTCCCCGGCTGAACTCGTTTTTGTGCAGCCACTTCGGCTGCCCGGGGAGTTTCTCCTGGACAATCCTGCGCTGGGCAGCGCCCCGTCTCAGCTGTTGCAGTGTAGCATTGACACAGGCACGCTGCCGGGCCCCGTTCACCACAGTTTTCCGCGCGTTTTTGTGCCTAAAACTTTGAAGAACGGGGAGTTTGTTTTTGTCAGACATGACGCACATCGCCCCCCACTGCGCCCACCTTATGATGGACCGTTCAGAGTGCTGGAAACAGGGGACAAGCATTTTTTGCTAGATTTGGGGGGTAGGAGGGAAAAGGTTGGAATAAACAGACTCAAACCTGCTTTTGTGGTGGCGGACGAGCAAGTGCTGTTGGCGAGGGCCCCTCAGCGTGGAAGACCCCCACGGGGAGCTTCCCAGAGTAAAATTTCCCCAGAACACCCGCAGGGACAGACAAAAGGTTTTCACCCCCAGACAGCAGCTCCCCAGCATGACAGCACCGCGGAGGCGGTGAATCCTGGTTACAGCAGATATGGGAGAAGACTGAAGCCCAAGCAGCATGTGGATTGATGTGTAATGATTCTGTCACAGCATACAGACTGTTATTCTTTTGTTCGATCCAATATGCTCGGGGGGGTGGTGTGGCCGCACATGGCCAAAACATAATGAACAGCAACTTAGATAAGAACAAAGGGCAGAGTTTCCTTGGAGATAACAGGAAGCTGTGAAAGTGTGATCTTTTGTGTGTCAGAGACTGTTAGGAGGATCCTTTGTGTGCCAGAGACTGTGAGGGGGATGTTAAGGGATTAAGGAAGTGCATGCAATGTGATCTTTGATGTGAATGCAATGTGACCTTTGATATGTAGAAGAACCTGAGTATTTAAGAGAAGAGTTCTGAGATGTCCTCTTTTTCTACTATGCTCATGTGTGAGATGTGTAATAAACTGCCTGAGACAAACTTGCCTCATCATTTACACACTCCACTATATATATATACATATATATATATATATATATATATATATATATATATATATATATATATATATATATATATAATGGTGTGAGAAAGTGTTTGCCCCCTTCCTGATTTCTCATTTTTCTGTACGTTTGTCACACTTAAATGTTTCAGATCATCAAACAAATTTAAATATTAGACAAAGATAACACACATAAACACAAAATGCCGTTTTTAAATGAAGGTGTTCATTATTAAGAGTAAAATAAAATCCAAACCTACACAGCCCTGTGTGAAAAAGTGACCCCCCCCCCCCCAGTTAAAACATAAATTAACTGTGGTTTATCACATCTTTGGAAAGCTGTGTTCAATTTCTCTAGCCACACCCAGACCTGATTACTGCCACACCTATCCTCAATCAAAAAATCACTTAAATAGGACCTGCCTGACAAAGTGAAGTAGACCAAAAGAGTCTCAAAAGCTAGACATCATGCTGGGATCCAAAGAAATTCAGGAACAAATGAGAAACACAGTAATTGAGATCTATCAGTCTGGAAAAGGTTATAAAGCCATTTCTAAAGCTTTGGGACTCCAGCGAACCACAGTGAGAGCCATTATCCACAAATGGCAAAAACATGGAACATTGGTGAACCTTCCCAGGAGTGGCTGGCCAACCAAAATTACCCCAAGAGCGCAGCGACGACTCATCCAAGAGGTCACAAAAGACCCCACAGCAACATCCAAAGCACTGTAGGCCTCACTTGCCTCAGTTAAGGTCAGTTTTCATGACTCCAGCATAAGAAAGAGACTTGGCAAAAATGGCCTGCATGGCAGAGTTCCAAGACGAAAAGTACTGCTGAGCAAGAAGAACATAAAGGCTCATCTCAGTTTTGCCAGAAAGCATCTTGATGATCCCCAAGACTTTTGGAAAAATACTCTGTGGACTGACGAGAGAAAAATTGAACTTTTTGTAAGATGTGTATCCCATTACATCCAGCGTAAAAGTAAAACAGCATTTCAGAAAAGGAACATCATACCAACAGTAAAATATGGTGGTGGTAGTGTGATGGTCTGGGGCTGTTTTGCTGCTTCAGGACCTGGAGGACTTGCTGTGGTAAATGGAACCATGAATTCTGCTGCCTACCAAAAAATCCTGAAGAAGAGTTTCCGGCCAACTGTTCGTGACCTCAAGCTGAAGCACACTTGGGTTCTGCAGCAAGACAATGATCCAAAACACACCAGCAAGTCCACCTCTGAATGGCTTAAGAAAAACAAAATGAAGACTTTGGAGTGGCCTAGTCAAAATCCTGACCTGAATCCGATTGAGATGCCGTGGCATGACCTTAAAAAGGTGGTTCATGCTCGAAAACCCTCCAATATGGCTGAATTACAACAATTCTGCAAAGTTGAGTGGGCCAAAATTTCTCCACAGCGCTGTAAAACACTCAGTGCGGTTTTAATTTAAGAATTGGTGTGAGCATGGAGTAGTTAGTTCTCACTGAGCTCCGGGAGGAAACAATTATTTATTTGTAAAATTCACCATCTAATGTAAAGTGGCTGAAGAAAAAGTGACATTCTGAGGATTGATCTACTCCAATCTATTACAAGTTTTTTTGTTAATCACTTTTTTCGTCAGTTTTGTGAACAGTAAAATGCCTGATAATCGCCAAACAAGGCAGCACGCCAAACAATTTGACACAGCTGTGGCACATGGGCCTAATATGGGAGAAGATGTATCCTGCAGGTGGGAAATGATGTCTGAAAAGATTTTGGAATCAATGAACAAGCGTTTTGATCTTTTGGATCATAAGTTTGAAACTCCTATGAAGACTCAGCTAGCATTGACTGAAAGAGTGGTTGCTGCGGAGGAACAACGATTAGACTATGAATGCCACATTCAGACGCTTGAGTTGGCTCTAACAGAGATGAAAAAAATATTAATGAAAGACTCCTATCTAAAACTGATGATCTGGAGGGGCATTCGAGACGCAACAATATTAAGATAGTGAGAATACCAGAAGAGAAAGGCAGACCCACAAAGTTTATTGTTGGCCTAATACCGAAGTTACTCAGGGAGAGCAATTTTGCTAAGTCTGTGACGGTGGATCGGGCGCACCGCATCCCTGTGCTTAAATCCTCGGATGCCAACAGACCTCGGAGCATCATCGCCAGAGTCCACTTCAACCAGGAGAAGGAACTGATTCTATGGCTGAGTCGGCAACAACAGATGACTTATAATGGGCATTGGATCTTTATCTACCCAGATTATACAGCGGAGGTGATGGCACAACGGAGAGCCTTTTGGGAGGTAATTCAAGTGCTCAGGACGAGGGAGATAAAATATACCTTCCGCTTCCCAGCCAAACTTCATGTACATTATCAAGACCAGATAAAAGTTTTTACCTTTCCAAGTGACGTTAAATCTTTCATAGAGCATGTGTTGGAAAAGCAGGATTAAGGCATTCGAGATGAACTGACGGTGGATTTTGTGCTTTAATTGAACTTTTTGGTTTTTTTGTCTTCCTCCCACTGGGGGCGATTGTATGGTGTGAAGCTCTACTTTGGTTATGGTGAGATCTTTGGCCATTGGCCGTTTGCTTTGTGTTGCCTTTTTAAATATGGGGTATACAGTTTTTAATTTTATTTTTTTTTTGTGTGGGGGGGTGTGGGGTCTGGATATGTGTGTGTGGATTGGTGTGTGAATATTTGTGGGGGTTGGTGTGCAGTTTTGTTTTTTTGTTGGTTGGTTTTGCTTTCATACTCTCATCATCCATATATTCAATGTTGGAGCATTTGATTTTTTTGTTTTGTATTTGATTTCTTCATAAGCATGACTGTATTTTGAAACAGTGAAATTACATTATCCTCGTGGAATGTTAGGAGCCTTGGTAATAATATTAAATGTGGAAAGGTTTTTTCTCATTTGAATTAATTGGAGGCTGATATATTGTTTTTACAAGAAACGCATACTACTGTAGATACTGAGTACAAATTAAAAACTGGCTGGATCTCACAGGTGTATCATGCACCTTTTACATGTAAGGCAAGAGGAGTAGCAATTTTATTTCGTAATACTATTCCTTTTATATTGAAATTTATAATTACGGATCCAAATGGGAGATTTGTTTTGATTTCTGGTCATATTAATTCTCTTCCAATTACCCTCTTGAATATATACAGCCCAAATTCTGCTGATCCTTCTTTCTTTCGTAAGGTTTTTGAACCACTTTCAGAAGATGAGGTTTTTAATATCATAACTGGGGGCGACTTCAACTGTTATTTGGATTCATCTTTAGATAGATCATCCTTAAAATCACCTCCAACAATTAATTCTGTTCAAACACTGAATAATTTAATAAAATCTAGAAATATGGTGGACATTTGGAAGATACAACATCTCGATATGAAAGAATATTCATTTTATTCGCATGTACATCAGTCATATTACTAGAATTGATTATTTTATAGTGGAAGCTAGTTTAGTGTCAAATATAAGTAATACACAGTATCATAATAGAATAACTTCGGATCATAGTCCTGTTACCCTTCAAATACAGTCTTCTTCCTCTAAGCCTAAAAACAGCTGGAGATTTAATCCTGTACTATTGAGTGCTCCAGGCTTTAAAGAGTATATGACCCAAAATCTTAGAGAATTTTTGAGATTAATGACAACGGAGAAGTTTCAGATTCTATTCTCTGGGAGACACTTAAAGTTACCATGTGGGAATTCATTATTTCTTTTGAATCTTCAAGAAAAAAGAAAAGACTGAAAGAAATTGATCAGGAAATTACCAAATTGGAAGAAATATATAAAGTATTTTTCTTACAATCTGATTATAATAAAATGTTGATGTTAAAATCTGAATATAATGCAGTTCTTGGGGAAGATATTAACAGTTTATTATTAAAAACGAGACAAAAACATTTTGAACTAAGTGATAAACCACAAAAATTACTTTCAAGACAACATAAAGGGGTGCAAGCCAAGACTGCTATTTATAAGATACAATCAAAATCTGGACAAATACTCACAGATCAACAGGACATTAATAATTATTTTAAAGAGTTTTATGCTGAGCTTTATGACTCTACCTCCACAGTAACAGAGGATGATTATTCTCATTTTTTTTAGTACATTAAATATACCACAGTTAAATGTGGAAAATAAGCTTGACTTGGAAAGAGCCTTTCTGTTGCTGAGTTAGTGGAGACAATTAAGACATTTCCAACAGGAAAATGTCCTGGGCCAGATGGGTTTGGAGCTGAGTTCTATCAAGCCTTCTATGATATCTTAACACCTCTCCTACTTAGAATGATAAATGACTCTTGCTTAAAAAAAAACACACTCCCATCTTCACTGTATGAGGCTAATGTGTGTTTGTTATTGAAAAAGGGTAAAGATCCTAATGATCCTGCCAACTATAGACCAATTTCTCTGCTTAATTTAGATCATAAGATTCTAACAAAATTATTAGCAAATAGGTTGAGTAAGCATATAGCAACAATAATTCACCCAGATCAGGCGGATTTCATTCCAGGCAGATTTTCTTTTTTCAGTGTGCACCACTTATTAAATGTAATCTATACTGATTTGGGTAAATGTAGGCAAGTAGCTGTCATGATACTGGGTGCTCAGAAAGCTTTTGATTCAATTGAATGGCCTTATTTAGTTGAAGCGCTGAGAAGGTTTGGATTTGGTAAGACTTTTGTGGATTGGATCCAAATGATTTATCATTCTCCTAAAGCCTCTGTTAAAACAAATGGTATTTTATCAAAATCATTTAATTTGTATCGTGGTGTGAGGCAAGGAGATTGTCTGTCCCCTTTGTTATTTAATATAGCGCTTGAACCAATGGCAATTGGTATTCGTAGTCATCCTAATATTCAGGGGGTTCCAGTGGGTACATCAGAGTGCCTTGTGACTTTGTATGCTGACGATCTACTTGTTACCATAACCGATCCTGAAGAGGGTATTCCTAACCTTTTACAGTATTTAAATGCTTTTGGCAGAATTTCTGGCTATACAATAAACTGGTCTAAAAGTGAACTTATTTTTACAGGAAACTATTTAATTTTGAAAACTGCCCAGTGAATATTGTTCAGAATCATATTACATATTTGGGACTTAAAATTACTCAAAATCCAGAACTTTCACACCGACAAGATGTCCTTTTTGGGATTCATTATCGCACACAATCAGGTGCTCCCCGACCCGACCAAGGTCAAGGTGGTGGTGGATTGGCCCACGCCCACGTCCAGGAAACAGTTGCAGGGTTTCTTGGGATTTGCCAACTTCTATCGCCGTTTTGTGCCGAACTTTGGGGTCATCGCCCGGCCCCTGACTGACCTTACGTCCCCCAAGACCCCCTTTCGTTGGAGCGTGGAAGCGGCTGCGGCGTTCAGGAGGTTGAAGGAGGAGTTTGCCTCTGCCCACGTCCTGACCCAGGTGGACCCGGCCCTGCAGTGCCTAGTGGAGGTGGACGCCTCGGATTCTGGAGTTGGGGCGGTCCTCTCCCAACGCTCCCCGGTGGATGGAAGGATCTGGCCGTGCGCCTTCTTCTCCCACCACCTAACACCTGCTGAGAAGAACTACTGCATCGGTGACAGGGAGCTGCTGGCTGTGAAGCTCGCCTTGGAGGAATGGAGGCACTGGCTGGAGGGGGCTGCTCAGCCATTCGTCGTCTGGACGGATCATAAAAACCTGGAGTATCTTCGGACGGCTAAACGGCTGAACACCCGCCAGGCTCGCTGGTCTCTCTTTTTCGGCCGGTTTAACTTTACGATCACCTACCGGCCAGGGAGCAAGAATGGCAAGTCAGACGCCCTCTCCAGGCAGTTCGAGGCAAAGACCATCGGGGATCAAGAGGAGACCATCCTGCTGTCATCCTGTGTGGTGGGCGCCCTCGCGTGGGAGATCCAGGACAGGGTCAGGAGAGCGCAGGAAACTGAGTCCGACCTGGGTGGGGGTCTCCTGGGTCGTTTGTTCATTCCCCCTTCGGTCAGGAGCGAGGTCATCCAGTGGGGTCATGCTTCTAAGTTGGCGTGCCATCCAGGAATCACTCGCACGGTCGACTTGCTTCAGAGAGCCTTCTGGTGGCCAGGGTTGAGGAAGGACGTTACCAGCTATGTCCGGGCCTGCGCCCAGTGCGCCACCGGGAAATCGTTATCTTCCCCCCCGGCAGGTCTTCTCCATCCTCTGCCGGTTCCTTCCCGCCCGTGGTCCCATGTGGCTTTGGATTTTGTGACCGGCCTGCCCCCTTCTGACCACTTCACCTCGGTCCTGACGATAGTGGACCGCTTCTCCAAGGCAGCCCATTTTGTGCCTCTCCGGGGGTTACCTTCAGTGCGGGAGATGGCGGATCTCCTGGTGCAGCATGTGGTCCGTCTTCATGGCATCCCGGCAGATATTGTCTCGGCTCAAGGCCCGCAATTTGTGTCCCAGGTTTGGAAGGCATTTTGCACGGTGTTGGGGGCCACGGCAAGTCTCTCGTCTGGGTATCATCCGCAGAGCAACGGCCAGTGTGAGCGGGCCAATCAGGAGCTGGAGGCTGCGCTCCGCTGTGTCATCTCCTCTTGTTCCTCTTCCTGGAGTACGTTCCTGCCCTGGATCGAGTACGCGCACAACGCCACGGTGTCTTCAGCGACTGGGATGTCCCCGTTCAAAGCGTCTCTGGGGTATGATCCACCACTGTTCCTGGAGGAGGAGAAGGAGGTGGTTGTCCCTTCGGTACAGGCTCATGCCAGGTGTTGCTGTCGGATCTGGACCATCACCCGCAGAGCCCTCCTCAGGACCACGGAACGCAATATCCAGGTGGCCAACCGTCACAGGAGGCCCGCCCCGGACTATAAGGTGGCTCAACAGGTTTGGCTGTCTACCAAAAATATCAATGTGCCGGCCGAGAAGCGTAAGTTGACGAAGCGCTTCATCTGCCCTTTTGTGATTTCATGCATCATTAACCCAGTGTCTGTGCGCCTAGCTCTTCCCCCTTCCATGCGCATCTGCCCTACTTTTCACGTCTCCCAGGTCAAGCCCTACATCTCCGACCCTCTGTGCCCGCCCCCCGCGGCTCCTTCCCCCCCGAGGATGATCGACGGCCACCCAGCTTGGGGGGTGACTGCCATCTTGGATGTCCGCCGGCGGGGCCGGGGTCTTCAGTATTTGGTGGACTGGGAGGGATTCGGCCCTGAGCACCACTCCTGGATTCGCCCTGTGTTGATCCTTGACAAGCAGCTCATCCGCGATTTCTATCGGGCGCATCCAGGTAGGATAGGGCCGGTGCCTGGAGGCACCTCTAGAGGGGGGAGTACTGTCAAGGCGGCCGCTGGGCTGTCATTAGCTCCAGCTGCGCATATACCTGCCGCCAATAATCAGCAGGCTTTTAAAGCCGGTGTCTCTGACTGCTCGGCACGGAGTCGTCTGTCGTCTTCGCCACGCATCGCGTCAAGGACACGACCTCAAGTGGACCTCCCTGGCGGCGGACTCGTCTCCCCAGATAACAGGACGTCACCTCCTCCTCCTCGGATCTCCTCCTCACCTTCACAGCGCCAAGCGCCACCCGCACCAAGCCACGCCAAGTCACGGAGCCGACAGGAGTCTCGCAGCGACACCCGCAAGGTTGCCAGGTCGCAGTAAGACCCGCTCAGCTCCAGCTGCCAGATAACATCGCACTCACCCACACATTCACACACTCACCAAACAACACTGAGTTAATAAATAATTGTCAAATCACTCTACTCGTGTCACCGTCTGTCTCCTGGGTTAAGCAATCATGTCAGAACTGCTGTTTAAAGCAAACTTATTAGAGGGTATTGACAAATTAAAACGTAATATTGAATATTGGAGGACTCTGCCATTATCCATGATGGGCAGAGTGAATGCCATTAAGATGGTATCACTAACAGTTTTTATAGCTTTTTCAAAATCTGCCTGTACCGATTCCTGCTGAATTTTTTAAGAGGTTAGAGTCAATTATTTTAGAATTTGTGTGGGGCTATAAAAAACATAGACTGTCAATGAAACATCTTTGTCGGCCTGTTCAGGAGGGTGGTTTGGGTCTTCCAATATTTAAACATTATTATTGGGCAGCTAATGCTAGGGCACTGATATATTGGCAATGGGGTTCTCCAGATCATGAACTGTTGAATTCTGCTCCCCTCTGGCTAAAGATGGAGCTTATGTCATTAATGAAACCATATGCCTCACTTTCTTCTTTACTTTTTACAAATTCTGCTATTGCTTTAAAAGCTGTAAGTCACAGTTTTGTTGTTAGAAATTCACTGAAGATTCTCAGGCAACTTAAACAAAAATACAATGTTCTGAATATTTCAATATATACACCTTTTTTCCATAATCGTGCCTTTGTCCTGGCACTGGTGGACAGTACTTTTGTTACATGGTATGTTAAAGGGCTTAAGTGCATTAAGGATTTTTACATTTCTGATAAGTTTTCTTCTTTTGACCAGTTTTTTCGTTATATGCAACTGAGGCATTTTGTGAGAGAAAATATCCCAGAGTTTGAGTCCTCTTGTGAGGGGCATGAGTTGTTGGAACTATTTTCTATTTCACCGGAAAATAAGAAACTTATAAATAAATGTTAAGTATTTTTTTGATGACTCTACACCTGCTGTCTGTGTTAAGAAAGAGCGGGAGAGAGAAATGAATACTGTATTGTCCGATAAGGTATGGAAGACTGCACCTTTCTGGATTTATAGATGTTCAATAAATAGTAAAGGCGTACTGTAGGTTTATTCAGTTTAAAGTGTTACACCACTTTCACTGTTCTAAGGTCATGTTACATAAATTTTATCCTTCAGTGTCTCCAATTTGTGACAAATGTAAATCAAATGATGGTATGTTATTGCACTTATTTTGGGATTGTCCATTTATTTTTTCCTTTTGGTCAAGCATTTTTTCTTTTTTTTCTGAAGCATATTGCAGGACTCACACTGGATAGATACTTTGCCATACTTGGTTGTTCACTGGACTTTTTAAAGCTACCATCACATATTCAGATGTTCCTATCGATGGGCATGGTTCTTGCAAAAAAACTAATTCTTAAAAACTGGAAGTCATCAAATGTCCCGAGCTTGAAAAACTGGTTGCAGGAGCTTATTTCAGTCATCCATATGGAAAAGCTATGACCAAATACTCACAAAGATCAATACAAGTGGGAGGAATCTTGGGGCCCTGTCTTATGAATATTGGAATCTGTTTGAATGTTTTAGTATGAAATTAGTGTACTGCCTGGTAGTTATTTTATTTTGCCTCAAGCAGATGTGAGAGTATGTATTGTATTCAGTAAGTGTTTGTGATATACACTTTCTGTAGTCGGGATTACGGTTTTAACTATGTGTGTCCTCCCCATGTGCGTGTGTGTGTTTGTGTGGGTATAGATGTGTGTGTGAGAGTGATAATGAATATGTATTCTAATTGGAGTAGGGGCTGGGTTTGGATGTTTTTTTGTTTTTGTTTGTTTGTGATAACACAAGTTAATTTAAAAATGTTAATAAAAATAAGGGGAAAAAAAGACGCATTGCCAGTTATCACAAACGCTTGATTGCAGTTGTTGTTGCTAAGGGTGGCCCAACCAGTTATTAGGTTTAGGGGGCAACCACTTTTTCACACAGTGCTGTGTCTGAGTTAAAGAGGAGGCGAGGTGAAGTTTTATGAGTTTTATTATAATATGAACTATATACACAGGTGTCCCTACCACGAGTGCAGGAGCCACAGCAAAGAGACAATATGTCTCCCGCAGCTGGCTTGTATACTACAGGTGACTCCACCCCCCAAAGGTGCGGTGTCACCCCTCCCAAGCCTAGGGCACCGCCATGATAATATAATATACATACATAATATACAATTCTACCCCCCCCCCCCCGGCTTTGAAAAAATGCAAGCACACAAATTTTCCCAACCATATAATTTACACCCAATTCACACACTAATACAAAGGGGCCTACACACACACACACACACACCACACTGGCCCAGTGGAGCTCTCCACTACGTAAACAAACAGTCACTGAAAAGAAAAAGGGGCACACACCAAAATAAATTAATCCCGCTAAGAATAGTCATATACTGTATATATATATATACAAATAAGTAATTACAGAAACAAACAATGGCGGTACCCGACCCCTTAAAATCACAGGATATACACAAATAAAAACAGAGATTCCTGATAAAATACACAAGTTACACAATATAGGGCAATGAACACACACACAGCCACCCCACACGAACTTTCACACCCAGGTGTTACTGCACCCTCAACACACACAACATTCAGTCACCAGGCATTCACACATACAATGGTGGTCAAGTGCATATAAACAAATAGTCAAACAGGCAATATCACAAAATTCACATTACCACATTGACAAAGCTGTGTCTCTTTTTTTTTAAACTTCAGAACATATCTTGAACACCATAACATTAACTTTAGCGGACACATTTCAAATGCACTAAATCAGACACACCGTAAGCCCCCATCCAAATGTAACCCGGGTTCCCCGAAGGCCCCCCTCTGGAGTGTCCGTTCCACGGCCCACTCCCAGAGCGTCTCCGCTTACTCGTGATAGGAGATGGGCTGCATTGCCGTCCTTTTCTGCTCAAACACCGCGGCTCTTTGGGATGCTGTCTTGAATCATCAGTCAAATTCAGGTACCCGTCGCCGTCGGACTGGACCACCCGCAGATTATTCTGTCCAACTGTCAGTTCTCTCGAACTACGCACCCAACCAAGCCGAGGCTCGACTCTAGGGCGGACGTCATCACCCTTGCCCAGGGGAACGCTCACTGGCTTCTTCCGCCATCTGTGTCGCGATCTGGCACCCTTATGGCTCCTCAGCGGTCTGCCAAGTTGACTCAAGCCAAGTCCCTCATTTTTATTTTCAGCACGGCTAGGGATTGTGCCGTCTGATGTTACCCCGTTTGCTAGATGTTGTTGTTGTTGTTGTTGTTGTTGCGTTGGAGCGGCACCAGCAACTGTTGGCTCAACAGTGGTATCCAGCCAGCCACCGGAACCCTGTAGCTCACGCTCTCTGGACCTTTCCACCGCCGCGGGGGCCAAACCATGCCATTCGAGTCCACCATCTGCGGGACCATGGACATTCACACGGGACCCTCGTCTCGTTGGCGTACTATGGTGCTGGCGGCATCCCTGTTCTCCTGGAATAGGCCACCCAAAGTCCCACGTTTCTTTACCACTTCCCACATAAAATGTCCGGTCCCACAGGCCACCACCTGACCACTCCTCTACTCCTCCACAAGTAATGGAGAAACCGAGCCTGTAAAACAAGCCACAGCCCATCAGATTATTTCCGTCTCAAGACACCATTAACTCGGCTGCACACATAGAGGCCTCCTTGTACCTCACCGACAGCCACACCGAGCCCATGATGTCAAGGGGGTTGCTGCCATAACCACAACAGGCTATGCCCGTTCTACTCACTGTGTAGTGGGGAAAACACCAACTTACTGTTTCCAAGTTCAAAATGGATACCACTGGCCCTGTGTCCATCAACAGTGGTACCGGTGTCCCATCCAGCAGAATATTTCAAATGATCCGACCGTCCGTGTTGGGTGAGACAGTGTGAACCACCGTAGGCGCCTTCTTCTTAACACTGTCCTTAGCAGGCCGCCGTTCCTCCTTGCTGAAATTGCGGCAAACCCTGGCGAAGTGGTGGAGCAAACCACACCATCCACAACACTTGCTTGCTTGCTTGCCCTCCGCTGTGTACTCCCACACTCCAAAGCGGTACCTGCTGGATCGGCAGCCATAACAACTCGGCGTCCCCGGGGTGGACTTTATTTTTATGATAGCCACGTACTCATCATCACTGCCATCATCCGGATCCAAGGCCAGAGTCTTCCACCGTGTGTCGTTCCTGAGCAGGGCTTCATCATCACCAAGATTTCTCGTTAGTCGTTCCACTGCCTCGTGTCGTTGTGCTAGCTCCATGGCTGCTAGCAGTGTTAGCTCACCAGCATGAGTTAGCAGGCGAACTCTTGCCGAGGAGCAGGCCACGTGTTCCGCTAACTGGTTGCAGACCATCTCCTCCTCCAAAGTCCCAAGCCTGCACTCACCCGCCAGCCGCCGAAGGTCTGCCACAAACTGTCGAACCGACTCTCTGGGTCGCTGGCTTTGCTGCTTGAGCTGCATGCGCCGCATTATGATGCCTTCAGTGGCGCGAAAGTAGCCTGCCATGAGCCTCACTACATCGCTGAATGAGTCACCTCCTCCAAGCATGCTCAGGACCCTCCGGCTTTCCACATCCAGGTTATGGACCAGAATAGCCCTTGCACACAATTTGTCAAGGTCGCCGAGGTCTAACGCCAACAGATAGTTTTCAAAGGCTGCGTACCATCTGGCCCAAGGAACCAATGGTTCACCCGGTGCCTCCAAAATTGAACTTATTAAGTGTAGACCAGTTGCTAGGTTCATAAGGATTACAATAGGGAATTAAAATGAGTGTGGAATGAAATAGCTGGAGGCAAGAAATGAGCAATAATGGCTGTTATTTTTAAAGATAAAGAAAACAGAGTATACAAACAATTTACAAATATACAAATATAACAACGGCCAACATGAAATAAAACCCCAAAGTTAATGAAGTTAATGAAGTTAATTTTTTTTTCTTTTATTCTGGCAATAAAACAGTTAAAACTGATTTCTCATCATTTTGTCACCTGGTTTGTTACTTCCTTTTATCCCTAGACAGCCACTGGGGTCGTAACATCCACCCTCGTTTCATCTTCAGCATCTTGGCAGATGGCATCAAGTTCTTATCAAGGATGTCTGTACATTTGTCCATTCATCTTTCCTTCAATTATATGAAGTCTACCTGTACCAGGTGCTGAAAAACACCCCCACACCATGATGGGATGTGTGGTGTCATTTCTCCTCCAAACATGCTGTGTGTTGTGGCATCAAAAAGTTCAGTTTTGGTCTCATCTGACCAGACTATAGTCTCCCAGTATTTTACTGGCTTGCCCAAAAGTTGTGCAGCAAATTTTAAATGAGCTTCAACATTCTTTTTCTTCAGTAATGGAGTCTTGCGAGGTGAGCGGGCATACAGCCTATGCCAGTTGAGTGCATTACTTATTGTTTTCTTTGAAACAGCAGTACCTGCTAAATCCAGGTCTTTCTGGAGCTCTCCACGAGTGGTCTTTGGCTCTTGGATAACTCTTCTGATAATTCTTTTGACTCCTCTGTCAGAAATCTTGCGAGAAGCTCCTGGTTGTGGCCAGTTTATGGTAAAATGATGTTCTTTCGACTTCCGAATGATGGCTCCAACAGTGCTCACTGGAACATTCAGCAGTTTAGAAATGTGCCTGTAACCAATTCCGTCATGTATTGCAACAATAAGGTTGTGACGGTCTGAAGAGAGCTCTTTGCTTCTACCCATCATGAGTTCTTTGAGGTGGGATAATCTGATATTCACAGACCTTTTTAAAGGCTATCAGTCAGGACTTAACCAGTTGAAATTAATTTGCACTGATGGGGGATGGCTTCCTAAATTCTGATGGATTTCAGCTGGTTTCTTGGCTTTCTATGCCTTTTTGCACCTCTTTTTTTTCATGTGTTCAGTACTTATTCCCTGTGCCATTCCAACTTATTAAATATAACTTGTTTTGTGAACACAGTCGCCTTGATTTCTTTGTATGTATGGATTACTTGGGTTGTTACTGATATCTGGTGAAAATCTCAGGTCAATGCTCCATCAGATATATGTCTAATGAGAAAAATGATGACGTGTCCAATACTTATTTTTGTTATATAAATGTATATATATATAACTCATAAATAAGAGACATGGCAAAGGTTCATACAAAAAAGAGGCTGTGCAAAAAGAATCATCTTCAGTGAAAGTACCAATTTAAACAACTACATTACACTTAAGTATTAAGTGTAATGTAAGACACTTAAGATCGGTTGAAAAAGGAGGAGGGTTGGGCGTAGGGTTAGCACCTCTACCCTGCAAAAAAAAAGCTAAGATACAGAAACCAAAATGGCAATACCAACATTATGGAACCAAGTGAAATGACCTGGGAAAGAGTGTAAGAAGCAGACCCGCCAACTCCATCGTGGAGCTGACCTGTAGATGAATCTTCTCTACCCCAAGACTGCCCAACAGATAGGAACATGGAATGCGAGAACACTATATGAGAGAGGAAAGGCTGTACAGGTAGCCATGGAAATGGAGAAGTATAAACTGGACATTCTAGGACTCAGTGAGGTGCGGTGGACAACCTATGGAGAAATCACCTTAGCATATGGACATAAATTGTTGTATTCGAGATCACTAAATGAGGATGACAAACACAGGAATGGAGTTGGACTCATGATGACAGAAAGAGCGAGCAGAAGCCTGATTGAGTGGGAGCCAGTGAACAAGACAATCCTGACAACACGATTTTATTCCAAGTTTCACAAAGTGACAATCATCCAGTACTACGCACCAACAAACGTTGCTAAACAAAAGAAAGGATGAGTTCTATGAACAGCTACAAAGTGTGATAGACAGAACACCTAAAAGATATATTACTGTTGTGTTAGGTGACTTCAGTGCTAAAGTGGGCACTGACAATACGAGAAGAGAGCTTATCATGGGGGTACAAGGCCTCGGTAGCATGAATAAAAATGGAGAATTATTTCTCAACTTCTGCCAACAGAATGACTTGATAATTGGTGGGACTATTTTCCCCCACAAGAGGATTCATAAGATGACTTGGATATCTCCGGATTTTGCAACAGAAAACCAGATCGACCACTTGACAATATCTGAAAGGTGGAGAAGATAGATGTTAGAGCATACAGAGAGGCTGATGTAGGATCAGACCACTATCTGGTGATAGGAAAGTTGAGAGTGAAGATCCAAGCTGTTAAGGAGACTGGTTCACGGAGACAACCAAGATTCAACATAGCCAAACTCCAGATGAAGAGAGTTCTCCACTTCCCTCAAGAAAAGATTTCAGGCTCTAGCAGATTTGGAAGATGGTGCCATAGAAAAGAAATGGGAACGAGTCAAATATGCCTTCTCTGAAACCTCGGAGAAAATCCTGGGCTTTAGAAAGAGAGAATTCAAGAGCTGGCTTTTGGAAGATAAAGTCAACCTGATCGAGGAAAGAAGAACCATAAAGCAGAGACTTGGAAATGCTAGAACAAGGGCACAGAAGCAGCATATACAACAGGAGTATAGCAGGAAGAACAAGGAGGTGAAGAAGAGTGCAAGGAGGGATAAAAGGAAACTGATAGACAGACTGGCTATAGAGGCTGAAGAAGCTGCAGGGAAAAATGACATGAGAACGCTATATACCATCACTCGACAGCTCTCAGCAAGAGAGATCAATACCAACCGACCAGTGAGGGACAAAGATGGAGACCTCCTCAGCAAGACTACAGACCAACTGGATAGATGGAAATATTACTTCAGCCGCCTGTTGAATGATACAGCTATACAGAACCCACCTATATTAGAAGAAGGAGACAATCTCAACGTCAACTTAGGCCCTATTAGCAAGGAAGAGGTGGTGAAGGCCATCAACAAGATAAAGAGTGGAAAAGCACCAGGACCCGACGCCATACCTCCAGAAGCCCTGAAAGTAGACCCTGGTACCACATCGAACATCCTGATTGAGCTGCTTCAGGAGGTTTGGAACAAAGAAGAAATACCTGAAGAATGGAGAACTGGCTACATAGTGAAGCTACCGAAGAGAGGAGATCTCAGTCTTCTTCAAAACTGGACAGGCATACAGCTCTTATCACTTCCAAGTAAGGTCATTCACTAGAGTGATTCTGGAGAGGATAAGGACAGCTGTAGACAGCACACTGAGAAAGGAACAAGCAGGATTCTGAACAGGAAGATCCTGCACTGACCAGATAGCAACTCTCCGGATCATCATTGAACAGTCCCTGGAATGGCAATCTCCACTATATGTCAATTTCATCGATTTTAAAAAAAAAGCTTTTGACATGGTGGAGAGAACAACCATCTGGAGAATACTGAGAAAATGTGGTATCCCCCAGAAGATTGTCTGCATTATTCAGAGCTTGTACAGGGAGAACAACTATAGAACCATACACAACACCGACCTCTCACCTCCATTTACTGTCAACATAGGGGTCAGGCAAGGATGCCTCTTGTCTCCCATGATCTTCACACTGGTGATTGACTGGATGATAAAAACTGCAATGAACCAGGCTAGGGGTGTCCAGTGGACCTTTACCAAAAAACTAGAGGATTTGGACTTCACAGATGATATTAGTCTACTTGAGCACACCCATGGACACATGACACATGCAAGCAAAGAGATATAATCTAAACATTGTTGCCAAAATGACATGACTAGAGATCAACATTGAGAAGACAAAGAGCTTACAAGTGAACATCCTGGTCATAACTATGCTACCATACTGCACCTTGCAGTCTAACTGGTGCCTCACACCCTGCACCTGATAGTCCTGCATTGTACAGTGGGTATGATTCGTGTATCTATATGGGTCAGCATCTATTCATCTATGATGTATATAAGTTATTTAGGCAGTTTTAATTTGGGGTTAAAACCTTCCTTTTTGATATAGCCTACAATTAAGGAGGGGTCATGTGTCTCTGAACCCTCCCTTAGTTATGCTGCTAATAGGTTTAGACAGCCGGGGGACCTCCAATAATGCACTGGGCTTCACTCCTTTCTTCACTCTCAATGAAATATATATATATATATATATATATATATATATATATATATATATATATATATATATATTTTTTTTTTTTTTTTTTTTTTTTTTTTTTTTTTTGCTGGTCATAGATTGAGTCCCCATTGTGCTGTTTGCTCTCTACATGTCTGTTCTTTTCATCTTCTCTATCCCCTCACCCCCCAGCCAGTAGCAGCAGATGACTACCCCTCCCTGAGCCTGGTTCTGCTGGAGGTTTCTTCCTGTTAAAAGGGAGTTTTTCCTTTCCACCGTCGCTAAGTGCTTGCTCACAGGGGATCACCTGATTGCTGGGGCTTCTCTGCAACTGTGGGGGTTTCCCCTACAGTTGAAAGTGCTGTGAGATGACTGTTGTTGTGAAATGGCGCTATATAAATAAAGTTGAAATTGAAATTGAAATTTCCATGCGTAATCCCTGTGTCTATTATGCTGTGTGTGCTTCTGTCGTTTTGGTCATCTACTGTCATGCTGCTGTTACACTGTAATTTCCCAGTTTGGGATCAATAAAGTACATCTATCTATCTATCTATCCATCCTCTAATCAGGGTTCAGGAAGAAACATAGTACAACTACAGCAGCTTTAAAAGTTGTGAATGATTTTATAAATTCTGTTGATAGCAAGCAACACTGTGCAGCCCTTTTTATAGATTTATCTGAAGCATTTGACACTGTGGATCACGTAATACTGAAACAGAGACTCATTGACAGTGATTTATCTGAAAAAGCTGTAGGTTGGTTCCATAATTACCTCTCTGATCGGACTCAGAGTGTGCAGGCAGAGGGTTTTAGATTTAGATTTAGTATACTTTATTGATCCCCAGAGGGGAAATTGAGGGCATCCACCACCTGGATGGATGAAGCAGCCACGATACGGCGCTATCCCTTAACCATTCACACACACACTCACACCTAGGGCCACTTTAGAGTCTCCAATTAACCTAACCTGCATGTTTTTGGCATGTGGGAGGAAACCGGAGAAATCCCGGAGTAAACCCACGCAAACACGGGGAGAACATGCAAACTCCACACAGATCACTGTTGGTCGGGGGCTGGGATCGAACCCACGATCCCACGATCCCCACAATCCCCCGGCCAAGGGTAAACTGTGCTGCCGCACCACTGCGCCACCGTGCAGCCCATTTACATCTAATTCTGTCATAGTATCAAAAGGTGTGCTACAAGGGTCAGTTTTGGGACCACTTTTATTCATTTTTCATATCAATAACATTAATCAAAAATGTCTCTAACACCGAGTGTCATTTCTATGCGGATGACACAGTGATATATAGTTCTGCATCTACACCATCCCAGGCTCTTGCTAATCTCCAGCTGGCTTTAAATACCATTCAAAACAATCTTTATGATTTAAAGCTTGTCTTAAATGCACACAAATCCAAATTTATGTTGTTTTCAAATTCTAAGTTAAATTAAAATCCCAAAACCTGCCACAAATAGTCACCTTACAAGGTACTCAGATTGAAGGTCGTATTGCAGTATAAATATCTGGGTAACTAGATTGACGAATCTCTTTCTTTTTCTTTCCATATTCAACAGTTGGTAAAGAAGTTAAAATTGAAATTGGAATTTTATTTCGGAATTAGGGCCTGCCTCTCTTTTGAGGCCAGAAAAAGACTTGTTACTGCCACTTTTCTCTCTGCATTGGACTATGGTGATGTCATCTATATGCATACATCCACTCAGAGCTTACATGCTCTGGATACAGCGTATCATGGAGCTCTGAGGTTCATAACTAACTCCAAAACTTTGACTCATCATTGTTTATTGTACGCTTGTGTTGGAAGGTCTGCTTTGTCAACTCCTACACTTAAACACTGGCATGTTTTTATTTATAAGTGTGTTTTAGGCCTGGTTCCTTTATATCTTCAAAGGTACATTTGTCAGAAAATTGTAGGCAGTTAATAGTCTTCAATCACAGAATCTGTTGTTATTGTCAGTTCCAAAGGTCTGTACTGAACCGGGTAAAAAAGCGTTTAATTTTTCTGCTCCCTCTGCCTGAAACCAACTACAAAATGACCTGAAACTCAAGAAGTTGGTCCTTCTTGAAAATTTTAAAGTATTTTTAAATAATTTGGATTCACAAGCATCTGGCTGTAGACATGTATGAACAATACTTTAGAGATACAGCTCTGCTTCGCCCTTCTCAACGGCCGGTTGCCTACACAAGGAAGAGAATCCCTTTGCTGGGCTGCATACATGCCATAGTGAACAGAGGGACAGCTGCTTCAGCCACTTTCTTTGTAGTGAAGAAAGGGACCACTCTCTTGGAAGAGATGTAATGGCTGCCCTAAATATCTGCTTTAAAGGTAACACTGTTCTTCCTCCAACTCCTGCTTCATCAGCTCCTGTGATGATCACAAACTCTGCATCTGACTCCTGCATCCCAGCTGCTCCTAACATTGGCTATGTATGCAACTTTGTACATAAAGTAAAAATCGACTCTTCGGTGAAACCTGTACGCCAGAAGCTACAATGCCTACCTTTTGCTGTAAGAGTTTCTGTCTCAGCGGAACTGGATTGTGTGCTGAAAGCTGGCGTTATTGAAAAGATTAATGCATCACCTTTGGTTTCAACAATTGTAGTTAAAGGACATAAAACTGGTGGAATAAGGATGTGTGTAGGGCTGAGCGATATTTTTTGTGTATTTTGTGTATTTTATTAATCGCAGAGGGAAATTCAAGGCAGCCACCTGGATGGACGAGGCAGCCACGGTACGGCGCCAATCCCTTCACCATTCACACACACATTCACACCGAGAGCCACTTTAGAGTCTCCAGTTAACCTAACTTGCATGTTTTTGGCCTGTGGGAGGAAACCAGAGTACCCGGGGTAAACCCACGCAGACACGGAGAGAACATGCAAACTCCACACAGAAGGGTCACCGATGTTCAGGAGGTGGGATTGAACCCACGGTCGTCAGGGGTGGAATCGATCCTGTGACCTTCTTACTGTGCTGCCACAGTGCTAACCACTGCTCCCAGTCACAATAAAATTTTTTCATATTGATCGATATTGATATACTGTATATTGTGATATGAATCAAATGACTATTTCTGTCAAGCTTAAAGGTTCTTTTTTTACTCCTAAGTGAGATGTGAAGCTATAACAAGATTAATTTTAAATATTTATTTTTTGTCAGAAGTTGAACCTGACAAATGTAGTGTAGAAGCTCGGACATGTTGAGAGGATGGACCACCAGCGTCTCCCTCGGCAGTTACTCTACTCACAGTTATGCAAGGGCAAACGCAATCAGGGTAGACCAAGGCTCAGATTCAAAGACATGGTAAAAAGAAACTTGAAGAAGCTGGATATAGACAGGAGTTCCTGGCAGCGGAAGGCTAAGGACAGAGATACGTGGAGGAATCTGATCAGACCTAAATGAAACAGTCATTGTCGCCCATGACAGACTGCTATGATGATGATAAAAAACATCCATCCATCCATCTTCTACCGCTTTTCCGGAGGTCCAGGTCGCGGAGGCAGCAGTTCAAGCAGAGAAGCTCAGACTTCCCTCTCCCCAGACTCCTGCTCCAGCTCTTCAGAGAGGATACCAAGGCGTTCCCAGACCAGCTGGGAGACAGTCTCTCCAGCGAGTTTCTGGGTCTGCCCCATGGTCTCCTCCCAGAGGGATGTGTCCAAAACACCTCAAGTGGGAGGCGTCAGGAAGGCATCCTGATCAGATGCCCAAACCACCTCATCTGGCTCCTTTCAATGTGGAGGAGTAGCGGTTCTACTCTGAGCCTCTCCCGGATGACTGAGCTCCTCACCCTATCTCTGAGGGTGAGTCCAGCAATCCTACAAAGAAAGCTTATTTCAGCCGCTTGTATCCGCAATCTCATTCTTTTGGTCACTCATGACCATAGGTGAGGGTAGGAACGTAGATTGACTGGTAAATTAACAGCTTTGCCTTAGAGCTTAGTTCCCTCTTCACCACAAACGATTGGTACAACGTCCGCATCACTGCAGATGCTGCTCTGATCCATCTGTCAATCTCTCACTCCATTCTCCCCTCACTCGTGAAAAAGACCCCAAGATACTTAAACTCCTCCACTTGGGGAAGGAGCTTGACCCCAACCCCGAGAGGACAATCCACCTTTTTCCATCTGAGGACCATGGACTCGAACTTGGAGGTGCTGATTCTCATCCCAGCCACTTCACACTAAGCGGCAAACTGTCCCAGTAAGACCTGTATGTCATGACTGGACAAAGCAAGCAGGACAACATCATCTGCAAACAACAGAGATGAGATCCTGTGGTCACCAAGCATGACATCCTCCATTCCCTGGTTGCGCCTAGAAATCCTGTCCATAAAAATTATGAACAGGATTGGTGACAAAGGGCAGAGTCCAACTCTCACTGAGAATGAGTCTGACTGAGTGTTGGCAATACAAACCAAACTCTCACAACGGTCGTACAGAGACTGAATAGCTCATAACAACAAGCCTGATACCCCATACTCCCGAAGCACCCCCCACAAAAAACCACAAGGGATGTAGTCGAATGCCTTCTCCATGTCCACAAAACATATGTAAACAGGTTGGGCAAACTTCCACGAACCCTCGAGGATTCTCGAGAGGGTAAAGAGCTGGTCCGATGTGCCACAGCCAGGACAAAAACCATATTGCTCCTCCTGAATCTAAGGTTTGACCAACGACCGGACTCTTCTCTCCAGTATCTTGGCATAGACCTTCCCAGGGAGGCTGAGGAGTGTGATCCCTCTAAAGTTGGAGCACACCCTCCGGTCCCCTTTTTTGAAGCGAGGAACCACCACCCCAGTTTGCCATGCCAAAGGCACTGCCCCCGACCTCCACGCAGTGTTGCAGAGGCGTGTCAACCATGACAACCCTACAACATCCAGGGTCTTGAGGTACTCAGGGCGAATCTCGTCCACCCCAGGGGCCCGGCCACCAAAGAGATTTTTAACCACCTTGGTGACCTCAGCCCCTGTGATAGGCGAGTCATCCCCCTCGTCCACAAGCCCTGCTTCCTCTGTGGAAGGCGTATCAGTGGGATTGAGGAGATCCTCAAAGTATTCCTTCCACCGCCTGTCGATATCCCCAGTCGAAGTCAGCAGCGCCCCATCCGCACCATACACAGTGTGGACAGGGAGCTGCTTCACCCTCCTGAGCCGCTGGACAATTTGCCAGAATCTCTTCAAGACCAACTGAAAGCCTTGTTCCATTTCCTCACCAAACTCCTCCCATACCAGAGTTTTTGCTTCAGCAACCACCCGAGCCGCACTCCGCTTGGCCTGCCGGTACACCTCAGCTGCTTCAGGAGCCCCACAAGCCAACCAAGCTTGATAGGACTCCTTCTTCAACTTAATGACCACCCTCACCACTGGTGTCCACCACTTGGTTTGGGGCATTTCCACCACAAGATGCCCCGATGACCTTGCAGCCACAGCTCTTGGCAGCCACTTCAACAATGGAGGTGGAGAACATGGCCCATTCAGACTCCATGTCTCCAGACTCCCTCGGAATGTGGTTGAAGTTCTTGCGGAGGTGGGAGTTGAAGACCTCCCGGACAGGGGCCTCAGCCAGACATTCCCAGCACACCCTCAGTATACATTTGGATCTACCAGGTCTGAATGCCACCCTCCCCTGCCATCAGATCCAACTCACCACCAGGTGGTGATCAGTTGACAGGTCTGCACCTCTCTTTACCCGAGTGTCCAAGACATATGGTCGCAGGTCTGATGACACAATAACAAAATCGATCATTGACCAGCAACCTAGGGTGTCTTGATGCCAGGTGCACATATGGACACCCTTGTGCTTGAACATGGTGTTCGTCATAGACAAACTGTGGTTAGCACAGAAGTCCAATAACTGAACACCACTCAGGTTCAGATCGGGTAGGCCATTCCTCCCAATCACCCCCTCCAGGTTTCACTGTCATTGCCCACGTCGGCAATGAAGTCCCCCAGTAGGACAATGGAGTCTCCAAGAGGAGCACTTTCCAGCACCCCAGTCAGAGACTCCAAAAAGGGTGGGTACTCTGAAACATCATTTGGTGCATAGGCACAAATGATGGTCAGGACCCATTTCCCAACCCAAAGGTGCAGGAAAACAACCATTTTGTCCACCGGGGAAAACTCCAATATAGAAGCAGCAAGGTGGGGGGATACAAGAATACTTACCACTGCTCGTTGCCTCTCACCCGGGGCAACTCCAGAGTAGGCCAAGCTCCAGCCCCTCTCCAGGAGACTGGTTCCGGAACTGGAGCTGTGTGTTGAGGTGAGGCCGACTATAGCTAGCCGGTGTCTCTCAACCTCATGCACCAGCTCAGGCTCCTTCCCCAGCAGAGAGGTGACACTCCACGTCCCAAAAGCCAGTTTAGGAAGCTTGGGATCAGACCGCCAAGGTCTCCGCCTTTGACTGCCACCTGATCCACATAGCACCGGACCCCCATGGTCCCTACTGCAGGTGGTGAGCCCACTGGAGGGCGGACCCATGTAACTCCTTCAGGCTGAGCCCAGCTGGGTCCCATGGGCAGAAACCTGGCCACCAGACGCTAGCCATTGAGCCCCTCCCCTAAGCCTGGCTCCAGGGTGGGGCCCCGGTAACCCCATACTGGGCGGGGTACACTGAATCTTTGTTCTAGCATTTATCATGAGAGTCTGTTGGATCGTTCTTAGTCTGGCCCTTCATCCAGGACCAGTTTGTCTTGGGTGACCCTACCAGAGGCAAATTGCGCCAGACAACATAGCTCCTGGGATCACTAGGGCATGCAAACCCCACACTACGATAAGGTGACAATCCATGTGGGGTAATTATAAAATATATAATTATTTTATGTTTTTTTAAATTATAAAACATAAAATAATTATATAACATAAAATAATAAATATTTCATAATATTCTGCTCACCAACTTACCGATAGCTGAGTGAAGTACATGCCCAAAGCACTGCAGTCGTGCCCACTTGTTTAGTCATGTGGCCTTCACTATATTTGTCCCACTGTCTGTTGTGATGCAGACTTGTCTTCACTCAGTCTCCAGGATGCAAGTGCTTCTATCAGTCCTAAAGCAATGACTTCACCTGTATGGTCTTCAGGAAAGTCTGAAGACATTTGCTTTTCAAATTCCAATCTTGATCAATGAAGTGGTCAGTGAGGCTCATATATGGTTCAGATGTGCGACTTGACCACAAATCTGATGTAGTAGTGAAGTATGGCACACTTTGCAGCTCATTTTCAACAGTTTCTCATCATTCCGTGTACAGCTGGGGAAGTGCGATTTGGGAGAAATATTTTCAGCCAGGGAATTGATCAATTACTTTAATCACCCATTTAAATCTGACATTCTGTGTGCTCAACAGGTTGGCACTGATTCAGATGGTAAAAAAAGATTTGAAGTATTATCTGATTTTGTGGGAACGTGCTTGACAGTTTGCAGTGCACGCTAAGCTGCTTCTTGTCAGACTTTAAATAGCCAAAATATCTCAACATTACTGAATTCCGCAGGCTGTTCCTACTGAGGAGGCTCAGGTCTTTTGTGTACAAGGGGTGCTCTTGAAGACATTCTACGACACGGTGGTGGCATCAGCCATCACTTTTGGAGTGGTCTGCTGGGGCAACGGCATTACAGCAGCCAATAGGAAGAGACTGAACAAACTAATCAAGAAAGCTAGCTCTGTCCTGGGGCAACGCCTTGACCCAGTTGAGGAGATAGGAGAGAGAAGGACGGTGGCTAAACTGTCATCTCTGCTGGAGTCCGAGTCCCACCCTATGCAGGACATACTGAATGCACTGAGGAGCTCATTTAGTAGTAGACTACATCATCCTAGGTGCGTGACCAAGAGATTTTGCAGGTCCTTCCTACCTACGGCTGTCAGACTGTATAACCTAAGCAGGGCTGCTTGCAGAGATAGCAAAAAAAACGTGATGACCTAATAGTATTGAATGCAAAAGACGCAACAGACTTACACAAATGGTCCCCTCCAGTATACAACTAGGACAATATCAGTCGCTATGGAGGGTGACAATATGTATGGGTACATATTCATACCATGTAGGGTAACTAAATAGACGGTTATGCTGTTTAGTCCATCTAGCTACAGTGCTCCGCACTGTGTATATACTGTATATTTACTGTATATATTTATGTGTACATATGTATATTCACTGCTTTTATTTTCTTATCTTCTAAATTATTGCTCTGAGTGTTGCTATCCCTGTGCTGTTGCAATCCTGGAATTTCCCCATTGTGGGACTAATAAAGGCTTATCTTAATTACTCAGACCGTTCTTTTCAACAATCTCCTCATCTGTTGAGCATTGGGTGGCGTGCGTTTCGGTATCTTCTTTGGTAACGCTGTCACTGGACTTTTCATTAATGTTTTCTGTCATCTCCTACATGGCTGTGCTAGCCCAAACATAAGCAGGTGTGCTAGCCTAAGCCCCAACTACATGCTGGTCGTACGTGCCTACGCATGCTGTTGTGTGCATCAATCGAACGTGAATTCCAGCCACATGATTGGTTTGGTGTGGTGTATTCTCATTTTCATTGGCTTTTTGTCTTGCCTGTCAAAACACGGAATAAATGAGTTCTATCGAAGTTCTATCAAAAATGTTTTATGTCTCTATTGAGGAAAATTTATTTTGCGATAATTATTGTTTTATCGCCCAGCCCTAGATGTATGCAGACCTATGTGAACCAAATAAAGCTGTGGTTACAGACTGCTACCCCCTGCCTCATGGTGATGAACTTTTTTTTGCAAACTTAAAAGGTGCAAAGATGTTTTCTACAATTGACCTGGCAAATACATGCCACCAGCTACCACTACATGAAGATAGCAGAGACCTTACTTACAGCACTCATCACACATGATGGCCTCTTCAGATTCTGCCAAGTTCCCTATCGCCTTGCATCTGCCCCCTCAGCCTTTCAGAAAATGATAGATGACATCCTCAAAGGTCTTCCAGGTGTTCAAAACTATTTGGACGATCTCATTATCTATGGCCAAACTGGTGCTGAACATGATCAGAATCTCAATGCTGTTCTTCAGAAACTGAAAGACGTTGGACTAGTGCTCATTGACAGGAAATGCCACTTCAGGAAGCCAGCTTTATGCTTCCTAGGTCACACCATTACTGCCAAGGGTATCCTTCCTGACCAAGAGCACATCGATGCTGTTTTGAGAGCTCCTGCACCAGCTGATGCTGCTACCCTGAGGTCCTTTCTGGGTCTTGTATCCTGGTAATCCAAGTTTTTGCCTCACTTTGCAACAGTTGTGGCTCCTATGCGTGCATGTGCCAGTGACAAAGACTCCTTCAAGTGGACACCTGCAGTACAAGCAAGCTTTGAAGAAGTTAAGCAACTTCTCGTGAACAGTCCTGCATTTGCTCTGTTCAACCCTTCTCTTTGACCTGTGATATCCACAGATGAATGTGACTATGGACTTGGTGCTGTCTTTGCACAAGTACAACCTGATGGTACAGAGAAGCCAGTAGCTTTCGCTTCCCACACACTGACTGAAACTGAACGAAAATATTCCATTATGGAAAAAGAAGCACTTGCCTGTGTGTGGGCTGCAGAAAAGTGGAGAACATACTTATGGGGATGACGCTTCACTCCCCGCACAGATCACCAGGCACTGACAACATTGCTCAGCGTAAAAGGGATAGGTCGAGCTGGTCTGCACGCCTGCTCTGCTTTGATTACGACGTCATTTACCGACCAGGTTCTGAGAATTATACAGCTGATTGCCTCTCTTGCCTTCCCTTGCCTATGTCTTCTAACTCTGCCCCGCCACAGAACCTGAGTTGGTAGCTCAGATCTCTACAACCCTGAGTACCCTGCCTGTGGCTGACTTTCACTCTGCTTGCTCCTCTTGTCCTGAACTGTCAGCCCTGCGCTTGCAGATGGAAAGTGGGTTGGCCTTCCTCCATTAAATCTGTGAGTGAAACACAGACACCATTTTACAAGCTCAAAGATGAGCTTTTAACTAAGGACAATTACATCCTCTGAGGCTTAAGGTTCATTGCATCACTCTCTCTACAACACACATTGATTGCCATAGCTCATGAAAATCACCAAGGGATTGTACGCACAAAACAATACCTGAGAGAACTGTATTGGTGGCCAAACGTTGACTCACAAGTGAAGTCTTGGCTAGACTCATGTACACTCTGCCAGTCTAAAGACAAAACTGCCCATACTTATCCTGCTCCTTTGCAACCTGTTCCACTGCCTGATGGGCCATTGAAAAAGCTTGGACTTGACATAGCTGGACCATTTGAGACTGCTGTTTCTGCCTGCAGGTATGCCATCACACTGACAGACTACTATTCCAAGTGGCCTGAGCATGCCTTTTCAGATTCTATCACTACGGAGGATGTTACACAGTTCCTGAACTTCATTTTCAGTCATCATGGTAACCCAGAGAATAGTGCCACCAATAATGGTCCTCAGTTTACATCTGCTCTTTTTGCTTCATTCCTGTATGACAGAGGCATAGCTAACAGCAAAACTTCAGTTTATTACCCAGCTGCTAATGGAGCTATTGAGAAATTCCATCATGCTCTCAGAAGCTGCATTCAAAGTGCCATCCAACAGCTGTGACCTTGGAAAGAGACTGTGATGAATTGGCTTCAAGTTTACCGTGCAACGGCACATGCAACAACATCCACCTCACCATATGATCTCCTTCGTGGTAGGAAAATGTGCACAAAACTGGACATTGCCTGCCTTGCCATCTGCCATGACTTCTCTGGACACTCAAGCTCGTCATGCAGTTCAGAAACAACAGAACAAAATGTAGCACTACACAGATGCTAAACATGGTGCACACATGCCTTCTTTTCAACCGGGAGAGGAAGTGAGGATCAGAAAACCTCATCATGTTCCTAAAGCTCACCCGCGATTCACAAACCCAGTAACTGTGAAGAAGAGAGTAAGCCCAAACTCTTTCTTACTGAGTGATGGAAGAACCTGGAATGCCTTGTATCTCGCTCACTTTCCTCCAGTTGCTGGACAAGCCCATGACATACCTGGACCGTCACATTCTCACCCTTCTCAAAAGGGTGTAAAGTACAAGCCAAAGTGGCACAAGGACCATATCATGCCATAATATGCATTAGAAAATAATATACAGTAGAAAACTATGATCCTTTTGAAGTTTTGAATGCTATAGTTAAAAAAAATAAGTTGAGCTCAGAGTACAACCGTTGCTCCCCCACATTGAAAGGAGCCAGTTGAGGTGGTTTGGGCATCTGATCAGGATGCCTCCTGGACGCCTCCCACTTGAGGTGTTTCGGGCACGTTCCACTAGGAGGAGACCCCAGAGCAAACCCAGGACACGCTGGAGAGACTATGTCTATCAGCTGTCCTGGGAACGTCTTGGTATCCTCTCTGAAGAGCTGGAGCAGGTGGCCGGGGAGAGGGAAGTCTAGGCTTCTCTGCTTGAGCTGCTGCCTCCGCGACCTGGACTCCCGGAAAAGCGGTAGAAAATGAATGGATGGATGGATGGATGGATGGATGGAAGTTGAGTGCAGTTCTTATTTTAAACATGTTACTGATCTAATGTGCCTCGTGAACTTTTGTTTCAATACTATATGTTAGTGGAAAGAAAGAATGTATAAGTTAAGTTTAATTCTTAAGTTGCAGCCTTACATTATAGTGTAAACCTAACATATGTTTGTCTGCTCTTTACTCCTAACAAGTTGTGCGAGACTGTAATCTTTTACAGAGAGAGATGTTGTGTTCTGTCATTCATGACTTCTTTATTCTCATAGATGGCACTGTTGTATTGGTGATCTCAGTTAAGATGCTAGAAGGAGGAGGAGTCAGACTAATGCTTCAGAAAGTTGACTTCATGTTGCTACTGCGATCTGTATGCATGAATGCTGTTCGACAAGTAAAGTTTTGTTGATATAAGTACACTGCTTCATTATGAATGAATCTTTATTTCAGATAGATTACATTAAAAGATTAAAAGAAAGGAACAGAATAATATAACAAAGGGAAAAAAAATCCAACAAGGTCAAATTAAACAATAACTCCTCGGATTATACAATTCAACATAAGTTATTCGAAATGGGTGATGGCTGAAGCCGCAGCTTATATTGCCCACCCATGTTCCATCTAAGAATTCAAAGATAAAATAAAATAAAAGTGATTACAAATCAGAATAAAGCTAAGGAAAAACGTGACAAAAACTAAGTAACAGCACAACACAGACTGGATATGATAATCCTTATGTGATTTTACATGTTGTTTTGTATATATGTTTGGAGTATTTCTTCCTTTAGTTTTTGTTTAAATTGTCCAAGCGTTGTACATGATTTTAATTCAGGTCCAAAATCGTTCCGTAATCTGGCTCCTTGCACTGAGATACAGTGTTGCTTGGTGGTAGATCTCACTGAAGGTTTTTGAAATATACATGTTCCTCTGAAATGATATTGTTTCTCCCTTATTTGGAACAACTTTTGGATATTTGCGGGCAGTGATAGATTCTTCACTTTAAACATTATTACTGCAGTTTTAAAGTCAACCAGATCTTTCAACTTGAGAGCTTTTAATTTAAGAAAAAGTGGGTTTGTTGGTTCCCTGTAAGCAGCTTTGTTTATCATTCTAATAGCTCTCTTCTGAAGCATAAAGACTAGATATATGTTTGTTTTATATGTATTTCCCCACACTTCGTGAGTCTACACCACAGATAGGATATGACCGGTCCCTGGAGTACAATAAGCACAGAAACATTTGTCAGTGAGCCAAGACTAGTGGTTAAAATGCCAGCTTCAGCAAACCGCCTTGGTAAACGGTAAATGGTGTCACCTTATTCCTGAGGGCGCTGCTGTAGAAACGATTATGAGGGCAATTTCTGGTTTTGGCTGAAGTAGTGATAAATCAGTCAACAAGAGTGGAGTAGTGGGGCATTTAAAATAGCATGTTTAAAAGTGTTTCAAATTTATTTTAATGTATAGTCCACATACCTGTTTTGAAGTCAAGTGGCAGATAATTTCATCAATTGTAGTTTTTGTACTTTTGAATATTTTTGCGTAGTTCTGGTACTTGTTGCTGTTCGTGATGTGAGGCTCCTCACAAACAAGCACAGCTAAATCTGTGGCTTCAACAGCAATGAGTAGATCATGCACCGAAAACTAAAATGGACTGTTGGTGTGATCGGTGGTACAGACACAGGACAGACACAAGAGCACCAGGTATGTTTATGAAAAGTATTACTACAGTAGATGCCTCTCAGATGATGTTGTTACCAAATTTATGCAGATTGTTTCCTCTATGCCATGTGTCAACACAACGGAAATAAGCTATAGACAGCTTGCTCCTTCTGTAATTGATAGCATGGTAGATAGTGTTACAGCTTCTCTACATCAGACTCTAGACTTTTGGCCCCTTTAAAAAAGAAAAAGTCCAATCAGAGACATCTAACTCCTTGGTTTAACACAGAAACTTGTAGCTTAAAACAGAAGACTCGTCAATTAGAAAGAAAGTGGTGCTCCACTAATTTAGGTGAAATCTATTTAGCTTGGAGAAATCATCTTTTAATTTATAAAAATCTCTTAGAAAAGCTAGAATGAGTTATTATTCTACATTAATAGAAGAAAACAAGAATAATCCCAGGTTTCTTTTCAGCACTGTAGCCAGGCTGACAAAGAGCCAGGACTCTGTCAATCCTAGCATTCCCTTAGAGCTTACTAGTCAGGACTTTATGAACTTTTTCAATAATAAAATTTCATCTATCAGAGATAAAATCAATCATAATCTTCCCACCGTTAACTTAAATACAGTAACTACTACAACTCCTTCAATTGATATCTGTTTTGATGAGTTTACTCCAAATGACCTTTTAGAGTTAGACAAAATAATTTCCTCATCCAAGCCTTCAACTTGTCTTTATACCCTATTCCTACCAGGTTATTTAAAGAAGCCTTCCTACTTATTGGTAGCTTTATTCTTCAAATAATCAATTCTTCATTAACTTTAGGCCATGTACCGCAGGCTTTTAAAACAGCTGTAATTAAACCCTTACTCAAAAAGCCAACGCTGGATCCAGGAGTTTTAGCTAACTATAGACCAATCTCTAATCTCCCTGTCATTTCAAAAATCTTAGAAAGAGTTGTTGCTACACAATTATTTGACCACCTGCAGGGAAATGGTTTACTTGAAGAGTTTCAATCTGGGTTTAGAATCCATCATAGTACTGAAACAGCCTTAGTGAAGGTCACTACTGACCTTATCACATCTGATAATAGACTTGTTTCTGTACTTGTCCTTTTAGACCTTAGTGCAGCTTTTGATACTATCGATCATAATATTCTACTTGATAGATTAGAACACTATGTTGGACTTAATGGAACCTCGTTGCAGTGGTTTAGATCTTATTTATCTAATAGGTTCCAGTTTGTTCATGTCAAAAATGAGTTTTCTTTCAGCTCAAAGCTCAGTCATGGAGCTCCACAGGGATCTGTGCTAGGTCCTACTCTTTTTAGTTTATATATGCTTCCGTTAGGCAACATTATTAGAAAGCACTGTATACATTTTCATTGTTATGCAGATGACACACAATTATACCTGTCAATGAAGCCAGATGACAGTAATCAATTAGCCAAGTTAGAAGCATGTCTTAAGGAAATCAAAGCTTGGGTGACTTGCAATTTCCTGCTATTAAATTCAGATAAGACTGAAGTCATTCTTGTTGGTCCAAAAAAACCCTTAGAAATACCTTTCCAAATCAAACTTTTAGTTTGGATGTGGTTACTCTTTCTCTTAATAACTCTGTGAGGAACCTTGGAGTTATTTTTGATCAAGATCTGTCTTTCAATTCACATATTAAATTTGTTTCTAAGATTGCCTTCTATCATTTGCGTAATATTGCCAAGATTAGGAGCATCTTGTCTCAGAGTGAAACTGATCCACGCTTTTGTTAGCTCTAGATTAGATTGTTGTAACTCTTTATTATCAGGTTGTCCTAAAACATCTTTAAAAAGTCTTCAGTTGATCCAAAATGCTGCAGCAAGAGTTTTAACAGGTACTAGAAAGAGAGATCATATCGCTCTGGTTCTGGCCTCCCTTCATTGGCTTCCCATAGAGTTTAGAATTAAGTTTAAAATCCTTCTTCTTACTTACAAAGCTCTAAACAATCAGGCCCCTTTTTATTTAAAAGATCTGATACTACCGTATTATCCTAACAGAGCACTACGCTCCCAAAATACAGGATTACTTGTAATACCTAGAATCTCTAAAAGTACAATGGGAGGCAGAGCCTTCAGTTATCAAGCTCCTCTCCTGTGGAACCAGCTGCCAATCTGGATTTGGGACTCAGACTTGATCTCTGTTTTTAAGAATAGGGTTAAAACCTTCCTTTTTGATATAGCCTACAATTAGGTTAGATCATGTGTTTCTGAACCCTCCCTTAGTTATGCTGCTAATAGGTTTAGACAGCCGGGGGACCTCCAATAATGCACTGGGCTTCGCTCCTTTCTTCACTCTCAACGAAATATTTTTTTTGCTGGTCATTAACATCTGTTTGTTCTCTCCCATAGATTGAGTCCCCATCGTGCTGTTTGCTCTCTACATGTCTGTTCTTTTCATCTTCTCTATCCCCTCACCCCCCCAGCCAGTCACAGCAGATGACTGCCCCTCCCTGAGCCTGGTTCTGCTGGAGGTTTTTTCCTGTTAAAAGGGAGTTTTTCCTCTCCACCATCGCCAAGCGCTTGCTCACAGGGGATCGCCTGATTGCTGGGGTCTTTCTGCAACTGTGGGGGTTCCCCCTACAGTTGAAAGTGCTATGAGATGACTGTTGTTGTGAAATGGCGCTATATAAATAAAGTTGAATTGAATTGAATTTTCACTTGTATGAATATCACAGATCTGACATTTATATATGTCACCAGATGCAAGGCTGCATGAAGTAAAATAATCAATTAAAAATAGTACCAGTTTGCTTCCTAAGGCTTAATGATTTAAGAAAGATATCGAATACTGTATACATATTTTTTTGCATTTGTTGCACTGTATTGGAATGATATGAACTTGATATTAGCAACTTCAGTATGCACTCATTTTTAAATTATCACAAAATATAGATCAATAAAATTTTAAACAATTGTCAGAAAAGGTCTGTACATGTTATGTTCATACATGTTAAGTACATGTTAAGCATTCATGGCATGACAGCAGCATGAGCATTTTAATTTCAGGATAAAACAAACAACTGCAGTTGTCTATATTTACTCTGACATTAAAGCACCCAAGCACGGTGTTGTGGTTCTTTCTGGCTCTGACTAGATTCTACGTCTGCTCTAAGGTAAATTTGATTATGTCCAACATATTTTAACAAAATGCAACCAACTTTATTGCAGTGGAGACATTGATATATCTCAGAGCTTTTATTTGTTTACAGTGTTAGCATTTTAGCAGCAGAGCTAACTAATGGAGCTACAGTCTGCAAGGCCACTTTTTAAGGTCATCTTCTCATCTCTTGATAGTCGTGGGAAGTGGTATGATTATATTACTCTTTTTGAGGTGCAAAAGACCATGTTCCCGCATTTTTGATGCCAAAGTCATTGTTTTGTTTAACAAGGAAAAGTGTCCCGTTTCTGTGACAACTCCACTTTCTAAACTAGTACTGGAAGTTGCGTCCATAATTCACACAAAGCATCATGGGGGCTAGGAATAAGGTGGATATAGTGCATTTAACTCATCATCATTAGCAACATTAGCATGATCACGGTGGAAATATAACAAAATAACCCATAGTGGCGTGAGATATATTGTCGACTGGATTAGTGAACCAGGTGGAAATGATTATTAGGGTGACTGAAATCTAAAGAAAATAACAATATAAACATGAGTTTCCTAGTTCCACTGTTAGCTCTTGAGCTAAGGTCTTTGGCTCCTCATCCATCTACATGATAGACAGCAACAGTGTTGCCAGATAGGAAATGCAGAAATATCGTTCTGTTGCTTTAAAATTCTCGCATTTTGACCCAAACTATCGTATGTGTGAAAACAATTTGAAAAATCACAGGACAGTGCATTTAAAAACAAAGCTGTTTTATGTGCATGGAACTGCAATAACCTACGGAATAAACACATTTGTTACAAACAGTGAGTAATGGAGGTTTGATCTGGAGCCAGAGATGATACAGTATGTGTGTGTTTATTTCCTTTGGCATAATTTTTTCAGAACTGCAATGTCTGACACCAGTTGAATGTTGCAGCAGTGGCAAAATGCTTTAGCCTTGTTCCCAGCAACAGGTTGAAGCCATCCCTTAAATGTACAGTATAATGCCAAGGCAGGGCAATAAAGCTGCTGTGCCCGGCAGGGTTTGTTTTCTTACCAGTGTCTGGGCTGCCGGACTCTTTTCATATTTTTTTCCCTCCAAGTCTGAACTCATGTTTACTTTATAAGTTTGTTGCAGTGCCAGCACAGCTGCACAAACATGAGCTGAGCGTTGCTGATGTGATTGGCAGTGAGGAGGAGCCAGGCAGGTATGAGCTGATCCGGTATGAGCAGGCATGAGTTTCTGGTGATGTGTGGGTGTTCACGTAAATCTTTTGGTGGGTGCATGGAAATGCCAAACTATCGTATATTTGTATACGAAAGTATTGATCATTTATTGTATAGGCCCTAAAACTATTGTATAAATACCATAATTATCGTATATCTGGCAACACTGGACAACTAGGCTGATCAATAACAGCAGCAGGCAGGTGTCAAGGCTAGTGACATTTACCTTTTAGTGAGATTTCACATTTCTTACCATACAGGAAAATACCCAAAAGAGTCAAAACAGCTTCTTAAAGAGAAAAAAAATGATACAAAGGCTATGTGTGTGTGTGTGTGTGTGTGTATGTGTGTTTTAAGAGAAGAGAGTGTGTTGATATATATTTTTGATAATCACATGATCAATAGCTACATTTCAGAAGGTTAAAACTTACAAAGTCAGATAAAGACCCCTTTAAGGCACTCTGCATTTACTTTCCTGTAAGGCCATATTTATACTGTAATATGAGTAAAAAACAAACAAAAAACATCAACAAAGCAAACAACAAAAAAAAGCAAAAAAAAAAAAAAGCTAAAAATGTTTTTTACATTTTAATTAACTTGTCAGGTGAAGCTACTTAAGTTACTTTCCTTTCTTTTTGTTCCGACATACATAACACATGTGAGACTATACACAAAAAGTTGTGTTCCTTTACCATAATCTCCATGGCTGTCCACCGAGATGTTCCCCAGTACATCGCCATGCCTTGGTTTATCACATATGTCATGGCTCGAACAATCTCTGCAGAGAAATCCACAAACCACATCATAACAATGAAAAATTAAGCCTATCCAGTGCAGTGCTCCAGTTCAATAAGAGCATTATAATACCATCACATCAAAGGCAGTATTAAAAGCACACAGGCTTCAAAATAATCTTCAAAACAGAATTAGTTTTTTCTTTTAAGAGAAAAGCTGAAAATGAAAGTGAGATAAAAGCTTGATATGAATTCTCCAATTGTGACATTGTGTTAAAATGACAAGAAACAATAAAGGCAAAATCTGAGCACTTGCCGCTTGAAGTCATTGCTACCTGACTTCAAATGTCATCATCAATTCCTTACGGCTCCGGGGACAAACTAACAAGCTCACATGCTAAACCCCCTCTGATCACATTCAAGCTACTGCATTTTTAATGGTGCAATTAGCTGTAACACTGCTTACTGTGGAAGCCAACAGCAGTCAGGGCCAACAAATACTGAGATTAGTGCTGTCATTAAGGTTATTCCTCATCCCCCCCCTCCCATTCCCCACGCTCACTCCAATTATAGTGAGATCCTTCACTGTGGCAGGGCTCCTGTTTTTCACTCTGCATAACTGCTTCTTGGCAAGACATTGGATTATGCAGGGCGAGGGAGATGACAGAAAAGATAATGGTTGAAAAAAAATGGAAAAGAGAAGATGGAGGTAAAGAGGAAGGAGATAAGCGCACAAAGGTATTTAATCAGCACAAGACTTGAAATTTTTTTTTCCTTTTCCTTGGCAAGTGATAATTAACCTGAAACACAGATGCTTGACTCAATAGCATCCTGCCAAGGGAAATAACATATTAGAAGACAAGAAAACATTCAGTTTCATCCTTCTCTCTTGCTACTTCTGCGTTCCTCACCATCCCTCGCCCTTCCCTCCTGTCACCCTCGCTCTGTTTTCAGCAACACGCTGCTCTCTCATTATAATGCAACCTGGCCCCATTTCCAGCCAATATAGATAAGACAGAGTGCAAAAAAGTTTGAGGAAGGAAGTAAAGTAGTGTCATGGGCTGCCTCCGGCAGACAGTAAAATGACTCCTTAAGGTGGTGTAGAGCACAACAAGGATTTATTCCACAGAACAGGATGATGAAAACATGAAGACAAGTCTGAGCTGTCAAACTCACATATAAGCTTGATATAAGATAACAGACAAGGAACAAGTGTCGGAGGTGCAACCTGTCTCATGACACAGACAAACAATGTTCCAGCCCCAGGCAACAGAAGAGGACAACTAATAAAGGAAACTGGTGATGACCAAACACAAAATAGGTGAGACTAATCAAGGGCCAAAGGATAACATGCACAAGAGGCTACAGGTAGGGAAATAACAAAGGAGACATTCTAAAGTAAGAGCTGGCGCTGGATAACAGGGAACCTAAATAATATTACTCAATACAAACAGACAATAATGGTGCAAATGGTTCAAAAAACAACAAAAGGTATGAACATGGTCAAGGCCATGTCCAGATTGTGACAGTGCCTCCCCAAAGGGCGCATTCCAGACACCCTTGAACAGACACAAAGAAAACAAAAAGCCAGGTGGGTAGAGGGGGGCAAAGGACTGGAGGGGATGAGTCCAAACAAAAACAAAATAAAAACAGTTTACCGGGTGGTCAGCCAGAGTCCAGGGACCATGACCCGGGGATGCACAGCATGCTGGGGGGGCCAACCAGAGTCCAAGGGCCCCCAGAACAGAGAACAGGGTAGGTGGGAGGGACAATTAGAGTCCCTGGGCCATTGGACCAAAGAGAAGGATGGGTCAGGGGGCTGCCCACAGTTCATAGACCCCAGACCAAAGAACACGATGAGTCTGGTGGCTTACCAAGGTCCATAGGCCACCGGATGGATGAGCATGGTGCCGCAGGAGTGTTGCACTCAGGAAACAGCAGTAGGGGCGCTCTGAGCTCAGGCGACCATAGCTGGGGAGCTTTGAGCTCAGGTGACAGTTGCTGCAGAGCCTTGAGCTCATGTGGCGATAACTAGACGATGTCCAGCTCAGACAGCGAAGGCTGGAGCGCATTGAGTTCAGACGATGATGATGGGCGACCTGCTCAGAAGACGAAGGTGGAGAGATTTGCTCAGAAGACCCAGGTGGGGTGGACTGTTCGGACAAATCAGGTGGAGCAGACTACTCGGATGACCCAGGTGGAATGGACCGTTCGGACGACCCAGGTGTAGCATGCAGCTTGGATGATGAAGGTGGAGCGTACAGCTCGGACAAAGATGGATGGCAAATGCCAAACCCAGATAATGGAGGCTGGCGAGCGGCGTGCTCAGGAGCCTGGAATTCCCCGAGGCAGCCACCTTAAATGGGGAAGAAAAAACATATGTTAGTGTTGTGTCCACACAATAATTGTCAGCAGCAGAGACTGGTGGAGAGGACCCAGAGGCAGATGGGAACTGCACTTGGGTCTCCCCACCAGGAGTTAGGCAAGTCTTTTCAAAAGTGGATGTTAAACATAAAAGGGAAAGCACTTGCCTTAAGTCCTGGTCCACTGCTGCTGGGATAACAGTCTCTGGTGAAGCTGCTGGTGGTGTGACGATCTTGGGAGACACTGTAGGAGCAGTGGATGAGGCAGTCTGAAGCTCAACAGCGGATGAGGTGATCCAAGGCTGAGCAGCAGAAGACGTGGCAGCAGCAGAGGAGCTCTGGAGTGGAGAAGGTGATGGAACAGCAGATGAGGAGCTCTAGAGCAGAGAAGCTGACGGAAAAGAAGATGACATGGAGGCAGCTGATGGAACACCAGATGACGAGCTTGGGAGAGAGGAGAGGGAAGAAGCAGATGATGACAGGGGAATAGGGGCGGCAGCAAAAACAAAAAGTGAGGGCTCAGCAACAGTAGGTAGCAGCTGCTGAGGCTCCTCGCTGGGAACAAGGCAAGGTTTCTCACTATTAGATGTTAAAAAATGAGAAAATAGTATTTGCCTTGTCCCCTGCTCCGTTGCTGCTGAGGCTGCCGGTACTATAGAAACTGCCGCTGGAGAACCAGGCGAATCACTCCGGGTGGCTGTGGTGGCCGCCTGGCGAAGAGCTGCTAAGCAGCAGCGAGGAGCTGGAATCGGCCGTGGAGCTGGAGCAGAGGAGAGATGCATGGATATTGTGGAAGCTAGGAGATGTTTCACCATCGGCACAAGCTTCTGTGGTGCCGGAGCTGGCGAGTGGCAAGGGACAGGGATTATAGGCACCAGGGGATGCTTAATCATTGGCACAGGCTTCCGTGGAGAAGACGAGGGAACCTGGCTACGTTTCACCATCAGCACAGGCTCAAAAATGGGGGAAGCCTCTCATCAGTCCAGAGAATGTCCTCCACAGGATGAAGATGGAGAGGAACAGACCAAACAGTCTGGGGCAGCAGCACAGGCTGGGATTCGCCTCAAAACACTCAGCCGTGCCGGCCGGAAAATTGAGGGCTGCCTCCGGAGATGATAAAGCCTGGGTGTTGGAGACAAAGTCCTCCATGGTTCGGACTACCCAACTGTCATCCTTCTCCAGAAAGAAGGTATGTGTGCCCGCAGAGTCTTCCTTTGGCTGGAACATACTGTCATGGCTGCCTCCAGCAGACAGTAAAATGGCTCCTTAGGACGGGTACGGTGTAGAGCACAATAAGGATTTATTCCTCAGAACAGGATGACGAAAACATGAAGACAGTCTGAGCTGTCAAACTCACACACAAGCTTGATATTGATCAGATAACAGACAAGGAACGGGCCCCAGACATGCAACTGACTCACGACACAGACAAACAATGTTCCAACCCCAGGCAGCAGAAGAGGACAACTAATGAAGGAAACTGGTGATGACCAAACACAAAACAGGTGAGACTAATCAGGGGCCAAAGAATAACATGCACAAGAGGCTACAGGTAGGGAAAAACAAAGGAGACATTCTAAAGTAAGAGCTGGCGCTGGATAACAGGGAACCTAAATAATATAAACACTACAGAAAGACAATAATAAACATGAAGACAAGTCTGAGCTGTCAAACTCACATATAAGCTTGATATAAGATAACAAACAAGGAACAAGTGTCGGAGGTGCAACCTGTCTCATGACACAGACAAACAATGTTCCAGCCCCAGGCAACAGAAGAGGACAACTAATAAAGGAAACTGGTGATGACCAAACACAAAATAGGTGAGACTAATCAAGGGCCAAAGGATAACATGCACAAGAGGCTACAGGTAGGGAAATAACAAAGGAGACGTTCTAAAGTAAGAGCTGGTGCTGGATAACAGGGAACCTAAATAATATAAACAATACAGAAAGACAATAATGGTGCAAATGGTTCAAAAAACAACAAAAGGTGTGAACATAGTCGAGGCCATGTCCAGATTATGACAAGCAGATCTAACAGCTGATGGAATTTAATAGGAAATGAACTGAGAGGAGTGTGGAAAGTAAAATGGATACTGAAATCAGTTTAAATAAAGAGTAAAGAATAAGACAAGCTAGTTTATGAGGTCTCTGTTAAAGATGTTACATTAAAACAACTAAAATTTGGACCAGCGAGGACAACCTCAAGTAAGTATGGTGTGTTATTTGCAAAACCGAAAGGCTTTGTACAACAGGGCAAGCAAAAACAGCTAAAATCAGCAAAAGCAGAAAAAGAACAGAAGTTCACTGGTGATGAGCCGACCATGCAAAGACAGTTTTCACTGTCACTTTCCAATACTTTTTGTATAGTTGTGTGTCAGCGTAAAATCTGTTTTTTAATTGTTTGAGGTGATGAATACTCTGGACTGCACACTGTTAGCTCCCCTTTAGTTTTACTTTTACCTTTGTCTCTCATAAGCTGCCAGCAGTTTCAAAAGAAGATATTCACATAGTGCAAACAGACCACATACCAAAGAATAGGGCAGACACCCAAATGTAACTCCATTCTCTGTTTACCACATCCTCACTAAATGGACTGGGCTTAAATTTTGCCCCTGTATGTTTTTCACAGCTCTCTTTATGTTATTCCCCTTTCATTTTCTTTTCCACTTTCTTTGTGTGTTTTGGTTTTGTGTTTGGGTCTTGTGTTTGTCCGCTTGTAGCACCTTGCAGCAGACTAATACTTGTGGAGACATGATAAAGGAAATTCTAAATAACATTCACCTTATATAAAATGAATCAATATTACAAACTCTACTTCCAGTTTCCCAATAAAGTCAGGCATGAGATCATTCATATGCAGATGAAGAAGACCTTTCTTCACCTCAATGCTCTTAGAAGTTAAATACTTAGTTTGCATTGGACAGTTATTCTCTGCCGAAAAAAAAACTGAAAACAACTAACAATTGAAATGTCTGAATACAACCCTCTTTATTAATAACAACAAAAACACCAAGTGATGAGTTGTCACTGATATTTGGTTTTGGATACTATTGTAAATGGTTGAATGCTGATGAACAGACTCACCCTCCATGGGAGTATTACTGTCTGGTCGGTTGGCAAAAACTACATCTACATACTCCAGCTGCATCCTTTGTAGAGAGCCTGTCAGACCTGCGACACACACAGGGACACAGATGCTCAGGTAGTAACTACACTGTCAGGAAATAAAGCATTTTGATGTGTGACAAGTGATAAATTATTGTCTTCCTTTAACAAAATTGAGGGCTGCTCATTAAGGGATTCTCCTGACCCACTTTTGGCTACTGTTAGGAGACTGAAATTGCACAAGTATATTAATACATACATATATCTATAGGTCATGTGGTAATTTGCAGCTCTGAACTCCTACGAGTTTCCATTTCACAGGTGCTAATATGGCGTAAGGTGTTATAATGGAGCCAGCTGAATGCTGAGCGTTCATCAGGTTCCTGTACTTGAGAGGCTGCACACCACGGAAGATGTTCGATGAGAGCAAAGAGACTTAGGGGACGATGCCTCATCATATGACGTACTCAAGCACTGGCATCGACAGTTCGAGTGTGGTCGGACATCAGAGGAAATAGTAGCCACTCTCAGGCGACCACAGTGCGCCATTAATGAAGACACCCTTTGGCAAGTAGAAGCCATGTTTTTGGAGGATTGCTGCATAACCATATCCAACTAGCCAAAGATGTCAAGGTCTTTGCAGGATGTGTGGGAAAAAAACATCTATGACCATTTTTACATGCAGAAGTTGGATTCCCCGGTAGCTCACACCATTTAGAAGCAGGAATGAGTCACATGCTCCCAGGCTCTCTTGGCCATCTACCAAGAAAACCAGGGGGACTTCTTCAACATACTATTCACGCAGGACATACATGGATCCATCACTATGATCGAGAGACTAAAGCACAGTTGAAACAATAGAAATATTATGACTCACTACTGCCGAAGAAGACACGCGTCCAATCCTTGGCAGGCAAGGTCATGCTCACGGTCTTTTGGGACCAGCATTGAGTATTGATGATGGGCTTCCTTGCAAAGGGTACCACAATTACCGGGACTTATGCTTCACTGCTGCAGAAATTGCAGAAGGTCATCAAAACAGAGAAGTGCGGCATGCTGACCAAAGGTGTCCGCCTCTTGCAAGATAACGCCCCAGTTCACAATTCACATGTTGTCCAGATGGCAGCACAGTCCTGTGGCTATGAAATCCTTCCTCATCCCCCCTCAAGGCTTGTGCATACGTGGCACGGGTTGTTGCATGAGCGAATAGTGACGCCACTTAATCTCTGCAAGTTCGCATACCATGTGCATGGGGCACCTTGAGTTTTTGAGCAATGATGATTTTATCTGTTATTTTGAGAGACCAAACTAAAAACAAGTACATCTATCTTGATCTAATATGTTTCATTTTAGAGAGATTACCATTTTAAAACACCCAATTAATAAGAGTTTGTTTTTTAATGTATAAACAACAAAAACATCTGTGCCAAAATAAATGTGCAAACATCAGAAAGCACTTGTATAAGAATGAATCTATACACTACATGTCAGAAAAAAAAATCTTCCCCACTGCCATTTGTTTTAATGAGCCGACTGCGCAGTGTGTGCCAACTTGCAAAAATCCGGAGGTGCATGACCAGCAGAAACTACAAAAAAGTGCCCCACGCGACATCACTCATGATGCCAATTTTGGTGCGCATGGTCCTTCATGAGGGTCAGCACGTCAAGTATAGACCGGGCTTTACTCTCCTGACCTCACACCATCTGACTTCCATCTCTTTCCAACCATGAAGTCACTTTTGAAGGGCAAGCACTTCCAAGATGATGAAACACTGATTTCTGAGGTCAAGTTGTGGCCTCTGACACAACCTTCAGACTTCTACAGGTGAGGTCTCCACAGCTGCATAAAGTGATGGGAGAAGTGTGTGACCCTTGGTGGTACCTATGTAGAGAAAGACTAATAACTGTGCCAAGTTTGGTTTCTCTCAGTCCATGGGAAATCTTTAATGAGCAGCTCTCATATTTAGAGCTATATCATTGTGCTGATTAAGTTTGTGTTTGCATGCCTCACCTTCAATAATGTGTTTCCTTGACAGTCCTCTCTCTGTCTCCGCTCTGGTAGGATGAAGCAAAAAAATTTATAAACTCGATTTACATTTTTGTGTTTGAAGTTTTTAGAAATACAAACTAAATATTAAACTTACAGTGCATCTGGAAAGTATTCACAGCACTTCACTTTTTCCACTTTGTTATGTTATGTTACAACCTGATTCCAAAATGAATTAAATTCATTTTTTTTCCTCAAAATTCTACACACAATACCCCATAATGACAATATGAAAAAAAGTTTTCCTGAAATTTTTGCAAATTTATTAAAAATAAAAAACTAAGAAATTACATGTACATAAGTATTCACAGCCTTTGCTCAAAACTTTGTTGACGCACCTTTGGCAGCAATTACAGCCTCAAGTCTTTTTGAATATGAAGCCACAAGCTTGGCACACCTATCTTTGGGCAGTTTGGTCCATTCCTCTTTGCAGCACCTCTCAAGCTCCATCAGGTTGGATGGGAAGCGTCAGTGCACAGCCATTTTCAGATCTCTCCAGAGATGTTCAATTGGATTCAAGTCTGGGCTCTGGCTGGGCCACTCAAGGACATTCACAGAGTTGTCCTGAAGCCACTCCTTTGATATCTTGGTTGTGTGCTTAGGGTCGTTTTCCCGCTGAAAGATGAACCGTCGCCCCAGTCTGAGGTCAAGAGTGCTCTGGAGCAAGTTTTCATGCAGGATGTCTCTGTACATTGCTGCATTCATCTTTCCCTCTATCCTGACTAGTCTCCCAGTTCCTGTGGATGAAAAACATCCCCACAGCATGATGCTGCTACTAACACTGGCGTGGTTATGAACGGTGCCTGGTTTCCTCCAAACATGACGCCTGGCATTCATGTCAAAGAGTTCAATCTTCATCTCATCAAACCAAAGAATTTTGTTTCTCATGGTCTGAGAGTCCTTCAGGTGCCTTTTGACAAACTCCAGGCGGGCTGCCATGTGCCTTTTACTAAGGAGTGGCTTCCATCTGGCCACTCTACCATACAGGCCTGATTGGTGGATTGCTGCAGAGATGGTTGCCCTTCTAGAAGGTTCTCCTCTCTTCACAGAGGAAAGCTGGAGTTCTAACAGTGACCATCAGGTTCTTGGTCACCTCCCTAATTAAGGCCCTTCTCCCCCGATCGCTCAGTTTAGACGGCCGGCCAGCTCTAGGAAAAGTCCTGGTGGTTCTGAACTTCTTCCATTTATGGATGATGGAGGCCACTGTGCTCATTGGGACCTTCAAAGCAGAAGAAATTTTTCTGTACCCTTTGCCAGATTTGTGCCTCAAGACAATCCTGTCTCAGAGGTCTACAGACAATTTATTTGACTTCATGCTTGGTTTGTGCTCTGACATGCACTGTCAACTGTGGGGCCTTATATAGACAGGTGTGTGCCTTTCCAAATCATGACCAATCAACTGAATTTACCACAGCTGGACTCCAATTAAGCTGTAGAAACATCTCAGGGATGTTCAGTAGAAACAGGATGCACCTGAGCTCAATTTTGAGCTCAAGGCTGTGAATATTTATGTGCATGTGATTTCTTAGTTTTTTGTTTTTAATAAATTTGCAAAAATCTAAAAAAACAAAAAAACTTTTTTCATGTTGCCATTATGCAGTATTGTGTGTAGAATTTTGAGGAAAAAAATGAATTGAATCCATTTTGGAATAAGGCTGTAACATAACAAAATGTGGAAAAATTGAAGTGCTGTGAAGACTTTCCGGATGCACTGTATTACATACATTTTGTGGATGGTGTAGTTACAATAAATTAAAATAAACCCATCCATATGAACAAAGAAACACTTTTCAGATCATACTACTTGTTGTGTAGAGAGTGTGGTGTGTGTGTGTGGCCCTTAGTGACATGATTCGAGACCCAGAAAGCAGACACAGACTCACGAATAAACTCAACTATCTTTTATTGTGCAATGTGTGTATAAATGTGCGTGTGTGCAAGAGTATAACAGCCGGGGTGAGCAGAGCACCGTATAGACTGGCAACCTGTAGGCGAGTTGGTGAGTTGCACAGGCGAGGTCCCGAAGGCTCCGGCCAGAGAGACAGTGTCTTCGGCCCCGGCTGCAGAGGAGATGAGAGGTGGACTTGGTGCAGTGCAGGGTGCGCTCGGTCTGCCGCCGTGGATTTCCACCTGTGCACAGGGGAGTAGAGCGTAGAGTGGTAACGAGGATTGGAGTTGGCTTACTTGGGACTGGGGAAGTGGGACTCCTAGAAGAGCGACAAGGAAAGGAAGGAATCTCAGGAGCTGGAACTCCGGAACGTACAATAGGTGACGAAGCAGTGTAGAGGTCCTTGCCAAACCAGGGAGCTAGACGACTCTGTGCAGACCAGAGGGCAGCACGGCTTAAGTAGGCAGGATGATGAGGAGAGCAGGTGTGCGCGCAGCTGTGGAGGAATTAGGCAACAGGCAGGCAGAGCAGATCACCACAGTACTCCCCCCCACGTGACGCCTCTCGGAGACCAATCCAACCTACCCAGGTGCGTCTGGTGGAAGCCCCTGATGAGCTGAGGATCCAACAAGAAGGAGGAACGCACCCAGGACCTCCATTCAGGACCGTACACCCTCCCAGTCCACCAGGTACTGCAGGCCGCGACCCCGGCGATGGACGTCCAGAATGGTGTTGACCTTCCACACAGGGTCGCCATTGATCACAACCGGTGGAGGTGGCGTCTTGGGAGGGGGGCACAGAGGGCTGGAGCAGAACAGCTTCACCTGGGAGACGTGAAAGGTGGGACAGATGTGGAGGGAGGGGAGGAGAGCTAGGCGCACAGCCACAAGATTCACAATATGTGTAATAGCAAATGGACCAATGAAACGCTGAGAGAGTCTTCTAGACTCAGCCTTGAGGTTGATATTTTTAGTAAAAAGCCATACCTGTTGCCCAACCCGGTAGGGTGGAGCCGGGGTCCTGCAGCGGTTGGCGATGGTGGAGTTGCGATCCGCCGTGCATCGCAGCATGGCCCGGGTAGCCTTCCACAACCGGCGACAGCACCTCAGGTGGGCACGCACCAAAGGCACTGCAATGTCTCCCCTCTCCTCGGGAAACAGCGGGGGGTTGTAGCCCAATGAAGCCTTGAATGGAGACATACCTATGGCAGACGAAACGGTGGTGTTGTGAGCGTATTCAACCCATGGCAGGTAGGAGCTCCAGGACGCTGGGTTGGTGGTGGTGATGCACCGTAGCGCTGCCTCCAGCTCCTGATTGGCATGCTCACACCGGCTGTTGCTCTTTGGGTGGTACCCTGAAGACAGGCTCATCGTAGCCCCAATGGCGTTGCAGAAGGCTTTCCATACCTGAGAGATGAACTGGGGCCCATGGTCGGACATGATGTCCAGGGGGATACTGTGAAGGCTCACCACATGGAGAACGAGCAGATCTGCAGTCTCCTTCGCTGTGGGCAAGCCCTCCAGGGGAATGAAGTGGGCTGCCTTGGAGAATCTGTCCACTATGGTGAGGATGACAGTGTTGTTAGTAGAGGATGGGAGGCCGGTGACGAAATCCAGAGCCACGTGGGACCAGGGCCTGCCGGGGATAGGAAGAGGATGAAGCAGGCCAGCCGGAGGAGAGGAGGACATCTTGCCGGTAGCACACTGGGGACAGGCGCGGATATACTCCCCGACATCCCTCCAGAGCGATGGCCACCAAAAGGTCCTCTGTAGTAGAGTCACTGTGCGTGCCATCCCCGAATGGCACAAGAGCTTGGAGGAGTGGGCTCAATTTATCACTTCGCCCTGGACGGCAGAAGGCACATACAGCCTCCCCGCTGGCTCCCTCGCCCGGGTCCGCCTCGGTTTACTGCGCTCTAAGAACCCTCTCCTTAATACCCCATGAGAGGGTGCCAATGATACATGATGGGGGGATAATGGGGTGAGCTGATACTTCTGCAGCATCCGAGGTGAATTGCCTAGACAGAGTGTCAGGCTTGGTGTTCTTGGACCCCGGGCGGTAGGTGACGGTACAGTCGAACCGGCCAAAAAACAGGGACCAGCGGGCCTGGCGCGCATTCAGTCGCTTAGCCGTCCTGAGGTATTCCAAGTTCTTATGGTCGGTCCAGATGATGAACGGCTGGGAGGCTCCCTCCAGCCAGTGGCACCACTCCTCCAGTGCCTGCTTCACCGCCAGGAGCTCCCTGTCCCCGATGTCATAGTTCCTCTCCACCGGGGAGAGACGGCGGGAGAAGAACATGCAGGGGCGAATCTTGTCGTCGACAGGAGAGTGCTGAGACAGAACAGCTCCTACTCCAGAGTCCAAAGCATCTACTTCCATCAAGCACAGTAGAGCGGGGTCCACCTGCATCAGAATCGGAGGAGAGGAGAATAATGATTTCAGTGCCAAAAAGGCAGCTTCAGCCTCCTCCGTCCACCAGAAGGACACCTTGGAGGAGGTGAGGCGAGTGAGAGGAAGGGCAGTGAGGCTGTAATTTTTTATGAAGCGGCGGTAGAAGTTGCCAAATCCCAGAAACTGCTGTAACTGTTTCCAGAATGAAGGAGTCGACTACTCTACCACCGCTTTTACCTTGGTTGGGTCCGTGATGACTTTGTTGTGCGAGATGACAGAGCCCAAAAATGACATGGAAGGAGTGTGGAACTCGCACTTCTCCGCCTTCACGAGGAAAGGAAGGAATCTCAGGAGCTGAAACTCCGGAACGTAAGTGATGAAGCAGTGTAGAGGTCCTTGCCAGGCCAGGGAGCTAGACGACTCCGTGCAGACCAGAGGGCAGCATGGCTTAAGTAGGCAGGATGATGAGGAGAGCAGGTGTGCACGCAGCTGTGGAGGAATTAGGCAACAGGCAGGCAGAGCGGATCATCACACTTAGGGCTTGCTGTACCCACCCTGGGTGTGATGTCAGGCGGGCTACGGCCAGACTGTATATACAGTAGTTCTTTGTGTGTTCAATAAAGGAGAGTTCACTGCATGGCATAAGACTGACTCTGACTCTTATTACCGACATAACATTTTGGCGACGAGAGAAAAACTATGGAGGCATATGGGCTACCTCCACCTCTGCCGTCATTTCTGGAGTGTCCGGGGGAGCCAGCGATCCTGTGGCTGGACTGGATGGTTGTGCTTGGGGGATACATCGCTGGGCTGGGCCTGGGTAGACTCGACGGAGACCGAGGACAGGCGCTTCTGGTCCGTCGTCTCGGCGTGGAAGGTAGGAGAATTCTCAGCATGTTGGGAGAGACGGAGCTTTATGTGGATGCTGTTGGGCGGCTGGCTGGAGATTTTGCCAAACTTCCAAGGGACAAGAAGCTGGGGCTGTGGGTAGTGAGACTGTTGGCGCCAAGAGGAGCTAAGCAAGTTAGCTCGGAGGAGCTAAGGGCTCAGTCTGTGGCAATGGGAAGGTTAGCCACGAAGCTAGGTGTGTGCCAAAACCAAGCTACAAGCTACCAGCTGGGTATCCAGGGGGAATCGGACCCCCTGGTTACCGAAGATGGCGAGCCAGCTGAGGAGCTCAACACGGTGTGTGACCGTAGCGCTGGTGGTGATGATGGTGTGGCGAGCAATGACAGCATGGAGGGAGAGCAGCAACTGGACTCAACTGAGTTTTCCCCACAGCTGGAGTCCGGGCAGCCGGAGAGCGGGAGCGAGCGTGCTGAAAGCCTCAGGAAGCAGCAGCGACAGCCGGATGCACAGGCAACGCAGTGCCTTGGACGAAGGTGCTGGGCGCAGCGGCGAGGCGCCCGGGTCAGTGAGTGACGCCGGCGAGAGTGATGCTGTGAGCCCCAGGAGAGAGCAGCGACAGCCGGGCGCAGAGGCAGTGCAGTGGAACGCCTTGGACAAGGGTGCTGGGTGCAGAGGCGAGGTGAATGGGTTGACGAGCGATGCCGACAAGCGGGCTAAGGTTTTCCCCGAAGTCTGGCCACAGGGGGCTGGAGTGTCTGGGGCTACAATGGCGGTAGCTGCAGCGGTGTTGAAGGTGGTTGGAGGTGGACCAACAGGCATGGAGGGACTGTGTACCGGGCAGCAGCACTGCGGGTCCAGACGAGAGAAGCGGCCAAGGGTGAGGAAAAGAGACATTTTCACTGGGGAGGTCAGCTTCGATCCCGGTGGCAGGCGGCTGCCAGGGACGTGCATGCCGTGGGGCTGCCCTGGGCCCCTGAGCTGGGTTTACCCCTGGCTGCCGTTGGACATTGGTGTAACATGAACACTTTGCTGTATATATGTTATATGTTTATTGGTGTGCATGTGAATGGTTGTTGTGAAATGGGATTATTTTGGGAATTTTATTTAGTTCAGAGACACGGTCTTAGTTTTTTAGTTGTTTTTGGGTGAATGTGTTAGGCCATCACTGTTCACTGTTTCCTGCTATTTCCCTTAGTGCATGATTCAGGTCCTAAATAAGGGAGGGTCTTGATTGTGTATAAGATAAGATAAGCCTTTATTAGTCCCACAATGGGGAAATTCCAGGATTGCAACAGCACAGGGATAGCAACACTCAGAGCAACAATCAGAAGGCAAGAAAAAACAAGAACAGCTAGTATACATATGTACATATTACTATAAATATATATATATATATATATATATATATATATATATATATATATATATATACAACACATTGCCATCTACAGAAGTTCTCTGATGACTCTGCGATCGTTGGTCTCATCTCCAGCGGAGATGAAGCTGAGTACAGAGGGCTTATCCAGGACTTTGTGGACTGGTGCCATCGGAACTGCCTCCAGATCAACGCGAGGAAAACTAAGGAGCTGGTGGTGGACTGCCGCAGGCATGGGCAGCCCCTCACAGCACCAGTAAATATACAGGGAACAGACATCGAGATGGTGACATCCTACAAGTACCTGGGTATTCATCTGAACAATAAACTAGACTGGTCACACAATACTGACGCACTCTACAAGAAGGGACAGCGCAGGCTGTTCCTGCTGAGGAGACTCAGGTCTTTTGGTGTACAAGGGGCGCTGCTGAAGTCATTCTATGACACGGTGGTGGCATCAGCCATCACTTTTGGAGTGGTCTGCTGGGGCAGTGGCATTACTGCAGCCGATAGGAAGAGACTGAACAAACTGATTAAGAAAGCTAGCTCTGTCCTGGGGCAACGCCTTGATCCGATGGAGGAGATAGGAGAGAGAAGGACGGTGGCTAAACTGTCATCTCTGCTGGAGTCCGAGTTCCACCCTATGCAGGACATACTGGATGCACTGAGGAGCTCATTTAGCAGCAGACTACATCATCCCAGGTGCACAACCGAGAGGTTTCGTAGGTCCTTCCTACCAACGGCTGTCAGACTGTACAACCTAAGCAGGGCTGCTCGCAGAGATAGCAAAAAGACGTAACAAACTAATAGTTTTTTGAATGCAAAAGATGCAATAGACTTACACAATGGTCCCCTCCGGCATACAACTAGGAACATACCGGTCGCTATGGAGGGTGAGAATATGTATGGGCACATAATCATACCATGTAGGATAACTAAATAGACGGTTATGCTGTTTCATCCCACCTAGCAACAATGCTCTGCACTGTGTGTGTTTATATATTTACATATTTATTCCATCTAGCTACAATGCTCTGCATTGGGTGTGTTTATATTTATATATCTATATATTTATTCCATCTAGCTACAATGCTCCGCACTGTGTTTTTATATATCTACATATTATTCCATCTAGCTACATTGCTCCGCACTGCGTGTGTTTATATACTTGCATATTTATTCCACCTAGCTGCAATGCTCCATACTGTGGGTGTTTATATATTTACATATTTATTCCATCTAGCTACAATGCTCTGCACTGTGTGTTCATATATTCATATATTTACTCCATGACATAACGCACGGCTCAGGAGACGCACACACACAGGCTTAGAGTAGTTCAAAGAGTTTATTAACAACAGGAGTGAATGAGTGCGTGTCTGCGGGATGTAAATGTGTTGGTGATGGTGTCTGCTCCAGGCACAGAGGCAGGTGACCGTACAGCCGAGCAACCCTATGGAGAGAGCACAGGGAGAGGGTGACGGGCATACACCAACACAGGAGGAATTTATGGCGAGAGAAGGACTTACTTGGTGGGTCAGGACAGCTGGCACAACAAGGGGGTGAAGCCCGGAAGACAGCCACCTGGAGAGCTCTGTACAGCAGCGAGGATTGGGCGATGGAGAGGAGATGTCCGCCGCTGGGAAATCCACCTGTGCACAGGGGAGAAGACTGAAGAGAAAAGGTAAGCGATCTTCTTACCAAAATGGTTACGCTGAAGGGAAGTATGCTCACAACGGTGAGGGACGAAGTCTGACGGCTTCAGGCCGAGCCTCCGGGCGAGACGGCCTTTATCCCTCGCCGCTGATGATTGGCAGGTGTGTGAGCAGGTGGCGCCGCTGATGAATGGCGCGGCGTGACAGTACTCCCCCCTCTAGCAGCGCCTCCTGGCGATGGCTTATCCGGGTGCGCTCGGTGGAAGTCCGCGATGAGCGATGGGTCCAACACAAACGACGGGGGCACCCATTGCCGATGCTCGGGCCCATAGCCCTCCCAGTCCACCAGGTATTGCAACCCACGGCCTCGGCGCCGGGAGTCCAGGATGGAGGAGACGGACCAGGCCGGATGGCCACCAACCATCCGGGGCGCGGGTTGCGCTGCAGGAGGAGGGCAAAGGGGGTCAGTGACTGCCAGTTTCACCCTCGACACATGGAAAGTGGGATGGATGCGGAGGGAGGGGGGGATAGCCACGCGCACAGCCACCGGGTTGATGATCCGGGTGACGGGAAAGGGACCCATGAATCGCTGTGCCAGCTTCCTCCTCTCGCCTTTTAATGTGACGTCCTGGGTAGACACATACACGAGTTGCCCAACTCTGTACGCCGGGGCAGGTCTTCTGTGCCGGTCCGCCACGGTCCTGTTGCGCTCCGCTGTGCGTAAAAGCGCATGACGCGCGGCAGCCCAGGTGGAGCGGAACTGCCTAAGGTGCGCCCTAACGGAGGGGACAGTCACCTCGTTCTCCTGCGCTGGAAACAGCGGGGGGTCGTAACCCAGGGACGCCTTGAAGGGGGACATCCCCGTTGCAGAAGAGCGGGCGGTGTTGTGGGCATACTCCACCCAGGCGAGATGGTTGCTCCAACGTCGGCTTGGATCTGGTAACACAGCGGAGCGCAGCCTCCAGCTCCTGATTGGTCCTCTCACACTGCCCGTTAGACTGGGGGTGATGGCCGGAGGAGAGGCTCACCTTGGCTCCGATGGCGTTACAGAAGGATCTCCAAACCTCGGACGAAAATTGGGGGCCCCGGTCCGAGACCACGTCCACCGGAATCCCGTGCAGCCTGACCACGTGTTGGACGAGGAGGCCCGCCGTCTCCAGGGCAGTAGGGAGACCCCGCAGGGGAATGAAGTGCGCCGCCTTGGAGAAACGGTCCACAATGGTCAGGACGGTGTCAAAGGAGTTGGAAACGGGGAGTCCGGTGACGAAGTCCAGTGCGATGTGCGACCAGGGCCTGCCGGGGACGGGCAGAGGCTGGAGCAGACCCGCTGGGGGGGCATTTCCCGACTTGCTGGTGGCACAGATTGGGCAAGCCCGGGCGTAGCGGGCTGCATCCCTCCGCAGGCCTGGCCACCAAAAGGACCGCTGGAGGAGGCTGATCATCCGAGAGGTGCCGGGATGACAGGTGAGCCGAGAGGTGTGGAGCCAGTGGATGACCTCTCCTCGGACCGCAGATGGGACGAACAGTCTTCCCTCCGGTCCGCCGCCAGGATCAGGTTCCACCTCCTGCGCCTTCCGGATCTTGTCTTCAATGTCCCAAGAGATGGCACCGAGGACGCACGACCTGGGCAGGATAGTGTGGGGCGTCTCCTCAGCCTCCACGGGGGTGAACTGCCTAGAGAGGGCGTCAGGCAGGCCGTTTTTGGAGCCCGGCCTGAAGGTGATCGAGAAGCGGAACCTGGCGAAGAACAAAGACCAGCGCGCCTGGCGGGCATTCAGGCGCTTGGCAGATCGTAAATACTCTAAGTTCTTGTGGTCCGTCAGGACCACAAACGGCAGGTCCGCCCCCTCTAGCCAGTGGCGCCACTCCTGTAAGGCGAGTTTAATGGCCAGGAGCTCTCTGTCCCCCACATCGTAGTTCCTCTCCGCCGGGGACAGGCGCCGGGAGAAGAAGGCGCACGGCCGCTTGGCGCCATCGTCAGGTGACCGCTGGGATAACACTGCTCCCACTCCCGTGTCCGATGCGTCCACCTCCACAATGCACTGCAGCGCGGGGTCGACCTGGCGAAGGACCCGGGAGGAGGAGAACTCCGCCTTCAGCGCCCTAAAGGCAGCAGCGACCTCTTCAGTCCACCGGAACGGGACCTTCGGGGACGTGAGGCGGGTCAGCGGTCCGACGATCGAGCTGAAATTTGGGACAAAGCGGCGGTAAAAATTGGCGAAGCCAACAAACTGTTGCACCTGCTTCCGGGATGCGGGAGTAGGCCACTCCACCACCGCCTTCACCTTCTCTGGGTCTGGGAGCACCTGATCTTGAGCGATGATGAATCCCAGGAAGGATGTGGTCCTAGCGTAGAATTCGCATTTCTCAGCCTTCACGTACAGACGATTCTCCAGCAGTCTTTGGAGGACCCGCCTCACATGGACCTGGTGCTCGTCCCTGGACCTGGAGAAGATAAGGATGTCATCCAGGTAGACGAACACAAAAAGGCCGATGAAATCCCGGAGGACGTCATTAATGAGGCGCTGAAAGACGGCAGGAGCGTTGGTCAGCCCGAACGGCATGACGAGATACTCAAAGTGGCCGTTCGGGGTACGGAAGGCTGTCTTCCATTCATCTCCCTCCCGGATCCGGACGAGGTGGTAAGCGCTGCGTAAATCCAGCTTGGTAAACCAGGTCGCCCCCTGGAGGGAGTGAAAGGCAGTGTCCATGAGGGGCAGGGTGTAACGGTCCCTCTCAGTGATGTCATTCAGCGCTCGGTAGTCTATGCAGGGGCGGAGGGATCCGTCCTTTTTCCCGACAAAGAAAAACCCTGCCCCCACGGGTGACGACGATGGGCGAATAATCCCAGCGCTCAGAGATTCCTTTAGGTATGTATTCATGGTCTCCTTCTCCGGCGCCGACAGGCTGTAGAGCCGACCAGATGGCAGGGGAGCCCCCTGGCGGAGGTTGATGGCACAGTCATATGGTCGATGCGGGGGAAGAGACATAGCTTTCGATTTGCTAAATACCATACCCAGGTCGTGAAATTCTGGAGGCACCAGTGACAGGTCCGGAGGTGCTGTATCCGCCACAGGGGGAGCCGCGGATGGGGAGCAGGCAGCGGACTGAAGGCAGGTGCCCATACAGAAGGTACTCCATGCCGATACCCCAGCGGACCTCCAGTCCAGGACAGGGTTGTGGAGGCGTAGCCAGGGATACCCCAGGATGACGGGCGACACAGAGTTGGGCAGGACGTAAAATACCATCTCCTCCCGGTGGTTCCCTGAGATGATGACTGGGACAGGCATGGTCTGGTGAGAAACTCTCCCAAGGGAGGCACGGGAGAGATGGACCAGGGAGATGGGGTGTTTTAATGCCTGACAGCGGATGCCCAATCGGGTTGCCAGGCCTTGTGAAATGAAGCTGCCCTCTGCGCCCGAATCCACCAGTGCGTGGGTGAGGTGCCCAGTGGGATTGTGGCAAAAACGGATGGGCAGCTTTAATTGGGTGAGAGAGTCTAACCGGTTGGGATCCGCGAGGCTCCCTACAGCGATTCGCGGACCCCGCCGACTGGCTTTCCGCGGGCAACGCTCCACAGTGTGTTGGTCACCTCCGCAATACATGCAGAGGCCCAACTCACGGCGGCGTTGTTTCTCCGCAGGGGAAAGCTTGGTCCAGCCCGTCACCATCGGCTCCGACTCCTCGGGGCACAATGCTGGCGGCGCCGCCAGGGGGCGAGCTTGGAACAGGTGCGGCGAGACTCCACGAGGGCGAGAAGAAGAAGACTTCCGCCCCGAGGAGCGCTCGCGCAGCCTGTTATCCAAACTTATCGCTAAGGATGTCAGCTCCGCTAGCGTCCCAGGGATATCCCGTCCAGCCAGTTCATCCCTCAGATCACTATTGAGGCTGCGGAGGAACAGGCCACAGAGGGAGCGATCCTCCCAGCCCAATTCCTCCGCCGCTACCCGGAAGTCGACCGAGTAGTCCGCTGCCGACCGGCCTCCCTGCTGGAGAGCGAGGAGCCGATCGACCTGGACCGTCTCGGTTTGAGAATGGTCAAAGACCTCCAGGAAGCGCCTCACGAACTGGTCATAGGTGAGGGTGGCATAACTGGGCCTCGCCATTACGGCGTAGGTCCAAGTTAACGCACGCCCCTCCAGAAGATTCCCTATGTAACCAATCCGACTGTGATCCGAGGGAAAATCTCCGGGCACACGGTGGAACACGGACTCACACTGCATAATGAACCCCCGCGCTCCGCCGAGCTTACCGCTAAAGCGGGCGGGGGTCGGAATCGGTGTGAGCCGAACCGGTGCCACTGGAGCCGGCTGGACGGCCGCTGGAACAGCAGGAGCCGCGCCACCCTGGCGAGCCGGGGGGAACGGCTGTTGAGGATCCAAGCGGCCCAACCGGTTAGTTAAATTCAATAATTGATTAAAGATCACCTGTTGTTGATAAGCTATTTGATCCACTCTAGCCTCGAGAGTGGAAAACCGGTGTGCGAGCCCGCCGTCCGCCGAGCCGCTCTGCTGAAGCCGTACTGACATAACGCACGGCTCAGGAGACGCACACACACAGGCTTAGAGTAGTTCAAAGAGTTTATTAACAACAGGAGTGAATGAGTGCGTGTCTGCGGGATGTAAATGTGTTGGTGATGGTGTCTGCTCCAGGCACAGAGGCAGGTGACCGTACAGCCGAGCAACCCTATGGAGAGAGCACAGGGAGAGGGTGACGGGCATACACCAACACAGGAGGAATTTATGGCGAGAGAAGGACTTACTTGGTGGGTCAGGACAGCTGGCACAACAAGGGGGTGAAGCCCGGAAGACAGCCACCTGGAGAGCTCTGTACAGCAGCGAGGATTGGGCGATGGAGAGGAGATGTCCGCCGCTGGGAAATCCACCTGTGCACAGGGGAGAAGACTGAAGAGAAAAGGTAAGCGATCTTCTTACCAAAATGGTTACGCTGAAGGGAAGTATGCTCACAACGGTGAGGGACGAAGTCTGACGGCTTCAGGCCGAGCCTCCGGGCGAGACGGCCTTTATCCCTCGCCGCTGATGATTGGCAGGTGTGTGAGCAGGTGGCGCCGCTGATGAATGGCGCGGCGTGACACTCCATCCAGCTACAATGCTCTGCACTGTGTGTCTGTGTGTGTGTGTGTGTATATATATATTTTATAGTAATATGTACATATGTATATTAGCTGCTCTTGCTTGCTTGTTTTTTCTTGCCTTCTGATTGTTGCTCTGAGTGCTGCTATCCCTGTGCTGTTGCAATCCTGGAATTTCCCCGTTGTGGGACTAATAAAGGCTTATCTTATCTTATCTTATCTTATATATATATATATATATGTATATATATATATATATATATATATATATATATATATATATATATATATATATATATATATATATATAGGCACACAGTGCGGAGCATTGTGGTTGGTGGATGTGCAGCAGAAAGTCTAAGCTCTCTCTTCACGGATGCGGCGGGCCAGCTGGATGTCTTTGGGCATGATGGTGACCCTCTTGGCGTGGATGGCGCACAGGTTGGTGTCCACGAAGAGACCCACCAGGTAGGCCTCGCTGGCCTCCTGCAGAGCCATGACAGCGGAGCTCTGGAAGCGCAGGTCGGTCTTGAAGTCCTGAGCGATCTCCCTCACCAGGCGCTGGAAGGGCAGCTTACGGATGAGCAGCTCCGTGGATTTCTGGTAGCGACGGATCTCTCTCAGAGCCACGGTACCGGGCCTGTAACGGTGAGGCTTCTTCACTCCGCCGGTGGCCGGAGCGCTTTTTCCGAGCAGCCTTGGTGGCCAGCTGCTTCCTGGGGGGCTTTTTCCTCCAGTAGATTTACGGGCGGTCTGCTTGGTTCTTGCCATCGCTCTTTATTATTCTGTCTTATATTTCTTGCACGCCGCCTAAACTCCAGCCCGGCACCCACGTCGTTTTCGCTACAGTTCCTCGGTATGTCGAGTTTCTCCATTAGCACCAGGTGGCGGTTGAATGCTAGCTAGCTCTTCCCTGCTGTATCGTCTCCTGCTGTAAACAGAGGCTCCGTCCGCCGACTCGGGAGACCTTTGGGGCAATCTGTGTGTCCGTGATATATATATAGAGTGAAAGGTGTAGAAAGAAGAAGGAAGATAAAAAAAAGGCAGTTGCAAAAGGCAGCCAACTCGTGTGGCGCCGCCGGTCCGGCGGAACCGGAACCGGAAAAAAAAAAAGTGGTATGTGTGTATGTGGTTCGGGATTTCCTAAAGGGGAGAGAATGTTGTGTAGAGAGCGTGGTGTGTGTGTGTGGCCCTTAGGGCTTGCCGTACGCACCCTGGGTGCGACATCAGGCGGGCTACAGACAGACTGTATATAGTTCTGTGTGTGTTCAATAAAGGAGAATTCGCTGCATGGCATAAGACCGACTCTGACTCTTATTACTGACATAACACTGCTCTTCATTATAATGGCACATATTGCACTTCCTACTTAGATTACGGTGGAAGTAATGATGGTTGCCCGACTGTGATGTGATTCTAATCCTATTTTAAGGATCTATTATGTATCAAGTTTTTAAGTTAATGCACAATTCTTGCTGTTTAATGTAAATGTGTCAGTGCACTCTGAACTGTTCAGCACCTTCTTGCATCCAAACTCAGGAGGAGAGAGACATTGGCGGACTGAATCTTCCCAGCAGAAATGCTTAGAGACAAACTTCTTATCACAGGACCCAGTTGGACAGCCTCTGCCACCGGGCCTGACAACCTCTGTGCATGTGTGTGTATGCGTGCTTTAAAACAGATTTCTTTATTTGTTTCTCTGCCCTTACTCTTGAGCTCTCTGCAGACTTGGCACAGGAAATAGGTTCTTCTGCTGGTTTCTAATACGTACATGTGACATGATGTCGTTCTAGTTGTTAACAAAAGAAAATTGATACAAAACCAACAGGGAAAAAAATTCTGAGGGTTTCAGAGGCTTATCATAGAATGTCTGAAAATATTAAAATGTTGATATAGAGATATTTAGAGGGCACAATCTTGTCTTGTTTTGTCAACAAGTTTCTGAGAGTAACAAAAATCCATTTACAGCAGGTATTGTTTTTGTTATAGTTTGAAGATGTGTTTACTTACTTTCCTCCCCAGTAAAGTTTTGTTGTAATGACTAAGCTGGATCGTCTGGTAAAGCAGGACAAAAGGGGACGAAAACAGGAAAAACAACATCAGTTAATGGTGTCCCCTGTAATTATGCTCAATATTTGTAGCAAATCACTTTACAGGCAGGCAGGTATTGTGACTTTTCTATCATATCCTCTGTTGTGACAAATTATGTAATCCTCACATCTAAAAGGATGCCCTCCCTTAATTTCCCCTCTGGGGCTCAATAAAGTATACAAAATCAAATCAAAATCAAAATCAAAATGGTAGTGCAGTCAAAATTCAAAACTGAAGTGTTGTTCTCCCGATTCCTCCTCATCTTACACGGAGTCATTCCTGTTTCCAAACTGAGGACAGCACTGAGAACATGCATACATATATGATGACTCCTACACAGTAAGTTGCTCTGCTAATATATACACTGCCATCTTTTCTTTTGTTTTTGGCCTCTAAAACTTCTCCTCTTTCAAATGTGTCTCCAAGGTTGAGACTTTTTCATGCCTCTGATCATGACAAGGTTTTTAAGCTCTGGTAAATTATCTCTAGTCCCACAACTTTTTTGGACTAAATCTGGTCCATCCATCTCAGCCTTAATTTATCCCCAAAATACAGTAGCTGTTGAAAATTGGGCTGCGCTTAATTATAGACCCCAGCTAACCAAAAAATAGTCATTTTTTCAGTGACTTGAAAAAGACAACTTTTCATCTTTCACTTTCAAACCAAATCCAGACGTCGTTCAGATGGTTGGCGAAGTTATCTTTTCAACATTTTTTCCAACCAATTTCTGCTATCTGGTCTTTCTCTAACTTTTTTCCATGACTGCAGTTCACCTTGTACTTACCAGTTTCTTATCTGGCATCGCTTGGTATCAGAACATGATTGGTTCTGGTTCTACGAAGCAGTTTAGCCAACCTTTCCGTGATGGTTTGTGAATTTGTTGTTGGAGAAGCCAGTTTTTCTGCTTACATGTTTTTTTTTTTTCCATCTCAGGTGATACCTCATGGCTATTTTTATGGCTTGTTACATAAATTTTATTACTGATTGTTGTTTTAAAGGGTGCCCAATAAAAACACCTGCTGCATTGCTTTGGTCCCATCTTTAATTCCCTGTCCTAGCGTGTCCTAGCTGTGTATTTAACTGCCCATGTCTGCTGTTCTTTAATGTTTACTGTAATGACACACTGATTAATCAGCAGTCTAAACAACAGGTGTGAATTTACTGCCCAGTTTGCTGCTGAGTTTTCGATGGTGTCGTGTCACTGCACATCTGGCACCCTGTTAAATCATTAAACGCTACAAGGTTGCAAAATAAATCAGATTTCAGTTGTCATCATATTAACATTGCTAAAAGGATGCAGAACACGTAATGAGTGTCTGCAGACATGTCATGTGTGACAAATCAATACATGCCTTCCAGCTATTTATTATTCACCACTGGGAGCTAATTTCTCACAAAATGTGAACAAGCAGTGAAAAGTGGATGATCATCTTCCTGCACTGCCTGTTCCTCTTCTACTTATAATTCTCTGCAACTATTCATGACAACACTCAGAGACTGAAGTGTCAGGTTCAGTGTGTCTCCACCACGCCAGCGTCAAACCACCCACTGGCACAAAACACCCAGCTCATAATATATGACGCTAAAACAGCAAAATGATTAAAGAGGAAGCCAACACAGGAACTAAACAGTAGGGTTGTTCCATATACCAGTATAGGACTCTGAATATTCTAGAACAATTGTGTAAGTTTTGCCTTTTCTTCACTGGACTTTATCAGCTTTAATGCATTATCAAAAATGTAAATAATATAAATATTATGAATTTGAAATTTTTGATGTAAATTTATAACGTTTTCTTAAATGTGCAAATTTTCTTGAAAAAAGGAAATATTTTTTTGCTCATACACTACCGTTCAAAAGTTTGGGGTCACCCAAACAATTATTTTGTGTTTTCCATGAAAAGTCACACTTATTTACCACCATGAGTCGTAAAATGAATAGAAAATATAGTCAAGACATTGACAAGGTTAGAAATAATGATTTGTATTTGAAATAATAATTTTTTCCTTCAAACTTTGCTTTCGTCAAAGAATCCTCCATTTGCAGCAATTACAGCATTGCAGACCTAACATGATTGCACAAGGGTTTTCTAATCATCCATTAGCCTTCTGATGCAATGAGCAAACACACTGTACCATTAGAACACTGGAGTGATAGTTGCTGGAAATGGGCCTCTATACACCTATGTAGATATTGCACCAAAAACCAGACATTTGCAGCTATAATAGTCATTTACCACATTAGCAATGTATAGAGTGTATTGCTGATTAGTTTAAAGTTATCTTCATTGAAAAAAAGTGCTTTTCTTTCAAAAATAAGGAAATTTCTAAGTGACCCCAAACTTTTGAATGGTAGTGTAAGTTTACTGCAGTTTCTAAAAATATGCTCAAGCTCATTCAGTTCATCCTTGACAGTGCCCCAGTTGTGAGATCCGCTTCCTCCACGCTTCTCTTCGCCTTTCAGACTAGATTTGTCACTGCCGCTGTGTCTTTGTGCTGTTAGTTTTTTTGTTTACATTTGTAGCTTTTCTTGTACAGTAAATTAAGAATAAATGTGCCCTTTGTCACATAAATCTGAATATCATTTCTCTTATATATTTGTTAATTTATTCATGTAAATTTGTGACATCAAGTTGCTTTTTTCTTGCAAACTTGTGAAATTTTTCATTTTTATGTATATTTGTAATTTACTTTTTTAAAGTCAAGCAGTTTGATGGAGAAGCAAATCCATCCATCCATTCATCCTCTTCCGCTTAATCCTTTTCAGGTCACGGGGCTGGAGCCTATCCCAGCATCTTAGGGCGAGAGGCAGGGTACACCCTGGACAGATCACCGGTCCATCACAGGGCCAACACAGAGAGACAAACAACCTTTCACTCTCACAGTCATACCTAAGGACAATTACTCCGGGATTTCTCCGGTTTCCTCCCACATGCCAAAAACATGCAAGTTAGGTTAATTGGCATCAAACTGGGGACTGGAGAAGCAAATATCTGATTTTTTTTTTAAACCGAATACAGGTTTATAAGTTTATTTTACATAAATAATAAAAAAAGAACATTATTTTGAAGTTTTATTTGAGTGAAAACATTTCTCTTAATGATGGCATAACCATCTGATGAAATTAAGATTGTGGTAAAGTATATCAGAAAATGATTCCACGATGTTGCATCATTTTAAGAATCAGGATATGCAAAGGAAGAAGCGTGTAGTTCCTCACACTGTAGATTTACATTTACTTTGATGTTACAATCACCCTCCTCTGTACAGTCTTCTACAGAGCTAAGTGATAATAGAAACTCTGAGCATATGAAAATAACCCCATAAAAGAATACTTGAAATTTGGGTTAAATGAAAACGCCTGCAGGCAAAACCACAAAGTAACCATTTCATTGACTCCGCTGTACTCTCATGTCTGTATGTGCTGTTAGATTTTTGTGGCAAGAGATACGCAGCAAATTAGAGGTTAGCCTCATTCAACTGCATAAAAACTAAAATCTGACAAGATAGGAATCAATGATTTTTACTTTTTTTTTTTTACTTTTACTCTGACATGAATCATCGTCAGCTTCACACAGTGTTATGCACTATTCTCACATCAAGCACCCGCACGCACGCACGCACACACACACACACACACACACACACACACACACACACACACACACACACACTCTTTTACAAAGAAGCGTTGGAACAAACCCCACACATTAATGTCCCCATTACCTCCAGCATTTCTTCTTGATAATGTTTCCTAGAATGATTTCGGCCCTGCAAGCAAACACAAATGAGCTGGGTTTATTCAACCGCAGTTTAAATTCATAAACATTTCCACCGCAACAGAAACAATTCATTGGCACTAAATTAAACAGACCTGAGTGCAATCTAGTTTCTTCTTCAACAGGCAGCTAGAGAGTGCAGTCAAAGTGTGTTTGGGGACTTCTTGTGATTGCAAATGAGTTGAGATGATTGCAGAATTCTTATCTATACAGTTTACACTGCCTGTGTGCACAGGCATATTTTCTTCACTGAAAATGAGAGAGCTATTATAAACCATTTTTAACTAAAGTGATTACCTTAAATAAAGATGATTTTATTTATTACAGATACATTTATAGAGTATTATTTCATTCTTCATTAAAACTGCTATAATTTGCTTCTACAGGGTTCTCCTAATAGATTAAAATGATCAAAATAAATGTGGCTATTTTAATTTTTTTCTGATTCTGTTAATTTGTCCAGAAAGAGTTGTAAGTTTGAAGTGTTTCTTGCAGTTTGCTAAGATGAGAAAGAACATTTAAAACACCTTAAGTACAAGCAAATGTTTAGACCATATTCCACAGTTTAAATGTAATTAGTGTAATCTATGTAATAAATGACCATCATCAATGGCAGTTACTCCCTTCAGAAATGTTCTCATATTTGCAGGATGGCATCCATTATCATTTTTAAAAAAGATGTTAATGGTGACATATGTAGAGCAGCTGGGGTATAAATATTTGATTTAATAACTAGTAATAACAAGATAAATGGTAATCCTGATCTATCCACTAAATATTTCAAACAAGTTGTTATAAAGTTTAATCCAACTTCAAGCCCTGACATGAAGAAGAGAAATACTGTGAATTATCAGACCTGATAAGCTGTATTTTTTAAGTTTTTTTTTACTCTTACATAAGTACATTTATCAAGAAAAACTCTACTTTGATTTGAGTACATTTTTTGTACTCTTTGATTTTTTTTGAATTTCATTAATTTAAGTTTTAATCTAGGTTTTCTGTCATTGTCAGACTTTGTGTCTATTGCATCTCTGAAGTAACAGTCTAACCATTAGATAGATTACATTGGATTTATACGTATAAGCATGAATTGATAAAATAAGATCAGAGCTTCAAAGTTTGTATGACACCCACCTGCCGCCTGCATACACCTCAGCTGTGTCAAACAGGTTGACTCCGCTCTCATAGGCTATAGTCATTAGCTGCTCTGCAACCTAGAAAAAGGTCAGCACACATTTGCAGGGGAAAAATATGGAAAAGGTACAGAATGTCAAAATCAACAAAAAGTTATGACCACTTTTCACTTTTATTGCAGCTGAATATTTCCCCTTTTCCCTCCACTGCAGTCCAGTGATACATATTTTGCTTTAGAAAATGAAAATAAAACCATCATATCTAACATGAAAATATTCTTCCTACAAAATTATAAACCTTGGTTTAATTAAAATACAGTTATTATGAAAGCCCTGGGGCACTTTAGGCTTTCAGGTGACCTTAAGCTGCCACAATTCTTCTGAAACACTGTAAGAAAGTGAAATAACATTAAAATCAATATTACTTTGGAAACAAATGATCTGCTATGGGCCCTGTTATGATGCTCTGGTAAAAGTGCATTGTCCAATCTGCAAAAATTACTTATGGGCATTTACAAGCCCAATTTGCTGTTATAACAGTTGGGGAAAAACATAAACAGTGCACCAGCAAAAAGCACAATAAGTTTATCAAAATCTCCTAATTATTCCGAGGTGTGTTTTTGGGTTTAATGTACAATAAACAAAGCAGAATGGCTCATCAGCTTTCCTTTAAAAGGCAGGTGTACATGGTCTATGCTGCATTGTTATAATGGTGTTTTTACCTGGGAGGATAGATTAGTTTTCCACTAAGGAAAGAGACATGCTTGGGTGCAAAATGAAAATGCATGACAACATCATTTACAGGAGCGCCACTGTTCCACCTGAGCCTTTTGAGAGAAAGCAAGTATGGAATGAAGTAGTGGAGACTGTGTCCTCATTTTCTAAAATTAGCCACTAATTGATAATGCGCAGCTGATGTCATTTTTTGTTGGTCAAAAGGGCAATGCCATTGTCCATCCATCCATCCATCCATCCATCCATCCATCCATCCATCTTCTACAGCTTTTCCGGAGGTCTGCGTTGTGGAGGCAACAGCTCATGGAGAAAAGTCCAGACTTCCCTCTCCCCGGCCACCTGCTCAAGCTCTTCAGAGAGGGTACCAAGACATTCCCAGGACAGCTGGGAGACATAGTCTCTCCAGCATGTCATGGGTCTGCCCCAGGGTCTCCTCTCAGTGGGACATGTCCGAAACACCTCAAGTGGGAGGCGTCCGGCACTGGGCCCCCAGAAATGATCAAAATCTCTTGCAGAAGGTGAAAAGTGTGGCACAAATTCTCACCTTAGATCAATGTAATAGGGCTGTTAATGCTCAATTATAGTTACTCCCTTATTCAAATAATGGAATACAGTCTCTGTCCAGTTGTTCACAACATCTGTAATAGTTTCAAAAAGCTCCAACAGTATGTCAGGTACCAGAGTAACTACAGCCCTGTGTAGTCATGCTGTAAACATGCTCAGACTTTATTGAGGAAAGGATCATGGTGTAATTTTCTGTAAAACCTTTAACTCCTTGATGGATGTCAGCATCAACTCATTCCTCTTTAGCTGCTGCAAGCTTTGAACAAATATCAAGTGTGTGTTGATGTGTGACATGGGTGAAGATATTTTAGCATATTTATTTTTTTGCAGACACAGTGGTCATAAATCATCAGGCAGCAGGCCAATTTCCCTGTGGCGACTTTTATTACATGAGGACTTTAAGTGAATTTACCGTCATTTCCCTGTGGAGTTCATTGGTGACAGAAGAGTGTGTGATCCTGTTTGTGTTTACATGTATGCATCAATTTGAGTAGTGCAACACTGTGTGTATGCTTGCGAATGGATGTCGTGTGAGTGTGTGCATGCGCACAAGAAAGAGACTGTGTGCACTCAAGTGTGTGCTGCAGCTGAAGCAGTGGCACAGTGGAGGTGTTAAGAGAAGAATGAGTAAAGTCTCCTCTGAGATCCAACTCAACATTGCTCAACCTTTACGCTGCAATGCAAAACATATGGGATCACAGTCCAGGTTTGTGTGTCATATTACTGTACTCAGTTCTGGGTAGCATGGTGGTGGAGTGGTTACCACTGTTCCTTATGGGGTAGTCACACTAGAGGTGGAATGAGCCAGAATGCCGCCAGAATGAGAATTCCTTGTATATTCCTGGATATCTGAAGTGCATTCAAAAAGTTCTGACTGTACTCTGAGTGCATTCCAGATATTCGGGCCCATTCTTGTGGCCGGCCAGAATGTTTTGCTCATGCTCAAAACTTTCCAGGTGCATTTGAAGTGGGGAAATATCAAATGGCATTTGAAGTGTATTATCATAGTGCACTACTACTGCATTCTAAATATTCTTATGGCATTCCAACAACATCCAAAACATTCTGATCGCATAAAAATCCAAATCACCAAATCGCATAAAAACGTGGCCAGCTGCGGCTGGAGCATCAATCAGCTGAGTCCACAGCCAATTTGAAATTCCCTCCCGAATGTGGCATGAAATTTGAAAATTCTTCATTCCTGCTGATTCTGAATAAGTGTGACTACCCCATTAGAGAACAGTAAGCAGGTTCATGGTTTGAATTTTCTAGTCTGTACTAGAAAATACACTACACTACACTACACTACTACTACACTAGGAAATTAGCCATTGGCTACAATCTGGCAAGTTTACATTAATTGATATCAATGTTCATCAACTTGCACTGTCCTTAAAAATAGCAGTTTACAATTTACTGAAGTTGTATGTTCTCCTCATGACTTTGTAGGTTTCCTCCCACAGTCCTGCAACATCCTTGGTTATTATAACAAGCTTTGCACAAATTCTTTCTCAGTAGCCTAGAAAGAAGTTCACATTCAAATTAGGTGTACTGTATGTGATAGACATATGGTTCAATGTTCAATGAAAGGACTAGCTGTTACAATCCCTGATGTTTGCACCGGTTCTTAGTCCGTGGGGAGTTCTTGAGAGATTGCTACTATAAGGCTTCACCGCCAGGACACATAGTCAGTTGTATACCTCAGCATCATAGGGTGTTTCGGCCATTTATCACAAGACACCCTCCACTGAGGCAGGCCCACCACAGGTTGATCAAGCCTGGGTATGCGTCCCGTGGTTTAGCTGTTTGCCTTAGAAGCCCAGATGGTATCACTTCTTTTCATTCCCAGCCAGCAACTGGTGCTCTCTTCTTCTTCTTCTTCTTTTAGATTTGATTGGCGGTGGGCAACCAGCTTATAGGTGCATTACCGCCACGTACTTCACTCTATATCATCACTCCATCCGGTCAGGGACTGTAGTCCTTACCGCCACGTACTTCACTCAGTAAACATCACTATATATCAAAGGTCAGAATTCTTCTCGGTTGGCAACCACTTCTTTGTCTTCTTCACTCTATATCTTTGTACAAGGAGTTCTCATAAGGAGCTCTGAACAATCTTCTTCAAACAGTGAGATTTCCATGTCTACATGATGTCTATTTACAGGTGCAACTGGTCCTCTCGGTGGCGTCGACCAGCTTTTGATAGCCCATAGATCATAGGAAATGATCCATAGGCTATATGATGTCCTAGACATCCTATATGATGTCATAGACATCATAGACCCACATGATCCTATATGATGTCATAGACAGGCAGGAGTCTCTGTGGATCATGATGTTTGCAGATAACATTATGATCTGTAGTGAGAATAGGGAGCAGGTGGAAGAGAGCCTGGAGAGGTGGAAGTACACTCTAGAGAGAAGAGGAATCAAAGTCAGTAGAAGCAAGACAGAATGCATGAGTGTGAAAGAGAGAGAGGCGAGTGTAACAGTGAAGATGCAAGGAATAGAGGTAGTGAGGTAGATGAGTTTAAATACCTAGGGTCAATCATCCAAAGCAATGGAAAAATGCACAAGAGTGGTGAAGAAGAGAGTGCAGGTAGGGTGGAGTGGGTGGTGACGAGTGTCAGGGGTGATTTGTGACAGCAGCTAGTGTGCAGATATACAAGACGGTAGTGAGACCTGCTATGAAGTATGGTTTGGAGACAGTGGCGCTGACAAAAAGACAGGAGGCAGCGCTGGAGGTGGCAGAGTTTAAGATGCTAACATTCTCATTGAGAGTGACTAGGAGGGACAGGATTAGAAATGAGTATATCAGAGGGACAGCTCAGGCTGAGCGGTTTGGTGACAAAGTAAGATAAGATAACCCTTTATTAGTCCCACAATGGGGAAATTATAGAGAGGCAAGAGAGACAAGGCTAAGATGGTTTGGACATGTGTAGAGGAGGGATAGCGGATATACTGGACAAAGGATGATGAGGATGGAGCTGCCAGGCAGGAGGAAAAGAGGAAAACCACAGAAAAGACTCATGGATGTAATGAAGGAGGACATGGGAGGGTTGGTGTTACAGAGGAAGATGCAAGGGATAGTGTGAGATGGAGGCAGAAAGTGTTATAGACATCATGTAGACATAGAAATCTCACTGTTTGAAGAAGAAGAAGAAGAAGAATGTTCAGAACTCCTTATAAGAACTCCTTATACAAAGATATAGAATGAAGAAGACGAAGAGGTTGCCATCCGACAAGAATACTGATTTTTGATACACAGAGTGATGTTTACTGAGTGAAGTACGTGGCAGTAAGGATTACAGCTTCTGACCAGACAGAGTGATGATATAAAGTGAAGTACGTGGCAGTAATGCACCTGTAGGCTGGTTGCCGACCGCCAATCAAATCTAAAAGAAGAGGAAGAAGAAGAAGAAGAAGCTATGGCGGCCCCTAAAGGGAGCAGCCGAAAGAAGAAGAAATTTTTATAAACAATACAATTACAATTTTGCAATTATATGCACATATTATGCATGACATAATTTGGCTGAGTACACACCAGACTTAAATGCAGCTCAGATACAAAAATGCCTTGAATAATAATCAAAGAAAGTTCCATGCAGGTCAAATAGTGGGTCTAACAATTAGAACACATCAATTATGTTTAAATTAATGTGATTAATGAGCTTTCCAGATCCACTAAAAATACATAACAAGTCTATTTCTGACTGATGCCAGATCCAGTTTGAAAGAAAAAAAAGCACTTCATGCTTCCCTCTGCTGACAAGCTTTACGAAGATGCTGATTTCATTTTCCAGCATGACTTAGTACCTGCCCAAAAGTACCAATACCTGGTTTAATGACCACGGTATTACTGTGCTTGACTGGCCAACAAACTCTCCTGGCCTAAACCCCACTGAGAATCTATGGGGTATTGTCAAGAGGAAGACGAGAGACCAGACCCAACAATGCAGACGAACTGAAGGCCACTATCAAAGTAACCTGGGCCTTCATAATACCTCAGCAGTGCCACAGGCTGAATGCCTTCATGCCACCCCACATTGATGCAGTAATTTATGCAAAGGGAGCCCCGGCCAAGTATTGAGTGTGTACAATTTTCTTTATTTTAGAGGAGACTCAGGTCTTTTGGTGTACAAGGGGCGCTGCTGAAGTCATTCTATGACACGGTGGTGGCATCAGCCATCACTTTTGGAGTGGTCTGCTGGGGCAGTGGCATTACTGCAGCCGATAGGAAGAGACTGAACAAACTGATTAAGAAAGCTAGCTCTGTCCTGGGGCAACGCCTTGATCCGATGGAGGAGATAGGAGAGAGAAGGACGGTGGCTAAACTGTCATCTCTGCTGGAGTCCGAGTTCCACCCTATGCAGGACATACTGGATGCACTGAGGAGCTCATTTAGCAGCAGACTACATCATCCCAGGTGCACAACCGAGAGGTTTCGTAGGTCCTTCCTACCAACGGCTGTCAGACTGTACAACCTAAGCAGGGCTGCTCGCAGAGATAGCAAAAAGACGTAACAAACTAATAGTTTTTTTTGTTGTTGTTTTTTTTTGAATGCAAAAGATGCAATAGACTTACACAATGGTCCTCTCCGGCATACAACTAGGAACATACCGGTCGCTATGGAGGGTGAGAATATGTATGGGCACATAATCATACCATGTAGGATAACTAAATAGACGGTTATGCTGTTTCATCCCACCTAGCAACAATGCTCTGCACTGTGTGTGTTTATATATTTACATATTTATTCCATCTAGCTACAATGCTCTGCACTGGGTGTGTTTATATTTATATATCTATATATTTATTCCATCTAGCTACAATGCTCCGCACTGTGTTTTTATATATCTACATATTATTCCATCTAGCTACATTGCTCCGCACTGTGTGTGTTTATATACTTGCATATTTATTTCACCTAGCTGCAATGCTCCATACTGTGGGTGTTTATATATTTACATATTTATTCCATCTAGCTACAATGCTCTGCACTGTGTGTTCATATATTCATATATTTATTCCATCCAGCTACAATGCTCTGCACTGTGTGTCTGTGTGTGTGTGTGTGTGTGTATATATATATATTTTATAGTAATATGTACATATGTACTGTATATTAGCTGCTCTTGCTTGCTTGTTTTTTCTTGCCTTCTGATTGTTGCTCTGAGTGTTGCTATCCCTGTGCTGTTGCAATCCTGGAATTTCCCCGTTGTGGGACTAATAAAGGCTTATCTTATCTTATCTTATCTTTATGAGTCCCACAATGGGGAAATTACAGGGCGTCCACCTGGATGGATGAGGCAGCCACATTGTGGTGCCAATCCCTTCACCATTCACATACACACATTCACACCTACAGCCACTTTAGAGTCTCCAATTAACCTAACATGCATGTTCTTTTGGCCTATGAGAGGAAACCAGAGAGGAAGCTTACTGAATGAACGTCCCACAGGATGGATAATTTTTTCACACATAAGGAGTTGTTCAGAACTCCTTAGAAGAACTCCTTATGCAAAGATATAGAGTGATGATAATTAAGTCAGTGGCAGTAATGCACCTGTAAGCTGGTTGCCAACCAAATCTAAAAGAAGAAGAGTACCTGGCGTAAACCCACACAGCGACGGGGAGAACCCACAAACTCCACACAGAAGGGTCACTGATGGAATTGATCCTGTGACCTTCTTACTGTGCTGCCACAGTGCTAACCACTGCTCCACCGAGCTGCACGCCATGGACATGCTTTTCAGTTGGCCAACATTTCTATTAAAAATCTATTTTTTAAAAATTAATTTTATGCAATATTCTAATTTTTTGACAAACTGAATTGGGGTTTTCATGAGTCATAATCATAAAAATTAAAAGAAATAAACACCTGAAATATATCACTCTGTGTGTAATGAATCTATATATGAAATTCATTTTTTGAATTGAATTACTGAAATAAATCAACTTTTCAATGACATTCTAATTTATTGAGATGCACCTGTTTAGTCCACTACATCTCAGTTCACTACAGTATATAGCGAGTAGAGAGGTAGGAATTGAGGGAACATTTTGAACACAGCTTTGGTCTCTCTTGCGTGCTCATGTTATTTCATATAATTCTCACGTGATCTTGCCATTTGAACCCTGTTCTGATCCGCGCCACTTCAAAACACAAACGCAGGTGGGGAGGGCTGCAAGACTCAAATCATATTACAGCCGTAATGGACCGAATCCAAAAGTCAGTGGAAATCAGGGCTTAGCCCGGCTGGCAGAAACCCAGTTACAAGATCTTTGCCATCAAGCCCTTCCCCCCCAGCCTGGTTCCAAGGGCCAAAGTAACTGTACCAGATGGGGTACACTGGATCCTTAAAGGGGATACACTGGACTGATCTTGGTGTCGGCCTTCACTCAGGACCAATTTGCCTTGTAAGACCCTACTAAAGCCAGTCTGCCCCCAACAACACAACTCCTGGGATGATCACAGCATATAAACCCCACAATCCATGAGGGGATACAACCAGACAACCCTGAAAAAATCTGATCTGTCTGAAATTAGGATACAATATTGGATCTGAGTCACTTAATGTGAACCAAAAAGTGAGATTACAAATTGAGTGAGAAATTCAGTCATTTTCTTATAGACTTGCACATTTAGATAAAAATGATTCTGTGATATTTAGTATGAATTACTTCTAAACCATCAGCACTTTTCAGAAATATCTCCTATCAAGACAGTGCATGCTGAATTCTATACAACTTAAACTGCAACTACTCTTACTAAAACTGTTATATTAGTATAAACAGAATTTACACAGAGTGAGTTTTAGGGAAAATGTATTGGATTAAAATATACTGCTTTTGAAGAAGGCTCAACAGACAGTTGAGGAGTAAAGTAAATGTCAGAAAGGAGATTGTCCACATCCTCTGAGCCCTGCACTGCTATTAGACAAGCAGAGGAGAATGAAAAGATAGAGCTGGATAATGGAGGGCTTAAAGACAGGAGGGGTCACTTAGGGAGAGAAGGATTTTGCACAGAGAGATGACTGGGAATATGAACGGCATGCTGTTTACTTAACAGGTCTCTGCAGGCTGCAGACAGGAAACAACCTTTGTCACAACCGTTGTGGTGCCTGGAGGGTGACTTGCAGTAATGTGATGGAACAGATTGTTTTTTTACAGAGGGAGGGAAAAAAGGCAGAGGATGAAGGCCGATGTTAGCGAGATACTCTTGGATGGATGGGAAAAAGTAATGAAAAGTTCAGAAAGAGCACTGCAGGCTGTAAGTCGGTTAATGCGAAGAAGTGTAAGAGGAGTGTTAGAAGGACACATTAAAAGGCAGAAAGCCAAGACAAGGGCAGCAGTTAGGTTTTAGGATGAGCGGCCCTTGGTGACTACTAATTTATGATGAGTCTCAAAAGAAACTAACTGGCTAATTGCTGTCAGAAAGGCCTCAGAATAGCACTCACAAGGTCAAAAGGTTTGTGTTAGTGGTGACGCAACACTGCTTACTCACATTTTGGACTATTTCTGACTTCCAGACATTTTGGATAAAGTGGATGTGACTGATGGCCTTCAGATAATAAGATACTTTTTGAGAGATGAGCACTGAAACATATCTGTGAAAGAAAAAATCAAACACACACCTCCACCCTCACCTATAGACAAACACTGAGTCATAGTAATGGTGCAGAAATACCTGGGTGGCTACGCTTCAGGCAGCTTTCTCTGTTTGTCTTCTGGGGCACAAAGAATGGAAGAGAATTGGATTCCCATGGATGGAAGAAATATAATGAGAAAAAAAAAACTTTTTTCTCTCTCACAACACCTGAATCAAGGCCTTCGGCAGCCTCCCACATACTACCCACATGGCCTTAAGAGAAGATTTTATGACTGCGCTGCCTCCTCCCCGTCCAAACTTGCTACATCAAAGTTGACATCAACAAGAGACACTTTCTGCAAATTCCATTTATGTTTTATGGATCGACTTTTGCCCTTTTTGAATGAGTAAGCGGTGTCAGCCTGCTTACCCCCACACTGATGTGAACTTTCTGTCTGGAGATGTGTTATGACAGGGATGTAGTGAAGTAATCTCTACAGCAGTAGGATAAGACATACTTCCCACGAGGGGTTTATGTTGTCATAAAAAAGAGCATAATTTGATGTGTTAAGGATTTATATCTATGTAATGTTGCAGTTTTCAGGAAGAAAGAATCAATTCAAAGACAAAGGGTGCAGGAATGGCTCACAAAAAACACAAAAAAGTGCAACACAGACAGGTGGAATTAAAAAAAATTAAAAACAGAAGTATTAATACAGTAAAAAATAGGAGCACAAGACTTCCGGGAAGATGGCGGAGAGGCATAACGCTTAAACAGAGAGCTCTCCTAGTCGGATTAAAAATCTTTGGTAAATGGCGAACTCGACATAAATAGGTCAATAAACCAAGGGATGAAAACACGAAGAAGCCGGGCACACGGACAAAAGCAGGGTAAAACTAAAGAATCCCTCTTCAACAGCACTGGAGAAATCGCTGAACACGAGGCCAACAAAAACGAGGAGACTTCAAAGAAAATGGAAGACGCCAACCTCGATGTTATGAACACTGGCTTCACCAATATAAGTAAAGACATAAAAGACCTCAAGCGACAACTCCAACAAGATTTAATGGCTCTTAAGGAAGAACTGAAAAAAGAGATGAAGGAGGAAATTATGGGTCTCCGAAAAGAAATGGACCGCAAGTTAGCAGAAAACATGGAGGAGCTGCGCACTCAACAGGCGTGCATGGTAGAAGCACAAGCTCGAATATTGGAGTTGGAAGACTGGAAGACTGAGGCAAGCGAGCGGCTGCAGACCCTGACGGCACAAACACAGAGGATGCAGGAAAAAATAACCGACCTGGAGAGCAGGTCCAGACGGAGCAATATATGCATCTTCGGGATTCCAGAGGGCACTGAAGGCAACTCAATGACGAAATTCATAGATCAATTCTTAAAAAAAGAGCTTGAGCTGCCCGATGAAACAGACCTGCAGATCCAACAAGCGCACAGAGCCTTGGCACAGAACCCGAATTCAAACTCTACACCCAGGTCAGTTGTGGTAAACTTTTTAAAATACGACGTAAAGGAAAGAATCCTGACACAAGCGTGGAAAAAAAAGATACGAGTTGGTGACAAACAGATATTCTTTGATCATGACTACCCGACAGAAATTGTGCAGCAGCGAAAGAAATATGCCAACATTAAAAAAATGCTGAAAGAGAAAAAAATTAGATTCCAAATGCCGCTAACGAAGATGAGAATTCATTGGGATGACGGCGTGAAAACCTACAACACGGCCAGAGAGGCAGCGCGGGACATGACGGAGCGAGGCTTTGTGGTGAGCGTACTGGGGGAAGCGGCTGGAGCAGCGGCGGCACGGAGCGCACCGAGACAGCCGGAATGGAGGCGAGTGAACGGCAGGGGGCGGGAGACGGACGTGGCGCACCGAGCCCAAGAAAAACTGCAAGGCTTTCAATGGAAAGCCTAGATTATAACAAAGATTAAGAAGGGCACAGAAGAAATGAAGGCCAAGAAGACAAGGTAAAAGAGAAGCAAACGGCTAGGAGAGGTTAAAGTGATTTTTGTTGGACATTTCTAGACTAATGACTATTACTTGGATAGTAACTACAGGTCTAGGGAGGGCCCCTCACTCGGTGAGGACATTCCCTCCACCCTGCAACAGGGACCAGTGGGCAGAAGAAAGGCCCAAAGTGCGGAGGTCGAGATTCGTTAATGTGTTTTTGTACATATATGTGTTAGTTTTGTTGTTAAAGGGGCTAGGAGCACAAGTTAAAAAAATGGAAAAAGATGAATATGGTTAAAAATCTTAAGATAATGACATTAAACGTGAGTGGTCTGAACTCACCTGTTAAAAGGGAAAGAATAATATGAAAATTCAAGAAGGAAAAAGCCGAAATTATATTTACGCAAGGGACACATTTGAACAAGACAGAACATGAGAAACTAAAGAGATTTGGCTATAAGAACTCCTACTACAGTTCATTTAAGGGAGGAACTAAAAGGGGGGTTATGATACTAATTTCAAATAAAATACAATTTGAGTGTGAACAAGAAATCCAGGATAAAGAAGGCAGATACAGTGGGGTAAAAAAGTATTTAGTCAGCCACCAATTGTGCAAGTTCTCCCACTTAAAAGATGAGAGAGGTCTCCAATTTTCATCATAGGTATACCTCAACTATGAGAGACAAAATGAGAAAAAAAAATCCAAAAAATCACAATGAAGGATTTTTAATGAATTAATTGGTAAATTCCTCGGTAAAATAAGTATTTGGTCAATAACAAAAGTTCATCTCAATACTTTGTTATATACCCTTTGTTGGCAATGACAGAGGTCAAACGTTTTCTGTAAGTCTTCACAAGGTTTTCACACACTGTTGCTGGTATTTTGGCCAATTCCTCCATGCAGATCTCCTCTAGAGCAGTGATGTTTTGGGGTTATCGCTGGGCAACACGGACTTTCAACTCCCTCCAAAGATTTTCTGTGGGGTTGAGATCTGGAGACTGGCTAGGCCACTCCAGGACCTTGAAATGCTTCTTACAAAGCCACTCCTTCATTGCCCGGGCGGTGGGTTTGGGATCATTGTCATGCTGAAAGACCCAGCCACGTTTCATCTTCAATGCCCTTGCTGATGGAAGGAGGTTTTCACTCAAAATCTCACGATACATGGTCCCATTCATTCTTTCCTTTACATGGATCAGTCGTCCTGGTCCCTTTGCAGAAAAACAGCCCCAAAGCATGATGTTTCCACCCCCATGCTTCACAGTAGGTATGGTGTTCTTTCTCCTCCAAACACGACAAGTTGAGTTTTTACCAAAAAGTTCTATTTTGGTTTCATCTGACCATATGACATTCTCCCAGTCCTCTTCTGGATCATCCAAATGCTCTCTAGCAAACTTCAGACGGGCCTGGACGTGTACTGGCTTAAGCAGGGGGACACGTCTGGCACTGCAGGATTTGAGTCCCTGGCGGCGTAGTGTGTTACTGATGGTAGCCTTTGTTACTTTGGTTCCAGCTCTCTGCAGGTCATTCACTAGGTCCCCCCGTGTGGTTCTGGGATTTTTGCTGACCGTTCTCATGATCATTTTGACCCCACTGGGTGAGATCTTGCGTGGAGCCCCAGATCAAGGGAGATTATCAGTGGTCTTGTATGGCTTCCATTTTCTAATAATTGCTCCCACAGTTGATTTCTTCACACCAAGCTGCTTACCTATTGCAGATTCAGTCTCCCCAGCCTGGTGCAGGTCTACAATTTTGTTTCTCGTGTCCTTTGGCAGCTCTTTGGTCTTGGCCATAGTGGAGTTTGGTGTCTGACTGTTTGAGGTTGTGGACAGGTGTCTTTTATACTGATAATGAGTTCAAACAGGTGCCATTATTACAGGTAACGAGTGGAGGACAGAGGAGCCTCTTAAAGAAGAAGTTACATATCTGTGAGAGCCAGAAATCTTGCTTGTTTGTAGGTGACCAAATACTTATTTTACCGAGGAATTTACAAATTAATTCATTAAAAATCCTTCAATGTGATTTTCTGGATTTTTTTTTTCTCATTTTGTCTCTCATAGTTGAGGTATACCTATGATGAAAATTGGAGACCTCTCTCATATTTTAAGTAGGAGAACTTGCACAGTTGGTGGCTGACTAAATACCTTTTTGCCCCACTGTATGTAATAATAAAGGGAAGAATAGATGGTATGCAGATCACATTAGTGAACATCTATGCCCCACCAGAAAGTGACAAGGGTTTTTTTCAACAACTGTTTGATCTCATAGCAACACACAGTGAAGGAGTCCTAATTTGTGGAGGAGACTTAAAAGCTGTCATGGATCATGAAGTTGACACAACAAGTGTTAAGAAGACAAAAAAACATGTAACAAAGTTCATAAGAACCTCACTGGCAGAAATGGGTATGGTAGACATATGGAGGGACCTGCACCCACTCGAAAAAGACTATACACATTATTCAGCAGTCCATAAAGTACACTCTAGAATAGATTACTTCCTTATGAATGAAGGTGACAGACACAGGGTGAGAAATTGTCGGATTGGAGGGGCAGAAATATCAGATCATAATCCTATATACATGGAAATATATTTAAACAATAGAAAACGACAAACAACATGGAAACTTACTGTAGGACTATTAAATGATGAGAAAATGAAAGAAAGAATAAAGTTAAACATAAATGAGTATATCAAGGAAAATGATAATGGAGAAGTGGACCCAACAATACTATGGGATGCACGAAAAGCCGTGTTAAGAGGTAAATTAATTGTTGAATCAGGAAAAGCAAAAAAGTCTAAACTGGAATCATATGAACAAAGATGTGAGAGACTGAGGGAATTAGAACATAAACATCAAAACACAAATGACCCAAAAATATATCAAGAAATTAAGGAAAGGAAGAAAAAGTAAAGATAAAAGAAATACAAATAGATGAAATTGAAAGGAAAAATAGATACTTAAAACAAAATATTATGAAACGGGGCCAAAGGCCACAAAACTGCTGGCAAAACGGTTAAGAAAACAACAAACAGTGAATAATATATATAAGATTAAGGACCCCATCACAAATAAATCCACAGTTACCCCAGAAAACATCGAAGAAATATTCCATAAATTCTATCAAGAACTATACTTGCAACCTGAAGAGACAATATGTTAAGGATATTAAAAAATTTCTAAACACATTGGACTTGCCATCAATAGGAAACCAACAAAATGAAAAGCTAACAGCAGAAATAACAACACACGAGATTAAAGATGTGATTAAGTCACTAAAAAATGGTAAATCACCAGGTAGTGACGGATACCCGTCTGAGTTTTATAAACTGTTTATAGAAGAACTCACGCCACAGCTCCTAAAGTCATTTAAATGGACATTAAACAACAACAAAATACCTCCATCATGGAACGAAGCCATTATTTCAGTTATTTTAAAGCCAGGGAAAGATAGGGAACAATGTGGAAACTATGGGCCAATCTCTTTATTGAATGTGGATTGTAGGATATGTGCAGCAGTTGTCTGTGGACGGGTGGGGACATTCTTGACGGAGTTGGTGGAGGATGGTCGGGCTGGTTTCATGGAGGGACGCCGGACACATGATAATATTAATCTAATAATAATATTGTCTTAGCTTTGTTCTAAATTGTAATCACTCTTGTCTTGTTTACTCTTTTTTCTTTGAATTCTTGGATGGAATATGGGTGGGCAATATAAGCTGCGGCTTCAGCCATCACCCATTTCGGATAACTCACGTTGAATTGTTTAGTAGAAGGAGTCTTTGTCTAATTTGACCTTGTTGTTATATTATACAGTTTCTTCAACCTGTACTGTATTATCCGAAATAAATTCATTCATTCATTCATATCAGGAGAACAATGCGCGTGATTGATCAGGTACACTACCGTTCAAAAGTTTGGGGTCACTTAGAAATTTCCTTATTTTTGAAAGAAAAGCACTTTTTTTCAATGAAGATAACTTTAAACTAATCAGAAATACACTCTATACATTGCTAATGTGGTAAATGACTATTCTAGCTGCAAATGTCTGGTTTTTGGTGCAATATCTACATAGGTGTATAGAGGCCCATTTCCAGCAACTATCACTCCAGTGTTCTAATGGTACAATGTGTTTGCTCATTGCGTCAGAAGGCTAATGGATGATTAGAAAACCCTTGTGCAATCATGTTAGGTCTGCAATGCTGTAATTGCTGCAAATGGAGGATTCTTTGACGAAAGCAAAGTTTGAAGGAAAAAATTATTATTTCAAATAAAAATCATTATTTCTAACCTTGTCAATGTCTTGACTATATTTTCTATTCATTTTACAACTCATGGTGGTTAATAAGTGTGACTTTTCATGGAAAACACAAAATAATTGTCTGGGTGACCCCAAACTTTTGAATGGTAGTGTACATAAAGAAAAGAAAAACGCAGTGGTGATGAGTTTGGACGCAGAAGGGGCATTTGATGGGGTTGATTGGATGTTCCTATGTGATGTGCTGGAACGCTTTGGATTTAACGAGGGGTCGGTGCAATGCGTGGAGACACTGTGTCGGGGGCCTGTGGCAAGAATCAGGATGAACGGTGGCTTAACAGACAAGGTAGATATATGAAGATCGACTGGGCGGGGATGTTGCTTGTCGCCCACCTTGTTTGCTCTGTTCGTGGAGCCACTGGCTCGGGCTTTGCGACAAACATGTCTGTTCTTTTCTTCTTCTCTATCCCCTCATCCCCCAGCCAGTCGCAGCAGATGACTGCCCCTCCCTGAGCCTGGTTCTGCTGGAGGTTTCTTCCTGTTAAAAGGGAGTTTTTCCTCTCCACCGTCTCCAAGTGCTTGCTCACAGGGGATCGCCTGATTGCTGGGGTCTTTCTGCAACTGTGGGGGTCCCCCCCCTACAGTTGATAGTGCTATGAGATGACTGTTGTTGTGAAATGGTGCTATATAAATAAAGTTGAATTGAATTGAATTGAATTGAAAATAAGAAATTAAAAGGTGTGGCAATGGAGGGGGCGGAGCACAGGATTGGGCTGTTTGCAGACGATATTGTGGTTTGCCTTGAACAACCAGATTTTCAGTGGTGGAAATGGTGGACTTGATGGAAAGTTTTGGAGGGTTGTCAGGATACAGGATGAACATAGCGGGAACACAGGTACTGACGTTCCACTATAGCCCTTTGGGCCAGATGGCTGATGGGATCAAACTAAACTGGAAACAAAAAGAAATGGAGTACCTTGGAGTGAACATACCTAAAGGTTTGAGCAAGGTCTATAAAGCAGACTATGACAGATTGGAACAGGAAATAGAGGAAGATATTGATGGATGGTCGATCTTGGACATGGATCTGAATTCAAAGGTTGGGACAGTCGAGGTCAGCGTGCAGCCTGGGCTGCTTTGCCTCTTCCGGGCTCTGCCGGCAGGGGTTCCTGGTGCCCAGTTCTCAGGGTGGGACAGGATGGTGTCGAGATTTGTTTGGGGAGGTGAAAAGCCAAGAGTGAGGTGTGGAGCTCTCCAATTGCCGGGGGAGGGGGGAGGCATGGGCCTACCGAGTCTGGAGGAATGTTGCTGCTCGGCGTGGATGGGATGTGTCGTGTGTTGGTGCGGTGGAGGATGCAGGGCAGGGTGGAGGGAAGTGGAGGGGGAGATTGGGGGACTCCCAGTGCAGGGCATGGTGGGAGATAGGGATGCATGTGGGCAGGTCGGACAGGTGGACCCAATCACTGAATTTGCTTTGGAGCTGTGGTATGGAATGGTGCAGAAGTATAGTATGAAGGAGGACATGGGGCTGTTGAGGTGGGTGGCGTTTGGCGGTCGGTTCGGGCCGGCAGAGCAGGATGGGGGATGCGGGGATCTGGTGAGCAGGGGAATCGCAGCATGGGGCAATGTGGGAGGGGGGATTTCGGGGGTTTTGTGAACACGAGAAGAAAATTTAAACTGGAAAGGTCTGGGTTCTTCGGATGTCTGCAGATGGAAGATTGTTATGTGAGGAGGATTGGGCGTGGCCTCCGCGCGGATGTGGGCGAGATTGTACAATTCATTTTGGGCTCGTGTGCAGGAAGTGGAATGGGAATTGTTTCAAAGCTATATCGGAGGCTTGCGGCGGGCAAGCATTCAGGTGACTATGTGGGGGAGAGATGGGAGAAAGAGCTGGGTTTGGACATGGCAGAGGAGAGCTGGCGGGAAGTGTGGAGGACACAGCGCACGTGGGCGGGTTCGGGGACGTGGAGGGAATTTGGATGGAGGAATCTGATTCACTGTTTCATTGCACCACAGATCCAAGGAAAATATACAAATGCCAGGTCTGTGTGCTGGGGGGGGGCTGGGGGGCTCAGGGTGCAGGCCACTCGCATGTGTTTTGGAGGTGCTGCAGGAAGATATAGTCCATACAGAGGGAGCTAAGGAGGAAGATCAGAGAAGGGAAGGACAGCTACAGGAAAAAGGTGGAGGACAAGCTGCAACAGAGTGACATCAGCAGTGTCTGAAGAAGCCTCAAAACCATCTCTGGGCACCAGAATACCTCCTCCCAGGCCACGGGGGGTAGGGAATGGGTGAACAACCTGAACCTGTTTTTTTAACAGGTTTGACCAACTGCCCTCTTCTCCACCTGCCCACCAACCACTGCTGCCTCCACCTTCATCTAGTCCCGCTGTCCACGGCCTTCCCCCAACAACCCCCCCCCCCAGCATGCAGCCCCCCTGCCCCAACCTGACCCTCACTAAGACCCAGGTGAGAGCTAAACTGAGGAAGATCAAGGCGAGGAAGGCTGCAGGACCGGACGGCATCAGCTCAAGGCTCCTCAAATCCTGCGCAGACCAGCTGTGTGGGATCATGGAGCACATCTTCAGCCTGAGCCTGAAGCTGGGGAAGGTACCACAGCTGTGGAAAACATCCTGTGTGGTACCCGTACTGAAGACCCCTCACCCCAAGGACCTGAACAGCTACAGACCAGTTGCCCTCACATCACACCTAATAAAGACCCTGGAGAGGCTGCTCCTTGCCCACCTCCACCCCCTGGTGGGACCAGCGATGGATCCACTTCAGTTTGCCTACCAGCATGGCATCGGGGTGGAGGATGCAGTGATCTTCCTCCTACACTGTTCCCTGTCTCACCTGGAGAAGCCTGGGAGCACTGTGAGGATCATGTTCTTTGATTTCTCCAGTGCTTTCAACACCATCCAACCACAGATCCTGAGGGACAAGCTACTGTGTGCAGGGGTGGACCAGCACTTGTCATCGTGGATCCTGGACTACCTCACAAACCGACCACAGTTTGTGAGAACCCAGGACTGTGTGTCTGATACCATCATCTGCAGTACGGGGGCTCCCCAGGGAACAGTTCTGGCTCCCTTCCTGTTCACCCTCTACACTGCTGACTTTTCACACAACACACCACACTGTCATCACAGAAGTTCTCTGATGACTCTGCGACTGTCGGCCTCATCTCTGATGGAGATGATGTGGCGTACAGAGGACTTATCCAGGACTTCATGGACTGGTGCCAACAGAACCGCCTCCAGATCTTCTTCCTTTTGCCTTCAGAGAGAGCAGTCGCATTTTTTTTTCCTCCCTCCTCCTATCCTGCCTTCCTGACCTAATCTCAGCTTGCTGCGTCTGAGTGAGTGTCTGTGCCGTCTCACCATCTTGCTGATCTCAACCCAAATGGAAAATACGGAAAATGGATATAAGCTGGGCTTTAAACGCAATTGACACCACCTTTTCAAACAGAAAATTGGGCCTGGGGGAGCCCAAATGTGGAGAGACCCATGGATTGGAACTCATGTGTCTGTGTGATTTGACTGAGGATGTGGAAAAACATCTACCTGTTTTGGCTTTACGATCACAGGATTTCTGCCATTGGGCTTTGGAGTTCTCCTGGTGTATCGAAAATTTAACTGGAGGAGCTAATCAAAATGCGGACCCGGCGGAGCTGCTTCTCAATAATTCGACCAGATGGGGAGTGCACGAAATAGCGGCAAATGACCAACATGGAATTTACCATCTGCATGCACTGTAGAGAGATGGACTCTACCGGACATGTTCATCTGTGTTTAGAAGGGGAAACATCTGGAGTCGCTTCGTGCTCTCCAGGGAATGATATGAATTTAAAGCCAGTGAATGTTAATTTGAATTGTGAGATCAGAATATGACAATAGGGAAATCCTATACTCTGTCTGAGCAGATTCGGCCTTGATCGGCGCCCCTGGATAACTCACTCCTCCAGAGTTGAGATAAGCGGATGTGTCAGCTGGCTCGCTAACCCAAACACCGCTGCTGTGCAATAAACAGAACTCTTCAGGGACAGCGTTCATGAACTATAACATCTATCGTTGCCTAGGAGACTATTTGTTGTGCTCCAGTAACTGATACACTCAACACTGCATACACACTGATATCATCATACTGATATACATACACTGCTCTCTCCCTGCTGTGTGATTTGTCTACTAAATGTCTGCTAAATAAGCATTGAGGTTTTTTTTTGCCTGCAATCAAAATTTCGCTTACTTACTTAAGCATCAATTTGATAAAACATGTTTTTTTCTCTCGCCTACTGTGTCATATCCTCTCTTTTTCTTTTTTTTTTCCTTTCTTCTTTATGACTGGCGCCTAGCGGCTGCCCCGGCCTTGGATGCGCTCTGCAGAGCGTGCCCAAATGCCAAGTCACGTTTCGTTACCTTGTATTCATACATGTGTAATGACAATAAAGTTGAATCTCATCTCATCTCATCAATGCGAAGAAAACTAAGGAACTGGTGGTGGAGTTCCGCAGGCGAGGACAACCCCCCACAGCACTAGTAAACATCCAGGGAACAGACATTGAGATGGTGACATCTTACAAGTACCTGGGTGTTCACCTGAACAAAAAACTGGACTGGTCACACAACACCAATGCGCTCTACAAGAAGGGGCAGCACAGGCTATTCCTCCTGAGGAGACTCAGGTCTTTTGGAGTGCAAGAGGAACTCCTGAAGACCTTCTACGATTTGGTAGTGGCATCAGCCATCACATTTGGAGTGGTCTGCTGGGGCAACGGCATCATGGCAGCCGACAGGAAGAGACTGAACAGACTGATCAAAAAAGCCAGCTCTGTTCTGGGGTGATGGCTCGACCCAGTGGAAGAGATAGAAGACAGGAGGATTCAATTCAATTCAACTTTATTTATCTCACACCATTTCCCAACAACAGTCATCTCGTAGCACTTTCAACTGTAGGGGAAACCCCCACAATTGGAGAAATTCCTGTTATTTTGTCTTCGGTTGGTTTTCACATATTCTGTATTATCTCTTAGTATGACTTATTTTCCTGTTTACAATCATTGGAGTTTTGTTATTTATATATTTGGGTTTACTTATCTTTATTTGTCATCACATTATATTCGCTTCTTGCCAGTTTTCTTCTCTTTCTCTCTCTCTCCGGGGTTGCAGCTGGCAGAGGCACTTCTGAGTTTTTTCCTGGTTGTGGGCGGTGCCCCTGTCAAGCTGTCAGCCCCGTCTCCTCTCCTCATGGCTCACAGCTGATTGTCATCACCTTCTCCTCCAGCCTGCTCATGTGATTCACACCTATTACCATTTGTGTTCATTTGTTTCTGGCCCTATTTAAGGGCAGTTATTTCTTTTCTTTATTGCTGGAGTCTCAATGAGTCACTTGCATCAGAACCCTGCCCCCGTTCTGATGGTCGTTAGCCGTGTTAATCCTGTTTTCTCTGTTGCTGTTTCTGTTCGTAAGTTTTGCTTTGTGCACTGTTTGAACTTTTGTGTTAAAGCTCTGTTTGGACTTGTGGTGTTTCGTTAATAAATATCACAAACTGCAGTTCAGTGCTTGGATCTCTCCTCTCTGCCCCGAGGGGTAATTCGTGGCAGTAGACGCCAGCCAGTTAGAGGCCCAGCTGCTGCAGTTTGTGTGGTTACCTTTTTGGTTTCACACACCTGTGGTTTGGCAATATTGAGCAGTAGGACGTGGCCAAAAAGGGGACCCAGCCAATTTAAACCTCAGCGGCAGTGAGGGTTTACCTTTTCCCTACTCCTCCCCAGTTTTTGTTTTTCATCTGGGGCTTCACCATGTCTGCCACCCTGGATTCTTCAACTCCAGGGCTGAGCGAATCAGAGCAGTGGACTGTGTACATATTGGAGGACATTCTCTCACAGGCTCGTGCCTCTCGTACCCCCGAGGCAGCGCAAGAGTGTCTGGAGGGCATGGCACAAGTACTCAAGGCATGCCCCAGCCTGTGGGACCACCCAGAGCTCGCTGACCTACTCCTCTCCATAGTTGCCCCACAACCTCTGAGTCACGGGCTAGAGGAAACCACTTCAATGTCCGTGCCTGCGCCAATGAAGAGCAAGCATCCGTGTACATGGAAGCCTCCAACCTCTCGCCGCTCCCCGGCAGCAGCTCCGCTCCTTCTCCCAAACACTGGCCCGCACCATCGGCTGAGGAGCTGGAGGAGCGCAGGCGGGTCATATTAGTGGAGACAGAGCTTCTACTAGAATATAAGCCATGGCTCCTCCCAGATCTTGTCCAGGAGCTGTAGGGGGTTTCACTGGGTGGCCCGGAGTTTGAGCCGATGAGTGAGTTTCCCCTGACTCAGGGGCCTCTCCCACTTTGCCATGAGCCGACATCTCTGCCTCCCACTTCCCGCCGTCACCCAGGGAAATCTCGCCGGAAGAATGCCTCCACCTCTCAGGCAGCAGTTTCTCCCGCACTGAGTCAGACTATCCCCGCAGCAGCTCCTTCGCTGGCTGTCCCATCAACCTCCTCCTTCTCCTTGGCTGTTGTGAGTCCCGTCTCCTCGATGTGTCTTCCTGCTGTTGAGGGTCCGGCAGTTTCTTCCCCGGCTCTGCCCGTCGCTGTGTCTGCAGGGGCGGCTCCTCCACATTCCTCTGAGGGGCCCACAACCACTGAAGTCACGGAGATGGCTGATTCCCAACCAGCTGCAGCAGAAGACATCACAACCCTGGGAATTCAGGCGTGTTTTTTCACTCTCATTCAATTAAACATAAATAGTCTTGCTTGATTCCTGGTAGTGAGACTCAGACTATGCAGTCCTCTGAGTCCTCACCATCTGCTGCAGCTATAGACTGTTCACCTGCTCTCCGTGTCTCCTCCTTTTTCCTTTGAGTGTCCGCCGGCCCCAGGACTGAGCCGCCGGACCCATGGAGGACCCTGCGGCTCTGGAGGACCTGGTTCCAGCCCTGCAGCCATGGTCTCGATGGAGGGAGGGTGCTGGGACTGAGCTGAAGCCTGTGCCGATGTTGGAGTGTCCCCTGGCCTTAGCAGAGCAGGATCCCATGCTAGCGGGGAACCGACCTCTGTATCCACGCTGGACGAGCCACATGCATGGGTTGTCTTGCTGGGGGGTCCCGGGACTGCAACTACCACCATGCCTGCTGCAGGGGCCACCACAGCTGAGTTGAAGCTGGACCTCTGGAGGGCCGGGCTCGAGACGTCATCGCCCGTATCGATGGAGTCCTGGACGGTGGTGGAGCTTGAGCTCAGGTAGGTGCTCTTCTTTGTTTTCACTGTCTCCATTTTGGAGAGATCTTGCCTGGCTCTTGCTGGGGAGAGTCAAGTGCAGCTGTCAGCTGCAGCTGAGCTCACCTCGCCGGACTCCACTGCCGCCGGTGACCCTGACCCTATTTCTCTGCCTCTCCTGTCTAAGCCTTTCCCCAGGGTCACCGAGGATCGTCGAGCTTCGCCAGAGGTCTCCATGGGTCCAGCCTCACCACCCGAGAACACTGTGGGCCCAGCTCCTCCTGCCGAGGTTGTCGCGGGCGCTCCATCACAGCCCGGGACCTCCGTGGGTGCTGCTCCCTCTCCGGATGAGGTTTTCACGGGTGCTCTGTTCCAGCCCAGGGTCTCTGAGGGTGCTGCTTCCCTGTCAGCTGAGGTCGTCACGGATGCTCCGTCCCAGCCTGGGACCTCTGTGGGTGCTGTGCCTCCTCTGGTGGAGGTCTTCGTGGGTGCGCCATTCCAGCCCGGGACCTCCGTGGGTGCTGCTCGTCCTCCGGTGGAGGTCTTCGCGGGTGCTTCGTCCCAGCCCGGGGCCTCTGAAGGTGCTGCTTCCCCATCAGATGAGGTCGTCGTGGGTGCTCCATCCCAGCCCGGGACCTCTGTGGGTGCAGCTCCTCCTCAGTCCGGGTCTCCGTGGGTGCTGCGTCCTAGTCGAGGACTGTCGTGGGAGCTGCGCCCCAGCCTGAAACCAACGTGGGTGCTGCACTCCAGTGTGGGTCCGGTGTGGACATTACGCTCCAGCCCAGGGGCCACTGAGGGTACAGCTCTGACCCAGTCCGGGTCCACCGAGGAGCAAGCCAGCAAGCAAAGTTTATTTGTATAGCACTTTTCACAGATATATATATCACAAAGTGCTTCACAGCACATTAAAATTTACAAATACACAGAAATTAAAATTAATAGAAATAAGATAAAATATTCATGTTCATAGGGATAAAAAGAGAAAACAGTGAAGAAATAAAAGCCATTCAGTGAGAGCTAAAAGCCTGTCTAAACAAACGAGTTTTTAATTCCTTCTTAAAGGAGTCAAGAGACTCAAGGCAGTGCAAGGAAAGGGGAAGTGCGTTCCAAAGCCATGGTGCAGCAGCCTGGAAAGATCGATCTCCACGAGTTCTGAATTTGGTCCGAGGGACCTCCAGGAGTCTCTGGTCTGAGGATCTTAGTGATCGAGTAGTGGCATAAGGAGTCAAGAGGGCTGAGATATATGAAGGGGCTTGGCCATTAAGAACTCTAAAAGCCAAAATTAAAATCTTAAAATGAAATCTAAAAACAACTGGCAACCAATGAAGGGATGATAAAACTGGGAAATGTGTTCCCTTTTCTTCGTCTGGGTTAAAAGCTGAGCTGCTGCATTTTGCACAGTCTGAAGACGGGCAACAGCAGTTTTATTAAAACATATAAAAAGGGCATTACAATAATCTAAGCAAGACAAGATAAAAGCATGAATGATCATTTCCAATTCAGGTGTTGAGACCATAGGTCTAAGTTTTGCTATATTCCTCAGATGAAAAAAGCAATTTCTGACTAGTTGTCGACCATAGCAGTCCAGTGACATAGCACTGTCAAAAACAGCACCCAGGTTATGCAGTCTGCGCTGGACAGAAGAGCCTAGGTGACCAAAGTGTTGCTTTATCAGAGGAATTTTACTGTCTGGAGCGGTGATCAGTGTTTCTGTCTTGTTAAGATTTAATTGTAAGAAGTTATTGTTTAACCATTTGTTAATGGCAGACAGGCAAGAGATTAAGTTTGATAAAATGTTCAGCTCATTTTCTTTAAAACAGCAGTAAAGCTGAATGTCTTCTGTGGAAAAATGGTAAGAAACACCCTTAAACTGACTAATAATCTGGCCAAGTGGGGTTAAATACAATGAAAACAGAGTAGGGCCCAGAATTGAGCCTTGAGGAACCCCACAGGAAAGTCCTTTAACCTCTGACATCTTCTCATTAAACTAAATACAAAATCCTCTGTCAGTTAAATAGATGAGAACCATTTCAGAACTAATCCTGAAATACCAAACGTGTCCTTCATCCTATTTATCAGTACCTATTAGGGATGGGCATTCGGTGAAATTTTCTTCACCGATCGTCGGGAGAATTAATGATTAATAATCGGTTAATCATTAACATTTTTAGGTACGTAACAAGGCAGGTAGACTACATTAGAACATCAGGAATCACCAGCACGGAGAGCCCTCTCTCTGTTCTCGTGTTGGCTCGGCTCGGGAATCTCGCAAGCTGATTGGCCGAGACGTTTCACCCCGCAAGCTGATTGGCCGAGACGTTTTACCAGCTTCTCTCCCTGCCGAGCGGCCACCCAACAAACGAAGACCGCATTCATTGCTCTATCGCTCGTGTTACTTAGTCTAGCCGCGCAGAACTTTTTGCTGTTCTCTTGTGCCATTTTGTGCGAAATAGTCTTCCCGTCGAGCCACTACGCGGCCTCCTGCAGCTTCCCTCGACGTGTGTACACCGAATCTTCATGACTTTCTCAATAAAGTTTCTGAAAAAAAAAAAAGAATCTTCACGACCGCCATTACTCAGCGCGCAACCACTGTTGGCGGTTTCTTCGCGTAATAAGGGTGTTCCATGGACCCTGTCGATGAGGTATATTTGTATGCTGCATTGCAGTGATTGTAGTACACCTGGTCATTTTTAAATTGAAATGGTCCCACGCAACACTTCGCCGTAACCACTTCATGATTTAGCGATTGCCCTACGGAAGCCCGCATGTATCAACTGAGGCACGCCAGGGTACGGCGATGGTGTAATGTTGCCCCCTGGTGCCCAAATTTTGCCATTGCATTGTTTGAGGACGGCCGTGCACTAGGCCCCGGATTGTTTTAAAAAAAAAAAAAACGGTTTGTCGACGAAAATGAACTTCCTCGGTGAAATTCTTAATGATCAATTATCGGTTAATCGGTAAATTATGCCCATCCCTAGTACCTATATTGTGGGCCACCGTGTCAAAAGCAGCGGTGAGATCCAACAACACCAGGACTGAGTACTGACCAGAATCTGCTGTCATCATGATATCAATGGAAACTTTAATTAGCGCTGTCTCGGTGGAGTGCATTTTGCAGAAACCAGACTGGATGGATCCCTCTATGAATGTAGTGAACTGCTCGGCTACTACTTTCTCAAGCATTATGGATAAGAAGGGAAGCTTTGAAAATGACCTGTAATTGTTCAATTCTGTAGGGTCTAAGTTTTGTTTCTTTAATTTGGGTTCAACTACTGCTTGTTTAAAAGAACTGGGAACAGTGCCTGATAAAAGTGACCAATTTATGATTTCGACAATTAAAGGCCCGATAGAGTCAAATATTTTGAAAAGCAGTGACGTTGGGAGGATATCTAAAGGGCTTGAAGAGGGCTTCACAGAGGTCAGAAGACCATTTACATCCAGTAGCATGACTGGAGTGAATAAGGACCATGTGTTAGAGGGGGTCTGATTCAGGCCAAGGTCCTCAGCAGATGGTGTAGTGCTTGCTCTCATATCATTCACCTTATTCACCATAAAATTTGCAAAGTCATTACATTCAGCAGTAGAATAAACCGGAACCATGGCTAAATCACCTGAGACAATTTAGTTAATGGTGTCAAACAAAAACTTGGGATTTCCCTTGTTTAAGGATATAAGCTGAGCAAAGTAGTTTGTTCTCGAATCCTTCATCATATCATTTAGTGAGGTTATGAGGTCTTTGAGGTGGAGTCTGTGCACCTCAAGCTTGGTGGCCTTCCACAAACGTTCCACCTTCCGACAACTTCTCCTAAGAATACAGATCTCTTCATTTAACCAAGGACATGGTTTCTTAGGAGAAGTATAGCTATAGTATTTAATAGGAGCCACTTTATCAAGTACCAATCAACACTGTTGGTTAAAGCAATCCACCATAGAATTTGCATCCTCACAACCTGCAACAAGGTGAGTGTCAAAAGCTGAAATAAATCTATACACGGCCTGCTAGTTAATGATGCGCCTCTGTCTTAATGTTTTACATTCCTGCTGGTCCACATTAACTGACAGCTCAAAGAAAACACAGCAATAATCACTGACACAAACATCCTCCACTTTAACATTGTCCAAACTCAGTCCCAGTGAAAAGACAAGGTCCAAGGAGCGTCCCTTATTGTGTGTACAGCCGGAGACGTGCTGTCTGAAATTGTGAGCCTCTGTAATAGTTAAAAAGTCTGCAGTAGCATTAGAAGATGTGTCATTTACATGGATATTAAACTCACCTATAATTAAAACTCTTTCTAGTTTAATAATTAAAGATAAGTCTGAGAATTCCGATAAAAACACACCAGCTGGGCCGGGCGGGCGGTAGATTAAAACACAATAAAAAGGAGTTGAGGCACTTATCTTCGATATCTGAAGTTCAAATGAAGAGAAACGCTCAGAGTTCACAGACATTTGAAGCGGTTGTGGAAGATGACGGCCAGGCCACCTCCGCATCCATTTAGGCGAGGGGTCGCAATGAAGGCGCAGTCTGTTGGGCAGATCTCCTTCAGGTGAGCGAATTCATCCTGTCGTTTCCACATTTTAGTCAGAAATAGAAAGTTCAGGTTTTCTTTCCCAATCAAATCGTTCAGGAAAAACGATTCGTTTGAGGTGGAGTGAGTATTCAGCAGAGTCATCTTAATCCGTGACGGCAGCGCAGCATCACGTCCAGCTGATTGAATGTTGACAGCTGTCAAACAGCAGTATCGTGGAGTACAAATTTTCCAAGAGCGAAGGTGATGGTAGAACAGGTCATACCAGAGCGGTGGCGTGGGGTTGTAGACCTCCTCAGGTGTTTGCACGTGGATGGGACACAAACAACTCATGTATCCCTCTCGGTTTAGGCGGCTGGTGCGCCTCAGCCTCACCTGGATGCAGGCTCGGGATCCACGCCTCCGTGGCCTTCTACGCAGTGGAGGCAGCAGCAGTAGACTTCCAAGTGACAAGTCAGCACAAACAAATGGTGGAGCAAAGAACCATCAGACCCCCTTTGCACTGTGTTGTTCCATAGATGCCTTAATTCGCATCAGCATTGTACTATCATAACGTAGCTCAGAAGGGTATGTTGAAATGGATTCAGATAGACATAGTAGGAATAAAAATGCCAGCAGCGAAAGAGCAGCAGAGGCCGTACTAGTCACAGGCGCCATCTTGGCCCACAGCACAGGGTGCAGCTTTGGCCCAGTCCGGGTCCACCGTAGGTGCAACCTTGCTCCAGTACAGAGCTGCTGCAGGTGCAGCTTTGCTCCAGCCTGGAGCCACCGCAGATGCAGCTTTGCTCCAGCCCGGAGCCACCACGGGTGCAGCTTTGCTCCAGCCTGGAGCCACCGTGGGTGCAGCTTTGCTTCAGCCCGGAGCCACTGCAGGTGCTGCTTTGCTCCAGCCCGGAGCCACCGCGGATGCTGCTATGTCCCAGTCTGGGACCATCGAGGGTGCTGCTGGCCAGTCCGAGGGCATCGTGGTTCCCTCTCCTCTGCCAGACGGTGTCGTGGTCCCCTCTCCTCTGCCTGACACCGTTGTGGTTCCCTCTCCTCTGCTCGAGGCCGTCGTGGTTCCCTCTCCTCAGCCTGAGGCTGTCGTGGTTCCTTCTCCTCTGCCCAAGGCGGTCGTAGCTTCCCCTATTCCTCCATCCTCCTCATTGCTGGTTGGCCCTGTTGGGCAGCCACCCCCTGGACCTCCTTTTCTGTTTAGGTGGTCAAAGAACTCTGGCAGACCACCTGACATATTGTGCTATTGGGTTGGGTGGCCCACATTCTCCAGCAGGCCGCCCAACTCTTACCATCACGCAGTCTGCCAGATTGGGGACTTTAGCCGGCCACCTGAACTGTCCAGCTCTCTGGTCCAAGGGGCCTAGGTGCCTGGTCCTGCCTGGTGTGGATCCTGAGCGGGACATTTGTTTTGTTTCCTCCTAGCCTGGGTTTTGCTGAGGTGTGAGTCATGAAAGTTTTTATTTTTTCTGGGTTGTTTCAGTTCCTCCGTGCCTGGGTCCCCCTCCTCCCGCCCGGGTTGGGGTTGTTTTCTTGTTCTTTGGTGGGGTGGGTTCTTTGTGTGGGTGGGTCCTTTTTTGATGTCGCCCGGGGTGTCTGGTACACAGCCCTTGAGGGGGGGCTCTGTCATGATCTGAGTACGGGGGGATTCCGCCGTGCTCAGTCTCTTTGCCTTTTTTCCTTATTTGTATAGCGTTGTATTTTTTGAATTCTATTCCTGTTATTTTATCTTTGGTTGGTTTTCACATATTCTGCATTGTTTCTTAGTATGACTTATTTTACTGTTTACGTTCATTGGAGTTTTGTTATTTACATATTTGGGTTTACTTGTCTATCACATTATATTCGCTTCTTGCCGGTTTTCTTCTCTTTCTCTCTCTCTCTGGGGTTGCAGCTGGCAGAGGCACTTCTGGGTTTTTTCCTGGTTGTGGGCGGTGCCCCTGTCAAGCTGTCAGCCCCGTCTCCTCTCCTCATGGCTCACAGCTGATTGTCATCACCTTCTCCTCCAGCCCGCTCATGTGATTCACACCTATTACCATTTGTGTTCATTTGTTTCTGGCCCTATTTAAGGGTGGTTATTTCTTTTCTTTATTGCTGGAGTCTCATTGAGTCATTTGCATCAGAACCCTGCCTCTGTTCTGATGTTCGTTAGCTGTGTTAATCCTGTTTTCTCCATTGCTGTTTTTGTTCGTGTTTTGCTTTGTGCACTGTTTAAATTTTTGTATTAATGCTCTGTTTTGACTTGCGGTGTTTTGTTAATAAATATCACAAACTGCAGTTCAGCGCCTGGGTCTCTCCTCTCTGCCCCGAGGGGCAATTCGTGACAGTTGAAGGTCCCCCAGCTGTCTAAACCTATTAGCAGCATAACTAAGGGAGGGTTCAGGGGTACCTGGTCCCACCCTAATTATAGGCTATATCAAAAAGGAAGGTTTTAACCCTATTCTTATAAACAGAGATCGGGTCTGACTTCCGAATCCAGACTGGCAGCTGGTTCCAAAGGAGAGAAGCTTGATAACTGAAGACTCTGCCTCCCATTGTACTTTTGGAGATTCTAGGTATTACAAGTAATCCTGCATTTTGGTAGCGTAGTGCTCTGTTAGGATGATAGGGTAATATCAGATCTTTTAAATAAAAAGGGGCTTGATTATTTAGAGCTTTGAAAGTGAGAAGAAGGATTTTAAACTTAATTCTAAATTTTATGGGAAGCCAATGAAGGGAGGCCAGAACCGGAGAAATGTGATCTCTCTTTTTAGTACCTGTTAAAACTCTTGCTGCAGCATTATGGATCAGCTGAAGACTTTTTAAAGATGTTTTAGGACAGCCTGATAATAAAGGGTTACAATAATCTAATCTAGAGCTAACAAAAGCGTGGATTAGTTTCTCAGCATCAGTCTGAGACAAGATGCTCCTAATCTTGGCAATATTATGCAAATAATAGAAGGCAGTCTTAGAAACAAGTTTAATATGTGAATTAACCTCTTGCACTCCGGGATACCGCGGGCGGTCACGTCTCTGCATTCTAGTGCGCACCGTGCGTCTCAGTGCGCACTGAAAAAAAAAAAGCTGCATTTCCGTTCTTCCACTACAGACACAGCTGCGAACAGAAAGCCAAAGGAGTGCTTTGATTGGTTTAGATTTGATTGACCTCATTCGACTAATAAGAGCCTTGAATTGGGTTTCTGAAACCTTGAAGAACCAATGACTGAAAACCTAGCAAGAAGGACCCGCCTACCAACGACTGCGAATACAACGAGCCAATTGAAGCAGAGAAGTTCGACGATTGAAAGCGTGCGTCCCGTGCGTAAAATCTGTTTTGTGTAAGCCGCTGTGTGTAACGGTAGCGTTCGCCAGGCTTTTTTTATTACTGCTGTTCTTATTTGTTTTGAAAAATCGTTTGCCAAAACCGCAATCATGGAAGCGCAAAACCGCAATCATGGAATCATGGTTTGACCGGGTCGCGTGACCAGAACCACGAGTCGTAACAAGCGGACCAGCGTCATGTTCGTCTGACAATGAGGAGCAGATGTTCGCCAACGACACTGCTGTTGTGGACTGGTAAGTGTTATAAGCTAAATTATTCTTTATCACTGAAAATAGTAATAAAAATGACTTTTGATCGATCGGTAAATTATAACTGTGCGTCATCGCCACATGACGGACCGTTGATGGACCGTTTTTATGTGCGCCATGCTCCTCTGTAGCGGGGGGGGGGGGGAGTTGTTATCCTCTACATTGCAGATATTTTAGTATAATTTTTATTGCACTGTAGGTTATTTTTTCTTGTAAAAAAAGGCCACACATTTTTTACGTGGCATGCTTCTTTGTGTGTGGGGGGCTTGTTTGTTCATTCATTCATTCATGAATGAATAAACAACCCCCCCCCACACACACACACACAGCCCTGAGTGTCACCTTTCATTAGAGCCCAAGATGGAGCTTCTATGTTGAATCATTCAAAAGTTATAGACGTTTTTCCAAACTGCCATTTGGCACAATTTGGCACAGTTCAACAATGCCTGGGAACAACCTGACAAAAAAGCTGTGTAATATATTCAGTTTTTGTGGTACTGTTACAAAATTTTGACCTCAGCTGGATAACACTTGGTTCTACATTTCTGTTGCATTTTCCAGCCAGTATCTGACAGCTGTGTGTTATTTGCAAGCATTTGTATCTAAAAAAACACCCAGGCGAACTTTATTTTCTTCAAGTTCAGTATGTTTAGATGACTGTTACTCAGTGGCAGGAGCACTTAGAGAGATTATGATTGTTTTGCCAAAAAATTCAAAGTGTTTTCTTTTAAATGAGACCAACCCCATGAAGATGCTGCAAAGGGTTGAAGAACAGCTTTTGATTTACTTTGGGTACGTTATTTTTAGGCGTTTTTAGGGAAATTGACCAGATTGCAAGGGGTTAAAGAACAGATCTTGATCAAAAATAACTCCAAGGCTCCTCACAGAACTATTAAGAGGATGGTGGCTAAGCTGTCATCTCTGCTGGAGTCTGAGTCCCACTTCATGTAGGATACACTGAACGCACTAAGGAGCTCATTTAGCAGTAGGCTGTGCACAACGGAGAGGTTCCACAGGTCCTTCCTTCCTATGGCTGTCAGATTTTATAACCCAACCAGGGCTGCTCGTAGAGGTCATATTGAATATATTAAACGTAACAACCTTGCACAATAAATTGTCCCCTCCATTATACAACTACGGCAATATCAATCATTACTGAGGGTGGCAACAACACTGTTGATTCAAATACAAAAGATACTGTCTGGGTACAAATTCATATTCTGCAGGGTAATTTAACAAACCGTAATGCCGTTTATTCTATCTATCTGCAATGCTCCTGCACTGTGTATATACAGTCATGTGAAAAAATTAGGACACCACATTAAATATTCAGTTCTTTATTAACCTGTTGAACTCTGTTCAACTTCCCTAAAAACGCCTAAAAATAACATGCCCAAAGTAAATCAAAAGCTGTTCTTCAACCCTTTGCAGCATCTTCATGGGGTTATTCTCATTTAAAAGAAAACACTCTGAATTTTTTGGCAAAACAGTCATAATCTCTCTAAGTGCTCCTGCCACTGAGTAACAAGAAAGTTCGCCTGGGTGTTTTTTTAGATACAAATGCTTGCAAATAACATACAGCTGTCAGATACTGGCTGGAAAATACAACAGAAAGGTAGAACCAAGTGTTTTCAAGCTCAGGTCAACATTTTATAAAAATACCACAAAAAATGAATATATTAAACAGCTTTTTTCTCAGGTTGTAACAAGGCTGTGTCTGTACTGGAAGACCGGAAATACAGCTTTTTTTTTCAGTGCGCACTGAGACGCACTAAGATGCAGAGACGTGACCGCCCGCGGAATTCACAAAGTTCAAGGGGTTAATAAATGTTCACATATCTATGTCTAACCTTGTTTTTGTTTTTATTTCCATTTTTTTAAACATTTATTTTAGCCATTTTAAGTGTGAATGAATGTGGGGGTGTCCTAAAAAAGATGGGGGGTGTCCTAATTTATTCCTCACTATATATTTAGAATTACATTTTACAGAAAATTTGAAAAAAAGTCTTTAATTCATTTTTAATTGTTTAGTTGTATTACATGAATCTCCCAGTATTTTTAACATTGATATTAAATATCCATATGTCCAAATATCCATCCATCCATCCATCTTCTACCGCTTTTCCGGAGGTCCGGGTCGCGGAGGCAGCAGTTCAAGCAGAGAAGCCCAGACTTCCCTCTCCCCAGCCACCTGCTCCAGCTCTTCAGAGGGGATACGTATGTCCAAATATGTATATATGTATATATGTAATTACATATGTCCAAATATGTAAAAAAAAAACCACACAGGTTTATACAGGGTGTCCTAATTTTTTCACATAACTGTATCTGAATACATATATATATTCATTTACTGCTTTGGGTAACCAGTTTTTATTATCTTATTAACTACTGCTCTGAGTGCTGCTATCCCTTTGCTGCTGTAATCCTAGAATTTCCCCATTGTGGGACTAATAAAGGCTTATCTTATCTTATCTTATCTTATCTTATCGAGTTAGAAGCATCCCTGGGCGTCATCACTTTGGTCTCCTGATTATTAATGGTGAGGCCGATCTGAGAGCATTCCAACTCCACAAGCATCAACAATCTCTGTGTCTGTGGGATGTTGTTTGACAGCAAAACACTAGCCATGGTTACATGGGCAAAATGTCTTCAATCTGATTACAATTCAGATCAGAACATTACTGTTTACATGGATCCTGAAAAAGCTGATCCGATTAGGACGTGCGTTTCCATGTGTCACGTTTGAACGGAATAAATCATTTTGACATGCGCATGTCGACATTTCGACATTCCAAAAATAGTAGAAGAAGAAGCAACTTACAGTGTTAGCAAGCCCCGCTTTGTGTCTTTCTCTTTTTGAAATGGACCTGTATTGTGTTATTCAGACTGTACTTTTACTTCTGCTGGTCTCCGTAATGAAGCTACAAGTACATACTTCTGCAAATGATGAACAGAGGGAGAAAGCAGGACGATACAGACCAGTTTTGTTTTTCTCCCGCTATGTCTTCCCCTAGCTGCTGTAAAGGCTGAAATATGTCACGTCGATGTGTGGCTGACGTACAGCCATGCGCAGTAAGCATATTTTCTGCCCAACCTTTGGAATAAGTGTTTTCATGCGCACCATTCAGATTAACAATCGGCGTAACCCACCCTTCTCAATCGGAATGAAATTTTGATCCGAATGAGTATGATCGGATCAGAATATTCAGATTGTCGTGTTTACATGAAGCATTTTTATTCCGATCAGGCTTTTAATCCGTTTACTTGTGTCCATGTAAACATGGTCATGTCATCTGCATAATCCAGATCTGTTATTGCTTTTGCCGGTATTCTTTGGGATCTACGAGGTGTTAACATTAGACCCAGCTCTGCTTTTCTCCCATCAATGGCTTTCCACAGGGCATAGTCCAGGGCAACAACAAACAGGAATGGGGCCAAAGTACTGCCCTGGAGTACTCCTGAAGTGATCACAAATTCATCCGACTCACCGTCTGCGGTGACAACATTGGTGAGTGTTAGTATATATTGCCTGAATAGCATTACACAACCTTGATGGAATACTGTAAGCCTTCAGTATCTTGAACATAATTTCACGGTTAATTGAGTCAAAGGCTTTCCTAAAGTCAAGGAATGTCAGAACTGCAGGGAGGTTGTTTTTCTGTACCTCCTCTAGAATCTTGCACAGGGCAAGAATGTGACTAGTAGTTGGGGTGTGCCATATTGTATCATTCACGATAATACCGGTAAAAATTTTGATACCAGTGTAAAAATGAATATCACGATATCTAGGGTCTGTTACGCTGCTAACATAAGTTACGCGCTACCATAGAAACAGGAAAACAAATATGGCGTAAAAGCAGTGGTCCATCCTTGGAACGTCTGCCTCTAGTTGTGAGGAAGTAATTTAGTTTTAAGGCCATTTTAGACTGCTGCCATCTTTAAAAAAAATAGCGCAGCAATGCAAATAATCTGCCCACATTTTTTTCTGCACGTCAACAACGCCGCTTCGGGGAAAAGTTTTACTTCGCCCTGAAGTGGTGTTGCTGACGTCCGAAGTGTCCAGAGGTTTATTTTTGTTCCATTGTGGCTGCTCCAGCTTGATTTATTCAACCAACTGAAAGAAAAAAAAAATCTTTTAACAGCCCCAGGAATTGTCTGTGCAACCGAGATTTCTAACGTGGATAAATTGAAAGAGATGGGAGGTCTGATGCAGTAGTCATTTACCTACAGAAGTTTCTTGTTTGGGGGAAATGGCAGACAGTTAGGCCAGCATATATTCAATATGAAAAAAAATGATGAAATAATAATATTTTTAAATAAGCCCACTCTCTCCCCATTTTATTTAGACCCTCTTCCTGACCCAGTGAAATAACATACAAGACTACATTAATTTAACATAATGTGTTAAAAGGACCAAAACCCCCTCATGACCCAAAGCATACGGTGCAGCTCAATAAATTAGAATGTCATCAAAAAGTTGATTTTTTTCAGTAATTCAATTCAAAAAATGAAGCTCCTCTATTATATAGATTCATTACACACAGAGTGATATATTTAAAGTGTTTATTTCTTTTAACCTTTTAACTGGCCACATTTCATGTACAGGTCACGTGCCCCCAGTGGCACAGCGCAGCAACTGCACCTGTCAACTCACTCTGACATCCCAGGCTGTACTGAGGATTTGTACTGATTTGTACTGATCTGCCAGTTCAGAAGGTGGCAGGCACGTGTTGGAGGACTCATGGATGAAGTATATATACCCAAGTAGAGTATATACCCAAGTAATATACCCAAGAAGAAGAAATCCTTATTTCCTTTTCCTGTTTTCCTTCTTTAAGCCCAGAAAGCAAATATGGCCGCCATGCACTGTCACGGACCGTCACATAACCCACTTCGCACACGGAAAATAGCCGCAGGATACAAGCGAAATTTACATGGGATAATCATAAGACTTTGTAGATGTGGTAGAGAGGGTAAATGACCAACAGAACACAAAATAACGATGATGATGGACGAAAACGCAGTGACCACGCCGGCCAGCCAACCAGCCCCCCTTTGCCAACAGTAAGTGACAAATTTATTTGTTTCTTTACATTGTACTGATATTGTGGTTCATATACTTTGACAATAAAATAACAAAATGCCCCTGTAGATAAAACGGTATCAAAAAACCAAACCATTCTTTGTGTATATATGTCCAAAGCCCACTTTTGACTGAGTTATGTAATTTATATAGCTGCCGCGACATTTTAGATTGCGTAAATTTATTCCTATCTAAAACTTTGGATCATATTCTATATCTTTCTAATTGACAGTAAGCCATTATCCCTTGCAACTTTCAAGTTATAGCCTTGGAAATCTGAACTATTTTACTGACAAAAAATCTTTACCACTCTTGACTACTAGGGGTTATGTTACCATACGGCAACTGGGACAGTTTTTGATGGTTGTGGCTTATAGTTAATGAAAACCCCAAATTCAGTTTCTCAAAAAATCAAAATATTGCATAAAATTAATTAGAAATTTTGGATTTTTAATAGAAATGTTGGCAGACTGAGAAGTATATTCATGTACACAATATTTGGTTGGGGCTCCTTTTGCATGAGTTACTGCATCAGTGTGGCATAGTATGGAGGTGATCAGCCTGTGGCACTGTTGAGGTGTTATGGAGGCCCAGGTTGCTTTGATAGCAGACTTCAGCTCATCTGCATTGTTGGATCTGGTGTCTCACCTTCCTCTTGACAATACTCCATAGATTCTCTGTGGGGCTTAGGTCAGGAGAGTTTGCTGGTCAATAAAGCACAGTGATACCATGTTCATTAAACCTGGTTTTGGTACTTTTGGCAGGTGCCAAGTCCTGCTGGAAAATGAAATCAGCATCTCCATAAAGCTTGTCAGCAGAGGGAAGCATGAAGTGCTCTAAAATTTCCTGGTAGATGACTGCACGGACTTTAGACTTGATAAAACACAGTGGACCAACACCAGCAGATGACATGACTCCCCAAATCATCACTGACTATAGAAACTTCAGACTGGACCTCAACTAACTTGGATTCTGTGCCTCTCCACTGTCCCTCTAGACTCTGGGACCTTGACTTCCAAATGAAATGCAAAATTTACATTTATCTGAAAAGACATCATCTGCTGGTGTTGGTTTACTGTGTTTTATCAGGTCCAAAGTCAGCGCAGTCATCTACCAGGAAATTTTAGAGCACTTCATTCTTCCCTCTTCATTTAAAAACTGCATTTTGTGTTTACTTGTGTTATCTTTGTCTAATTACACTACCGTTCAAAAGTTTGGGGTCACCCAGACAATTATTTTGTGTTTTCCATGAAAAGTCACACTTATTTACCACCATGAGTTGTAAAATGAATAGAAAATATAGCCAAGACATTGACAAGGTTAGAAATAATGATTTGTATTTGAAATAATAATTTTTTCCTTCAAACTTTGCTTTCGTCAAAGAATCCTCCATTTGCAGCAATTACAGCATTGCAGACTTAACATGATTGCACAAGGGTTTTCTAATCATCCATTAGCTTTCTGACACAATGAGCAAACACATTGTACCATTAGAACACTGGAGTGATAGTTGCTGGAAATGGGCCTCTATACACCTATGTAGATATTGCACCAAAAACCAGACATTTGCAGCTAGAATAGTCATTTACCACATTAGCAATGTATAGAGTGTATTTCTGATTAGTTTGAAGTTATCTTCATTGAAAAAAAGTGCTTTTCTTTCAAAAATAAGGACATTTCTAAGTGACCCCAAACTTTTGAACGGTAGTGTAAATTTGTTTGATGATCTGAAATATTTAAGTGTGACAAACATACAAAGAAAGAGAGAAATCAGGAAGGGTCAAACACTTTTTCACACCACTGTAAAATGCACCACAGACTGACTTAATGCATTACTTTATTCTTCAGTCATGATCAAGTATTTTACTCTGGTCTTGCATGTCCTTTTATTTTTACGAGTTTCACTTGTTTCCTCAAAATTGCTACTTTTTTCCTGTAAATTTGCAACTTTTCTCATAAATTTGACTTAAACTTGTGTCTTTCACATAAATGAGCAACATTTTTTTTTCTCAAATGTTTGACTTTTTTCTTGTAAACTTTTCTTGTAGATTTAAAAACTTCTCATAAACTTACCTTTTTTTAAATCAAATTTGCCTTTTTCTTGTAAAGTAAAAATTTTCTCAAACTTGAATATTCGCATAAATTTGCTACTTTTTTCTTGTAAATTTTCAAGTTTTTTTCTTATAAATGTGTGACTTTTTGTGTAAAAGTTAAACTTTTTTCTTGTAAATCTGCAATGTTCATATGGACGTTGGTTAAATTATTATTTTTCTGCTGATCTGGACAATGCTCCAGTTTTATTTTTTAGTGTTTTTGTTGGGAGCGAAGTTATTTTCCCCTTCATTTTAAAGGTTATGATGGATGTATGGATGTATGGATCTTAGACAGAAACTAAGGAGGTTAAAAAAGGTCCTTGAATAAAACTGGGTGACTCATATCCCTGTAACACTATTTCAAACTGACTCTTGATAAATTCTGAACTAAACAAGGCCATCTAGTGTTCCCGCAACACAATACAGAATACACAAAAGTCTGGCATCTTTGCTGATGTGAGTGTAGCTCAAAGACAGGTTGAATGATCGGTCTGAGCTTTGGAACCCTGTACCAATTATGGTGGCAGAACTAACACATGCTGAGAAGCTGGATGTGACATCTAATGTACATATTTACTGTATGAATGATGACACAGAATGTTAACCTCGTCATGGTACTGACTTTGAGATCCTTACACTGCTGCTGTACATTTCAGCCACCTGATTACATGTAATTATGATAATTTGGGACTTTTCATTCTGCTCCTTTCTAAACGCTTTGTGTGTATTATTTTTAGAAAATTGTTTTCTCAAAAACCTAATAAATTTGACCTGTAAGAACACCATCTACACAATGTAAAAATAAGAAAACAGAAATATGATTGAATCTTAGTTGGAGCTGTTCTGAATGCTTGTACGCCATCACACAGACTGTGTGTTTATGCGTCAGAGTTGTTGTGCATGTCTTAATGAGGACAGGGACACTGAACTCTGTTGAGGGCATTTAGCATATTTAGGGCACAGTTGATGAAAATGACATTGAACAGGGCAGCAGAGGACTTTTTAACCCAACAGTGCTGCATGTGACGCCTGTAGTCTCGCTCTTGTGGATCTGCTCAATGCTGCAAGTCTGTGGAGACACTTTGTTTGCTGTACCAGTTTTTGTCTGTGGGTTTTTTGAATAATGATGCCACTACTGAGTGTTGCGACTGGGAAATTAAACAACAATATATTGGGCAACAATATTGTATTTAAAACTAACGTATTCATGAGCCATCCAGCATTCTCCCATCACAGCCCAAAGTGTTTGAGGGATGATACTGACAATGAACTGCAACATGCAGAATTATGGAGGGAAAAATGGTGCCAAGCTTGGAGTGAGGGTGCTGTCTGTGGTAAGAAAAATAATACTGTTACATAAGCTTACTGTTTCCATGTCCCCCTGGATGAGCTCTGTTTTCCTTTGGGTTGATTTCGGCGTGACTGTGTGTCTGTGTTTGTGTGAAGACCAAGGGGCAGATCCCAGAAGCAACACACGATTCAGAGTGTAACTTATGTCTACCCATTATATTTTGACCTTTTTCATCCAATGTGGAGTCAACTTTGAGTCACAGTCCTGAAAAAGTGAATCATTACACCCAAAGTTGCTGTCAAGGTTGTGACTTTCTATAGTTTTGGAAAATTACTCAGTGGAAAGTAAAGCTGTGAGCAAACTGAGCCTGTAGATATTAAAAATTTGTCAGGTGGTCATTGGTACAGTCTGATCAAAATGTGTAATCGCTTAGTGAAAAAAAAAAAATTGACAGATGTCTCCCAGTCACAGGGAGAGCACTGGATTGCTACTGGCTGGTGCACAAGAAAACACACATCTCCGTCTTATACCGTTTTTTTTTTTTTTTTGTTCATTGTCAGAATGTGTAAAAATGAATGGTACAGAGTAATAAAAAGGCTTAAATTGTGACTGAACATGTGTGTCCTTTCAGAATACGCAGTTGAACCCAGATTATATTGAGTTCTTCTTCTGAGTAATTAAACGCAGGAACACTGAAAGCATGACGGATGGCCCCTCTTAATCAAATGCTGCCAACTTCTGTTGGCCTGCACACTTTCTGACTTTGTTGCTCATTTGCAAATGATTTTGCCAACATTTTATATTATGTGGTCATTGGTTTGAGATTCTTATCCATCTCCAGCATTTCTACTGATGTACTGTATGTATAGTGTGTTTGGATATGCTGTTGTTCCATTTTTTCACCTATTATGCATTTATTTTGTTACAAAGAACTAGAAAAAGAAATTGTACCACTTTAGAATCCAACCTACAAATTACAGGTAAGCACAGGGTGAGTACCAGAAAAAAAAGAGAAAAATGGTGGTGGTGGTGGTGGTGGGGGGGGGCATGTGTTTTGCCCTGTTTTAATTGTGTTTTTTCCATGTTTATACCCATTTTTCCAGTTTTTTTTTTCTAGTACTTACCCTGTTTTTACCCCATTTTTTTTAAACCATCATTCACCTGCTTTTCCCTTTTATCACATTTCTTTCAGTTTTTCCCCTGGAAAACACTGTATTAATGTTTACAAATCCCCCTGTTTTTACCGGTACTTTTCTTGTTTTTACCCCATTTCCCCCTTCTTTTTTGTCTTCTCTGTTTTGTTTTTTTGTTTTTTAACAATATTTACTCTATTTTTACCCCATTTACCCTATTTTTACCATACTCACCCTGTTGTTACCATTCTTCTCCATGTTTCTAACCATGATTATAAGGTAATTACGCCAAAGGAAAGTCAAGGTAGAATACAGTCCATGCCTACACTTCCAAATACTTACCCTTTTACCTTGTGTTTACTCTGTTATATTTTTTCTCCTTTTTTCCCCTGGTACTTACACTGTAATTTGCGGGCTGTATTATAAAGTTCTACTGTACCTATTTTTTTTTAATAATCAAACAGAAAAATCATACACATCAGTACATTTTCGTATGAGGTGACAACACACAAAAGCCCAACATAAATCACTTCCTGACAAATTATGGTACAGTCCATTCAACCAAAAATGTAAAATGAAAGGAAATGTTTTCATACCTCATCCGCAATCTGTCCCCCAAATGTCACCCACGTACCTGCAGGGGAAAGTGAGACAAAGACATGTCGTCGTTAGGGAACATTTCTATTGTGTCAGCCCTTTGTGTCAGTGCCAGTGACTGTGTGAGTTTGTGTTCGACATCCTGGAATAAACAGAGCTAATCCCCGGGCCATGACACCAGTCGAGGGAAGCTGTCAAATTCCCGAGAGAAAAAAGCTGTCCTCCTCAGAACCACAGCTCATTCTGAAGGACCACTTCATGAGAGTGCCTTTTAGCTCTTTCTGTCTTCACTGACGACTATGTGTGTTTTCTGCGGTCGTGCATACTTGGAAGGCCTCGTGTCCAACAACATGCAAGTGTGTACAGTGTACTAAGTGCGCCTTTCACTCTGCTCCTCATCACCCTGCAAACAATATCGATACGCCAGACAAAAGAGGTGAGTCACCCCAGCCAGAGGAGATGCTACATCCTCAGCACGTTCCCTCAGTGAATTATGTACGCAGTTTTGTTTTAACAGAAAACGCTTCCAGTTCAGACTGTGTCAAACCAGTTTATGCCATCTAAAATGATCTCACTCCACACGACAGAAAGGAACACAGAGAGTAAGGTGTCTTTACATCAGAAAAGTGTCAAGTGCTAACCTTTCAGCGCAGAAAGGCTCAAAACATGCATATTGAGAAGTTGAGAGAAATAAGGGATGCTTGAAAAGCTTGAAGTACATGAAGCAGTTAACATTTTAAACTTGGCAGCAAGTCAAGTAATTCTGCCACCACATTTTTTTCCTTCTTTGAGGTTAAGACAACTTCTCTGAAAACTAGTTTTAAGGCATAAAATGGTATAGAGATGCTACTACATCTTCAGCATCATTTCAAAAAGTCATCAAGAAGGCTGCAGAATCCAGTGACAGAACAAAAGATGTGTGCGGATGCAAGTAGGATAATCAAAGCCAAAAAGTTACACGGGACAGGTTGTTAACGCCCCAAACCCACACCCATGTTGAGCGTGCGTAGCCTTTCTAATTTTAAACACAGCGCATGTGCAATACACTCTATACATTCTCGCTGCATATGGATCTTGTATCTGTCCTCTCACATGTACAGATAAATGAATTATGAGCCCTCTGAGAATTTTTTTTGAAAATCTGTTGTCTTCTTCATAGCTGTCAGACTAAAGTGAGCTCATGCACAATATGTTTTCTCTTGAAAATAGACATGTGCACATGTCTGTTTTCATGCTAAGTAGTACAGGGTTCCTTTCTGGTGGTGTAAAAACTAAATGGTGATGATGGGACAAGTTGTTACAGAGAGACCAGGGGCACATTGTTACAGTGTGTTTACTATATGGCATTGTGGATTACTGTCAAGTTAATATTTTAAAACATTGTGTAATCATGTAAAAAACCTTATAAACATTTTAAGTATGATCAAATGAACAATTTATTTACAGAAATAATCAATACATGTTTAAGATCTGAATTTGTTAGATATATCCTATCTCAATAAGGTATGGCTTTAAAATTCCACCATAAGTTTGTGCACCTTTCCCTCTGTTTTCCACATATATTTTGATTTCAAGCCATATTTAGTAAGCAGTGTGACATACAGTATTTATCTGTGTGCACTGATACACTGCATTTATGTTTTATTTAAGACATAAAGCATGGTGCAGCTGTATAAACCTTTTGTTTACAGTTTGAATAAAATCTAAAGAAAGAAGTATTTTGTCTTGTGAATTTATCAACTTACCACCCAGTGGGGTAAAAAGTTACATGACCATATATATTATGGTATGAGAACTGGGTCTGAATTTTACCCAAACATATCCACACCAAATTCAAATATAAATCATGAAAATGATCTAAACCTTAAACTCATGAATGAGTTAAAGCTAAACAAAATTTTATCATCTCTATCAAGTTCCAGAGCTAAGGATATTCATGGACTAGACATTGTATTCTTGAAAAAACATAAAGATACTTTAATACTTCCAAATACAGAACAAATAAATCAATCAATACATGAAAATATCTTTCCTGATGCATTGAAACCTGCCATTGTAACGCTCATACACAAAGCTGGAGACAATCAGGAAATTAGTAATTATAAGCCGATAAGTATACTTCTTTCCTTTCATGTATATTGACCCATCCGTGAAATCCCAACTGTACATATTTTCCATAATCCTTGGGCCATTTTACTTTGGCTAAATAATTACGTGTTCTGCACGCCGCACTCTTATATACATAGTTCCACCTGTGAAGCCACTACCATACCTATGTATATACCTATGGACTATTTTTATTTTTATTTCAGTCGAATGTTTAATCGTGTGTTCTGTAACTGTGTTTTATTCAAATTCTTCTCTCTTACTTTATTGCACAGTAGCCTGGTGGAGCACCCGCAATTTCGTTATGCTGTACAACTGTACAATGACAATAAAGCCTATTGTATTGTATTGTATTGTATTCTATTCTATTCCTGCTTTGTCAAAAGCCACTGAAAAGGTGGTAGTAGACCACTGGTCTGCATGGGATGCAGCCCAGCTGTTGCATCCCATGCAGTTTGGTTTCAGGCTGAACCACTTATTAGACTACATGTTGTTACTTTATTGAAATGATTAAAGAAAATCTGGAAAAAGGGGGGGGGGTAGGAACCATCTTTTTAGACTTACGCAAAGCCTTTGACACAGTCAATCACTCAGTCTTTCTTGCTAAACTATCAAGATATAAACTGTCCATGAATACCCTTACCTGGTAAAAATCATGTCTATCTGGTTGCTCCCGGTGTGTGTGCATAAACAATACTGTATCTCAATCAAAGGCATGCACCATGGGAGTACCACAAGGTTCAATTTTAGGCCCACTGCTTTTAACTTTGTATATTAATGATTTGCCATCAGTATGTGAAGATGATATAAAAATTCAGATGTATGCAGGTGGCACAGTCGTCTACACAGATGGGAAGGATGCCAAACAAGTGGCAGACAAGTTAATGATAGCAATGGAGAAAGTGTCAAAATGGCTTAATCAATCATGCCTCACTCTGAACGTAGGGAAACAGCTACCATGTATTTTACCAACAAACAAAATCATACACACTAAGTATAACTGTAAATGGAGCACATATATAAAATGTAAGATTTTAAGTATTTAGGTGTCACATTAGATCCCACACTCAGCTTTAAAAAGCACATAAAACGGATGAGCCGCACTCTGAAATATAATCTTGCAAACTTTTGAAGCATCATAAACTCACTTACTCTAAAAAGATCAAAAACCTTTCTGAATGCCATGATTTTGACACATTTGTTCTATTGCATCTCATGCTGGTCACAAGCCAATAGTACGACTCTGAAACCCTTGGAATCCCTGTATAAACAATCCATCAAAATTCTGGATATGAAGACACAACAGTGTCACCATTGTGGTATACTTGCCAAACACAAGATGTTAAGCTTTGAAAATATGATCATGTATGCAAATATACGGTTGGTTTTTAAAATTATCCATAGTTCTGCACCCCCACCGCTTAAGACTTAAGACTCTGCACAAAATACCAGAATAACAAGGGCTTCCTCTTGGTGGCATTGTTGCATCCCCCTACGTAAAATTGCTTTTGGACAATCAGCCTTCTTATACAAAGCTATAACGGAATGGAACAAGCTCCTCACTGCATTGTAGACCAGAACAAACTACAGAGACTTTTCCACAGAGACTACAACATGGATTTTAAGTAATCAAGCCTGCCAGCACCGACTCTCTCCCTTAAATGGGATTTGAAATTGTATTCTTAAATTGTTTTTATGTATGCTGTTCTCTTATCTTTTTACACTTTAAACTTACTCTCTGCTTGTTTCAGACACAACAGATTTTGAAATCTGACCTGAATTGCTTTCTATATGTGCTGTTTTTCTTTTAATATCTTCTTGCCTGCCTCAGGGACTACAGATGGAAATTAGTGAGAATGCTATAATCTGGTACAGAGCATCTTTACCCTGTGTTTAATGTTTGTTTGTTTTTTCTGTGCATGGTCCCTGACAAATAAACCAATAAACTATAACTATTATGCTTTGTCCACTACATGTAATAAAATACATAAAAACAAGTCATATGAACAAGGACATGTCCAAAAGCATATGGATGAGATTTGTGTGAAATTATTATAGAATAAAACTTTATCAATCACATCTATATGACAATAATAACAACAATAATAATAATAAGTTTATTTGTAGAGCACTTTTCACAGACAGAGTCACAAAGTGCTTTCCATAAAATCCATCCATCCATCCATCCATCCATCCTCTTCCACTTAATCCTTTACGGGTCACGGAGGGGCTGAAGCCTACCCCAGCATCTTTTGGGTGAGAGGCAGGGTACACCCTGGACAGATCGCCAATCCATCGCAGGGCCAACACAGAGAGACAGACAACCATTCACTCTCACAGTCATACCTAAGGACCATTTAGAATCCCCATTTTGATGCCAATTAACCTAACTTGCATGTTTTTGGTATGTGGGAGCAGACCGGAGAAATCCCGGAGCAAACCCACAAAGACACGGGGAGAACATGCAAACTCCACACAGATCACTTTTGGTCGGGGGCTGGGATCGAACCCAGGATCCCCCAGCCAAGGGTGAGTTGCTGTGCTGCCGCAGTGCTAACCACTCCGCCACCGCGCTGCCCTTCCATAAAATCAAACAGTAAATAAAGACAATAAAAGACGATAAAAATAAAAAAAAACTGTAAACAATAAAGACACAAGAACAATGTACAACCAGCAGAGGATTAATAAAACGCCAAAGTAAAAAGATGTTTTTTTAACTGCTTCTTAAAATAAGCAAGTGAGGGTGCAGATCTTAAAATGAGGGGTAGGGAGTTCCATAAATTTGGTGCCACAGCTGCAAAGGGTTACAATTGTAACAAATTGTTTCGTTGTGCTCCAGCTTACCATATTTATCCTTTTATCCAAGTATTAACCTTTTATTCCCTGATGCCCCTGATACGGGGGCTGCACAGGCCCATAACAGCAGCTCCAAAGAGGAGCAAGAAGAGAAAAGGGTAAACTTCAAAAATAACTTTAAAGTTGTCTGATGGCAGTTTTGTGTAATTTGGTCCTCTTCTACATCATGGGAGACCCATCAGTTCTTAAGGCAGAACATGTTGTTTTATGATGTCATAAAACCCATAAAATGTAATCTTCTTATTTGTTTTTAACTAAATAAAGACAATTTGTAGGTCTTTGTAATATTAAAATTTTAAGATTTTAATGGTATAGATGTGGCTGCATTTTATGAGTTTAAAACCCGCAAAAACACCATTTCACACAGCACTTGCAGGAATCTTTCCAACCACCACTTCCAGTAATAAATATTTAAGAACCATATTACAGTGGCGCAATCCATAATCAGTTGCCAGATGAGTTTATGGGCCTTTCCAAGTTCCTTTTGCAATTACAGAAGCACAAAACTGAATTTTCCACCAGGCGCAAAGTGCAAAGAGGCTGTCCCGTTGCTCTTAATTATTCAGAGGGGTGTGTGTGTGTGGGGGGGGGGGACGTGAAATAAACCAATCACTGTCTTTGCTCTCAATCCCTTTAAAAAAAAACAGGGGCGCGAGATCAAAGTCTGAATATTAATATGACAGCATTTAAATGGGAGGACAAATCCATTTTGCGCTGAGGACAATGCGGGCATGTTCACAAAGTGAAAATGTGTTTAAGGGCAAGGAACTTTTTAATCTCCTCAGCTCTGCTGAGACGTGATCAGAATTATGCACGGATGAGAGCTGTAGGCTACAGTTCAGAGATTATGCCAGTCTTTCTCTATGTCCAGGACTTTGACAGAGTTGTGGCATTTCCTTCACAATTTCCTTCATCATCATTCATCCAAATTTCTCTTTTAAACAGAGAAAGAGGAGCCACTCATCTCAGCTGAGGTCCATAATCTGCTCTGCTGAATGCAAAGTTGTTTTAATTCAAAACAACTGTTGGGGCATTTTCCTTTTGAATTATTCTGTTAAAAGAATGACTGAATGAGGTAACAATTTTAAAAACTGTCAGCATTAGATAATGATGAATGTTTTGCTTGCACATGTTGGCTCTTTTCTGGGGTTGTGGTGACAGCGCTTTTCATGGTAAAGGGCAGAAGGGTCCTACTGTGGTCTGGTAGTTAAAAAGATGACTGATTTTTTTTTTTTTTTTTGTATATTTTATTGATCTCCAGAGGGGAATTCAGGGCATCCACCTGGATGGATGAGGAAGCCACGGTACAGCGCCATTCCCTTCACCATTCACACCTAGGGCCACTTTAGAGTCTCCAATTAACCTAACTTGCATGTTTTTGGCCTGTGGGAGGAAACTGGAATACCCAAGGTAAACTCACATAGACACAGGGAGAAGATGCAAACTCCACACAGAAGGGTCACTGATAGTCAGGGGGTGGGATTCAACCCACGATGGTCAGGGGTGGAATCGATCCCGTGACCTTCTTACTGTGAAGCCACTGTGCTAACCACTGCTCCACCGAGCCGCCCACTGTAAACCCACACACTGTTTTTTTTTCTTCTGTGCAGTGAAAAACTCTGCTGTGTCTTCAAATAGATTGTGTTTTATTGTTCTCATTTAACAGAAACCAATGGTTGACTGTTGTTCATTAATTACTGTAGGACGTGCAAGTACAAACGGACACAAGGTATGATGATGTAATATGATGACTGACACATGCGACAGATTAGTGGACAGAATACTTTGTCACAGAAGAGGTTTGTTGTTTAAAATCTTCAGAATAACAGTATCCCATCACGCCTCCCCTGCACACTGCAACCACACATTCCCTGTTCATTCATTCATTCCCCTAAAAAATTTGTACATTAATGTCTCATCTGTAGACTCCAATGGTAAGTCTGCAATTAAAATGAAAATGTGGATAAATAAAAAACTATTAAGTGTATCAATATAATTAATATAATTAAAATGGCAGGTGATTAGATTATAACTGTTACAACTCTCTCCATTAAAATAAGAGCAAATCCTAGCGCTTGCTGTGTTTCCTTGTCTGCTCCTGTCAGTAGGAGCTTTCAAAACATGCCACTGAAATAGCATTAAACAATGTGTTTCTGATGACAGACCTCCTTTTTCCTGATCAAAAGAGCATTGTTGTAAAATACACCAAAATGCCGATGCACACGAGATTGCATGCTGACGCACGTCTTTGAAATGAGCCTCCTCCTTCCAGTGCAAAGCCAGCGCACTGTGTACTGGTAATTAAATGGTATGATGCAAAGCATAAAAAACAGACAATGCGATGACAGAAACTAACAAAAGCACTGGCATATGGTGGGAAGCATGGTGCAAAACATACTATTTATCGTCAAGATACGGCCATAAATGTCTTAAATTTGTACAAAAATACAACTGTTTGTGTTTCTAGGGGTAATTAATATGTTGACCTTTGGAAGGTTAAGAAGAAGAAATTCTTTATAATCAAAAGTTGAGAGTTTTAATTAAGCCGCAGGTTTGCTGTGTTAGTGTTGTTACTGAAGTAAGTAGTGGTGAGACTCACAATTTAAAAGGATGAGAAATATAACTAAATCTGTAATATATTACCAAATTTAGGTAATGCTTGTATGTGCTCATATGGTGGGTTAGAAGTGTGTTTGTTTGCAGTAACACATATTAAACGTAGCTGAATGACTAGTTATTTTAATTCTACTACCACCTAGCCACACAAACCTAGTAAAAATAGCAGACAGAAAAGCCTTGCTTGGCCCTCTAAGAAACCCTGTATTGAAACTATTACTTTACTATTATCTGTTTTTAATGTGTAAAACATTTAACACCATCCAGCCACTGCTGCTGGGCGAGAAGCTGCGGGTGATGGGGGTTGACAGCTCTGTGATCTCCTGGATTACCAACTACCTGACAGGCAGACCACAGTTTGTCAGGCTGGGCAATGTCTTGCCTGGAGTGGTGGCTAGTGATACAGGAGCACCACAGGGGACTGTGCTCTCTCCTTTTCTTTTTACCTTATACACCACGGACTTTCAGTACAACACTGAGTCATGCCACCTGCAAAAATTCTCTGATGACTTAGCTGTTGTGGGGTGTATAAGAGGAGGAGAGGAGGGGGAGTACAGGGCACTGGTAGACAGATTTGTGGAGTGGACGGAGCAGAATCACCTGAGGTTGAATGTCAGCAAGACCAGGGAGATGGTGATTGACTTCAGGAAGAGGAAGACTCCTTTTCAGCCACTGCAGATTAGGGGAGAGGATGTGGGAGTGGTTGAGGACTACAAATATCTGGGTGTCAGGATCAGCAGCGGGTTGGACTGAAGATCCAACGCCAATGCTGTGCCCAAGAAGGGGATGGGCAGACTCTACTTCCTGAGAAAGCTGAGATCCTTCAACGTGTGCAGCAGGATGCTGGAGCTTTTCTACCAGACTGCTGTCGCCAGCGCCATCTTCTTTGCTGCGGTCTGTTGGGGTAGCAGTATCAGGGCCAGAGATACCAACAGACTTGACAAGATTATCAAGAGGGCTGGCTCTGTAATTGGTCTCAGACCGGAGACCTTTGAGACAATGGTGGAGAGGAGAACACTAAATAAACTGCGATCCATCATGGACAATCCTGATCACCCCCTCCACCACACACTAGATAGACAGCGAAGCACTTTCTCCAGTAGACTACTACAGCTTCGTTGTCGAACGGCCAGGTACAGGAAATCTTTCCTGCCATATGCAATTTCACTGTACAATAACTCACTATGATGTTGTATTCTATAGCTATGCTGCCACACTGCATCTTACAGACTAACTGGTACATCACTTTTCACTCTGCTCCTGATAGTCCTTCTTTGTGCAATGGGATGACTCATGTGTTTATACAGGTCATCATATATTAAGCTGTGATGTATATAGGTTCTATAGTCGTGCTAGTTTTTTACTTTCCATGGGTAATCCCTCTGTCTGTCGTGTGTGTTTCTGTTGTTTGGCTGTCAACTGTCTTGCTGCTGTTACACTGTAATTTCCCAGTTTGGGATCAATAAAGTACATCTATCTATCTATCTATCTATCTATCTATCTATCTATCTATCTATCTATCTATCTATCTGTCTATCTATTTTGAATTCTTCACGTTATATTATGCCAGCAGAACGTTGGCAGTAAAACCCTTAGAGCTGCAGTATATGTAGATACTATTTATGAGCTTGAAGAATACCCAAACTGATTTGACTTCCAACAAACTTGCGATACACATTATTTCTCTTTAATTTTCCTTCTCTTGAGTATTCATTTAGAATAATCACAAGAATAACACAACCCCTGTAACAAATTAATTACTCTCCTTCTCGGGATATTTATTAATTACCTTCAGGTCATAAGACTCCCCGCGTCTCTCCACTGCATTTTAATCTCTTTGTTGAATATATTATATACTGATTGGCCCCCAAAAAAGTCACACTCTAATATTTCTTTGGACCACCTTTAGCTTTGATTACAGCATGCATTCACTGTGGCATTGTTTCGATAAGCTTCTGCAATGTCACAACATTTATTTCCGTCCAGAATAGCATTAATTTTTCGCCAAGATCTTGTTTTGATGATGGGAGAGTTGGATCACTGCGCAAAGTCTTCTCCAGCACATCCCAAGGATTCTCAGTGGGGTTAAGGTCTGGACTCTGTGCTGGCCAATCCTTGTGTGAAAATGATATCTAATACAGCCTGAACCACTCTTTCACAATTCAAGCCCAGTTAATCCTGGCCTTGTCAGCTTGGATGCCCGTGCCATCAGGGAAGAAAAAAATCCACTGATGGAATAACCTGGTCATTCAGTATATTCAGGTACTCAACTGTAGTTCTTTGGGCACATAATATTGCTGAACCTAGACCTGACCAATGGGAGGCTCTTGCCTAAGATATGCTTAGCTAAATCCAGGTGGTGACTTTTTTTTTTTTTGTCCAGGCAGTGCATGTCTTTCTTTCCCCCACACAGTCCCTCTGTGTCCACAGTGTCACACTAAAATGAGCAGAGCATTGTGCTTCTGACTCTGCTGACCACAACTGTTCAACTGTCATGAAAAAAACTGATAAACCTTTGTGGCATCAGGGGAATGAAAAAGGCATTTAACTACCTGTTCATCTCCAATAAACAGGATGGTTTGATTCAGAAGAGCTCATTATTCTGTGCATTGCAGTACCCTCAACTCCACTGAGGCTTAACTTACAGATGACACCCTGAGGATATACTGGATCTGTTGGTGCATGGTTGTATTAACTTAATAAGGGGCAAAAAGCTGCAGTTTTCAAAATGCATTATCAGCACATTTATAATCATGGTTTTTACAGCAGGGAAGGGTTGGCTATTGAGTGACACTGCAGCAATTATGGTGCAAGAAGATGCTTTTAGGAATTAATACAAACTGACCATTGCAAATTTTTCTACATCTCCAGTATTCATTATAAATCCTCTTTACTACACAGTACAAGCATTATGTATACTGTTTCTACTGTTTCTCATCTGCTTTCATGTACAATTTGTTTGACTGTGTGTGTAAACCTAGCAACAGCTGCAATTTCTGAAAAGGCAATTTATGACTGCCCACAAAGCAAAATTGGTGTGGCGTAGAGGTAGCCCAAACCTGACATTTCACCTGGCTCATATGCCACATGGAATGATGGCAGCAGGGTGGTCTGCTCGTGTTTGCCAAATCTGGGCCATAAGCAAGCCAGAGCAATGTCAGAGTAATGCTAAATGTGCCGCATCTTAGTCAAAGGTGGCCTGCATTTGTTTACAGATATATGGTCCATATGCGCTGTGTTACATTTGGGCTACTTCAGGACTACACTCTGGTGAAAGTATCACATCTTGACTAAAAGTGGCCCACATTTGCTTTGGGATATCTGGGCCAAATTTGCTGTCTTACACGTGGGCCACTTGAGGCACATATCTGTTTTGTCCGGGACACAGGGAGCCACCAGAACCATATTGATGCCAGAAGTAGCCCCATCTGGATGCTACCTCCATTGCTGTCTAGGTGGCTGCAGAAATGAGCAAATCCTGCATACTCCAATCCTAAAAACCCAATAATAGAAATTCTGCAACTGAAATTAACGTGGTTTTACAACTGTAAAAGTTTTGTTAACTCAAATAAGTAACAGGTGGGTGATAGGTGCCTGCTGCTGCTGCTAACTATAACAAGGTTTACTTCACTAGTTTAAGTTAATAATCTCAACTTCTGCTTTTGTAGGTACACTGTTGTTCATGTGAGATGGCTGGAAAGCTAACATCAAAGTTTCAAACATAGATCGTAAATAAAGATGGATGACATGGCGCCCTTCATATCTGTTGTACAAAAGTGAACTTCCTGGATATAGGATGCTGCCACCTTGCATTGGTAACATAATTTGCAACTAGACTGTACAGTAGCAACAAAAAGAGAAGCCATGGCGTTAAGTTCCTGTCCATAACGTAGCAGCAGCCCATAAGCAGCTCCCATAATTACAACCAACCACAACCACACTCAGTCATGACCACAGCCCCATTTTTATAGCATCAGATAACTCATTAAAAGTGAACTGATAAAAAATGAAACTTGAACTCACTGTTTTCATGTTTGCTAACTACCATCTATGCTAACTATATAAACGTCGTCATGACAACAAGACATAGATGCATCACATAAAGTTGTTTGGTTCGCCTGGATAAGGAGCAGTGTAAAACAAATCCTAACCTTGATCCAGACCTTGGTGTGGACTTTCAGGCGTGAAAATTCCCTAAATCAACATGAAAAGAACTGCCCATGAGGACATACACCATATTTTTATTCAAAGAGTATTTTTAGTTTTCTCTTTGGCAAAGTCTTCTTCTTCATGTCCCTTCCTCTCTATCCAGAGGGTTGGATGATATGATTTTCCTGCTTGTTCAATGTTGTGCTGCTCTTGCTGTCTTCTCATATGTCAACCTGCTCCACTTTGTTATGTTCTCTGTTCATATTGTTCTTGGACGGCCTCTTCCACTTTTACCTTGTACTTTGCCATTTAGTAACAGTCTCTGCAACATGCCTTGATGTATCAAGTGACCAAAATATTTCATTTTGTGTGCCTTCATTGTTGTGACCAGGTGCATGCCATTGTTTATTATTTGTAGTACAGATTCATTTGTGAAATTGTCTTTCCATGAGATTCTCATCATCCTTCTGTATGCCCACATCTCAAATGCTTTAATTCATTTTGTTGTGGCTTTTGTTAAGGTCCATGTTTCAGTTCTATACATCAAAGTGGACCATACATAACATTTAAGTATCGTTTTTCTGAGTAAGATGTTCAAATCTCTATTACAGAGGACCTTTTTCATTTTATCAGAAACACTTCTTGCTATGGATATTCTTCTGATAATATCTTTTTCACTTTTCTCATCTTCTGTTAGCAACTGGTGCAAACACTTGTTCACTGATGTTGTTTATCATAATTTTGCATTTCACTGGTCCCTTCTTTGATATGGCCATAACTTTTGTTTTCTTTACATTTATTTTCATGCTAAGTTTCTTTCCTGTGTTATTCACTTGGTCTATTATTCTTTGAAGTTCTTCTTGACTCTCAGCTGATAATACAGTACCGTCTGCATGTTGATTTATGATTTGGAAAAGTACCACAAACAATAATGTAGGAATAATAAATGTAGGAAGGCGGGGCTTAAAGTCTGATGTCAGCCAGCCACCAGAGGGTGGGAGAAATGCATAGCCTTCACTTTTACTCTCAAGTTCATCTTTATTTACAGTCTATGGTTTCAAATGGGATTTATATTACCACAGATGATGTCACAGCTTCATCCATCTTTCTCATTTACAGTCTGTGGTTCTTAACTTATGTGAGATGTGTTACATCCTCATCTGTTTGTGATGTGTGTGTGTGTGTGTGTGTGTGTGTGTGTGTGTGCTCAGTCATCCCTTTAGGCTGCCTCGAGCATGGTGTAAATGTAATCACAGCTGACGATGTCCAGCGGCAGACCTGAGCTCTGTGTCTCAGACTCAGCATGGGAGAAAAACACCATAGAGCTGTAATGTATTGGCCACTGTATTCTTCTATATTCAACTGAGCTTCTGTTTGATGGAAATTAAAACCTTGTGAACGACAGGCAGCTCTTTTTTCACTGTTAGCTGCAGGTGGAAAGTGCTGGAAGTGTCACTGGATGTTGCTATGCAACAACAGTAAATCTGATAACCTTGCAGTGCCGTTATGGAAAAAGTGATTACATCATGATCAAAGCTCAAACTAACTCCTAATAAAGCAACTGGTGCGTTTCTATTATTGCTACAAGAATATGTGAAGATGTCCTTGTACCTTCACACATATTATCATTTTCTTTTCAGCTAGATTTTTTCCTTTTATCAAATCTTTTTCACTGGTATTTCTGCAGTGCATCGTCATATGTACTATATGCTAAATCAGCAGGTTTACTGAGATAAAAAAAAACCTGATACTATAGCTTGTGTGAGAAAATTTAACCTAAATCTGTAATACTGAACTCGCTCTGACGTCTGGCAGTGTGATAAATGGCACCCACTGAGATGAAGCATCCCTCTGGTGTCTCAGTTAAATGACCTCCTAACTTTCATTTTCAACATTTTCAGCCTTTCTGGCTATTGATGGAAAGGCTGAGTCATATGCTGAATTTATTTCCTGCTCCAAGAAGATGGTGCAGTGCATCTCCAAGATTATAATAATTTTATCCAGCCGAGACTCATGAAGAGGGGAATGATGGGCATCCTCTGGTTATGCAGAATCTCCAAAAATACCCCAGAGACTTTGTTGTACTGTTAGGTTATAATTCTTTGGTCGTACAGAGTTGTTTCATAGAGCTCTGTTTTGTTTGATAAATACCAGAGGTGTACTGTAAAAAGCAAAATGATATTTCTATATGAGTACAGTATATGTGTGTAAGCTTGAATATCCACTTTTTATTTTTATATTAAGAAATGCTCTCTTCTCACACACACACATCACCCTCTACATCTATTTCAGTTCAGTTGCATGGATTTGTCTCCTGTATTTTTTTAAGTTTTATTGATTTGCTCTCTTTGTCTCCTGTTTAATCTATATCTGTCTGTCCGCTCTTTTGGCTGCAGTACCAACAGCTAGTGAGCTATGCAACAAACAATATAAAAATATTTCACCCTTTTAATGTTTTTTCTATCTAAAAACTCTGGTAATACTCAACTGAGAGCAACATACCAAACTACTAGCTCCAAAGTGTCCATAGAGCTAAATCAACATCCTTTCTTGATTATTATCTCCCCCAAGTGGCTTATGCTTTGTCATCAGAATTACTCAAAAAAGTAATTAACACATTTTTAACGAATGGAAATAATACCAGAGGTGTAACATGCTCCCTCTTAGAAGTGAGTTAAAGTTGATAATCATCAAGATAACAATACAGATCCAGGATTTGAAGGTGGGAATGCAAGTCCGTAGTTTAAATTAATCCCTTCCACACCATGTGGTGTATAGGGGTGGTGACTGTCTCCATTTCTCTGACCCTAGGCCACACAGCTACTGTGAGTAGTGAAAGCTATAGTGGGGGGTCAGTCCTCTGGTAGCTCTGTGCATTAACTTTCCTATCCCTGTTCCATTATGCTGAGCACCAAGGTAGAAGGCGGAACATATTTTTTATATGGTCTTTGGTATGACCCGCCCGGGATTTGAACCAATGCTCTACCAACTAGGCCACCACTCCGGTAGGTGTGGATTAAGCAATCCTTTTTCCAATGCATCATGATGTAGAATCCATACATAAATGTCAACCCAGCCAGCATGCTCATGTGGGCCCCACTATAAGTTTAACCTGTGCTGTGGAATGGGCCCCATGTGTGTACGCTCAGATAGACTTTATGGCACCAATGTTACTGAAACCTACAGCGGGGAAAATAAGTATTGAACACAGCAACATTTTTCTCATTAAACATATTTCTGATTGACCCATTGACCTGAGATTTTCACAAGATATCAGTAACAACCCAAGTAATCCATACATACAAAGAAATCAAGGCAACCGTATTTACAAAACACTTTATATTTAATAAAGTAGAATGACACTGGGAATAAGTATTGAACACACTTGGTGAAATTCATTTAATATTTAGTAGAAAAGACTTTGTTGGTAATAACAGCTTCCAGAAGCCTCCTGTATGGAGAAACTAGGTGCAGGCATTGCTCAGGAGTGATTTTAGCCCATTTTTCCATGCAAACTGTCTTCAAATCTTGAAGGTTCCGTGGGTGTCTTCTATGAACTCTGATCTTCAGTTCGTTCAATAGATTTTCAATTGAATTCAGGTCAGGTGACTGACTGGGCCATTCTAGCAGCTTTATTTTCCTTCTCTGAAGCCAGTTGAGAGTTTGCTTGGCTGTGTGTTTGGGATCATTGTCTTGCTGAAATGTCCACCCTCGTTTCATCTTTAGCATCTTGGCAGATGGCAACAGGTTCTTATCAAGGATGTCTCTGTACATTTGTCCATTCATCTTTCCTTCAATTATATGAAGTCTGCCTGTATCATGTGCTGAAAAACACCACTAAACCATGATGGGATGTGCAGTGCCATTTCTCCTCCAAACATGCTGTGTGTTGTGGCATCCAAAAGTGTCGTATCCGGCTCTAGGGAGCCGGGCAATCAGAGCCAGGGGCAAGCCAGTGAGTCGTGATATTTTATTCAGGGAAAAGGGGAAGGGATGAGGAGAGCACAGATACTCATGCAGACGTACACTCACAGGTTGCACAGCGCAGAGGTAAGCAGCTCGTACCGGACGTGGGGGTAACAAGACGTACATACTCACAGCGGGATACAAACACAGGAATGCTGCAAGAGGAGTATAAGCTGACACCAGACGAAGGGGCTTCAGCTTAGCAATGTGTTTATGTCGCAGCCCCGAGTCATCGAGGCTGCTCCTATTTATCCTCATTGGCAGCGCCCCAGCTGATGAAGACTAATTGGCCCCAGCCGTCCATAATGCTGCCAGCTGGGGGCCAGCTGAGACGCTGCTCAATGGGAAGCAGGGATGAGGGAAAACATGGGCTGAGTGCCGAGACGGCATCTCAACCCATGGTGACAGAGCCCCTCCCTCAAGGTCGGGCTCCTGAACGACCAGGAACATCCCAGCCCCCCCCCCCCCCCCCCCCACCTAGGGTGGGAGGAAGGGAGGCGGACCGGAGGGGAAGAAGCCAAGGGAAGGACAACACCAATGGGGCAATGTAGGGTAGCGGGAAAGAAAAACCCAAATACAATACTGACAAAACAGAATAATTAACCCAGGTACAGATGGGGAGAAGAACTGGGTCAGCACGCCGGTTACATACTACCCAGAGAGTACCAACCATGCGTGACCCAGAGCAAGGAAAAAAGAACCACCAAAAAGGTACAGGGCAAAAAATGCTGAGTACGGTTAAATAAAGGGGAACCTATACACAGCGCTAATTTAAGTACATACACACACAGTCACCAAGAAAAGTGAGGGTGACTGGAACAAATGACAATTATAGAGCATGGTGTTACGGAAAACAAGGCACATGACTATAATGAACCAACAGGACAAAAAAGAAATACTGAGTGCAGGCAAAGAAAAACCCACACACACGAATATATAAATACCCAGTCACCTAAAGAAATGAAAGTGACTGGAATAAATGGATAACTGCAGAGCGTGGTGTTACGGAAAACAAAACATAACTCTACAATACAAAAAACGAGGCTAAAAACATGGCACAAAAAGTAAAATGCTGAGCATGAGCGATGGAAAACACAGCACTATAAAAACGAATCCACCAACAGGACAAAACATTACACCCGAGTGACCTTAATAACAAAAGAAAAAGTGACACCCGAGGTGAATGGCAGGCAGAGTCCAAAAATGGCCGAGATGGCTCCGGAGATCTCCCCGCCCATTGTCCAGCTGGCGAATCAGGGAAAGAGAAGTGTTCGGACGGCGAACTCTGGACCCAGATCCCAGGAATCCAGTCCACCGGCAGCCGAACCAGGCTGCCCGGAGGGAAACAGACCAGTGGGGGGAACCAGATCACCGAACCGAAAGTTCTGTGGGTCGGGTCGTCGACCCGCATCACTCAACCACCAGGACCGTTGAGACGGGCGAAGGATCAGAGCGGATCCCGGTGGAAGAGGCTCAGGGGAGAGCCGATGACGAGGGCGGCGGGCGTCAGGCCGCAGGAAAACGGCCACCTCCTCACCGGACCTGGACAATACTGGGGCAGCACCCACGTCGGACCCCGATCGGGCCTCAGGCGAACCCACGTCGGACCCCGATCGGGCCTCAGGCGAACCCACGTTGGACCCCGACTGGGTCTCAGGCGAACCCACGTTGAATACTGCACCAGAACCGACCTCCAACGTTGAACCCGGACCCTCCAGCACCACGAGGAACAGCAACTCCTTGCCGGTGACCCTGGAAGAAGGCTCAGAAGAGAAAACAGAACCGGGATCAGGATCACCGGCAGCGCCAGAACCCGGCGAGACGAGTTCAGACGCAGCGGACGGCTGCACCCGGCTCGTCTCCCCTGGAGATAGGCTGAAGTGCTCGGGGATAAAAAGAGAGAAAAGAAAGGAGAGCACTCGCCTGATCTCGGGTTCTGACGCCGTCCAGGACTGCGAAGATCCAGGATCCGTCGTCAGGAGGTCGTTGTCAGGCTCCCATCTAGCCGCGTCGGGCCCCGCAGCCAGCACGATGGTCAGCGCAGCTTGAGATCCCTCCAGCTCAGGTAACCCCGCCGACGATCCACTCGGCGTGAAGCCAGAAGAATCTCGTCCCGCCGGACCGAACCGCTCCTCCGTGGAGACCCGGGGACGCTCAGTCGTCGGCGTAGACTCCACGCAGCAGTCAGTCCCCCTCCTCCGTCCGCAATGTAGCTGCGGAACCACAGGCCCTCTCCATATCCCACCACGTTGACCCGGAGCCGGGGACCGCTCGGCGGAGAGAGACAGAGGATGCGGGATTAGGCATACAGGTTACAGCAGGTGGGGAGAGTTCAGGGAGCTGCGAACCCTGAACTTCTCCTCCAGGGATGTGACAGAGCAAATCATTAAGCAGGTGTGAAAAAACAATGACTTGCCTGCTCCCTGGAGGTTGAGTATCGCCTGCTGTAGTGGAATCTGCTTCTTCCTCTCCCCGCCCGGCGATAACGGAGGACCCCCCGGAAATTCGTCTGAGGGTCACTCGCGTTGTCTCCAGCAGAGAGCTCACCAGGCCGGGATTCCAGGCACACACAGCGGTCAGGAAGCGCGTCGAGGAGGAGGGGGAAACAGCCGGGGTGAGCCAGCCCGAATGTCCAGGAATGACAGCGGGGGAACAAGGCTCAGGGGACGAGGCTGTAGAATCTCCACACTGACGAGGCGAAGGGATGACAGCTGCGTGGGAGGAACGGTCCTGACGATGACCCAGAACTGGATCCGGACGAGGTTCGTGCAGAGGTGACTCGGCGATGTGATGACGACTACTCCCAGGGGACGAAGCGAGGGGGAAACCCAGGATTCGCCGCTCCAGATCGGAGATCGAGACGAGGAAGGCGTCGAGCACGGGAAAGCTTCGTAGCCCTGAAGTCCTCACCATCAATCTCACTGCCGCCGCCACATGCCTGAAGGTGGTGACAGGAAACACAGTAGAGCTCGCGACAGCCACTCGACCCCGGACATAACTGCTGTCAGCTGCGGCTCCTTGAAGGGAATCCCGAGTGACGTGGCGCAGGTCGGGGGAAGTCCTCTGGTTGGCGCGAACTCCCGGACTGGAATGGCGGCAGGAACGGGACTCCGAAGCGGGGAAAGACGTCGCCCACTTCGACTCCCTGCCGGGATTTCCATCCACCCCGTGGAGCTTCTCTTGCTGTGTACCTGCAGCGTCTATCCTGGCACTGTCCTCCAGATGGTACAGAGAGTGAGGGTGACAGTCCAGGAGTTCCTCAGCACGGCCCGGATGCCAGCGTCTCGCGTTGGAGGCGTCGTGCAGGGTGAAGAACGTCCCGTCGACAGCCTCCGAGATGGACCTCAGCTCGTCGCCCTGGCGCCGGAAGTGACTCCTGGGAAACGGCATGCTAGCAGCGCTGACACCCGGACAGAAAGGTACATTTCCACAGCGACTCACGGCCGCCGGCAACTCTTCTGGCTGCGACATACTGTCGTATCCGGCTCTAGGGAGCCGGGCAATCAGAGCCAGGGGCAAGCCAGTGAGTCGTGATATTTTATTCAGGGAAAAGGGGAAGGGATGAGGAGAGCACAGATATTCATGCAGACGTACACTCACAGGTTGCACAGCGCAGAGGTAAGCAGCTCGTACCGGACGTGGGGGTAACAAGACGTACATACTCACAGCGGGATACAAACACAGGAATGCTGTAAGAGGAGTATAAGCTGACACCAGACGAAGGGGCTTCAGCTTAGCAATGTGTTTATGTCGCAGCCCCGAGTCATCGAGGCTGCTCCTATTTATCCTCATTGGCAGCGCCCCAGCTGATGAAGACTAATTGGCCCCAGCCGTCCATAATGCTGCCAGCTGGGGGCCAGCTGAGACGCTGCTCAATGGGAAGCAGGGATGAGGGAAAACATGGGCTGAGTGCCGAGACGGCATCTCAACCCATGGTGACAAAAAGGTTCAATTTTGGTCTCAACTGACCAGACTATATTCTCCCAGTATTTTACTGGCTTGCCCAAATGTGCAGCAAACTTTAAACAAGCTTCAACATGCTTTTTCTTCAGCAATGGAGTCTAGCGAGGTGAGTGGGCATAGAGTCCATGTCGGTTGAGTGCCTTACTTATTGTTTTCTTTGAAACAGCAGCAGCAGTACCTGCTAACTCCAGGTCTTTCTGGAGCTCTCCACAAGTGTTTTTTTTTGGCTCTTAGATAACTCTTCTGATAATTCTTTTGACTCCTCTGTCAGAAATCTTGCGAGGAACTCCTGGTTGTGGCCAGTTTATGATAAAATGATGTTCTTTCCACTTCCAAATGATGGTTCCAACAGTGCTCACTGGAACATTCAGCAGTTTAGAAATGTGCCTGTACACCAGTACCACCATTATGTTTTGCATCAATAAGGTTGCAAAGGTCAAGAGAGAGCTTTTTGCTTCTACCCATCATGGGTCCTTTGTGGTGTGACAAACTGATAGTCACAGACCTTTTTACACCACGTTCCAAATTATTATGCAAATGATATTTGTCTCTGATTTTCCTAAATAGTCGATGCAAATGACAGTCAGTATAATTTTCAAGTCAGCAATTGTTAGAGCATAATTCAAATTTTACTGAACAAACCTCCCAATGACAACTATTTTTTGCAAAAATAAAAAAAAAACTCAAAATGCACTGTTCTAAATTATTATGCACAAAAGAGTTTCAAAACATTTTATTGGTTGTAAAGCACTGAAAATGGTCATTTGTAGAATTTGCAGCATTACGAGGTCATATTTACTGAACTCAAAAGCTATTTCAATCAAAAACATCTTAACAGGCCAAGGATCCCTTCTTTGATATAACCTTCACAATTCTTGCATCCATTGAACTTGTGAGTTTTTCGAGAATTTCAGTTTGAATTCCTTTGCAAGATGTCAGAATAGCCTCCCACAGCTGCTGTTTTGATGTGACCTGTATCCCATCCTCATAGATCTTTTGCTTGAGGATGCTCCAAAAGTTCTCAATAGGGTCAAGGTCAGGGGAAGATGGGGCCACACCACGGTTCTTCTTTTTGTACCATGGAAGAAAGTGGTCATTCAGAAACTCTATATACTTTGATGAGGTCTTTTTCCACACCAGGTACCCTAAAAGGGCCTACCAGCTCTCTCCCCATGATTACGGCCCAAAACATGACTCTGCCACCTCCTTCCTGACGTTGCAGCCTTGTTGGGACATGGTGGCCATCCATCAACCATCCACTACTCCATCCTTCTGGACCATCCAGAGTTGCACAGCACTCACCAGTAAAAAAGACTGAAATTAGTCTTCATGTATTTCTGGGCCCACTGCAACCATTTCTTCTTGTGAGCATTGGTTAGAGGTGGCCAGATAGTAGGTTTATGCACAACTACAAGCCTCTGGAGGATCCTACACCTTCAGGTTTGTGGGACTCCAGAGGGACCAGCAGCTTCAAATACCTGTTTGCTGCTATGTAGTGGCATTTTAGCAGCTGCTCTCTTAATCTGATGAATTTGTCTGGCAGAAACCTTCCTCATTATGTCTTTATCTGCACAAACCAATCTCAGAATCAGAATCAGATTTATTGCCATTGTTCATGTAGTACACAAACTAGGAATTTGTCTCGGTACAATGCTGCAACATTAAACATGGAGTAGCACTAAAGATAAAAATAAAAAACTATGCCTGCAATAAAATGTAGAATATGAGTAATACTAATCTATGCAATTTTTGAATATATTAACCAGCAGCAGATATTGTGGAGTTCCACATAGTGCAGTCGGTAGTGCAAAAAGAAAACAGTGATAATTGTCATGAGACCGGTTGAGCTGCTGTACGTAGTGCACGAGAGTCTAATAAGTCACTTAGTGTTCAGCAGTCTGATGGCAGAGGGGAAGAAGCTGTTCATGTAGCGGGAGGTTTTAGTCTGAATGGACCGAAGTCTTCTACCTGAGGGGAGGGGGGCAAACAGTACGTGTCCAGGGTGTGAAGGGTCGGCTATGATCCGGCCTGCACGCCTCCGGGTCCTGGAGATGTACAGGTCCTGGAGGGATTGGAGCTTGCAGCCGATCACCTTCTCAGCAGCGCGCACGACGCGCTGCAGTCTTAGTCTGTCCCTGGCAGTGGCTCCTGCGTACCACACGGTTATGGAGGTGGTGAGGATGGACTCGATGATGGTCGTGTAGATCTGCACCAACATCTTGGTGGGTAACTTGAGCTTCCTCAGCTGCCGCAGGAAGAACATCCTCTGCTGGGCCTTTTTGATGAGGGAGCTGATGGTCGGCTCCCACTTGAAGTCCCGGGTGATGGTGGTGCCCAAGAAGCGGAAGGAATCTGCAGTGGTGATGGGAGAGTCTGTGAGGGTAAGGGGGGGCAGAGGGGTTGTGACTTTTCTGAAGTCCACGATCGTCTCCACTGTCTTCAGAGCGTTCAGCTGCAGGTTGTTGTGGCTGCACCAGGACGCCAGCTGGGCCACCTCTCTCCTGTAGACGGACTCGTCGCCGTTGGAGATGAGCCCGATGAGGGTGGTGTCGTCCGCAAACTTGATCAGCTTGACAGACTGGTGGCTGGAGGTGCAGGAGTTGGTGTACAGGGAGAAGAGTAGGGGGGAAAGTACACAGCCCTGGGGTGATCCGGTGCTGATGCTAACAGAGTCTGAGACAGTCTTTCCCAGCCGCACATGCTGCCTCCGGTCCGTCAGGAAGTCGGTGATCCACCTGCAGAGGGAGTCAGGCACGTTGAGCAGGGACAGCTTGTCCTGGAGCAGAGCGGGGTGGATGGTGTTGAATGCAGAGCTGAAATCCACAAACAGGATCCTGGCGTAGGTTCCCGGGAAGTCCAGGTGCTGCAGGATGGAGTGGAGGGCCAGGTTGACTGCGTCGTCCACAGACCTGTTGGCTCTGTAGGCAAACTGCAGCGGGTCCAGGAGGGGAGTGGTGATGGTCTTGAGGTGGGGCAGGACCAGGCGCTCAAAGGACTTCATGACTACAGAGGTGAGCGCTACAGGTCTGTAGTCGTTAAGTCCAGTGATCCGTGGCTTCTTGGGGACAGGGATGATGGTAGAGGTTTTGAGGCAGGTCGGCACGTGCCATAACTTCAGGGAGGTGTTAAAAATGTCTGTGAAGACAGGAGTCAGCTTTTCCGCACAGTGTCTCAGGGTGGAGGGAGACACGCCGTCCGGACCGGGGGCCTTGTGCGGGTTCAGTCTGGAGAACTGTCTGTGCACATCCTGCTCACTGATGGCAGGTTGGCAGGTTGGCAGGATGACTTATGTTCTGTATAAATGTAACTAGACCTATTTAATTATTAGTAGGATAAAAATAACTGATTATAAATTAACTAATAAACAGGTGATTTAATTTTAGCAAGTACAGAGATAAAGTTTGCTTGTGGCAGGCAAAAACAGAGTACTAAATTCCCCATTGAGGGACTAAAAAAGGTTTACCTTTTCTTATCTTAACAAATTTAAAACTCACCCCATCACCTGATGTAAATGGCATTTGAGAATAAAAGTGAAGGGAAATGTCTGAAGTAAGAACTCCTTATTTTCCATTGTAAAAATATGATATTTCAACTTGTACCTGCCATAGTAAAACAAAAAAGAGAAGCATCAACTGTTCAGTGTCATGACTAAGCAGGCTGGAGACCCAAGACCAGACTCAGGCATCGAAGACTGTTGCAAAACCAAACACTTTATTTATAAAAAAAAAAAGCCCCACAAAAACACTGCTCAAGGGCAGGAGTTTGACCCTAAACTAAACTCAATACAAAGTGCTGCATATGAGAACCATATGCAGCACCATAGGATTAACAGGGTTAATCCTAAAACTAAATCCTCAAAACTCAGGAACTTAAACTTGTCACAGGACTGAGCACAGGTTCTACTGGGCTCAGTTTCTCTATTTATTTATGTATTTATCCTGTGTTTTCTCCAAGCTTTGTGGTGTCTTCTTGTGTTTTGATTCCTTATAATTTATCGTTCTATTATGTATGTTTCAATATTGTTATTATGTTGCCAATTTGCCACTGTACTTTAAGACTGTTTTTCCTTAGTCTGTGACAGGGCCGTTATTTCTACTGTTCCCAGACACACCTTCCTCTCACAGCCTGTTTCCCCAGATTACCTCAGCTGTGAAAGATCTTGGAATTAGGTCTCTGCCTGCTTCTGGCTACACCTGCTGCTCATCATTCCCCAATTACTGCTGTGTATTTAAGCTCGGCATTTTCTCTTTGTTGTGTGGTTAAATTGATTCTTTTCACATCGTTATTCTGGTTCAGCCTCTGAAGTATTTTGTCTTCTCCTGAGCGCTCCCCGCTCATAGCCTCCTCACTGTAAGTTATTCTCATCTTGCATTTTGTTCTGTGGGCACTTTTTGATGTTTATGTAGTTTTTTGCAATAAATATCTTTAATACACCTGCGTTTGGATCTGTCCTCTCTGCGCCTTGGGGAGGCGCACATGACAAAACTCAGAGACACATACAGGCAGAATGGGGTATGGACTGATGATGACCTGACAAAAGCAGAGGGATAAACAATCATAATTTAACAAATCTCTGTCTGTGCGTGTGTGTTCCACGAGTATCTCCCGAACCGTTCGTCGGACTGGCCTCAGGTTTGATACGTGCTGTGCTGAGGTTACGAGGGTGTGCATCCCCAAATTTCAGCCTCCCCGGATATGTGGAAGTTTAGGAGGGGAAATCTTTATTGAGCATCCATAGGGGAGCTATGAACATCCATAGCTCTGTGTGTCTGTCTGTGTGACTTTCCCTTCCTTGGCTCCTCTCTTCTGTCTCATCTTCCTCTCTCAGGGCCCTGTCTAATTCAGGTTCTCTCTCTGTCTATGGTAGTATACAAACAGGTTGGAAAATATCAAGTGTCATGTTTTGTTCCTGTAGGATTTTTTTTTGTCATGGTTTACATAAATGACAAAAATGTGTATTTTTGTTATTTTTATTCTACAGTTTCTTTTTTTTTCATTGAGAAAGAGTAGGGAAGGGGAAAAATTCATAATAGTAATTTACTCATGCATACTTAAATTATATGACCAGAGGTGGGTATAGTAGCCAGAAATCCTACTCATATAAAAGCAGTGCTATGAAATTAATAATTAAAAGCAGACAACCAAAAATTTCTAGTTGAGTTAAGGGTACAAAGAGCACCCACTTAAAAACTTGAGTAATGACTTCAGTCTTGAAGGTTTGAGTGTTTTCTCTAAAATTTATAACAATTTTCTTATAGTTTTCTACTTTTCTCTGTAAATTTATCTAAATTTGAAACCATTTTCCTAAAATTTGTAATTTCCTCTTGTAAAATTGACTTTTCTTGTACATTTGAGACTTTATTATATATTTGTGGATTATTTTATTGCTATTTTGTCTATTTTTTAAAATAAAATTACATTTTTTTAAATAAATTTGAAACAGACTGTGGTATTTTTTTTAACCAATTTACATTTTTGACCATAATTTTGTAGAGCCAGAACAGAAATATAATTTAACTCTGATTTAAAAAAAAAAAAATAATTTATTTCATTAAATATAATTTTATTAACTTAAATGACCAAAGATGCAATTATTTCTGTTATAATATTTGTAAATATTTATAGTTTTATTTTTTTTTAGAAATCTCCTCACCAACCAGACAGCAGGAATAACTTCCCTTATTTTGAAATCCAGATGTTGGCACGTTTTGTTTGCCTGAAGGCTGCTGATGGATTAAAGTCACTGACTTTGTGGATTTCGGTCATTTTAACTTGCCAGGTACATAATAATGAACATAACTTAGTTAATTAATACTGCAGTGGCTGGTAAAGTAAATCCTCAGCAATTCATCAGTCACTCTTCCCTTGCCCTGCATATGAAGCCTGCATATGAATCCTAACCACACCTGTTAGCTAAGCGACTCTTCATTACTGTTCCCGTTACCAGCGGGTTAAAACCGCCATAACCGCCTCCACTGCTTACATACTTCTTCTGATTTTTTTCCCGCATCTAAAGTACTTTAATAAGCTCATGCTGCTCTCGGACAGTGATGCTAGAGAGACACTCTGCCTGCTGACTGGAATGGTTGTGGGTGGTGCGCTTCCGAACTCTGCGTGGATTACGTTCACGTGCGTTATTCATGTGCGCGCTTGCGGAGCATCATTCCCACATATTTTTCTTTTCTTAAATTCATATTTCCTTAGCATAGTGGCATAAATCCAAGGATGGCGACCCCCCCCCCCCACACACACACACACAGAAATGTTACCAGAGGAAACCCTGCTACCAGTCAAAAGTTTGGACACATCTGCCCACTGAAACCGAATGTGCAGGTAGTGTATACTATTCACTACAATAAGCCCAAACAATGAAATCAGAATCCAGGATGAGGCAATTACTAAAACAAGAAAGTAAACTGAACATAACTAAACACAAATAGAATGCAAAATCCACTGATCATAACACTTACAGGTGCATCTCACTAAATTAGAATATCATTAAAAAGTTAATTTATTTCAGTAATTCAATTCAGAAAGTAAAACTCATATAGATTCATCACACATAGAGTGATGTATTTCATGTATTTATTTCTTTAAATTTTGATGATAATGGCTTACAGCTAATGCAAACCCAAAATTCAGTTTCTCAAGTTTCGCACAAGTCCCCATCATGTGCTCATTCTACCGGGGCACCATTGAGAGCATCCACACCAGCTGTATTACAGTGTGGTACGGAAGCTGCACTGCCTCCTACCCGAAGGCACTACAACGCACAGCGAAAGCAGCCAGCAAGATCATCGGTGCCCCTCTGCCCCCCTCTCGGACATCTACCACACCTGCCTCACCCGCAGAGCCATCACTATTGCAGGCGACACATACCACCCCCCACACTCCCTCTTCAGCCCTCTGCCCTCAGGGAAAAAGCCTCCGGGCCTCCTCCACAAGACTGCTAAACAGCTTTGTTCACCAGGCCATCAGGACCCTGAATTCTGTCCACTCCCCCACACCCCTGGACCATAACACACTCACCCACACAATAACTACCTCAGCTGTTTGCACAGAAAGACTTGGCACACCAACAGTAATACATCTGTGCTATATGTCTCTGCACCTTACTGCAACCATTTGCACAAATGTTGTATTTGCTGCTGTCTGTCTGTTATTGAACTATTGATCACGTGGAGTCCAATCTGTCACTGTCTGCAACTACACTACCGCATTGAACTTGCAATTACGGGTATTACGGCTCCACTTTTTCTGTATATAGGACTGCTGAGTTTTATCGTTCATCTTTATTTGCACTACGGGATGTCTGGGTTTTATCTTTTACCTTCATTTGCACTATGGGTAGCATTACTGTACATAGACTGCTGTTGTTGTTTTTCATCCTTATTCCTTCTTTTCTTTTATACTGCACACACCACTAAGAGAGAGAGAAACGGCATTTTTTCCTGTATGTCCTGTATGTCCTATACGTATAGAAGTATCGACAAATAAAAATCTTTCAATCTCTGAATCTTTGAAAATGGATTTTTAATAGAAATGTTGGCTGACTGAAAATTATGTCCAATCTCACCCAAAAAAACAAACAAACAAACAAACAAACACCAAACTGCATGGTTTCTCAATCTGAGAAAACGTACATAGACACATAAAAAACATTTTTCACATGCAGTGGATAGGTGGCGTAAGAAACGTATTGTCACGTTAATGTTTGCCAGCTTCTGGTCTCATTTTCATTCTCTCTTGTTTTGGAGAGCTGTTACCTCTCCAAAACATTTTTCCTAACCACTACAGGAGGTGACGCCAAAACCTAACCTTTCATTAGTGGAGTGAAAACATGGGACTTGAACTCCTGTGTTGTTGTTCTCATTGCTTGAAACCGCTTGTAACTAACCATCTGCCATCCTTCTCCCACCAACTGAATAAGTGTTGGAAGACTTCCTAAAACAGGTGTTGATCTGCTCATGTGCGGTAAGGACAGTGGGGTTTTTTTTTCTTGCATGCACAGCTAGTGAAGGCATGGACTCCGCTTGTAAAAACGTATCCAGTTATGTTATTTTTTTTTGTTTTACATACAAATGTATGTTTTTGGAGAGGTGGAAAATGTTGATTCGTTATGTCTTTTACTGAGATCGGGTTGGTCCACGTACACACTCAGTAATTGGTCAGGGCAACTTTTGCATGAATTACTCCATCATTGTGGTGTGGCGTGGACGTGATCAGCCTGTGGTACTGCTGAGGTGTTATGTAAGCCCAGGTTGCTTTGATAGCAGCCTTTAGCTCGTCTGTATTGTTTAGTCTGATGTCTTTCATCTTTCTCTAGACAATACTCCATAGAGTGTCTATTGGGTTTAGGTCAGGCCAGTTTGCTGTTCAGTGAAGCACAGCAATCATCATCATCATCATAGCAGTCTGTTGGGGGCAACAATGACTGTTTCATTTAGCTCTGATCAGATTCCTCCACGCAGCTCTGTCCTTCGCCTTCCACTGCCACGAACTCCTGACCTTGTTAACCCGGGCGATGTCCGAGCCGGTATGAGTTGCTTTCTGACTGACCATTTCATGAAACTGCTTGCAAAGTATTTGAGTACCGCTAGCTTTTGCTGGACTAGCGGCACATTCTTGGCAGATAGAGATATTATCAGTGGCAAGGACAGGCCAAGACAAACTGACCCCAGTATCTGTTGCAGTGACTGACCAGATCTGTGTGTATGAAGGTTTGTTTATCTCTGCTTTTTGTGTAGTGCATGTCACAATGCACTGACTGGCAAAAGTCCACCACAGACCTTGCGACAGATGTGCTTATCTGCCAGGATGTCCAGTCTCACCCCGTGTAACTGGGAGTGGTCCACCACAGGCCAGTGACTGAATTGCTTTTAGTTCTGCCAGGATACCCAGTCTCACCCTTCACGCCCTCGGAATGGCGGGGTTGCCAGTTGAGTCACTGATGGCCCGACCCATGAGACAGGTAGTACCGGTTTTCATTGTTATCCGGTAGCAAGCAAACCAATGCCTGACCTGACAGGCATCACGCTGTACAGCCCCATAAAGATTCTGTCACAATTATTATCTGTCATTTTAATTTACTTTAATTAGATCCCCCTCAGTGTAATCTGCCAAATGAAAGACAACAATATACTTACAGATATCTGTAAACATATTTTGGATATCTACGGAGAGATTGCTAGGATGCCATTTTAACATAAAAAGGGTTGACTGAGTGATACCATGGTCATTAAACCAGGTTTTGGCACTTTTGGCAGTGTGTGCAGGTGCCAAGTCCTGCTGGAAAATGAAATCAGCATCTCCATAAAGCTTGTTAATAGAGGGAAGCATGAAGTGCTCTAAAATTTCCTGGGAGATGGCTACGCTGACCTTGGACTTAATAAAACACAGTGGGCCAACACCAGCACATGACATGTCTCCTCAAATCATCACTGTCTATGGAAACTTCACACTGGACCTCAGGCAACTTAGAGTCTGTGCCTCTCCACTCTTCCTCCAGATTCTGGGACCTTGATTTCCAAATGACAGGACTTGGCACCTGATTTGGGGAGCCATGTCATCTGCTAGGATTAGTCCACTGTGTTTTATTTAGCCCAAAGTCAGTGCAGTTGTTTACCAGGAAATTTTAGAGCACTTTATGCTTCCCTGACAAGCTTTATGGAGATGCTGATTTCATTTTCCAACAGGACTTGGTACCTGCCCACACTGCCACAAGTACCAATGCATGGTTTAATAACATTGCTGTGCTTCACTGGCCAGCAAACTCTCCTGACCTAAACCCCAGAGAGAAACTATGGAGTATTATCAAGAGGAAGCTGAGAGACACCACACACAACAATGCAGATGAGCTGAAGGCCGCTATCAAAGCAACCTGGGCTTCCATAAAACCTCAGCAGTACCACAGGCTGATCACCTCATGCCACCCCATATTGATGCAGTAATTCATGCAAAAGAAGCCCCGACCAAGTATTGAGTGTGTACATGGACATAATTTTCAGTCGGCCAATATTTCTATTAAAAATCAATTTTTAAAAGTTGATCTTATTTAATATTAATTTTTTGGGGTTGTCATTAGCTGTAAGCCATAATCATCAAAATTAAAAGAAATAAACACTTGAAATATATCACTCTGTGTGTAATGAGTATATGACTTTCCCTTTTTGAATTAGTGGAGTGGTGGCCTAGTTGGTAGAACACCCGCTCCATAACCAGGAGGTTGTGGGTTCAAGTCCCAGCTGGGTCATACCAATGACCATATACAAATGGTACTTTCTACCTTCTTGCTTGGAGCTCAGCATAATAGAATGGGGAAAGTTAAATGCAAAGTGCTACCAGAGGACTGACCCCCCACTGTAGTTTTCACTACTTACAGTAGCTGTGTGGCCTAGGGTCAGAGATAGGCGCTGCCCCTATACACCACATGGTGTCCCACATGCTGTGAAAAGGTATTAACTAACTAACTTAACCTTTTTGAATTGAATTACTGAAATAAATTAACTTGTCAATGATATTCTAATTTATTAAGATGCACCTGTAGATGTACTGTATTTTCAAGCAAATGGAATCCCCCAAGTATATAAATGGCACAGTTCCATTTAGGAAAAATATTGAAGTTCATAGGTAATCTCCTATAGGCAGCAGAAAGAGTTTCCCACTCATGGCCTGTTTAAATTATTGTTAGTCTATTCCTATATTTCCCCTTTGTCATAATTCACCCAAACCTCTGCTGGTCAGTTGGGTATGATCTTCAACTACATACCCACCCCACACTGTAGGTCTGATCATTCAGCTGATTATTCTAAATTTACAGAATATTAAGATTCATTCAGTTATGTCACACACAGCCTGGTGAACATCCAACAACAGACTCAGCTCACCTGATGACTGCAGCCTACTATGAATGTCTAGTTGATTAATGCACTGAGTAACATAGCCATTTTATCTGTGCATACAAAGAGAAACAAAACAAATTTACTTACACAACAATGTTGCTAATATTTTGAAAATCTAATGCAAGTTCTTCTGTAGATTTCTGCACATTCATGAAATCTCTGACATGAAATTCTGGACTCTGTGGTGGACATAACATTTTTATGGAAGATAAGTAAATTACGAACATGCCAATGGGGCATCCTGATAGCCTCGTGGTTAGAAACATATTCCACAAGAGCATGTTGCTCAAATGCAAAGATCCCTAGTTTGATTTCCAACTAGACTGATCCTTCCTGCATGTCTCTTCAGTGCTCTTCAGCTCACTTCCTGTGTCTCTCTCTTAACTCTATTTGTCCAATAATGCCAAAAATGAATCCTATGAAAATTGAAATTAAATCACCCATTATTGTCATTCAATCATACAACCAATCAGGTACAGCAGAACGAAATTGTGCTTTATCCTATCTACAGTGTCAATCACACACACCCCATGTGTAGAATCAGAAGGGCCGCTGCCATGCAAGGCGCCACCACAGATTTCTCTCCTCCATTCCATTATTGCTGAGCACCAAGCTGGACGGCAGGAGGTTCTGTTTTTATATGGTCTTCAGCATGACCCAGCCGGGATTTGAACCCCTGCCTCCCAGGTGTGGGGCGAATGCTCTACCAAGTGAGCCACCACTCCGGTAAAACACTGATGTGATGAAAAAGAAATCTAAAAAAGCTCCAAACCATTACAACTAAACAGTCGTTTAATTTCTCTGTATAATGCCTCTATAAAGTTTACATAAAGAAGGGATAAAAATGTAAAAGAAAACAGGATGGGGACCCCAAGGTCAAGGGTAAAACTACCAAGACTATGTTTAATTCTCCCTTTGCTCCTCATTCCATTGACCCTCCCTTTCTACTGCACTGTCCCTAGGATAATGATAGTGTGTGCTAAATATTAATTGAATCTTACTTCATAGGTTCTCTCTTACAATTACACACTCCAAAAGAGCTCAATATAAAGAATCAGCCTTGCCCGAAAAAGGCCATCCTTAATTAATATTCATTTTCAGCTAAACACAAACATGTTTCAGCTACACTAAACATGTTTCTATGAAAACTCAATAAATAAGAGTGATTACATACAACAATGTAGAAATTATTCAGTGAGGAACATTTACAGGCTGAAAATATATTAGAAATGTTATGATGAATTCAACAGTATGTTTTTTCTGCAGCCCACTGAACACATCGAAATGGTTATGCTCCATTTGTAAAATTGCTGTATACAGCACTGCAACTACTGTACATGCAAATGATTCTATGCACCGTATAATTTATCTTGTATTTACAGTACACTGTTATACATTTATTTAAAAAATAATAATTTTTTCCTACCTTTTTTTCCCTGTAGCAACCCCTGCTCTGAATCTCAAATACAGCAGTAATCGCCAGGTTCTCAGCAGCTACAGAGTGAAGTCAGTCACTCCATGTCAAGGTCATTGTGCTCCTTTGTGGTTGCATAACTGCTGAATGCTTCATCTATAACACATTCTGGTTCGGGCCAGATTTAGCAGTTTTAAGATTCAAAAGGAGTGCTGGGTCATTGCCTACAGGGTAGCAATAATCAGGCCAACAAAGATAAAATCATGTTTAAGAGAATTTTTAAAAACAACTCAGATGACATGCATGCTTTAATAATTTATAGCAGTTGCTCAGTGAAGGCCAGGCTTTATACAAAGGAGGGGTGGGTGATTAACCGAAATAAAACAGACGGTCGGGACATAACAAAATGTAATCTTGATCATGTCATTTTTTTTTCAGTTCTTTCCTTTCTCCTTTAGTTTGTGGGTGCAATATATGAGAGCTTTCATGTACTGTTCCTTTAAGACTTTTCCTGCTCAAGCAGTTGCATGACTCCACAACCTGGAAGCAGTGCAGTCAGCACTGTTTGGAAGCAGCAGAACATGGCGGAAAAATTAAAGCAGCTGGTACTGAAAAGAAATGCGGTTTTCATCCACATAGTATGAAATTATTGACTCTGTTTCATCTGGAGGAGGCAGGTGGGGTGTGCAGAGGCTGGCATAGAGTGCGCCAAGGCTGGGTCAATGTTGGCCTCTGACTGCTGTCCGTGTTATCATCTGTTTTGCAGTGGGGGTGGACAAGTGAAGGCTGTACTTAAGAACCTGATTGGAGATTTGTGGTCCGTGTGTGGTGATGGCATGGCCGTGGCTGTGTCAAGGACTCCCCAGAGCAGCTGGCAGCTGGCTGGCTGCTGGTGCGAGTCAGGCGGCCTATGAGTGGCGTGACAATGGGCCTATTCTTTTTATTATACAGGTGCATCTCACTAAATTAGAATGTTATCAAAAAGTTGATTTTTTTTCAGTAATTCAATTAAAAAATGAAACTCATCTATTATATAGATTCATTACACACAGAGTAAAACAGTGGTGGTTGAAAGTTTGTGAACCCTTTAGAATTTTCTACATTTCTACATAAATATGACTTAAAACATTATCAGATTATCTACTTCGAAGACCTGTGTACAAAGAGACCCCTGTTTAATAATGAGACCAAACAATGTAATTTTTCATTTATTTACTGAGGAAAATGATCCAATATTACAGTTGTGCTCATAAGTTTACATACCCTGGTGGAATTTGTGATTTTTTTGGCCATTTTTCAGAGAATATGAATGATAATACAACTTTTTTTTCACTCATAGTTAGTGGTTGGGTGAAGTCATTTATTATCAAGCAATTGTGCTCTTTTTAAATCATAATTACAACAGAAACTACCCAAATGACTGATCAAAAGTTTACATACTCTGGGAGTTTTGGCCTGATAACATACACACAAGTTGACACACACAAGTTTAAATGGCTACTAAAGGTAACCATCCTCAATTGTGATCTGTTTACTTGTAATTAGTGTGTGTGTATAAAAAGTCAGTGAGTTTCTGGGCTCCTGACAGACCCCTGAATGTTTCATCCAGTGCTGCACTGACGTTGCTGTATTCCGAGCCATGGGGAAAGCAAAAGAATTATCAAAGGATCTGCAGGAGAAGAAAGTTGAACTTTACAAAACGGGAAAAGGATATAAAAAGATATCCAAGGAACTGAGAATGCCGATCAGCAGTGTTCAAACTCTAATTAAGAAGTGGAAAATAAGGGATTTTGTTGAAACCAAGCCATGGTCTGGTAGACCAACAAAGATTTCAGCCACAACTGCCAGGAAAATTGCTCGAGATGCGAAGAAAAACCCTCAAATAACTTCAGCTGACATACAGGACTCTCTGAAAAAAAGTGGTGTGGCTGTTTCAAGATGCGCAATAAGGAGGCACTTCAAGAAAAATAGGCTGCATGGTCGAGTCGCCAGAAGAAAAAGCAGCCCACTTACAACTGTTATGTCTGGACATGGTCTCCAACCCTGTCCACACTTTATTTTTCATTTGGAGTTCACTGTGCTTATTTAACCGTTACCATTAGTACTGTTGTTTACCTTTTGTACCCAGTCCCACACATCTTCCATACCTGTAGCCCATCTCATGTTCAGTCAGTTAGTTCTTGATTTGTCCCCACCTGTGCTGCATCAGTTAATTATCAGTTACTCTTTATATGTTGGTTTGTTTCTCAGTAGCTTGTGGCATTATCAGAGTTTTCCGTCTGGTTCTTCATTGTGTTTTACCTCATCCTTTGTAAGTGTTTAGCCCTACCGGCTCATCTTGTATTTTGACAGCCCCCGTGCTGTAAGTTATTTTGCACTCTGTTAATAAAATATGTTACACTGGAGTTCAACCCGCCCGAAGGAGTCATTTATTCCTGTTCTGCCAGAGGTTGTATCTGACAATAATGCCACCATGAGACTCTGTGAGTACGGACTTTAGTTTATATGGCCTGGATGAGAACGAGTGTTGGGCTGTGGCCTTGGTGGAGGAATATATTTTAGACACCCGCTTTTCCCACACTCTCAAGGCAGCCCTTAAGTTTCTGGATGGCGCAGTGGCGGTAATAGAGGCATACCCCAGCCTGCGGCGCTAGCCAGGAATCCTCATCTCAGTCCCCAATCTCCAGCAAATGCTCCGCGGGTTAGTGAGAAGCTCTCCCCTATCTGTACTTGTGCCAACAATGAAGCGTGCCCTGGTGCAGACGCCTCCCGCTTCTCACATTCTCCAGGTCAGGGATCCTCGCCACACCATCCTCCAGCTCCATTACATCCACTCCACCGTTAGTCAGCTCCAGCCTTTGCTCCTCGCCGCCTCCCAGCTTCTCCCCGTCAGGTGCACGTCGCTGCCACACGAAGCATGGTTTTCCTGTGGCAATCGCAACTTCAGTGGGAGCGGAAATCCAGCCTCATTTCTCTAGCGGCTGCTCCTTCGCCACCTTGGAGAGTTCCAGCATCAGCGTCCTCATCTTCTAGCTCCTCGTCAGCTGTCCCGTCAGCTTCTTCGTCTCCAAACGTTACGCCGGCCCCCCTGCCGGTTCCTCTTCAGTGTTCCTCATCTGCTGTTGCTGTCCTCCTCTCCTCTCCGACGTTGGCACCCACTGCCCAGCAGGCCGTCTCTTCAGCTGCTCTGTCAGTGCTTCCAGAGGCCGTCGCATCAGCTCCGCCAGCAATGCTTTAAGTTGCCACCTCTGGATCAGCTAAGTCATTGGAGCTTTTGCAGGCAGTGGAGCGGGAGTTAAGGCAAGTACTTTTTTTAGTATTTTTAACATCTATACTTAAGAGTCTTGCCTTACTTCTGGTGGGGGAACCCAATTGCAGCTCCCATCTGCTTCTGGCCTTCCTCCGCCGGGCTCCACTGCTGGTATCTGTATTGACCTGACACCCACCTGTGTTTTTTTCTCCCCATCTGAGGTGGGTGCAGTGGGGATGGAGTCCCAAGCTCCTGAGCACGCCACTCGCCAGCCTCCATCATCCCCTGGGTTTGCTGTTCACTAGCCTTCTTTGCCTGAGCTGCACACTCCACCTTCGCCATCGTCCAAGCTGCACGCTCCACCTGGTTCATTCAAGTGATCCGCTCCACCTGGTTCATCAGAATGGTCTGCTCCACCTGGTTCATCTGAGCAGTCCGCTCCATCTGGTTTGTCTGAGCAGTCCGCTCCAACTTCGCCGCCTGAGGTCACTGCTCTTCATCTGCTGCCCCCTGGACTCAACATCCCTGCAGTGTTCCTCCGTCTGGTGGCCAGTGGACTTTGGGAGGCCACCAGACTCACCGTGTTTTTTGGTTTGGGGGCCCATGGACTCTGGACAGCACCCTGACCCACTCTGCTCCTTGGTTTGGGGTCCTTGAACTCTGGTCGGCCCCCCACATGCTGTGTTTCCCTGGGTGGTGGTCCCTGGACTCCGGCTGACCACCCAGTGGACTGTTTTGTTTTGTGTAGACTTTTTGCCTCCAGTCCTTCATTCCCCCTCCTCCCTCCTGGCCTTTTGTTTTTCTTTGTCTGTTCTGGGGGCATCTGGAATCCACCCTTGGGGGGGGGGGGGGGTGTCATGTCCTGGGCATGGTTTGAGACCATCTCCACAATTTGTGTTTGTTTTTTTGGGTTTGTCACTGTTTGCACTCAGTTATTATTTGTTTCCCTGTTTTCCTTAGCTCTAGCTTGGCTTTTATTTTGAAAGGGTTCTTTGTTTTTTCCTGTCTGGCCATTTCTTTCCCATATGTTATTGTTTAGTTAATTATTACCCTCAGTTGCTTTGTGTTTTGCAATCATCTGTTACCCTTTATATGTTGGTTTGTGTTTCAGTTCAGTGTGTCACCATTGTAGGATTTTTCCCTTTGGTTTCCTCTTTGCTTAGGTTCAAGTGCTCATCATCATTTATGTGTTTTCACAGCCTCTGAGCTGCATTTATTTTGTATTGAATAAATCATTCTTGCAACTAAGTTGTACTCGCCTAAAGGAGTCATCCTTCCTGCCAATCGAAGGTTTGTTCCCTGACAACAATATGCCAAACAGCACAGAGACAAGCCTCAAAACTTCTAGAACAAAGTTATTTGGAGTGATGACACCAAAATTGAACTTTTTGGCCACAACCATAAACGCTACATTTGGAGAGGAGTCAACAAGGCCTATGATGAAAAGTACACCATCCCTACTGTGAAACACGGAGGTGGATCAGTGATGCTTTGGGGATGTGTGAGTTACAGAGGCACAGGGAACTTGGTCAGAATTGATGGCAAGATGAATGCAGCATGTTATTATAAAGTACTGGAAGAAAATTTGCACTCATCAGCCTGGAAGCTGCGCACGGGACACACTTGGACATTCTAACATGACAATGATCCAAAAGACAAGGCCAAGTCAACCTGTCATTGGCTACAGCAGAAAAAAGTGAAGGTTCTGGAGTGGCCATCTTAGTCTCCTGACCTCAATATCATTGAGCCACTATGGGGAGATCTCAAACGTGCAGTTCATGAAAGACAGCCCAAGAACCCAAGAACAGGCAATGTCCAAACATCTATATATCTAAATCAACATATAAAGAAATGATTTTTGAACAATATAAAAATAAAGGACAGTAATATTACAATGTGTCTTCAATGAAGGAAGGTTGTTATTGTTGAATATGCTAAGTAATTGTTGAATATACACTACCGTTCAAAAGTTTGGGGTCACTTAGAAATTTCCATATTTTTGAAAGAAAAGCACTGTTTTTTCAATGAAGATAACTTTAAACTAATCAGAAATACACTCTATACATTGCTAATGTGGTAAATGACTATTCTAGCTGCAAATGTCTGGTTTTTGGTGCAATATCTACATAGGTGTGTAGAGGCCCATTTCCAGCAACTATCACTCCAGTGTTCTAATGGTACAATGTGTTTGCTCATTGCGTCAGAATTCTCCAGATTACCTCAACAAATTAACAGCTAGAATGCCAAAGGTCTGCAATGCTGTAATTGCTGCAAATGGAGGATTCTTTGACAAAAGCAAAGTTTGAAGGAAGAAATTATTATTTCAAATACAAATCATTATTTCTAACCTTGTCAATGTCTTGACTATATTTTCTATTCATTTTACAACTCATGGTGGTAAATAAAAATATGACTTTTCATGGAAAACACAAAATTGTCTGGGTGACCCCAAACTTTTGAACGGTAGTGTAAATTCAATTCAATTCAACTTTATTTATATAGTGCCATTTCACAACAAGAGTCATCTCATAGCACTTTCAAGTGGAGGGGAAACCCCCACAATTGCAGAAAGACCCCAGCAATCAGGTGATCCCCCTGTGAGCAAAGTGCTTGGCGACGGTGGAGAGGAAAAACTCCCTTTTAACAGGAAGAAACCCCCAGCAGAACCAGGCTCAGGGAGGGGCAGTAATCTGCTGCGACTGGCTGGGGGGGTGAGGGGATAGAGAAGATGAAAAGAACAGACATGTAGAGAGCAAACAGCACAATGTGGACTCAATCTATGGGAGAGAACAAACAGATGTTAATGACCAGCAAAAAAAAAAAAAAAAAAAAAAAAAAATATTTCATTGAGAGTGAAGAAAGGAGTGAAGCCCAGTGCATTATTGGAGGTCCCCCGGCTGTCTAAACCTATTAGCAGCATGACTAAGGGAGGGTTCAGAGACACATGATCCCTCCCTAATTGTGGGCTATATCAAAAAGGAAGGCTTTAACCCTTTTCTTAAAAACAGAGATCGAGTCTGACTCCCGAATCCAGATTGGCAGCTGGTTTCACAGGAGAGGAGCTTGATAACTGAAGGCTCTGCCTCCCATTGTACTTTTGGAGATTCTAGGTATTACAAGTAATCCAGCATTTTGGGAACGTAGTGCTCTGTTAGGATAATAGGGTAGTATCAGATCTTTTAAATAAAAAGGGGCCTGATTGTTTAGAGCTTTGAAAGTGAGAAGAAGGATTTTAAACTTAATTCTAAACTCTATGGGAAGCCAATGAGGGGAGGCCAGAACTGGAGAGACATGATCTCTCTTTCTAGTACCTGTTAAAACTCTTCCTACAGCATTTTAGATCAACTGAAGACTTTTTAAAGATGTTTTAGGACAACCTGATAATAAAGAGTTACAGTAATCCAATCTAGAGCTAACAAAAGCGTGGATCAGTTTCTCAGCATCACTCTGACACAAGATGCTCCTAATCTTGGCAATATTACGCAAATGATAGAAGGCAGTTTTAGAAATGAATTTAATATGTGAATTGAAAAACAGATCTTGATCAAAAATAACTCCAAGGTTCCTCACAGAGCTATTACTTACAGCACCCGGTATTCCCAGACGGTCTCCCATCCAAGTACTAACCAGGCCCAACCCTGCTTAGCAGCCAAGATCAGACAAGATCGGGCGTGTTCAGGGGTGGTATGGCCGTAAGGCTGTTATATATGCTGAGTACTATTATTATTGATATCATTATTACTAGAATATTACAACAGTATTATAGTATTATGATTGTTGTTTAGGATGGAATTATTTAAAGTATTATATAGGCCAGGTGGTACTATTATTATTGTTGTTATTTTAACTACTATATGGCTAACTATTATTATGGTTATTATTATATGGTTACTTATTGCGCCTTGGTATTGTAAGCCATGTGGGGGTATATGGTGGTATATATGGTGATTATGATGATGATAATATTGTCTATAATTATATTAAACATACCAGAAGTATTTACTTATTATTATTACAGTTATTATTAGATGTTGGTATTATTGTCACTATAACCTATCATTGTTGTATTATTTCTATTGCATAATTTAATTATAAGATGCATTACATATTATGGTATTGTATAATGAATGTAATTATGGGATGAATAATGACTAGAATGATATAATTTATTGGGTATGGAAAAGGGGTGGGACTATATAAGCGTTGGCTTCTTCCCACTCCTTTTGAATAAGGCAATTTTTTTTGTTATGTTTATTTTTTTGGTTTTGATTCCTTGTTTTTATTTTTTTTTGTCTTGATGTTCAAATAAACCAATCAATTAAAAAAAAAACTTACAGGAACTGGAGGCTTTTTGCCAAGAAGAATGGGCAGCTTTACCATCTGAGAAAATAAAGCACCTCATCCACAACTACCACAAAAGACTTCAAGCTGTCACTGATGTTAAAGACAGCAATGCACAGTATGAAGAACTATGGCATGCAAACTTTTGATCAGGGTCATTTGAGTAGTTTCTGTTGTCATTATGATTTAAAAAGAGTCTACTGCGATGGACTGGCGATCTGTCCAGGGTGTACCCTGCCTCTCACCCAAAAGATGCTGGGATAGGCTCCAGCCCCACAGCGATCCGAAAAGGATTAAGCGGAAGAAGATGAATGAATGAACGAACACAATTGTTTGATAATAAATGGCTTCACCCAACCACTAACTATGAGTGAAAGAAAAGTTTTTGTATTATCATTCATATTCTCTGAAAAATGGCCAAAAAAATCACAAATTCCACCAGGGTATGTAAACTTATGAGCACAACTGTACATATCTGTGAGTGGCAAAAGATTGTGAACCTCTAGGATTAGCAGGTAATTTGAAGGTGAAATTAGAGTCAGCTGTTTTCAAACAATAGGATGACAATCAGGTGTGAGTGGGCACCTTGTTTATTTAAAGAATCTTTAAAGATCTATCAAAGTGTCAACAGATGTTTGTGAAAATGTATCATGGCACAAACAAAGGCGATTTCTGTGGACCTCAGAAAAAGGGATATTGTACTCATCAGGCTACAAAAAGTTACAAAACCAGCTCTAAAGGGTTTGGACTCCACCAATCCACAATAAGACAGATTGTGCACAAATGCAGGAAATTTAAAATTATTGTTACCATCCCCAGGAGTGGTCAACCAACTAAGATCACTCCAAGAGCAAGACGTGTAATAGTCGGCAAGGTCACAAAGGACCCCAGGATAACTTCTAAGCAACTGAAGGCCTCTCTGGCATTAACTAATGTTAATGTTCATGAGTCCACCATCAGAAGAACACTGAACAACAATGGTGTGCATGGTAGTGCTGCAAGGAGAAAGCCACTGCTCGCCAAAAAGAACATTGCTGCTCATTTGCAGTTTGCTAAAAATCCCATGGACAAGCCTGAAGGCTACTGGAAGAATGTCTTGAATGAATGAATGAATGAATGAATAAGGTTTATTGTCAATACTACCATACGTAATACATACAGGAGAATTGAAATTTGACTTGACATTGGACGCGCTCAGTAAGCGCATCCCATAGCCGGGGCAGCCCGAAGGCGCCAGTCGAACAGTGAGGGTAAAGAGGGGAAGGGGGGGGGAGAGGAAAACACAATAGGCAGAGAGAAAAAACATAGTTATCAGAATAACGCTCGTCCTCTCCGGCATACAACTAGGAGCATGCCGGTCGCTATGGAGGGTGAGAGTGTGTATGGGCACATAATCATACCATGCAGGATAGCTGGGTAGACGGTTATGCTGTTTCATTCCATCTAGCGGCAATGCTCTGCACTGTGTGTGTTTATATATTTGCATATTTGTTCCGTCTAGCTGCAATGCTCCGTACTGTGGGTGTTTATATATTTATATATCTACATGTTATTCCATCTAGCTACATTGCTCCGCACTGTGTGTGTTTATATACTTGCATATTTATTCCACCTAGCTGCAATGCTCCGTACTGTGGGTGTTTATATATTTACATATTTATTCCATCTAGCTACAATGCTCTGCACTGTGTGTTCATATATTCATATATTATTCCATCCAGCTACAATGCTCTGCACTGTGTGTCTGTGTGTGTGTGTATATATATATATTTTATAGTAATACGTACATATGTTTATTAGCTGCTCTTGCTTGCTTGTTTTTTTTTCTTGCCTTCTGATTGTTGCTCTGAGTGTTGCTATCCCTGTGCTGTTGCAATCCTGGAATTTCCCCGTTGTGGGACTAATAAAGGCTTATCTTATCTTATCTTATCTTATAAGCTCATATAAAGCTCAAATGAGCCAAATTTTGATCACACAGAAAAAAACCCTCTATGCACAATTAGCAGACGTTGACAAATGACAAAGCGAGAGAGACCAGTGTATGTAGTCAGCATATGATCAGTGTGTGATGCAATGTGGAGGTGTGTCAATTGCTGGTGAACAGCAGAGGGCACCCCCTGGCAACGGATAGTCATGTGTTCTACTCGGCATGTCCATTCTCATGCAGGTGGCAAGTTCTGTAAACACATGATAGCGCTGTCCTTGAGAAGCTCGATCTGCAGAACAACAGCCATTGTTTGTCGATGTTTGGGTTAAGCCACTTCTCCAGCGTTATCTTCATCGAGGAGGAATGTAAACAAGGGCACCAAAACACAAGGTCAAATCTGCACAGTGCACTCGGAGAATAAAAAATTTCCCTCTCTTCAATTCTGTGCTTCAAATTTCATACAGGCTTGAATCATGCTTTAGATCATTCTCTGGAGAGCACTCAGCGATCCACAGATGTTATCCACCTACCGAAACATAGGTAAACATGCCCAAGAGAGTCCGTTCTCTCTTCAATGCATGCCAGGTGGTAAATTCCATGTTAATCCTGCCACTGACAGTCAGTGCTCCCCCCAGCTGGACGAATTGTTGAATTTGTTGAGGGAGCTACGCCGGGGTCTGCATTTGATTAGCTCACCCAGATAATTTCGATACACTAGGAAAACTCCAGGGGCCAAACAGAAGATCCTGTGATCAGTTCAATCTCAGTCGAATCACACAGACACATGAATTCCAATGCCATGAGTCTTCCTTGGGTTCCCCCTGACCCGATCTTCTTCTTTTAAAGTGGTGACAATTGCATATAAGCCGCTTTCCAGATCCATAATTTCCATTTGGATTAAGATTCAGCCAGGAGAAGAGCGACATTGCAAGCTGGGATCAGAAGGGAGAGGATTAGGAGGGAGAGGGAAGAAAAGCGTCTACTCTCTCTCAGAAGCGGAAGTGATCTGTCCATCTGTCCACAAGACAGATCACATCTGTCTTGTGGACAGATGAAATCAAAATAGAACTTTTTGGTTTAAATGAGAAGCATTATGTTTGGAGAAAGGAAGACACTGAATTCCAGCATAAGAACCTTATCCCATCTGTGAAACATGGTGGTGGTAATATCATGGTTTCGGCCTGTTTTGCTGCATCTGGGCCAGGATGACTTTCCATCATTGATGGAACAATAAATTCTGAATTATACCGGCAAATACTGAAGGAAAATGTCAGGACATCTGTCCATGAACTGAATATCAAGAGAAAGTAGGTCATGAAACAAGATAACAGTCCTAAGCACACAAGTCATTTGACCAAAGAATGGTTAAAGAAGAACAAAGTTAATGTTTTGGAATGGCTGAGCCAAAATCCTGACCTTAATCTAGTTGAGATGTTGTGGAAGGACCTGAAGTGAGCAGTTCATGTGAGGAAACCTACCAACATCCCAGAGTTGAAGCTATTCTGTACAGAGGAATGGGCTAAAATTCCTCCGAGCTGATGTGCAGGACTGATCAACAATTACCGGAAACATTTAGTTACAATTATTGCTGCAAAAGGGGTCACACCAGATACTGAAATCAAGGGTTCACAAACGTTTGCCACTCACAGATATGTAATATTGGATCATTTTCCTCACTAAATAAATGAAAACATAAAAAATAATTGTCTCATTTATTTAACTGGGTTCTCTTTATCTACATTGAGGATTTGTGTGAAAATCTGATGATGTTTTAGGATTTATTTATGCAGAAATGTAGAAAATTCTAAAGGGTTCACAAACTTTTAAGCACCACTGCATATTTCAACTGTCTATTTCTTTTAATTTTTATGGTTACGGCTTACAGCTCATGAAAACCCCAAATTCAGTTTCTCAAAAGTTTGAATGTTGTGAAAAAGTTCAGTATTGTAGACTCATGGTGTCACATTCTAATCAACTTCAACTCCAACTTCTAATCAACTCTAATTAACTCCAATCACATGCACAGGTTTCCTGAGCCTTTAAATGGTTTCTCAGTCTGGTTCAGTAGTCTAAACAATCATGGGGAAGACTGCCGACTTAACAGTTGCCCAGAAGACCATCATTGACACCCTCTACAAGGAGGCTAAACCACAACGCATCATTGCTAAAGAAGCTTGCTGTTCATAGGGTGCTGTATCCAAGCATATTAATGGAAAGTTGAGTGGAAGGAAAAAGTGTGGCAGAAAAATGTGCACAAGCAACAGGGATAACCGCAGTCTTGAGAGGACTGTACAGCAAAGTCCATTCAAGAATTTGAGGGAGATTCACAAGGAGTGGACTGTGGCTGGAGTCAGTGCTTCAAGAGCCACCACACACAGATGTATCAAGGACATGGGATACAACAGTCATATTCCTTGTGTCAAGCCACTCCTGAATCAGAGACAGTGTCAGAAGCATCTTAACTGGGCTAAGGAGAAAACAGACTGGACTGTTGCTCAGTGGTCCAAAGTCCTCTTTCCAGATGGCATTCTAATTTATTGAGGTGCACCTGTATTATGCTCAAAACACTGCAGTGATATTCACTGATGCCACACTCTTGTGGCTTAATTACAAGTCTTGTCAATGAACTATTAGGGAGAATGAAAGGGGGAAAAAAGACAAAAAATAAAAAAATAAAACTGAGCTGAAAGCTTAAAAAAAAGGTGATACTGATTTAAGGTCACATTGCCCAGCCCTAATACAAAGTTTGTCTGTCTGGATTACAAGTTGCATTCATGTGCAAAAATACTGTAATAAAATTATATCTGCAACCAATTAAACATTATAAAATAACACTTAAGGAGTTGTTCAGAACTCCTTATACAAAAATACAGAGTGATGATTATCAAGTCAGTGGCGGTAATGCACCTGTAAGCTGGTTGCCAACTGATAATCAAATCTAAAAGAACAAAAAAAAAAAGAAAAACACCAGTGTTGGTGAGATTGTGTTTCTCTTGAGACATCTTCAAACTGTTGCAAATTGGCTCTCTTAAAGTGCCATCCTTTTGATAGTTACATCTTTGTGTGGTTGTGGTTCACTCATCCAACGGGAATTGGAAGCCAAAGACTGAGTCACGATTTAACATGAATGAATGTGTGATTTCTTTCTCTTTTTTGGAGCTTTTGTTTGAATGATTTTTGGCCCAAAACTGCAGCAGAATTGTGGGAATATCTACACCATATTTGTCTATTCCTTCGAGTGAAACAATGAAACACAGTTTAGCGTCCTGCCCTTTAACTTCTGTTCTTCCTCCTCTCCCCTCCCAGCATCATGTCTGGCCAGAGCACAGCATGTGGCTGGCAGCTCGCATTATGTTGACCTTATCTGCACATCGCAGCTCAGCTGGTTTGAATCAGACCGCTCAATCTACCACAAACCACCTGAGGCAGTGGCGCTCAGAGTCATCCTGGGAGCTAGACATTACACCCAGAAATATAAAAGTTCTGCATGGCATCGAAAGTATGTTTCGATATAATGTCACAGTCATGTCATGAAAATGCTTCACTGTTCCTTTATGTCAATGATGCATTCAGCCAGTTTGGTGTTCTTGAAATATAAGCCAGGCCTGGGGGAGGGGCTCAATGGCTAGCGTCTGGTGGCCAGGTTTCTGCCCATGGGACCCAGCTGGGCTCAGCCTGAAAGAGTTACATGGGTTTGCCTTCCACTGGGCTCACCACCTGCAGGAGGGACCATGGGGGTCCAGTGCTATGTGGATCAGGTGGCGGTCAAAGGCGAAGACCTTGGCGGTCTGATCCCAAGCTTCCTAAACTGGCTTTTGGGACGTGGAATGTCACCTCTCTGCTGGGGAAGGAGCATGAGCTGGTGCATGAGGTTGAGAGATACCGGCTAGATATAAGCCACAGTTACATGTGCAAAAATTCTTCAATCTGATTACAATTCAGATCAGAACTTTATTGTTTACATGGATCCTGGAAAAGCTGATCCGATTAGGACATGCGTTTCCATGTGTCACATGGTTGAACGGACTAAATCATTTTGACATGCGCACAATTATCCAACATTCCAGAAATAGTAGAAGAAGAAGCAACTTCCAATGTAAACAAACCTCGTTTTGTGTCTTTCTCTTTTTGAAATGGACCTGTGTTGTGTTATTCAGACTGTACTTTTGCTTCTGCTGGTCTCTGTAATGAAACTACAAGTCCAGCAGTACATACTTCTGCATATGACGAACAGAGGGAGACAGCAGGACGATACAGACCAGTTCCGTTTTACTCACACCATGTCTTTTGCTAGCTGCTGTAAAGGCAGAAATACATCACGTCAACGTGTGGCTGACGTACAGACATGCGCAGTAAACATATTTTCTACCCAAACTTCGGAATAAGTGTTTATATGCGCACCAATCGGATTAACAATTGACATAACCCACCCGTCTCAATCAGAAGGAAATTTTGATCCGAATGAGTGTGACCGGGTCAGAATATTCAGATTTGCGTGTTTACATGAAGAGTTTTCATTCTGATCAGGCTTTTAATCCGGTTACTTGTGTCCATGTAAACATGGCTATAGTTGGCCTCACCTCAACACACAACTCTGGTTCCGGACCCAGTCTCCTGGAGAGGGGCTGGAGCTTGGCCTACTCTGGAGTTGCCCCAGGCAAGAGGTGACGAGCAGGGGTGGGTATTCTTGTATCCCCCCACCTTGCTGCCTCTATATTGGAGTTTTCCCCGGTGGACAAAAGGGTTGTTTCCTTGCGTCTCCGGGTTGGGAAACGGGTCCTGACCATCATTTGTGCGTATGCACCAAATGATGGTTCAGAGTACCCACCCTTTTTGGAGTGTCTGACTGGGGTGCTGGAGAGTGCTCTTCTTCGGGACTCCATCGTCCTACTGGGGGACTTCAATGCGCACGTGGACAATGACAGTGAAACCTGGAGGGGGGTGAGTGGGAGGAATCCCTGCCCGATCTGAACCCGAGTGGTGTTCAGTTATTGGACATCTGTGTTAACCACAGTTTGTCCATAACGAACACCATGTTCAAGCATAAGGGTGTCCATATGTGCACCTGGCACCAGGACACCCTAGGTTGTAGGTTGATGATCCATTTTGTTTTCATGTCATCAGACCTGCGACCGTATGTCTTGGACACTCGGGTAAAGAGAGGTGCAAAGCTGTCAACTAATCACCACCTGGTGGTGAGTTGGATCCGATGGCAGGGGAGGATGCCATTCAGACCTGGTAGACCCAAACGTATAGTGAGGGTGTGCTGAGAACGTCTGGCTGAGGCCCCTGTCCTGGAGGTCTTCAACTCCCACCTCTGGAAGAACTTCAACCACATTCCGAGGAAGTGTGGAGACATGGATTCTGAATGGGCCATGTTCTCCACCTCCATTGTTGAAGCAGCTGCCCAGAGCTGCGGCCGCAAAGTCATCGGGGTATCTCGTGGTGGAAATCCCCGAATCAAGTGGTAGAAACCAGTGGTGAGGGGGCCATTAAGCTGAAGAAGGAGTCCTATCAAGCTTGGTTGGCTTGGGGGGCTCCCGAAGCAGCTGAGGCGTACCGGCAGGCCAAGCGGCGTGCAGCTCGAGTGGTTGCTGAAGCAAAAACTTAGGTGTGGGAGGAGTTCGGTGAGGCCATGGAACAAGACTTTCAGTCAGCTTCGAAGAGATTCCTGAAAACTGTCTGGTGGCTCAAAAGGGTGAAGCAGCTCCCTGTCCACGCTGTGTATGGTGCGGATGGGGCACTGCTGATTTCGACTGGGGATATCGTCAGGCGGTGGAAGGAATACTTCGAGGATCTCCTCAATCCCACTGACACACCTTCCACAGAGGAAGCAGGGCTTGTGGACGAGGGGAACGACTCACCTATCAAGAAGCTGAGTTCACCAAGGTGGTTAAAAATCTCTCTGGTGGCCGGGCCCCTGGGGTGGACGAGGTTTGCCCTAAGTACCTCAAGGCCCTGGATGTTGTAGGGCTATCATGGTTGACATGCCTCTGCAACATTGCGTGGAGGTCGGGGGCAGTGCCTTTGGCATGGCAAACCAGGGTGGTGGTTCCTCGCTTCAAAAAAGGGGACCGGAGGGTGTGCTCCAACTTTAGAGGGATCACACTCCTCAGCCTCCCTGGTCTATGCCAAGGTACTGGAGAGGAGAGTCTGGCCATTGGTCGAACCTCGGATTCAGAAGGAGCAATGTGGTTTTCGTCCTGGCCGTGGCACATCGGATCAGCTCTTTACCCTCTCGAGAATCCTCGAGGGTTCGTGGGAGTTTGCCCAACCAGTTTACATGTGTTTTGTCGACTTGGAGAAGGCATTCAACCGTGTCCCTCGTGGTTTTTTGTGGGGGGTGCTTCGGGAGTATGGGGTATCAGGCTTGTTGTTATGAGCTATTCGGTCTCTGTACGACCGTTATGAGAGTTTGGTTCGTATTGCCAACACTCAGTCGGACTCATTCCCAGTGAGAGTTGGATTCTGCCAGGGCTGCCCTTTGTCACCGATCCTGTTCATAATTTTTATGGACAGGACTTCTAGGCGCAGCCAGGGAATGGAGGGTGTCATGCTTGGTGACCACAGGATCTCATCTCTGTTGTTTGCAGATGATGTTGTCCTGTTGGCTTCATCCAGCAATGACCTACAGGTCTTACTGGGACAGTTTGCTGCTGAGTATGAAGTGGCTGGGATGAAAATCAGTACCTCCGAGTCCGAGTCCATGGTCCTCAGCTGGAAAAAGGTGGATTCTCCTCTCTGTGTTGGGGACAAGCTCCTGTCCAAAGTGGAGGAGTTTAAGTATCTTGGGGTCTTTTTCACGAGTGAGGGGAGAATCAAGCGAGAGATTGACAGATGGATCGGAGCAGCATCTGCAGTGATGCGGACATTGTACCGGTCTGTTGTGGTGAAGAGGGAGCTGAGCTCTAAGGCAAAGCTGTCGATTTACCAGTCAATCTATGTTCCTACCCTCACCTATGGTCATGAGCTTTGGGTAATGACTGAAAGAACGAGATCGCGGATACAAGCGGCTGAAATGAGCTTTCTTTGTAGGATTGCTGGACTCACCCTCAGAGATAGGGTGAGGAGTTCAGTCACCCGGGAAAGGCTCAGAGTAGAACTGCTGCTCCTCCACATTGAAAGGAGCCAGTTGAGGTGGTATGGGGATCTGATCAGGATGCCTCCTGGACGCCTCCCACTTGAGGTGTTTTGGGCACGTCCCTCTGGGAGGAGACCTTGGGCAGACCCAGGACTCGCTGGAGAGACTATGTCTCCCAGCTGGTCTGGGAACGCCTTGGTATCCTCTCTGAAGAGGTGGAGCAGGTGGCTGGGGAGAGGGAAGTCTGGGCTTCTCTGCTTGAAGTGCTGCCTCCGTGACCCGGACCTCCGGAAAAGTGGTAGAAGATGGATGGAAATTTTAGTCATGGCAACGTATACAAAACAATCACATTATATCTGATTTTTCTTTTGCAGTTAAGTTTAGTTACTCTTCACTTTGCAATATTTTAGGATAAATAATGTCTCTTTACACTAAATATTTGTGGTGATCCGAGTGCTGAGCTGATCCGCGCTCAAGTCACTCAGTATTTTCCCTTTTTCCCTAGTATTTCTAGTCCTATTATTATTTGTCTCCCTGGTGCTTTTACCGTGACAGCGCCGCGGCTGGACTTCCGGCTGTCAATTCAAGCCGGCCCTGTCACAGCTGGTTAGGATTGGTGATTATGTTTTCTCTTCACCTGTTTGGCCTTAGCTTTTGTTGTAGTATTTAAGGTGGCAGTTGAGGTTTACTCCTGGTTGCGACCTCACCTTCCCTGACTGGAATCCCTACGCCCGGTTCCAGTCTTTTGTTCAGCGTTAGGTTTCGCCCTCGCTCTTTGAATGTGTTTTTGTGACTCTTTATTTCACCCTTCGGGGTTGCTTGTTTAGTTATTTATATTTGCCCCACGTGTTATTTTGTTACTTTCCTTTATTAAATATACACACTCTCCGTTGGCATCTGGCGCCTCATTCATGCCCTGAAAGGGGCAGACATGACAATATTAATCTTTATATGATCAGCTTTTTGACTAATGGGGATCAAATTGTAATTTAAGGGCACTATGACATTTTGAGGAAAACGTATTTTAGCAGGACTTAAAAACTAACTGAATCCAAGTCTGGTGGCTGACAGCCATTCTTGATAAGATGAAATACGCAAGTATAAACCTTAATAACTGCATGTTTCTTGAAATAAAGTGGACTTGCACTCAGTGGAGATGCAGACCCATGCCTCTCCTCTGTATTCAACAACAAGTCTGAGTAGCTCCCTCCATCTTTTTCTCATCTTTTATAAGATACAAGTACACATTTATTATCAGCAACATACAGTCATATGCAAACATCTGGCCACCTGTATATGTTTTAATGGAAATGATGTAAACAAAGTGACTGTAGGATATGGAAAAGAATTACAATAATACCAGAAAACATTAATGCATTGTTCCTTTTTCTTTTCATAGATTAATACACAATTGTGAAAGTGCAAAAATTTGGGCACGCTACACATAGTCATGTGAAAAAATTTGGATACCCCTTTAAATATTCAGTTCTTTATTAAGAAATGTTCACATATCTATGTCTAACCTTGTTTTTGTTTTTATTTGCATTTTTTAAAATTTATTTTAGCCATTGTAAGTGGGAATGAATGTGGAGGTGTCCTCAAAAAGATGGGGAGTGTCCTAATTTATTCCTCACTATTTAGAATTACATTTTACTGAAAATGTGAAAAAATCTTTAATTCCTTTTTAATTATTTAGCTGTATTACGGGAATCTCCCAGTACTTTTAATATTGATATTAAATATCCATCATATTATAATGCAATAAATCGCTGTCTGTTCCGTGCATATCTCCAGAACCATTCGTCGGACTGGCCTCAGATTTTATAAATGCTTTGCTGAGGTTACAAGGGTGTGCATCTCCGAATTTCAGCCTCCCCAGATATGCAAAAGCTTAGGACGGGAAATCTTTAATGAACATCCATAGGGGAGCTATTGGCGTTCATAGCTATGATGTCATAGACACACAGATGTTGCCATGGTTACTGCTGCCAGGCAGACATGTCATCAAAGGTCAAAGGCAGGCATCACTGAACGAGTGGTGATGTCAAAGATCAAAGGCAGGTTTCACTATGGTTACTGTTGCCATGGTAACTATGTCAAAGATGGACTTCCGGTTATGGCTGCCACGTAGGACGGACGTGTCTCGCTCTGCTCTGCTCCTGGAGAAAAAAATCGGCAAATAACTCTCTCATTTGGGACAGAACGTATCCCAGCATTTGGGCGAGGATATGTCGGCGAAGCCTAAGGCTGGAAAACCAGGAAAAGGAAAAAGCGAGCCGCCGAAACAGTCCAAATTAACGGACTTTCAGGTCTGTGACGCAGCAAACAAGGCTCCATATATGGCGGAGGAGGCTGGCGGCGGTGCGATTTCTGCGGGGAATGGCGCAGATGCGCTGATGGCTGCCATGAGTTCAATGAGAGCGGACTTTTCCTCTAGATTTGATGGGATTATGACAGCGCTGGAAGGAATAAGAAAGGAATTGGGTGACTGTGTAGAACGAACGGCGCAGATGGAGCTCCGTCTCGCTAGTGCTGAAGATGACGTCACCCGTCTTCAATTAAAGGTGCGCACTTTGGAAAAAAAAAATAAATCTCTGGAAGATAATATTTTGGATTTGGAATCTCGGTCGAGACAGAATAATTTGAGGCTGGTGGGTCTTCCAGAGGAATCAGAAGGTCGGGACGTATGTTCCTTTCTGGAAAAGTGGATTCCGGAGGTGCTGGGCAGCGAGGAGTTGCAATCAGCAGTGGTTCTGGAAAAAGCACATCGTATTGGCCCACGGAGAGATAAGGGACCGCCGAGGACCTTAATTATGAAGTTTCTAAGCAACAGAGACAGGATGAAGATCTTCAACGCTGCACGTGCTAAAGGAGAGATTAAACACCAGGACCAGCAGGTGCGGTTCTACCCAGATTTGGCCACAGGAATCCAGCAATTGAGGAAGCAGTTTGATCCCGTACGTAAGGAGCTGCGCAACCTTGGGATTCGTCATGGTGTAATCTATCCTGCGAGACTGCTGACCACGTATGAGGGCAGAACCCACATCTTCAAGACCCCAGAGGAGGCGCAGGAGTTCATCAAGAAGATCAAAGAAGAAGAAGAGACTGGTGGGAGCTAAGCATGAACAAAATATAAGGTAGAATAATTAAGCATTTGCACAGGCATCTGACTGACTTAAGATAAGATAAGATAAGATAAGCCTTTATTAGTCCCACAACGGGGAAATTCCAGGATTGCAACAGCACAGGGATAGCAACACTCAGAGCAACAATCAGAAGGCAAGAAAAAAAACAAGCAAGCAAGAGCAGCTAATAAACATATGTACGTATTACTATAAAATATATATATATACACACACACACAGACACACAGTGCAGAGCATTGTAGCTGGATGGAATAAATATATGAATATATGAACACACAGTGCAGAGCATTGTAGCTAGATGGAATAAATATGTAAATATATAAACACCCACAGTACGGAGCATTGCAGCTAGGTGGAATAAATATGCAAGTATATAAACACACACAGTGCGGAGCAATGTAGCTAGATGGAATAATATGTAGATATATAAATATATAAACACCCACAGTACGGAGCATTGTAGCTAGATGGAATAAATATGCAAATATATAAACACACACAGTGCAGAGCATTGTTGCTAGATGGAATGAAACAGCATAACCGTCTACTTAGTTATCCTACATGGTATGATTATGTGCCCATACATATTCTCACCCTCCATAGCGACCGGTATGTTCCTAGTTGTATGCCGGAGAGGACCATTGTGTAAGTCTATTGCATCTTTTGCATTCAAAAAACTATTAGTTTGTTACGTCTTTTTGCTATCTCTGCGAGCAGCCCTGCTTAGGTTGTACAGTCTGACAGCCGTTGGTAGGAAGGACCTACGAAACCTCTCGGTTGTGCACCTGGGATGATGTAGTCTGCTGCTAAATGAGCTCCTCAGTGCATTCAGTATGTCCTGCATAGGGTGGAACTCGGACTCCAGCAGAGATGACAGTTTAGCCACCGTCCTTCTCTCTCCTATCTCCTCCATCGGATCAAGGCGCTGCCCCAGGACAGAGCTAGCTTTCTTAATCAGTTTGTTCAGTCTCTTCCTATCGGCTGCAGTAATGCCACTGCCCCAGCAGACCACTCCAAAAGTGATGGCTGATGCCACCACCGTGTCATAGAATGACTTCAGCAGCGCCCCTTGTACACCAAAAGACCTGAGTCTCCTCAGCAGGAACAGCCTGCGCTGTCCCTTCTTGTAGAGTGCATCAGTATTGTGTGACCAGTCTAGTTTATTGTTCAGATGAATACCCAGGTACTTATAGGATGTCACCATCTCGATGTCTGTTCCCTGTATATTTACTGGTACTGTGAGGGGCTGCCCATGCCTGCGGCAGTCCACCACCAGCTCCTTAGTTTTCCTCGCGTTGATCTGGAGGCAGTTCCGATGGCACCAGTCCACGAAGTCCTGGATAAGCCCTCTGTACTCAGCTTCATCTCCATTGGAGATGAGGCCAACGATCGCAGAGTCATCAGAGAACTTCTGTAGATGGCAGTGTGTTGTGTTGTGTGAGAAGTCCGCAGTATAAAGAGTGAACAGGAAGGGAGCCAGCACCGTTCCCTGGGGGGCCCCCGTGCTACTGATGATCGTGTCGGACACACAGTCCCGGGTTCTCACAAACTGAGGCCGGTTCGTGAGGTAGTCCAGGATCCATGATGACAGGTGCTGGTCCACCCCTGCGCGCAGCAGCTTGTCCTTCAGGATCATCGGTTGGATGGTGTTGAAAGCACTGGAGAAGTCAAAGAACATGATCCTCACCATATTCCCGGGCTTCTCCAGGTGGGACAGAGAACGGTGAAGGAGGAAGATCACCGCATCCTCCACCCCAATGCCATGCTGGTAGGCGAACTGGAGTGGATCCATCGCTGGTTCCACCAGGGGGCGGAGGTGAGCAAGGAGCAGTCTCTCCAGGGTCTTCATCAAGTGGGACGTCAAGGCCACCGGTCTGTAGCTGTTCAGGTCTTTGGGGTGGGAAGTTTTTGGTACAGGTACCACACAAGATGTTTTCCACAGCTGTGGTACCCTCCCCAGTTTCAGGCTCATGTTGAAGATATACGTCACAATCCCACACAGCTGGTCTGCACAGGACTTGAGGAGCTTTGCGCTGATGCCGTCCGGTCCCGGCGCCTTCCTCGCCTTGATCTTCCTCAGCTCCGTCCTCACCTGGGTCCTGGTCAGGGTCAGGATGGGGGGCTGTGTGTTGGGAGTGGGGGGGTGTTGGTAGAGTGGGGAGTGGGCAGCAGGACTTGATTTCTTTAGAGGCAGCAGTGGTTGTTGTGCAGTCAGGGGGGAGGGCGGTTGGTCAAATCTATTGAAAAACAGATTCAGGTTGTTCGCCCACTCCCTGCCCCCTGTGGCCTGGGGGGAGGTATTCTGGAGCCCCGAGATGGTTTTGAGGTTTCTCCAGACCCCGCTGATGTCGCTCTGTTGCAGCTTGTCCTCCATCTTCTTCCTGAAGCTGTCCTTGCTTCAGGAAGTAAATAGTAAGTTTACAAAATATAGATTGTATTATATATTAAAAAAAACAAAACAAAAACAAAACAAACAAAAAAAAAAAAAACTATGATGTACAAAGTTGTTAAAAATTTTGGAGTTAAGTTGGAAAACTACAGAAGAGAGTTAATGTTACGTCATTAAAAGCAGTAGAGTTAGGGTGATTGGGAGGATGAAGAAGGAGTGGCTTAGGCTGTTCCCCGTGGGTGTGGAACGGTCGATGGCTATATCGGGAGACAGAATTTTTCTTTTGATTTTGGGGGGTTTGCCACAAGTGTGGGAAGGGGAAATTTGTTTGTGTGTAGTTTGTAGGATGAATGTTCAACCACTCATGTTTTTGCTTCTCTGTATGAGCATGTTTACACTGCAAGGTAATCCCAAACTCTCTATTGATCATGGACCAAAGTGTTAATCTTAATTTAACTTCATGGAATTGCAGAGGTCTACAAAATTTAAAAAAACTTAAACAAGTTATGAATAAAATAAAGGACATGGGTTCAAGAATTGTGTTTTTACAAGAAACTCATCTGATAGAGGAGGATGTTAAAAGAATTAGGAGTAGATGGCAGGGAAGTGTATTCACCTCTTCATTTTCATCCTGAGCCAGGGGAGTTATGACTCTCATACATAAATCAGTTCCTTTTCAAGTGAAAAATGTAATTGGAGACAAATTTGGAAGATATGTAATCATTCAAGGTTCTTTGCTATTAGAAAATATAAATCTTGTGAACTTATATGGTCCCAATATAGATGACCAGAAGTTCTTTGCTAATTTATTTCTCATCTTATCATCACTTACAGGGCAACATATAATAGCAGGGGATTTTAATTGTACATTGAATCCAGGTGTGGATAGATCAACAGGACTGGATTGTACGCACATTGGATGTAGGATGACTATTAATCATTTTATGAAAGAATTGAGATTGTTAGATATATGGAGAGAAATGAAACCACAAGTTAAAGCCTATTCTTGTTATTCCAGTACCTACAAGACATTCTCACGTATTGATTATTTTTTGATTTCCACAGAATTAAGGTCCAAGATTCAAAACTGCTTTTATGATAACATCGTGATCTCTGATCATGCACCCTGTTGTCTAATATATGTAGATAAAAAATTGATAAAGGAATCAGGTAGATGGCAATTTCAGCATAAATGGCTTCAGGATGAGGAATTTGTCAAGTATATAGAAAAACAGATAGACGAGTTCTTTGACATCAATACTACACAAACATCAGCATGTGTAAAGTGGGAGGCTTTCAAAGCTTTTATTAGGGGACATATTATTAGTTATACAGGATCAAAATCTAAGAAGACTCGAGAGGAGAGAGCTAAATTGGAACATAAAATAAAAAATCTTCAGGAAAAAGTGTATGCAGGAAGTGACCCAAGGTTGGAGAATGAATTACTGAGTTTGAGAGCTGAATACGACAAAAAATCAGCGAATAGAGCTGCCTCGAGTCTTCTAAGATTGAAACAATCTTTTTATGAACAAGGTGAAAAATCAGGAAAATTATTAGCATGGCAGATTAAACAATTGGAAATTAAAACACCAATTACCAGTATTATAAGTAATGGACAGGTAGTTATAGATCCTTTAGAAATTAATAGAGCCTTTAGAGATTACTATGAAAAATTATATGATACCAAAAATGAACCTGATTTAACAAAACTAAATGGGTTTTTGAACGAACTATCTATACCGTGTATTCCAAATGAAAACAGGGAGATATTGGAGTCTAAAATTAGTCAAGAAGAAGTTGGGCTAGCCATTGATAATATGAAATCAGGAAAAAGTGCAGGACCAGATGGTCTTCCAGTTGACCTTTATAAAAAATTTAAGAATAAATTAATAAAACCTTTTTTGGAAATGGTTTTTAGAAGCATTTCAAAATAATAATTTACCATCATACATAAATAATGCCTTAATTATACTGCTGCCAAAACCAGGTAAGCCCTCTAATAAATGTGAAAATATGAGACCAATAAGCCTATTAAACGCCGACCTTAAGATAATCTGTAAAATTTTAGCAAGACGAATACAAGAAATTTTACCAAATATTATTAATCGAGATCAGAATGGCTTTATAAAGGGTAGACAAGGCTTCCATAATGTAAGAAGACTATTTAATATTATTTATTTTAATAAAGAAGCACCGGATACAGCTCTCCTATCATTGGACGCCGAAAAGGCCTTTGATAGAGTTGAATGGCCCTTTCTTTTTGAAGTCCTACAAAGGTTTGGACTTGGAAATAATTTCATAAAATGGGTTCAAATAATATACAATAATGCTACAGCAGAAATCCTAACAAATAACAATATTTCAAAACCAATAAAAATCAATAGAGGATGTCGACAAGGCTGTCCACTTTCACCTTTACTGTTTACTATGGCAATTGAACCTTTAGCGATAGCGATACGTTTACATTCACAAATATATGGAATTAAAGTTGGACCAACAGAACATAAAATCTCCCTGTACGCCGATGACATAATTTTGTTTATGTCGAATCTAAAAAAATCAATTCCAACCTTGTTGAATTTAATAAAGAATTTTGGGGAAATATCAGGATATAAAATAAATAAAACTAAATCTTCAATATTAATGCTAAATGAGACCCAGAGAAATTACCCAGCCCCTGAGGTAAATCAATTCAATGTTGTAAATCAGTTTAAATATTTAGGAATCCAAATTATGCCTAAGCTAGAATCAGTCGCCAGTGTCAACTATGAAGCCTTAATGTCAGATATCAATGAGTTAACTCAGAGATGGATGTCACTACCAATGTCGATGATCGGGAGAATCAATATACTTAAAAGTAATATTTTACCTAAAATACTTTATTTATTTCAATACATTCCCTTATCACCACCTTTAGATCTATTCTCAAGAATAAAAAAAAAGTTAGTGGAATTTATATGGAACAACAGGAGGGCTAGATTACGTTTGTCTTTATTATATTTACCATTTGATCGTGGAGGTCTGAAATGTCCAAATTTTATGTTGTATTATTGGTCGGCACAACTGAGGTCTATGACATATTATTTTTCATCAAATGATCTCCCTCACTGGACTGAAATGGAATCATACAATTTACCTTTACCTCTTCCCATATTCATATACTCAGATTCGGCAAAAAAATTACAAAAACAAGTTAAAAATCCATTTGTAAAGCATATGATCAAAATATGGTGTGAAGCTAAAAACTATTTAAAAGAACCACAGTTATTGTCACAATTTAGTCCAATATGGGGTAATCAATATTTTAAACCAGGGAGAGCGGACGCTGTATTTAAAGTATGGAATTTAAAAGGGATACAAAAGATTCAGGATTTATATTTGCCATGTGCAGACAACATAATGTCTTTTGAAGAGCTGAGGATCAAATTTAATCTCAATAGAACACATTTTTTTAAATATCTTCAACTTAGAAACTTTATTCGATCAAATCAAAATAAAGCTCTCACTCGACCTATTTATTCATCCTTGGAAAAAATGATGATGAAAGATAGTAAAAGAAAGGGTATTATTTCAGAGTTTTATAACTCACTGACACTATCTTCAAGTGAAAATTCACTGAAAAGATTAAACTACTGGAAAGAAGATCTGCAAATTGAAATTTCAGAGGAACAATGGGAATTGGCTTGTACAGAAGCTCAAACCAAATCAATAAATGCACGCCTTAAATTGATACATTTCAAATGGTTAATGCGGATGTATGTTACACCGGAGGAGTTAAATAGATATAACAAAAATATACCAGATACATGCACAAAATGCATGGAAAGTAAAGGAACCCTATTTCATTGTTTATGGGAATGTAGATTAATAAGAATGTTTTGGGAAGAGGTGAGGGTAACAATTGAAAAAATAATCTCAAAACAAATCATATTGAATCCTAAACTGTTTTTGTTGGGTCTGTACCCAGAAAAGCATAATTTTAATAAAAGTGAAAGAACATTCATAGACCTCAGTTTGCTTAATGCCAAAAAATGTATTGCACTATTATGGAAAAAGACTCATAGACCAGATGTGACTCAGTGGTTAAGACAGATGTTAACAAACCTTCCATTAGAAAGAATAACATATATACTAAAATCAAAGGAAATTGTGTTTGAGAATATATGGAGACCTTTTATTGATTATGTAAAAAATTTAAACATAACTCTTGAAGAAGAAGGTGAATGATGTGTGTGGACCTTGTAAATTCCAAACTGGTGAACATAATATGTATACTTATGTATTGGATTGTCTAGACTAAACAGAGGAGCATTGTTGAAGACTTGATTTTGTTGGTGGTTGTTGGTGTTTTTAGTGCATTTTTTTTTTTTGTAGTACTTTAGTGTTAGTGTTTGATTGTTTGTATCATGTTTGTTAAAAAAAAAAAAAAAAAGGTTCAATAAAGATATTGTGGAAAAAAAAAAACTATGTCAAAGATCAAAGGCAGGCATCACCATGGTTTTTTCTGCCATGGTAACAGTAATTTTCTACAGGCATGAAGAAATGCTTGCTTACACTTGCTTTCTACGGACATGCAGAAACACTTGCTTATACTTGGTTTCTATGGGCATGCACAGGTGTGCACTAGTATGTCCAAATAGGTTAAAAAACACATAGGCTTATACAGGGTGTCCTAATTTTTTCACATGACTTTAATATGCTTGAGAAAAAAATAAATCACTAAAATAAGCCATTTGTCAAGGGGTGCCTACACTTTTTGCATAATGTACTGTGTCCAAGTTGGCTTTCCAGGCTTAAGACCCTGTGACCTTGAAATTTGACTTTTTGACACCAAAAATAGTCACAATTAGAGATCACAAAAGAAGTCGTATTCAGTGAGAAGCAATACAGTTTCTGGCCAAGAAAGAGTACCATAGATGCAATGTTTGCTTTAAGAGTGTTGATGGAGAAGTACAGAGAAGGTCAGAAGGAGATGCACTGTTTCTTTGTGCATCTAGAGAAAACATATGATCGGGTGCTAAGGGAGAAAGTGTGGTAATGTATGAAGAAGTCAAGAATGGCAGAGAAGTATTTGAGGAGTTGTGCAGGACATGTGTGAGGACAGTGAGATGGTGGCGAGGTGTGCTGTAGAAGTGACAGATGGATTCAAGGTGGGGGTGGGATTACATCAGGCTTGGAGTCCCTTCTTGTTTGCCATGGTGATGGACAGGTTGACAGAGGAGGATTCAGGCAGGATTCTCTGTGGACCATGATGTTTGCAGACGACATTGTGATCTGCGGTGAGAGCAGGGAGCAGATGGAAGAGAACCTGGAGAGGTGGGGGTATGCACTGGAGAGAAGAGGAATCAAAGCCAATAGAAGCAAGACAGAATACATGTGTGAAACAGAGGGAGGCAGATGTAATGATAAAGATGCAAGGAGTAGAGGTAGTGAAGGTAGATGAGTTTAAATATGTGGGGTCAATCATCCAAAGCAATCAATAGTGAAGAAGAAGAAGAAGAAGAAGAAGAAGAAGAAGAAGAAGAAGAAGAAGACAACATCAAAAACAGTCATAGGTGAGGGTCCCAAGGTCAACCTGTCTAGGAAGTGTGGTGACCATAGTTTAGGTCTTACAATAACATAAATATAGAACAAAACTGATTCTGAGCATTTATGACCCTGTGATGTTTTAATTCCAAAAGCATTCCAAGAGGTGATAGTCCCAAGGCCAGGCATGGGCAAACTATGGCCCACGGACCGTATACCGCTCTTTGGGCTTTTTAATCCGGTCCGCCAAACACTGATACATAATTACCTCCACCAAGGGAGGAGGTAATGTTTTTGCTGGCGTTGGTTGGTTTGTTGGTTTGTCTGTCTGTCTGTCTGCTAGCAACATACAGTGGGGAAAAAAGTATTTAGTCAGCCACCAATTGTGCAAGTTCTCCCACTTAAAAGGTGAGAGAGGTCTCCAATTTTCATCATAGGTATACCTCAACTATAAGAGACAAAATGAGAAAAAAAAAATCCAGAAAACCACATTGAAGGATTTTTAATGAATTAATTGGTAAATTCCTCAGTAAAATAAGTATTTGGTCAATAACAAAAGTTCATCTCAATACTTTGTTATATACCCTTTGTTGGCAATGACAGAGGTCAAACGTTTTCTGTAAGTCTTCACAAGGTTTTCACACACTGTTGGTGGTATTTTGGCCCATTCCTCCATGCAGATCTCCTCTAGAGCAATGATGTTTTGGGGCTGTCGCTGGGCAACACGGACTTTCAACTCCCTCCAAAGATTTTCTATGGGGTTGAGATCTGGAGACTGGCTAGGCCACTCCAGGACCTTGAAATGCTTCTTACAAAGCCACTCCTTCGTTGCCCGTGTGTTTGGGATCATTGTCATGCTGAAAGACCCAACCACGTTTCATCTTCAATGCCCTTGCTGATGGAAGGAGGTTTTCACTCAAAATCTCACGATACATGGCCCCATTCATTCTTTCCTTTACACGGATCAGTCGTCCTGGTCCCTTTGCAGAAAAACAGCCCCAAAGTATAATGTTTTCACCCCCATGCTTCACAGTAGGTATGGTGTTCTTTCTCCTCCAAACACGACAAGTTGAGTTTTTACCAAAAAGTTCTATTTTGGTTTCATCTGACCATATGACATTCTCCCAATCCTCTTCTAGATCATCCAAATGCTCTCTAGCAAACTTCAGACGGGCCTGGACATGTACTGGCTTAAGCAGGGGGACACGTCTGGCACTGCAGGATTTGAGTCCCTGGCGGCGTAGTATGTTACTGATAGTAGCCTTTGTTACTTTGGTCCCAGCTCTCTGCAGGTCATTCACTAGGTCCCCCCGTGTGGTTCTGGGATTTTTGCTCACCGTTCTCATCATCATTTTGACCTCAAGGGGTGAGATCTTGCGTGGAGCCCCAGATCGAGGGAGATTATCAGTGGCCTTGTATGTCTTCCATTTTCTAATAATTGCTCCCACAGTTGATTTCTTCACACCAAGCTGCTTACCTATTGCATATTCAGCCTCTTAAAGAAGTTGTTACAGGTCTGTGAGAGCCAGAAATCTTGCTTGTTTGTAGGTGACCAAATACTTATTTTACCAAGGAATTTACCAATTAATTCATTAAAAATCCTTCAATGTGGTTTTCTGGCTTTTTTTTTCTCATTTTGTCTTTCATAGTTGAGGTATACCTATGATGAAAATTGGAGACCTCGCTCATCTTTTAAGTGGGAGAACTTGCACAATTGGTGGCTGACTAAATACTTTTTTGCCCCACTGTAACTCAAGGTGTTATGATTTTGATGAAATTTTCAGGAAAGGTGTGTAATGGCATGGGGAACAGATGATTAGATTTTGGTGATGATTTGAGAGTGCATACCTCCACCAAGGACTTTATTTGTATTTGCGCAGCAGGATTACACAAAAACTACAGAATGGATTTGGATGGAATTTTCAGCAGAGGTGGTTCTTGGGCTAAAGAGGAAGCCATTAATTTTGATGATGATCCGAGAATGCATGCTTCCACCAAGGCTCTTATCTTCCTACAGTGTGCTAGCAACAATACTCCAAAACTAATGAACAGACTTTGATGCAGTTTTAACCAGAAGTAGCTCTAGGCCTACACACAAACCCATTACATTTTGGAGGTGATCCATGAGGGATGGAAGGAGCTTTGGTGGAGGTATGTGCTCTCTGAGTGGTCTTTTAGTTGTCCAAATTTTTGTGAAGACTGCATTCATTTTGCCTTTTTCCTGCAATACTCAGGTTTTCCACTAGATGGTGCACTCCAGACGCCACCTTTGCTGGAGTCTGGTCTAGTGCATCTGAGCCGCCTATTGGGCTGGGATAAAACTGCAGATGATGGTTACGTGCATGCGTTAAATGTTTGGTTGCGCAGTAGATGCTAATGAGGCATGCAGCTGCTTGACTGCTGGCCTTGGCGTAGGTGGCATCATAATATGGCCCTTTTCCACTAGTACCTAGTCAGCCCTACTCGCCTCGACTCTACTCAGTTTGTAGGGTTTTCTGGGACCTACTTCAGTAAAGTTCCAACCGTGCTGAGTCGAGCTGAAAATGTGACGTCAACGAATTACAGGCCACTCATTGGCCAGGCTGTAACATCAGTGGATGAGCGTCATGTCTTTACAAGACTCAAAACCGCCATTTGTAAATTTGGCCGTGAGTTTTTATTATTTCTGTGATAACAAAATAAATGGCTACACACAAATCAACACTGTCACAAAACACTCACATTCTTCCCCGTGAGCAGCCATTAGCTCAGAGACCTCCTGGTATTTCATTTCAGAACGCTCTGCTGGTGTCAGGGCTGAAAAGTTCATAAGCTGAAAAGTTCATATAGTGGTCAAATTTGACCAAATGTGGTTATTTTTCAGCAGTCTCCCTACTGGTGCACACAGTTCTTACATCTGTGTTGCAGCGTTTGGATCCCAGCGCTTGAAAAATAAGCTACATTTGGTCAAATTTGACAGCTATGAACTTTACAGCCTATGAACTTTTCAGCTGCGTTGACCCTGCTATGGCAAAGGGACACAAAATGAAAAAAGTTTAACAGGAGGTCTCCAAGCTGATGGCTGCTCAGGTGGAAGATGGTGAGTGTTTTATGATTTTATTTAAGCATCTTTTACATTATTTATCAGTGAAAACATCAGCATGTCAACAACTTAACAGGATAATGGGCCACCTTCCTGTAATGAACCCACCCACTTGAGGTGGTACTCAGTTGTAATGGCAAACCAACCACACCGTGTTCAGCCAAGTAGAGTTGAGGTGAGTAGGGCTGAGTAGGTGCTGGTGGAAAACGGACTATAGACGTGAAAAGTATAAAGTCAGCTTAACAATGAGTGGACCAAAGAAAAGAAAAGTTGACAGTGAGTGCCAAACGTTTAATAAGGAGTGGACAGCTCAGCCACCACTTTTCCACCAAGCATGCAAAGTACGCTAGCAACCAATCAACGCAAGGATGAGCGGCTACTGCTCAGACGTTGGCAGCCAATTTACAGACTTGGCAAAATATTTGTCTTCGACAAGCTACAATTCAAGAAAGTATCAAAGCAAATTATTTGCTGACATTCAAATTAGCAAAATCCAGCAAGCCTTGGTTTTGTGATTTTGCTTTTGCTGTGGACATATTGGCACACATGAATGAGGTGAATGTAAAGCTACAAGGGAAAGATCAGTTTGTGCACAACATGTACATCAATGTGAGAGCCTTCAAAGCTAAGCTGACTTTATTCTCTAGGCAAATGTCAATCAAACCATTTGCTCATTTTCCCACACTCAGGACACTAAAAGAGGCCCCTGAACATGTGAAGAACTACAGCAGATCACTGAACGACCTGCAAGAAGAATTCTGCCTTCGGTTCTGATTTTGAAAAAAAAATTGACAAGTCACTTCAGCTTGTGTCATGTCCCCTGTCACAAAACTCTGAAACAGCACCACAGGACTTGTAACTGGAACTGATGGATCTTCAGCGTGACTCTGTCTTAAAGGAGAAGTTCAACTACTTTAAACTAGATGAGTTTTATGCTTCAATTAGTGAAGCCAAGTTTCCAAACATTCGGAAGATGGCACAGAGGATGCTGGTGTTGTTTGGCTCTACCTACCTGTGTGAGCAGACCTTCAGCGTGAACATCAACAAAGCTCCCCACAGATCCCAGCTAACTGATGAACACCTCAGATCTGTCCTGAGAATTGCCACAACCAAACTGACACCAAACTTCGATGCACTGGCAATAGAGGGTGACCAACAACACTGTTCCCACTGAAAATGAAAGTATGTTTCTTTCACTTATAGGTAACAGCTTTTACATGCACTTTATTTTAGTTCACACAAACACTCTACCGTCTATGTATCTGATAATGACCCGGCCTTTCTGTCAAATTTTAAACACAATGTGGCCCCTGAGCTAAAAAGTTTGCCCATCCCTGCCCAAGGCCAAACTGGCCAAAGTTTGGGGACCTTACTTTCATCTATTCCTGAGTTAGAGTGTGGAAGGACAGATGGAAGCAATCGTCCTACAAGTGCTTCAACTCTGTTGCTATTGGTAATAAGTGAACTAAGGTAATACATTTTCAGAGTTGGAAAGGGGCAATCAGGTCAAACTAAACTATAAACTTTCCTGTGTGCTAGTCAGCTGAATTCAACGTCAACAAACACAAATAATTCATGTATCATAACATTAAAAATAGAGTCTACAGCCAAACGTGCTGACTGAATTCACGGTGTAAACAGAACAGGCACAGCTGAGAAATATAACCCAGTATAGTAAAATGGGGCAAGTTGACATCTATACAAGGTTTCTTCTAAATGAGATCAGTAAGCTTACTCAGCAGAGGAATATGACTTTGGGAATTGTTGCCTTTATGGTGTGAGGCATTTGTCTCTCTGAAATTGTGACAAATGATCAACAAGAAGTTAAACAACATTTATGACAAAAGTACAGCCAAAGGAGAAAAAAACAATTATCTGAAGTTCAGCCTGTCTAAGCAGACTATAACATATGACTTATGAGCATCAGGGACTTCCATCTAACATAAAGGGTGGCACTGGGATAATGGTGAAGACCATGTTTTATCTAATCCTGACAGATATGACACTCAGCTACAGACAGGTGAGTGATGATCATTATTTTCAGGCTGAGTTTTCCTATCTACAAAGAATCTCATCCCATCAATAAAAAAAACAAAAGCATTTCTCTACTGTGTTTTTATTGTAGGCATATAAACATGCCTTCTTTTTCTCAGACTAAGCTCCATCACCCATAAATCAACCAACTAATACAGTAGATAAAAGTTGACTGTAAGTTCTTCTTTGTGTTTCCCCGTTTCAAAAGTGCTCATATCCATATAAGAAAGCACCAAAAATGTGATTGCACCCTGGAGTCATGACTTCTTGTCCTCCTTAGATACTCACTGCTGGGTGGATGATTTACTTAATTTAAGCATTAATGGTCATGGTGAGGATTTAGGAGAGGTGAAGGTACACATAGCGCATATTCTGTTGGAGGACAGTCGTGTTACATGACAATGAATTTAAGAATGAATTTCTAATCATACAAAAAAAAAATCCTTGAACCTGAACTCTCTTTTTTTTTATCTGAAAAGTAGGATTTTAGTACTACAGAGGGGCTCAGAGTTGATACAGTAGCTACATGACTAATTTATCAACGATCGTGTCATGGGCAGCCTCTGGCCAGTAGAAATGACTCTAATGCAGGCAGGACTTCAGTTTAACTGGGTTTATTTTCCTCAAAACATAAAATGAAACCAGCATGAGGGCTGAACACAAAACGAGCTGTGAAAGGCTGAAAACTCAGACACAGAAAAAACACAGCAACAGAAGCCAGAGGGTAATCCACGGAATGAAGCCACACCAAATGAACGCAGACAAAGACATACAGTGGTGTGAAAAAGTGTTTGCCCCCTTCCCGATTTCTCATTTTTTAAAATATTAGACAAAGATAACACAAGTAAACACAAAATGCAGTTTTTAAATGAAGGTGTTTATTATTGAGGGAAGAAAATCCAAACCTACATGGCCCTGTGTGAAAAAGTGATTGCCCCCTAAACCTAATAACTGGTTGGGCCACCCTTAGCAGCAACAGCTGCAATCAAGCATTTGCGATAACTGGTGATGCGTCTTTTACAGAACTGTGGAGAAATTTTGGCCCACTCATCTTTGCAGAATTGTTGTAATTCAGCCACATTGCAGAGTTTTTGAGCATGAACCGCCTTTTTAAGGTCATGCCACAGCATCTCAATCGGATTCAGGTCAGGACTTTGACTAGGCCACTCCAAAGTCGTCATTTTGTTTTTCTTAAGCCATTCAGAGGTGGACTTGCTTTTGTGTTTTGGATCATTGTCCTACAACAGAACCCAAGTGCGCTTTTGCTTGAGGTCACGAACAGATAGCCGGACATTCTCCTTCAGGAATTTTGGTAGACAGCAGAATTCATGGTTCCATTTACCACAGCAAGTCTTCCAGGTCCTCAAGCAGCAAAACAGCCCCAGACTATCACACTACCACCATCATATTTTACTGTTGGTATGATGTTCCTTTTCTGAAATGCTGTGTTACTTTTACGCCAGATGTAATGGGACACACACCTTCCAAAAAGTTCAACTTTTGTCTCGTCATTCCACAGAGTATTTTCTCAAAAGTCTTGGGGATCATCAAGATGTTTTCTGGCAAAACTGAGACAAGCCTTTATGTTCTTTTTGCTCAGCAGTGGTTTTCGTCTTGGAACTCTGCCATGCAGGCCATTTTTGCCCAGTCTCTTTCTTATTGTGGAGTCATGAACACTGACCTTAACTGAGGCAAGTGAGGCCTGCAGTTCTTTGGATGTTGCTGTGGGGTCTTTTGTGACCTCTCGGATGAGTCGTCGCTGCGCTCTTGGGGTAATTTTGGTTGGCCAGCCACTCCTGGGAAGGTTCATCAATGTTCCATGTTTTTGCCATTTGTGGATAATGGCTCTCACTGTGGTTTGCTGGAGTCCCAAAACTTTAGAAATGGCTTTACAACCTTTTCCAGACTGATAGATCTTAATTACTTTGTTTCTCATTTATTCTTGAATTTCTTTGGATCATAGTATGATCTAGCTTTTGAGCTATCTAGCTTTTGAGGATCTTTTGGTCTACTTCACTTGGTCAGGCAGGTCTTATTTAAGTGATTTCTTGATTGAGAACAGGTGTGGCAGTAATCAGGCCTGGGTGTGGCTAGAGAAATTGAACTCAGCTTTCCAAAGATGTGATAAACCACAGTTAATTTATGTTTTAACGAGGGGGGGATCACTTTTTCACACAGGGCCATGTAGGTTTGGATTTTATTTTACTCTTAATAATGAACACCTTCATTTAAAAACTGCATTTTGTGCTTACTTGTGTTATCTTTGTCTAATATTTAAATTTGTTTGATGATCTGAAACATTTAACCCCTTGCACTCCGGTCAATTTCCCTAAAAATGCCAAAAATTAACGTGCCCAGATTAAATCCAAAGCTGTTCTTCAACCCTTTGCAGCATCTTCATGGGGTTGATCTCATTTAAAAGAAAACACTTTGAATTTTTTGGCAAAACAGTCATAATCTCTCTAAGTGCTCCAGCCACTGAGTTACAGTCATCTAAACATAGTGAACTTGAAGAAAATAAATTTGGCCTGGGTGTTTTTTTGGATACAAATGCTTGCAAATAACGCACAGCTTCAGATCCGGGCTGGAAAATGCAACAGAAATGTAGAACCAAGTGTTATCCAGCTCAGTTCAAAATTTTGTAACAATACCACAAAAAATGAATATATTACACAGCTTTTTCCTCAGGTAGTTCCCAGGCGTTTTGGAACTGTGCCAAATTGTGCCAGATGGCACAGTTTGGAAAAACGTCTGTAACTTTTGAATGCTTCAATGTAGAAGCTTCATTTTGGCCTCTAATGAAAGGTCACACTCAGGGTTCTGTGTGTGTGTGTGGGGGGGGATGTTGTCCCCCCTCCTCGCTACAGAGGATGGACATCGGCCATCGCTACATGACAGATTAGCCTCATGTGGCGATGTGGGACAGCAGCGCAGTCACTGCGGCTCCCCCCCCCCTCGCAACAGAAGAATAGCGGGGGGGGGCGCGTTCACGGTCTGGACGTGTCGAACGACCCCTTGTACCGCGGCGCACGAACTTCAGACTTCGTGCGCCGCACAGTTGTAATTTACCGATCGGTCAAAAGTCATTTTGGATTACAATTTTCAGGGATAAAGAATAATTTAGCTTATAACACCTTACCTCTTCACAGCAGCAGAGTCCTGGCGAACTTCTCTTCCTCATTGTCAGACGAACGCGACGCTGGTCCGCTCGTGGTTCTGGTCTCGCGACCCGATCAAAACATAATTCCATTATTGCGGTTTTGCGCTTCCATGATTGCGGTTTTTGGCAAACGATTTTTCAAAACAAATAAAAATAGTAATTAAAAATAGACTGGCAAACGCGTGTGTGTCACTCAGCCTTCGTCTTCGGCCTCCGTCGGTCTATGATGACCATAGAAGGCAATCCTAATGTCTATTCTGCTGGGACAAAAACAAAACAAAACAAGCACCGCCTGGCCGAACATGCCGATGCGTGAATGTCAGTCGCTGTCACAGAGGTTGCACTTGTGGATGGTCTCTGTGCTGCTGGGTCTGTGGGGTTCTTCCTGCGGGTCCTTTTTTTCTCTGCAGCAGCAGTCTGTCTTCACCCAGCCTTAAAAAAAAAACAGCTTGCGAACTTCTCTGCTTCAATTGGCTCACTGCATTCACAGCTTTGGTAGGCGGGTCCTTCTTGCTAGGTTTTCAGTCATTGGTTCTTCAAGGTTTCAGAAACCCAATTCAAGGCTCTTATTAGTCGAATGAGAGGTCAATCACATGATCTAATCTGTTCGCGGCGGTGTCTGCAGTGGAAGAACGGATATGCAGCTCCCGCAGCTCCATCGTGCGCCCTCGTGCGCTCGAGGACGCACGAGAGTGCCCTCGTGTGCTCTGGGACGCAGAGACTTGCCCGGCCGCGGTACAACGGAGTGCAAGAGGTTAAGTGTGACAAACATACAAAAAAATGAGAAATCAGGACGGGGGCAAACACTTTTTCACACCACTGTATACAGAGAACAGATGATCAGGGGAAACATGAGACAGCTGGAGATAGTCATCAGGGATAAATCAGCAGCACATGAGAAATGGCTAAGACTACAGAAGACACGAGGGACTGAGAATGATCGAAAAGGGAGTACAAGGAACACACACATGCAAGACTTGTACAGATGACCAAGGCAGGATGCAGAACAACAACAGTTGGGAATGGGGACCACATGACAGACTGAGGACCGGGGAAGACAATAACAATCACAGAGGACCCAGGGGAGACACAGAAGGCAAAACACAGGCAAATAATCATTATAATACACACAGAATGTGGGCATGATCCTAGGACCCAGCCCAGACCATGACAGATAGTAGTGTGCAGCTACTATGAATGCATCACCATGTGCAGTATCAGAGGACTTCCATTAAAAAAAAAATCCAAGAAAAAGCTAATAAATATTTTTGTTTCAGTGCAACAGCAGTATCTTAGAATCTTCAAAAATTAAAATAAAAATTATCCATATATCTCATAATGTATTTAGGTATTCTGGTTGGTTGTCATGTTGGAAAATACTTTTAAAATGTAACATTCATCAGGTCAAATAGGAATGCAATTTTTTTCTACTTGAAAGGAAATATTTAGTGATGAAAATCAGAGTCAAAGAGAGCATAGATAATAGTGTTAGGAAGATTTTTTTTTTGTTAAATTGTCTGAAGAATAGAAAGGAGCCTTTGACCCAGTTCAGATGAGACTTTTTTTGTCTTTCATGGTATCAACATACCAGAGTAGTGAGACAAATTCTTGCCATGTATTAACCGGGAGAAAGGCACCATTATGTGTTTGGTCCCATCCAGTCTTTGTATGCTGTCCTTCAACGGATGCTCCGGGAGCTGGTGAGGACGTCGCCGGCAGCGGGAGAGGAGCAAGGGGAGGAGGAATTGTGCCATGCCGTGAGGAGACGTGGTTCGTACCGGCACTGGAAAACACAGCGGCTCGGCTTCTCATCTCCAGCGGAAGCACTCCAGGCCTCCATGTCCTCCTTCCCTGATCCAGTATCAGCATCACACCACCGTGCAAGGGCTCCTCATCAGACGAGTTCCGTCAGCTCCCGGGAGGACTTGCCTGATTAATCAACGACAGCAGAATGGGATCAAAGGCAAGTACCTTTTCATTTGTCAGCATCATTTAATGAAAGGTCTTGCCTTGTTCCCGGGGAGGGGGCTCCGCCACCTACCACCACTGAGCTCTCTCTCCCGGTCTCCGCTGCCACTCCCATTTCACCTGCACCTTCCATCTCCCTTCTCCGGAACTCTCCATCCGAGGTGGCTGGGTTGGAGATGGATTGCCGGACGTTTGGGCTCGAGAGGTTCCAGCCCGTATCATCTGGGTCCGCAGCTGGTTGGCCTGCTGGATTTGCCGTCGATCAGTCTGCATGGTGTGTGGTCGCCGCTGACCAACCATCATCTGGGCTCACCGCCAATTAGCCTTTGTGGTCTGGGTTTGTTGCAGATCAGTCTGGATCACCTGTCTCTGTGGTCAGCGCTCCCCAGCCGTCTGTTTCGGAGGTCGGCGTACCTCAGTCATCAGCCCCGGAGGTCAGCGAGCTCCAACCGCCAGCTCCTGAGAGGAGTGCGTCCCAGCTGTCAACTCCAGAGGTCGGCACAATTCTGTCGTGCACTCCTGAGGCTGGTGCGCCTCCGCCGTTTGTTCCTGAGGCTGGTGTACCTTAGTCATCACATCCAAGGGCTGTTGTGCCTCCGCCATTGGATCCTAAGGCCGGTGCGCCTTTGGCGTCTGTTCTAGAGGCTGGTGTGCCTTTGCCATTTGTTCCTGAGGCCGGTGTGCCGTCGCTGTTTGATCCTGAGGCTGGTGTGCTTCAGTCATCACATCCAGGGGCCGGTGTGCCTCTGCTGTTTGTTCCTGAGGATGGTGCACCTCAGTCATCACATCCAGGGGCCAGTGCACCTCCGCCGTTTGCTCCTCAGGCTGGCGTACCTCCGCTGTTTATTCCTGAGGCTGATGCGCCTCTGTCGTTTGTTCCTGAGGCCAGTGTACCTCAGTCATCGCGTCCAAGGCCTGTTCTGCCTCCGCCATTGGATCCTAAGGCCTGTGCGCCTTCGCTGTGTGTTCTAGAAGCTGGTGCGCCTTCGCCGTTTGTTCCTGAGGCCGGTGTGTCTTCGCTATTTGATCCTGAGGCTGGTGTGTTTCAGTCATCGCATCCAGGGGCCGGTGTGCCTCCGCTGTTTGTTCCTGAGGCTGGTGTGTCTCAGTCATCGCATCCAGAGGCCGGTGCGCCTCCACTGTCTGTTCCAGAGGCCGCTGTGCCTCCACCATCTCTTCCAGAGGCCAGAATGCCTCTGCCATCTGTTCCAAGGGCCTGTGTGCCTTTGCTGTTTGTCGCTGAGGCTAGTGTGCCTCCACCGTTTGTTCTAGAGGCCGGTGTGCCCCCTTTGTCTGTTCCGGAGGTCGGTGCACCTCCACCTGCTGTTCCTGAGGCTGGTGAGCCTCCCCCATTTGTTTCTGAGGCCGGTGTGCCTCTGCCATCTGGTCCAGAAGCCGTTATGCCTTCGCCATTTGCTCCTGAGGCCGGTGTGCCTCAGTCATCGCATCCAGAGGCCAGTGCACCTCTGCCATCTGTTCCAGATGCCAGTGTGCCTCCGCCGTCTGTTCCAGAGGCCGTTGCACCTCCACCATCTGCTCCAGAGGCTGGTGCACCTCCACCTGTTGTTCCTGAGGCTGGTGCGCATCAGCCATCACATCCTGGGGCCAGCACACCCCCGCCATCTGCTGCTGGAGTCGATGCGCATCCGCCGTCTGTTGCTGAGGTCAGTGTGCCTCCGTCATCTGCTGCTCAGGCTGGTGAGCCTCTGCCATGTGTTCCTGAGGCCGGTGAACCTCCAATGTTTGTTCTGGAGGCTGGTGTGCCTCCGCCATCAGCTTCTGAGGTCAGTGCACCTCCTTCATCAGCTGTTGAGGTTGATGCGTCTCCACCATCTGTTCCTAAGGTTGGAGCACCTCAGCAATCTGTTCCTGAGCTCAGCATGCTGCGGGCATTGGGTACAGAGTGTAAAGTTCCCATATGTGTGTTTGGGGAGCTCTATGCTCCTGAGCCTGCTGTTCCACCTCACTCTGTGATCATGTGGCCTAGGGACTTTCACAGGGTGCCTAATCCTTCTGGTGCTTCGGCCTGGGGGCCAAGGAACTGTGGTAGGCTCCCTGATCCACCCTGCATTCTGGTCTGGGGACCCATGGACTTGTGTAGGCACCCAACCCACCCTGTTCTCTGGACTGGTGATCCACGGATTCAGGGAGGTCACCTGACCCGCTTTGTCCTTTGATTTGGGACCTTGGGACTCTGGTCGACCCCACAAACTGTTTTTTGTTTTGGACTCTGTGGGGGGGTGGGGGTCAATTTGTTTCGGCCCACCTGGCCTCGGACCCCCACCCTGGGAGGGTCATTTTGTGTGGTTTGGGTCATCTGGTATCCGACCCTTAAGATGGGGGTACTGTAATGGTTTGGACATGGCTGTGCTCATGTCCCCACTTTATGTTTATTTTTGTATTCTCTGTGTTTTCGGTACATGAGTTCAGCCCATGTTCTCACCTTTAGTTTTGTATGTTTCTCTAGGTTTCCCTGCCTCAGCCTAGTTTGGTCTTTGTGTTTATTTTTGTTATGTCTTTAATTATGTTACGTAGGATTTGTACCTCGTCGGTTCTTATTTGCTTACTATTATTATTATCTTGGTCCTTGCATTCACTGTCTGTCTGTTCAGCCTCACCCGTGCTGTGCTCCATACCTGTTGTCACTGTTTTCCTTGTGTGTCTTTGATTTGTCCTGATTGGCCTCCCCACCTGTTCCATGTTGTATTGATTGTCCCTTGCCTATTTAAGTCCCTATCTTTCTGTATTTCTGTTCGGGTTCCTTGTGTACTTGTCAATGTCTCTGTACATGATTACATGCTTCAGCCCTGTTTGCTCCTGCCATGCATCCTAGTCTGTGTTTGCCTGCCTAGTCTGTTTATTTTTAATTTCAGCCCATGAGCTGCTTGCTATTTTATGTTTTTTTTCAATAAATCTTTGAACTTGAAGTCCTGTGTTTGGGTCCTGTCTACCACACCCTGACAGTTTCACTGCATATAAAAAGAAAATTCCCAGGAGGGGAAAAATAATTGGTTTTTGGGGTTGCATAGCATTACTATTCTGAGATAGTAACTAAAAACTCTTCCAGCGCCACACAAGTCGGCTGCCTTTTTACAGCAGCCGCTCAATTCTGAGTTTCATTCTCGTTTTTTATTTACTATCTGTTTTTTTTCTTGCCACAACTTTCTGATCCTGCAACCCCGTATCCATTGTGGATGCCAAGGACATATCGCCGCACTGGCATTGATATTAGCCATCCTTTGGCTCATATCACCAATGACCCCCGACCCAGTGAGTGGAGGAGCTATTGTTTACAGTAGAAGCCAGCTGTTAGCACTGGGCTGCCCCGCGGTGCTAACACAAAAACCCAATATCCCAAGAGAAATCAGTAAAAAATGACAAGGAAGTCAAGCTGCAGTGAAGCAACGCCCAAGGAGAATAAGGTACAGAGCCATCCTTCCATCTGTTATTATGGGAAATGTGAGATCGCTGCTTAACAAGATGGACGAACTGGCGGCTATGTCCCGGTATGAGAACATCTTCAGAGAGATGAGAATTATGGTGTTTACTGAAACGTGGCTAACAGAACTAGCAACAGATGCTAACATCGATCTGGAGGGTTTCCACTTAATACGGGCAGATTGGACACCAGACATCGGAAAGAGCAGAGGCGGGGGACTGATAATGTATGTGAATAACAGATGGTGTATCCTGGGCACATCACAATTAAAGAACAACACTGCAGCAAGGACATTGAGTTGCTAGTTGTTAGCATGCAATCGGCATACCTCCCCAGAGAATTTTCACATGTCGTTGGGATTGTTATTTAATATACCCCCCTCTGTGAGCATTGAGGTAGCATGTGACGTCATCCACTCAGTCACTAGAAGGCTGTAGACACAACACCCAAATGTTCTCCTGCTCATCTCTGGTGATTTCAACCACACTTCACTGTCCTCCATTCTGCCCACTTTCACCCATAATGTCACGTGCCACACCAGAGGCAATAAAACACTGGACTTATTTTATGCAAACACCAAGAAGGCTTCCACCTCATTGCCACTCTCCCTCTCAGAAGATCGGACCACAACTTGCTTCACCTCCTGCCTGTGTACAAACCCCTGCTACACAGACAACCCCCTGTTACCCGCACAGTGAAAATATGGACTAAGGAGGTGGAGGATGCTCTGAAGGACTGTTTTGAATCCACTGTATGGGAGCAACTTTGTGAGCCACATGGTGAGGACATTGACGGGCTCACACAGACCATGACAGACTACATCAACTTCTGAGTGGACAGCACCATACCCACGAAGACCATACGGTGTTTCTCAAATAATAAACCCTAGATCAACCCTGAGATAGTCACTGCTGAAGGAGAAGAAAAGGATCTTCAGGTCGGGAAACAAGGAGGAGCTGAAGTCCATACAGAGGGAGTTAAGGAGGAAGATCAAAGAGGGGAAGGACAGCTACAGGAAGAAGATGGAGGACAAGCTGCAACAGAGTGACATCAGTGGAGTCTGGAGAAGCCTCAAAACCATCTCTGGCCCCCAGAATACCTCCTCCCAGGCCACAGGGGGTAGAGAATGGGTGAACAACCTGAACCTGTTTTTTAAACAGGTTTGACCAACTGCCCTCTTCTCCGCCTGCCCACCAACCACTGCTGCCTCCACCTTCATCTAGTCCTGCTGTCCATGGCCTCCCCCCAATAACCCCCCCCCCTCCCAGCACACAGCCACCCTGCCCCAACCTACCCCTCACTAAGACCCAGGTGAGAGCTGAGCTGAGGAAGATCAAGGCAAGGAAGGCTGCGGGTCCGGACGGCATCAGCTCGAGGCTCCTCAAGTCCTGTGCAGACCAGCTGTGTGGGATCGTGGAGCACATCTTCAGCCTGAGTCTGAAGCTGGGGAGGGTACCACAGCTGTGGAAAACATCCTGTGTGGTACCCATACCGAAGACCCCTCACCCCAAAGACCTGAACAGCTACAGGCCAGTGGCCCTCACATCACACCTAATAAAGACCCTGGAGAGGCTGCTCCTTACCCACCTCCACCCCCTGGTGGGACCAGTGATCGATCCACTTCAGTTTGCCTACCAGCATGGCAATGGGGTGGAGTGATCTTCCTCCTATACTGTTCCCTGTCCCACCTGAAGAAGCCTGGGAGCACTGTGAGGATCATTTTTTTGATTTCTCCAGTGCTTTCAACACCATCCAACCAGTGATCCTGAGGGAAAAGCTACTGTGTGCAGTGGTGGACCAGCACCTGTCATCGTGGATCATGAACTACCTCACAAACCGACCACAGTTTGTGAGAACCCACAATTGTGTCTGATACCATCATCAGCAGTACGGGGACCCCATAGTGAACAGTTCTGGCTCCCTTCCTGTTCACCCTCTACACTGCTGACTTTTCACACAACACACCACACTGCCATCTACAGAAGTTCTCTGACGGCTCTGCGATTGTCAGCCTCATCTCTAATGGAGATGATGCGGAGTACAGAGGACCCATTACGGCACCTGCAGGTGATACAATAAGCAAAAACATTGCTATAAAAGACTCCATCTTCATAAAGAACACAGATGAGAAAGAGGTATTCCTGGATCTTAAAAAAGCATTTGATACAGTGGATCATAATTTATTATTAAAGAAACTACAAAATTGTGGTATTAGGGGGGTAGCACTGTCCTGGTTATGTAGTTACTTAAAGAACAGATATCAGTATGTATGTGTTGGTAGCAAAAACTCAGTTACTGAGGGTTACTTGCGGAGTCCCACAGGGTCCAATTTTGGGGCCATTGTTATTCAATATGTATATAAATTATATATGTTGTGGGGAGACTTGAATAACGAAACCGAATTGTCTTTCATTCCAGTTTATTCAAGTAATCATTCCACTGTCTGCTCTCATTCTTGAGCAGCGAACAAAGAGCGTGAACACACCAAAGTTCTCTCATTTAAACATTCTGACATCAAACCATTTCCCTCGCGGGGGAAATCACACATCTCTCTCAAAATCTCTTTATTCACATTCATTAGCCTTTTATTTACATAACTCCCCCTTCTCTCTTCCCGAGCCTCAGTGGTCAGGAAGTCTTCTGTCCCCTGTCCTCCGCAGGGGGTCCAGGCTCTGTGGCTCCGCACCGCAGGGGGCTGGCTCTCCTTCATCGTGGTTAAATCACATATGCAGTGTCCAACATATACATGTCTCACAACACAGCCATATATGTAAAGTTTAGGAAAAAATGGATTTAATATTGTTTGCAGATAACACTAATTTATTATGCAGTGGAAGCAATTTGGAACAACTTTTGGATACACTCAGAAAGGAATTAGGAAAGCTCAAACTGTGGTTTGATTCAAACAAATTAACGCTCAATTTAAGTAAGACAAAATTTATAATTTTTAACAACCATCACAACAACTCAGTATCTAAACTCAGTGTAAATGGTGTAGAGATTGAAAGGGTATCCGAAATTAAATTTCTTGGAGTAATAATTGATAATAAACTGTGTTGAAAGTCACATGTTAACTATATTAAAGGTAAAATATCCAAATCAATTGCAATACTACACAGAGTGAAATAATGCTGAATCACCCCACACTATATACTGTACTTTGTATCATTCATTAATACTCCCATACATGACATATTGTACTGAAGTATGGGGAAATACATATAAAACAAACATATATCCACTCTTTATGCTTCAGAAGAGAGCTATTAGAATAATAAACAAAGCTGCTTACAGGGAACCAACAAACCCACTTTTTCTTAAATTAAAAGTTCCCAAGTTGAAAGATCTGGTTGATTTTAAAACTGCAGTAATAATGTTTAAAGCGAAGAACCTATCACTGCCCGCAAATATCCAAAAGTTGTTCTAAATAAGGGAGAAACAATATCATTTCAGAGGAACATGTATATTTCAAAAACCTTCAGTGAGAACCACTACCAAGCAACACTGTCTCAGTGCAAGGAGTCAGACTGTGGAACACTTTTGGACCTGAATTAAAATCATGTACAACACTTGGATAATTTAAACAAAAACTAAAGGAAGAAATACTCCAAACATACTGTACTGTATATACAAACTGATATGTAAAATCACGTAAGGATGATCACATCCAGTCTGTGTTGTGCTGTTGCTTATTTTTACCTCCGCCAGGCCGAAAAGGCCAGGAGGAGGTTATGTTTTTGCCAGGGTTTGTGTGTTTGTCTGTCTGTTTGTCTGTTGGTTAGCAAGATAACTCAAAAAGTCTTGGACGGATTTCCATGAAACTTTCAGGCGTTGTTGGAAATGGTACAAGGAAGAACTGATTAAATTTTGGGGATGATCCGCATCACCGTCTGCATACAGGAATTTTTTAAAGCATTTTTCCACACTGTGACATACGGCCATTTTCAACATGTGCGCAGGCGCAATGGACGGCGCTGGGCGTCGTGTCTGACCAACACAAACTCCGCCTTCTTCAACGTTTTAGCCACAAAAGCATGCGGAAAACACTGGTGGCCTGGGCCCGCCAGCCATAGGCGCTGCGCACATTGCGCTGGTTGTCGTGTCTGACCAACACAAACTCCACGTTCTTCAACGTTTTAGGCACAAAAGCACGCGGAAAACACTGCTGGCCTGGGCCCGCCAGCGTGCGTGTTTTTGCGCCACGCTGCAAAACCTGACACGGCCACCTGTCCGCCGCCCGATTATTTGCCACAAATTCCCCGCCCAGCTATAGGCGCTGCGTAAAAACGACCTCTCTGCCGGGGAAAATTCGAAATTCTGTTTTGCCGCGGAGCGCAACCCCAATAATTTATAATTTCTAATTTCATGAGTTTGTTTTTTTTAAATAATTCTGTTGAACCACAATATAATATAAAACCCACGGCAACCTGTCTAACCAATCTGCATCCGTCAGTGGAGGAGATGGACACACCAACACTTCAGTTTATTACCTCCGCCAAGGAGGCAATGCTTTTACAACCGTAAAACGGGGCTATAAGGGACGGCGGGGTAATATGGGACACTTTTCTAAATGTAATTCTGCTTTTTTCGGGCTGCACGGTGGCGCAGTGGTTAGCACTGCGGCAGCACAGTTTACCCTTGGCCGGGGGATTGTGGGGATCGTGGAATCGTGGGTTCGATCCCAGCCCCCGACCAACAGTGATCTGTGTGGAGTTTGCATGTTCTCCCCGTGTTGCGTGGGTTTACTCCGGGATTTCTCCGGTTTCCTCCCACATGCCAAAAACATGCAGGTTAGGTTAATTGGAGACTCTAAAGTGGCCCTAGGTAAAGACATGCATGTTAGGTTAATTGGCTGTTCTAAATTGTCCCTAGATATCTGTTTCCTATAGGCCCTTAGAATAGAGGGTTAGTATTAATGAAAGCGCTTTGAGTGGTCTTTGTGACTAGAAAAGCGCTATATAAGTGCAGGTTAGTTAGTTAGTTAGTTAGTTTTTTAATTTTGCTTCCGCCTAGATTTGATGAAGGATTCATGGATATTTCACAATAACAACATAACTCAGCGTCCTGCTCAAAATAAAAAAAGCAGAATTACATTTAAAACATTTCCCAGAAAAGTGTCCCTTATCAACCCGCCGTCCCTTATAGCCCCGTTTTACACTAGTGAACCACTAATCCTATCACTATCACATTGATTGTCATTCATTAATTGTCTGTTTATTGCACTGTCCATGTCAAATAAACAAATAATCATTGTGAATCCAATTGCTAGTCATATCTTTTCATGCTCAGGGAATCTGAAAACGTACACACAAACACTGTATGGGGGGAACTGTGCCGCTTGGCGGAGGTCTGCGCTCTCCGAGTGCTTTTCTAGTTTTGTCATGTTTTGTCTTGGCTTTGTTCTGATTTGTAATCACTTTTATTTTATTTTCCTTTTGAATTCTTAGATGGAACATGGGTGGGCAATATAAGCTGCGGCTTCAGCCATCACGATTTCGGATAACTTATGTTGACTTGTATAATCCGAGGAGTTATTGTTTAATTTGACCTTGTTGGATTTTTTTTTCCCTTTGTTTTGTTATTCTGGTCCTTTCTTTTTAATCTTTTTTAATTTAATCTATCCGAAAATAAAGATTCATTCATTACTTATCCAGGACTTTGTGGACTAGTGCCAACGGAACTGCCTCCAAATCAATGCGAGGAAAACTAAGGAACTAGTGGTGGACTGCCACAGGCAAGGACAACCTCCCACAGCACCAGTAAATATCCAGGGAACAGACATTGAGATGGTGACATCTTACAAGTACCTGGGTGTTCACCTGAACAATAAACTGGACTGGTTACACAACACCAACGTGCTCTACAAGAAGGGGCAGCGCAGGCTGTTCCTCCTGAGGAGACGTAGGTCTTTTGGAGTGCAACGGGTACTCCTGAAGACCTGCTACGATTCGGTGGTGGCATTAGCCATCACATTTGGAATGATCTGCTGGAGCAGCGGCATCACAGCAGCTGACAGGAAGAGACTGAACAGACTGATCAAAAAAGCTAGCTCTGTTCTGGGGTGATGCCTTGACCCAGTGGAGGAGATAGGAGAGAGGAGGGCGGTGGGTAAGCCATCATCTCTGCTGAAGTCCAAGTCCCACCCAATGCAGGACACGCTGAACACACTGAGGAGCTCATTTAGCAGTAGGCTGTGCCATCCTAGGTGCACGACAGAGAGGTTCCGCAGGTCCTTCCTACCTATAGCTATCAGACTTTATAATCTAACCAGGGCTGCTCGTAGAGGTCATATTGAATGTACTAAACGTAACAACCTTGCACAATAAATTGTCCCCTCCATTATACAACTAGGACAATATGAATCATTACTGAAGGTGGCAACAATACTGTTGATTCAAATACGAAATATACTGTCTAGGTACATATTCATATTCTGCAGGGTAGCTTAACAAACCGCAATGCTGTTTATTCCATCTAGCTGCAATGCTCCTGCACTGTGTGTATATCTGTGTACATATGTATATTCATTTACTGCTTTGGCTAACCAGTTCTTATTATCTTATATATACAGTATATCTATTGCTCTGAGTGCTGCTGTCCCTTTGCTGCTGTAATCCCGGAATTTCCCCGTTGTGGGACTAATAAAGGCTTATCTTATCTTATCTTATATGAGTGTAGCTGTGATCCAGTTGGTTGGCATCAGGAATACATTGCCCATCAAGGGGCTCTCAAACAGCAAAAAAGTGCAAAACATTCTGATGAGTCATGGTCCTGAGGTGTAGCAGTATGCCATCACGCTGCTGTCATAGTGCATGGCTGTTCCATTGTGCCTGGTGACCATATTTGGGTCAGACACTGTACACCTGTCGGATACAATTAAACTGGGTCAGCAACAGCAAAGCTAGAAAAAACATCTAGTTACTTTTTTCATTCTGCAGTAAGGACTGCTATAATCGTGTAATTTTTCTCCTTGGTAAGTCATTTTGTTACTTTATAGCTACTTTAATAGCACTGTAGTGTTGCTCTTTTATTAACATTATTTTCTTATCATCTTGCTGTTGAGAGTTTTTCTGCACTGGTGTAAGTCTTAATATCTATGCCCGAGGCAATATATGTGTTTAGATTCAAAATCTTAACACAGATGCTTTTTATTTGTCTAACTCTGTGTCCTCCCCAGAATTTTTACCAATAAAAAAGGCGGAAAATATTTTGTCATATTAGTGTGAACATACAAAAAAGCAGTCTGTTGTTGTTTTAAGAGCACTTCATGGTGGTGTGTGCATGTGTGCGTGTGTGTGTATGCGTATGTGTGTGTGTACGTGCATGTGTTGTCTTCTTCCCACTCTCAGGCTAAATATTGAAGCTGAGTTGGGGGTGGGTTTGACTCTTCTGAAAAGTGAAGAACTTTTACTAGCAGCCTACACTGATGTGGCAACACACAAACACAAAGGACTGTATTAATAATCACCTCAGCAGCACAATAGCCCCGTCTCCACTACAGGAACCAGGAACCTGTTTTAGGAGACAGGAACTTGATCTGTAAATGGCCCTCTCCAAGTTTTGTCTTCAGTTGTTTTCTGTCCAGATTTGAGCGTGGTGATTGTGTGTTCCATCTCCACCTGTCTGACCTCTAGCTGTGTGAATTTGTCTCTTAACTCAGTGAGCAAATGAGGCTCTGTGGTCGAGAGGTGATTCTCTGATTCTTCTGTGATGTTACCAACAGGAGGTAGGATGTCCTTTTGGTCTGTGGTAGGGGTGTCATCACCACTGTGGGCTTTCTTTCCCTGTGCTCTCTCTCTGATTCTGGAGAAGTCTTTCTCTAGAGGACTCATGTTGCTCTGGATCAACACCGTCCCTTTCTTGTAGAAGTGAATGGTGGTCTGTTTATCGTCTGCGTTTATTTTCAGTGCCCACCCTCCATTGAAGCCACTACTAAGAACGAAGGAGTAGTGTTTTTTTAATGGCAGCATGCCATGCCTGGGGATGGTTGGTGTAGAAAATGAGGTTGGATATGCTTCCGTTTTTTGTACACTCTGCAAATAGAGTCTCCGGGTTGTTCTTCAGGATATCATCTTTGAATTTCTTCCTTGCAGAGTCATTTGTACATTTTGCTGGGTACTTTATTTTGATAGCTTCCATTTTGGGGTGTGTGGAGTCCAGGGAAAGTTTATTTACTTTTATTGTATATTATTCAGTTGTAATGTGGTGATTCGGATCAACAGCACTCACCCTGAGGTTCGCCGTTAACAGCACTCACCCTTATGTTCACTGTTATTTCAGCCTTGTCCCCAGTGAAGATATAATCCTTGAGTCAGCTCAGAGTCAGATGGTGTAATCCTCTATAGGTAGTAGTATTTCACTTAACTTTGTTGTTTTTGTTCCTCTTTTCTTGGTTGGGACCTGGGGTTCCGAAGCAGTTGACAGCTGCCAGTTGATGCTGTTGTTGGTGATGTGGCAACACAAAAACACAAAGGACTGTATTAAAAATCACCTCACCAGCACAATAGCCCCGTCTCCACTACAGGAACCAGGGACCCATTTTAGGAGACAGGAACTTCACATGTAAATGGCCCCCTCCAAGTTGTGTCTCCATTAAGCGACAGGATTTGTTTGTGACATACTGTAATTGTTTGAGTGTTTCAACCATAACGGTAGCAAAGCTGTTTAAAGTACACTGAAATCATACAGAAATTATTATACATGAAATGAATGCAGAGTGGAGTGCATTAGACAAACTTGCCATTGTTGTTGTTTAATAATTGTGGACAGGAACAGATCGATTTTATGGCATAGCATCAGCAGCATCAATTGTTTGTGTCCACTCTCTGGCTACAAACAACCCAAGCCACTTGTTCTGTGAATTTCATCCATCCATCCATCTTCTTCCGCTTAATCCTTTTCGGGTCGTGTGTGTGTGTGTGTGGGGGGGGGGGGGGGGGTTGGTGGCTGGAACCTATCCCAGCATCTTTGGGCGAGCGGCAGGGTACACCCTGGACAGATCGCCAGTCCATTGCAGGGCCAACACAGAGAGACAGACAACCATTCACTCTCACAGTCATACCTAAGGACAATTTAGAATCCCCAGTTTGATGCCAATTAACCTAACGTGCATTTCATCTTCGCTGTATTCATGCTACCCTGATGCATGTGTTGCCACATATCTGGCCATTCCTCTCTTCAGTAATAACAGCTTTTACATTTTTAGGCATTATACAGCATAGCTACACAAATACCCCAGGAGAGGCACCAGCGGGGAGTTCATCCCCATTGTCCAGCTGTGTGGGTTTGCATCCCCGGGAAGGACAATGGTAGAAGCTGGTGTTATGCACCAAGCAGCTCTGCTGTATAATAATAATAATAATAATAATAATAATAATAATAATAATGAGTACGTCAAGCCCGAACTCCATTCTAATATCATCGTTAAAAGTTTCAGCAATGATATTAGAATGGAGTTCGGGCTCAACAAGTGTGCCAAAGCTTCCTTTAAAAAGGGCAAGCTAATACATGTAGACATCATCGAAACTGATCTGGACACTACCATCCAAGAGCTAGAACAAGAAGGCACATACAAATACCTAGGCATACAGTGGTGTGAAAAGTGTTTGCCCCCTTCCTGATTTCTATTTTTTTTTTGTATGTTTGTCACACTTAAATGTTTCAGATCATCAAACAAATTTAAATATTAGACAAAAATAACACAAGTAAACACAAAATGCAGTTTTTAATTTGAGGTGTTTATTATTAAGGGGAAAAAAAAAACCTACATGGCCCTGTGTGAAAAAGTAATTGCCCTCTAAACCTAATAACTGGTTGGGCCACCCTTAGCAGCAACAGCTGCAATCAAGCGTTTGCGATAACTGGCAATGAGTCTTTTACAGCGCTGTGGAGGAATTTTGGCCCACTCATCTTTGCAGAATTGTTGTAATTCAGCCACAGTGGAGGGTTTTCGAGCATGAACCGCCTTTTTAAGGTCATGCCACAGCATCTCAATTGGATTCAGGTCAGGATTTTGACTAGGCCACTCCAAAGTCTTCATTTTGTTTTTCTTAAGCCATTCAGAGGTGAACTTGCTGGTGTGTTTTGGATCACTGTCCTGCTGCAGAACCCAAGTGTGCTTCAGCTGTCATGTTCGGGGCCCCTACGGGGCAAAGAGACGAACCCAAGCGCTGAATGGTGTTGTGCATTTATTAAACAAAAGAACATAACGGTCCAAACAAGTGCCAAAGATACAAAAATGCCAAATGAGAAAAACTTACAGAACGTGCCTCAGAGCGGAGAAAGCTCTAGAGAGATGAGCAGCATTACAGAGGAATCAATCATTGTAAAACTCCGGGGAATAACAGGAGGAACATTCAATGTAGCTGTAAAGAAACATTGAAACAGCAGAGCTTAAATACCATTGACAGTGATTAACAAGAGTGGGCTCGCCTGATCAGGCAAAGGGAACACAATAGTAATTGGAATCAGCTGGAGAGGTGCGGCTGGATTGACAACTTGACAGGCGATGGCCCCTGCAGACCGTAAACCCGGAAACATTGCCTGACAGCTGTCAACCCAGAGGAACACACCATAGAACATAAAACATAATCAATACAGACAGATAATTCACTATAAATCAACAAGAGACAGAACTGAAGTCAAAACAGAAACATAAAAAGCAATAATGAACTTCGAGGGCAAAAAATACAATAAATATACACAAATGGAAAAAAGAGCCACAAAGCTGAGTCTGGCAGAAGACCCAGAACTCAGCACGTGACATCAGCCTGAGGTCACAAACAGATGGTTGGACATTCTCCTTCAGGATTTTTTGGTAGACAGCAGAATTCATGGTTCCATTTACCACAGCAAGTCTTCCAGGTCCTCAAGCAGCAAAACAGCCTCAGACCATCACACTACCACCACCATATTTTACTGCTGGTATGACGTTCCTTTTCTAAAATGCTGTGTTACTTTTACGTCCGATCTAATGTGACACACACCTTCCAAAAAGTTCAGCTTTTGTCTCATCAGTCCACAGAGTATTTCCCCAAAAGTCTTGGGGATCATCAAGATGTTTTCTGGCAAAACTAAGATAAGCCTTTATGGTTTTTTTGCTCAGCAGTGGTTTTCGTCTTGGAACTCTGCCATGCAGGCCATTTTTGCCCAGTCTCTATCTTATTGTGGAGTCATGAACACTGACCTTAACTGAGGCCAGTGAGGCCTGCAGTTCTTTGGATGTTGTTGTGGGGTCTTTTGTGACCTCTTGAATGAGTCGTCGCTGCGCTCTTGGGGTAATTTTGGTTGGCCGGCCACTCCTGGAAAGGTTCACCACTATTCCATGTTTTTGCCATTTGTGGATAATGGCTCTCACTGTGGTTCACTGGAGTCCCAAAGCTTTAGAATTTCTTTGGATCATAGCATGATCTAGCTTTTGAGCTATCTAGCTTTTGAGGATCTTTTGGTCTACTTCACTTTGTCAAGCAGGTCCTATTTAAGTGATTTCTTGAATGAGAACAGGTGTGGCAGTATTCAGGCCTGGGTGTGGCTCGAGAAATTGAACTCAGCTTTCCAAAGATGTGATAAACCACCGTTAATTTATGTTTTAAAAGGGGGGAAATCACTTTTTCACACAGGGCCATGTAGGTTTGGATTTTTTTTTTTACTCTTAATAATGAACACCTTCATTTAAAAACTGCATTTTGTGTTTACTTGTGTTATCTTTGTCTAATATTTAAATTTGTTTGATGATCTGAAACATTTAAGTGTGACAAACACAAAAAATGAGAAATCAGAAAGGGGGCAAACACTTTTTCATACCACTGTAGTTGAAGGAGATGGAATCCAGCACTCCAAGATGGAGAAAATATGGAAGGAGTACTACAGACGGATATGAATGGTGCTTAAATCAGAACTGAATGCCACAAACAGAATGGAAGCAATCAACACCCTTGCTGTTCCAGTTGTCACGCATAGTTTCAACATCATAAATTGGAAAATAGAAGAACTGAAGAAACTGGATCGCAAAACAAGAAAGCTACTGACAATGGAAAAGATGCATCACCAAAAAGCAGATGTCAACAGGCTTTACTTCCCACGAACAGCAGGAGGAAGGGGATTAATTCAAATTGAGATTGCATACAAGACAGCAACAATAGGCCTAGATGCATACCTAAAAACTAAAAATGATAATACTCTCAGGATAGCTAGAGACCATGATAGAACAAAAAAGACATCAGTTCATCATGAAGCCACAAAATTTAAGAAAGAACTCAGCATACCAGAAATAGAAATGATTGAAAATGAGCCAGCCATAAAATACGCTCGCAGAATAAAAGTAAAAGTTAAACAAAAGTCGTAGAACAACCAAAGAACGAATGGGAAGATAAACCCTTACATGGGTAATACCCAAAAAGAATCAATGACAACGACATGGATGAATTCCAAACAAACCGGTGGCTAAAAACAGCTGGCCTAAAATCTGAAACTAAAGGTTTTCTTATAGCTGCGTAAGATCAGTGCATTAAGACCAACTACTACTGAAACAAGATCTTGAAAGACAGAACCAATCCAATGTGCAGAATATGCAACAAACAAGTGCAGACAATCGACCATCTAGTTTCTGGCTGCTCAGAGCTGGCCAAAACAGAATAAATACATAGGCACAACAAGGCAGCAGCATACCTCCACTGGGAAATCTGCAAGCACTATGACATCACAACCAAGACAAATATTACAAACATGTACCACCAACTGTAACACAAAACAAAGAGATCACCATACTGTGTGACATGCCAATCCAAATGGACAAAGAAATCAAGGCCAACAGACCAGACATAATAAAAAAGAACAAGAAAGAGAAAACATGTCTCCTAATTTATATATCAATCCCAACAGAAAGAAACAACTCCCTGAAAATGACAGAAAAACTTTCAAAGTATAAAGACCTAGAGATAGAAATCGAGAAAATGTGGGGCCTGAGAGCCACAACAATACCTGTGGTAATAGGCGCTCTTGGTTTGGTTAAGAAAGGAATGGAAAATACACAAACAAAATCCCTGGAAACATCAGGATACAAGAGTTGCAAAAGATTGTCCTACTTGGAACTGATCTGGAAGACTCTATCAATCAGATGAACCCTCACACCCACATGGAAGCTCTAAGTTCAAGGATTGGACTTGGCTTGATGAAGGGAAAAAAACAGGATTTGTTGGAAGAAGAAACATAATAATAATAAGTTTATTTGTAGACCACTTTTCACAGATGGGGTCACAAAGTGCTTTCCATAAAATCAAACAGTAAATAAATAAAAGAATAAAAAACATAAGAATAAAAAACAGTAAACAACTAGAAAAGCACTCGGAGAGCGCAGACCTCCGCCAAGCGCCACAGTTCCCCCCATACAGTGTTTGTGTGTACGTTTTCAGATTCCTTGACCATGAAAACATATGACTAGCAATTGGATTCAAATCAAATCAAATCAAACTTTATTGTCATATTGCTGTACATACAACTGTAGTGCAGGCAAGATGAAATTGCGTTTCTCTCGGCATCCATATAAGAAGCAGCATGATTAAGACACACTCCCACATAGCTCCCACCCCCCCATCCATTCACACATCCCTGAGACATACTTGGGGAAAAAGAATAACTAACTATAATATACAAAATGTCCATAGGTGCAGTAGTGTGTATGTGAGATTCCGGGTCAGCTGTTCAGCATCCTGATAGCTTGTGGGAGGAAGCTGTTGATCAGTCTGGTGGTTCTGCCTCTGATGCTCCGGAATCGTTTACCAGATGGAAGAATTTCAAAGTGTTTATGCAGAGGGTGAGAACGGTCCTTGACAATGTTCAGTGCCCTGCTCCTACAACAGTTCTGAAAAAGTTCTTGGACAGAGGGGAGGGAGACTCCAATTACCCTCTCCGCCCCCTTGACTATCCTCTGCAGGGCTTTTTTGTCTGACATACTGCAGCTGGAGTACCATGTAGCAATGCAGTATGTCAGAACACTCTCCACCACACCTCTGTAGAAGGTCCTGAGGATGCAGATGGGGAGAGAGGCCTGTTTGAGTTTCCTCAAGAAGTGTAGTCTCTGCTGAGCTCGCTTCCTGATCTCCAAGGAATTCTTGCTCCAGGTCAGGTCCTGCGAGATCTGCACTCCGAGGAACTTGATGTTCTCTACTCTCTCCACTAAACGGCCGCCGATGCTGTGGGGGACGTGCTCAGGCTGTGACCGCCGGAAGTCGATAATCATCTCCTTTGTTTTGTCCACGTTGAGCACCAGATTGTTCTCCCTGCACCAGCCCTCCAGGTCTCTCACTTCTTCCCTGTACATTGATTCCTCATCCCTCTGAATAAGTCCCACCACTGTGGTGTCATCTGCAAACTTAATAATCTGGTTCCCCTCGTGTTTGGATACACAGTCATGTGTTAGAAGTGTAAACAACAGTGGACTGAGTACACAGCCTTGAGGGGTTCCGGTACTCAGCGTGACAGAGTTGGAGATGTTGTTTCCAACCCGGACAGACTGAGGTCTCTCAGTCAGGAAATCCAGGATCCAGAGACATGTGGCGGTGTTCAGACCGAGAAGGAGTAATTTCTCTATCAGTCTCTGGGGAATAATGGTGTTGAATGCTGAACTGAAATCAATGTACAGGAGTCTGGCGTAGGTGTCTTTCTGGTCCAGGTGGGTGATGACAGAGTGTAGGGTAGTGACTATAGCATCCTCCGTGGAGCGGTTTGAACGATATGCAAACTGGAGCGGGTCGTGTGATGCAGGGAGGCAGGCTGTGATGTGTGGTTTGACAAGCCGTTCAAAACACTTCATCACAATTGGTGTAAGTGCAACAGGACGATAGTCATTCAAACATGACACCACTGGTTTCTTTGCCACCGGTACAATGATAGAGGTCTTGAAGCACAATGATTCACAATGATAGGATTCACAATGATAGGATTAGTGGTTCAGTAGTTATTGACGAAAATGGCATTTTCCGTAATGGCGGTTTTCTTCTGGACGGTGATCCAGATCACCACCAAAATCTAATCATCTGTAGGATACCCCATTTCTGACAATCTGTGAAAATTTCATGAAAATCCGTCCGTAACTTTTTGAGTTATCTTGCTAACAAACAAACGGACAGACAGACAAACAAACAGCCAAACCAACGCCGATGAAAACATAACCTCCTTGGCGGAGGTAATAAAAGACACAAGAACAATGTACAACCAGCAGAGGATTAATAAAACGCCAAAGTAAAAAGATAGATTTTTAACTGCTTCTTAAGATGAGCAAGTGGAGGTGCAGACCTTAAAATGTGGGGTAGGGAGTTCCATAAATTTGGTGCCACAGCTGCAAAGGCTCTGTCACCTTTGGTCTTGAGTCTAGTTTTTGGTACTGAGAGAAGGTTCTGACTCGAAGATCTGAGAGACCTGCTAGGATAGTATGGATGCAGTAGGTCACAGATGTAAGAAGGAGTCTCATCATGAATGGTTTTATAGCTAAAAACAAGAATTTTAAATTGAATTCTAAAGTTAATGGGAAGCCAGTGCAGGGAGGATAAAATGGGAGTTATATGACAGAACCTGTCACCATGGGGTGAGACGCCGGCTCGGCGCTCAGCCCATGCTCCTTTTATCCCTGCCTCTCATTGGGCAGTGCCTCAGCTGGTTCCCAGCTGTCAGTGTCACGGGACGGCTGGGGCCAATTAATCCTCATCAGCTGGGGCGCTGTTAATGAGTATAAAGAGGAGCAGCTTCGATCATTCGGGGCTGCGACATAAGCACTGCTAGGCTGAAGCCCCTTCGTCTGGTGTCAGCCTCAACTCCCCTTGCAGCATTCCGGTGTTTGTATCCCGCTGTGAGTATGCACGTCTTGTTACCCCCATGTCCGGTACGAGCTACCTACCCCTGCGCTGTGCAGCCTGAGAATGTACGTCTGTATGAGTGTCTGTGCTTTCCTCATCCCTTATCCCTTACCCAGAATAAAACATCTCGACTCACTGGCTTGTCCCTGGCTCTGATTGCCCGGCTCCCTAGAGCCGGATATGACAGTATGTCGCAGCCAGAAGAGTTGCCGGCGGCCGTGAGTCGCTGTGGAAATGTACCTTACTGTCCGGGTGTCAGCGCTGCTAGCATGCCGTTTCCCAGGAGTCACTTCCGGCGCCAGGGCGACGAGCTGAGGTCCATCTCGGAGGCTGTCGACGGGACATTCTTCACCCTGCACGACGCCTCCAACGCGAGACGCTGGCATCCGGGCCGTGCTGAGGAACTCCTGGACTGTCACCCTCACTCTCTGTACCATCTGGAGGACAGTGCCAGGATAGACGCTTCAGGTACACAGCGAGAGAAGCTCCACGGGGTGGATGGAAATCCCGGCAGGGAGTCGAAGTGGGCGACGTCTTTCCCCGCTTCGGAGTCCCGTTCCTGCCGCCATTCCAGTCCGGGAGTTCGCGCCAACCAGAGGACTTCCCCCGACCTGCGCCACGTCACTCGGGATTCCCTTCGAGGAGCCGCAGCTGACAGCAGTTATGTCCGGGGTCGAGTGGCTGTCGCGAGCTCTACTGTGTTTCCTGTCACCACCTTCAGGCATGTGGCGGCGGCAGTGAGATTGATGGTGAGGACTTCAGGGCTACGAAGCCTTCCCGTGCTCGACGCCTTCCTCGTCTCGATCTCCGATCTGGAGCGGCGAATCCTGGGTTTCCCCCTCGCTTCGTCCCCTGGGAGTAGTCGTCGTCACATCGCCGAGTCACCTCTGCACGAACCTCGTCCGGATCCAGTTCTGGGTCATCGTCAGGACCGTTCCTCCCACGCAGCTGTCATCCCTTCGCCTCGTCAGTGTGGAGATTCTACAGCCTCGTCCCCTGAGCCTCGTTCCCCCGCTGTCATTCCTGGACATTCGGGCTGGCTCACCCCGGCTGTTTCCCCCTCCTCCTCGACGCGCTTCCTGACCGCTGTGTGTGCCTGGAATCCCGGCCTGGTGAGCTCTCTGCTGGAGACAACGCGAGCGATCCTCAGACGAATTCCCGGGGGGTCCTCCGTTATCGCCGGGCGGGGAGAGGAAGAAGCAGAATCCACTACAGCAGGTGATACTCAACCTCCAGGGGGCAGGCAAGTCATTGTTTTTTCACACCTGCTTAATGATTTGCTCTGTCACATCCCTGGAGGAGAAGTTCAGGGTTCGCAGCTCCCTGAACTCTCCCCACCTGCTGTAACCTGTATTCCTAATCCCGCATCCTCTGTGTCTCTCTCCGCCGAGCGGTCCCCGGCTCCGGGTCAACGTGGTGGGATATGGAGAGGGCCTGTGGTTCCGCAGCTACATTGCGGACGGAGGAGGGGGACTGACTGCTGCGTGGAGTCTACGCTGACGACTGAGCGTCCCTGGGTCTCCACGGAGGAGCGGTTCGGTCCAGCGGGACGAGATTCTTCTGGCTTCACGCCGAGTGGGTCGTCGGCGGGGTTACCTGAGCTGGAGGGATCTCAAGCTGCGCTGACCATCGTGCTGGCTGCGGGGCCCGACGCGGCTAGATGGGAGCCTGACAACGACCTCCTGACGACGGATCCTGGATCTTCGCAGTCCTGGACGGCGTCAGAACCCGAGATCAGGCGAGTGCTCTCCTTTCTTTTCTTTCTTTTTATCTTTGAGCACTTCAGCCTATCTCCAGGGGAGACGAGCAGGGTGCAGCCGCCCGCTGCGTCTGAGCTCGTCTCGCCGGGTTCTGGCGCTGCCGGTGATCCTGATCCCGGTTCTGTTTTCTCTTCTGAGCCTTCTTCCAGGGTCACCGGCGAGGAGTTGCTGTTCCTCGTGGTGCTGGAGGGTCCGGGTTCAACGTTGGAGGTCGGTTCTGGTGCAGTGTCCAACGTGGGTTCGCCCGAGACCCAATCGGGGTCCAACGTGGGTTCGCCTGAGGCCCGATCGGGGTCCGACGTGGGTGCTGCCCCAGTGTTGTCCAGGTCCGGTGAGGAGGTGGCCGTTTCCCTGAGGCCCGCCGCCCTCGTCATCGGCTCTCCCCTGAGCCTCTTCCACCGGGATCCGCTCTGACCCTTCGTCCGTCTCAACGGTCCTGGTGGTTGAGTGATGCGGGTCGACGACCCGACCCGCAAAACTTTCGGTTCGGCGATCTGGTTTCCCCCCACTGGTCTGTTTGCCTTTGGGCGGCCTGGTTCGGCAGCCGTTGGACTGGATTCCTGGGATCTGGGCCCAGAGTTCGCCGTCCGAACATTTCTCTTCCCCGGGTTGCCAACTGGACAATGGGCGGGGAGATTACCAGAACAATTCCGGCCGTTTTGGACTCTGCCTGCCGTCTCCTCGGGTGTCCTTTACTTCTTTTATTATTATTGAGGTCACTCGGGTGTAGTTTCTTTGTCCATTAGGGGAATATATGTTTTTGTGCTGTGTGTTGTTTTTTTTAACCATACTCAGCATTTTTATCGTATTGTTATCCTGTTACCCTGTCACCTTTTTTTCCTCTTGGTGACTCACCTTATGTATCGCGCTGTGTATTGCATTTTCTTATCTTTACTCAGCGTTTTCATTCATCCTTACCTTAGCCTTGGCCTCGTCGGTGCATCATGGAGTATGCGTGTGGTTTCCTGTTCAACCATACTCTGTGATCACCCCATTCTGTCTTATTATCCTCGTGGGGGGCCTTCCCTGGCCCCGACTTTAACATTGACTGTGTTTGTTATTGTTTGAAGTAATGTGTTTCATTCCCACTTAACTGTACTTCATTATTACCCATTTGTCCTTGTCACCTCTGTTTCTTTAGGTGATCTTTTATATATTCAGTGCTGTGTGTTTTGTTTTCTTTAGTATCCATGCACAGCGTTTTTCATCATTTTTTGTCCTGACCTTTGTCTTGTTGGTGCATTATGGAGTAGTGTGTTTTGTTCCCCTTAACTATACTCTGTGATTGCTTTATTCATTCCTGCCACCTTTTTGGTGGGTTTTTGGTTTTCTTTTTTTTGCCCCGATCTATACGTTATTTGTATGCTGTCTGTAGTCGTATTTGGTATTTTCCCTATCTGTGTCCTAACTCAGTTTTCTCCCTAACTGTGCTCTGGGTTAATCCTTTTCCCTGTGTTGTAGGGTATTGTATTTGGGTTTTTTTTTCTCTGCCCTGCTGCCCTACATTGGTCTATTGGGTTTTTTTGTCCTTCCCTTTGCATCTTCCCCTCCGGTCCTGCCTCCCTTCCGCCCACCCTAGGTGGGGAGGGGGGGGGGGCTGGGATGTTCCTGGTCGTTCGGGAGCCCGACCGTGAGGGGGAGGCTCTGTCACCATGGGGTGAGACGCCGGCTCGGCGCTCAGCCCATGCTCCTTTTATCCCTGCCTCTCATTGGGCAGTGCCTCAGCTGGTTCCCAGCTGTCAGTGTCACGGGACGGCTGGGGCCAATTAATCCTCATCAGCTGGGGCGCTGTTAATGAGTATAAAGAGGAGCAGCTTCGATCATTCGGGGCTGCGACATAAGCACTGCTAGGCTGAAGCCCCTTCGTCTGGTGTCAGCCTCAACTCCCCTTGCAGCATTCCGGTGTTTGTATCCCGCTGTGAGTATGCACGTCTTGTTACCCCCATGTCCGGTACGAGCTACCTACCCCTGCGCTGTGCAGCCTGAGAATGTACGTCTGTATGAGTGTCTGTGCTCTCCTCATCCCTTATCCCTTACCCAGAATAAAACATCTCGACTCACTGGCTTGTCCCTGGCTCTGATTGCCCGGCTCCCTAGAGCCGGATATGACAGAACCTACTAGATCGAGTTAGGTGACTAGCAGCAGCATTCAGGACTGACTGTAAGCAATCTATGGAAGACTTTTTCAGACATGAAAAAAGAGCATTACAGTAATCCAGACGTGAAGAGACAAAGGCATGTATAATAACTTACAGATGATTCTGTGAGACAAACAATCTAATTTTAGAGATATTTCAGAGATGGTAAAAATACAACTTAGTTAACAACTTTACATATTTATCAAAAGACATGGACTGATCAAAAATAACTCCTAGATTTTTAAGATCAGCCCGTACATGTGAGCTCAATGACCCAATACCATCCAACACTTTTGGAGCTATACTGTCGGGTGCTACAATAAGGACCTCAGTTTTATCAGTGTCAAGTTGCAAAAAGTTGTTACTCATCCACTCCTTGATCTCAGACAGACAATCATAAATAAGTTTAAAATTAAGAGTGTGGTCTGGTTTAAAAGAAAAGTACAACTGGATATCATCTGCATAAAAATGGTAAGAGACATCTTTAAATTTGTTTAAAATAAAACCCAAGGGAAGCATATAAATAGCAAACAAAAGAGGACCCAGTATAGAGCCCTGAGGCACCCCACAAGTTAAAGCAGCAGACTCTCAGATAAAAGAACCAACAGTTACTGAAAAACTTCTGTTAGAGCGATAAGAGGAAAACCATTCTAAGGCTTTCCCAGATACCCCTACCCACTCCCCAAGCCTTTGTAATAAGATACGATGATCCATCCTATCAAAAGCTGTGGTAAGATCCATCCATCCATCCATCCATCTTCTTCTGCTTAATCCTTTTTGGGTCGTGGGGGGGCTGAAGCATGGACAGATCACCCTGGACAGATCACCAGTCCATCGTAGGGCCAACACAGAGAGACAGACAACCATTCACTCTCACAGTCATACCTAAGGACAATTTAGAATCCCCAGTTGTTGCCAATTAACCTAACTTGCATGTTTTTGGCATGTGGGAGGAAACCGGACAAATCCTGGAGTAAACCCACGCAGACACGGGGAGAACAAGCAAACTCCACACAGATCACTGTTGGTCGGTGGTAAGATCCAGTAGCACTAAAACAGAGCACTTGCCTAGCATCTGATCCAGTAGCACTAAAACAGAGCATTTGCCAGCATCTGATGACATTAAAATATCATTAGACACTCTGAGAAGAGCAGATATGCTCTTCACACAGAGCAGATAATCGTTGAGACCCTCTGCAATCATGGCAGCATCATATTATAATTTTTTTAAGAATTAGAACTTCATTATTATCCTTTTCTGGTCAAATATGGTGCTTCTCATTTCCTTGTCTTTTGTTTATACCATGATGCCGAGTTTTATCCAATCAGCATCGAGTCAATCCTAAACCCCATCCATTTTCAGGGTGCGCTGAGGGTGGGCCTTATTTCGGCCGCTATGAGTTCCTGAAAACCTTCCTGTGGTGGAAACACATACCATAGGGGAAGTTTGAGGCTAATAGCACTGGTGTTACTTGATTCAAGAACATTCAGGTATTATGTCTGGTGTTGGCTTGTTGGTTTTTAATAAGAAAACAAACTGAAATGTCTTTTATCCCACTCTGATTTTGAGGTTTTTTGTTTTATTTGTATTTTACTTGTAATCTTGCCAAATTCAAGGGTGTAAATCATTTGAAATGAGGTCTAACGAATAGAAACACATACAATATCCCGTATAAAATGGCCTTTGGTTTTGATGTTAGCGATATAGAATAGAACAGAATAGAATAGAATAGAATAGGCTTTATTGTCATTGTATAGTTGTACAGCACAACAAAATTTTGGGTGCTCCACCAGGCTACTGCACAATAAAGTAAGTTAGAAAAATTTGAAACTAGAAAAGCACTCATAGAGCGCATACCTCCGCCAAGGCTCCTTCCATTTCTCATGGATCACCTCCAAAATGTAATGGGTTTGTGTGTAGGCCTATAGCCACTTGTGGTGAAAATTGCAACAAAGTCTGTCCATCAGTTTTGGAGTATTGTTGCTAACACACTGTGAGAAGATAAGAGCCTTGGCTGAGGTATGCATTCTCAGATCATCACCAAAATATAATGGGTTCCTCTGTAGCCCAAGAACCACCTCTGGTGAAAATTTCATCCAAATCCATCCAGTAGTTTTTGTGTAATCCTGCTGCACAAATACAAACAAAGCCCTTGGTAGAGGTATGCACTCTCAGATTATCACCAAAATCTAATCATCTGTTTCCCATGCCATTACACACCTTTCCTGAAAATTTCATCAAAATCTGTTCATAACTTTTTGAGTTATGTTGGTAACAGACAAACAGACAAACGCCAGTAAAAACATAACCTCCTTGGCGGAGGTAATAATAAAACAGTTAGAGAACACATGGTTAATCGTACGACTGAAGTAGAAATAAAAAGTAAAAATAACTAGAAAAGCACTCGGAGAGTGCAGACCTCCGCCAAGTACCTCAGTTCCCCCTAATATTGGGATTTTCCCCAAATACTGTATAATAGTCCTACATTTATTACCTCCGCCAAGGAGGTTATGTTTTTGTCTATATTTTCAGATTCCTTGACCATCAAAACATACCTTTAGCAATTGGATTGACACTGATATCTTTATTAGTTCAATAGTTATTGACAAAAATCACTTTTTCGGTAATGGCAGTTTTCTTCTGGATATAGCTCCATAGCTTTTGAAGATACAAGATACAACAAATCCATTGGCACATTACTGATTCCTCTGTGTCTAGGCTATATTTTGGTGTTTGTTGTATGTTTATAGCTTAATTTGTTACGTTACAGTGATGAAAATTCCAAAGATCCCCTATTACAGACGTGGACAAAATTGTCGGTACCCCTCTGTTAATGAAAGAAAACCCCACAATGGTCACAGAAATAACTTGAATCTGACAAAAGTGGTAATAAATAAAAATTCTATGAAAATTAACCAATGAAAATCAGACAATGCTTTTGAATTGTGGTTCAACAGAATTATTTTAAAAAACAAACTCATCAAACAGGCCTGGACAAAAATGATGGTACCCTTAACTTAATATTTTGTTGAACAACCTTTTGAGGTAATCACTGCAATCAAACGATTTCTGTAACTGTCAATGAGACTTCTGCACCTCTCAGCAGGTATTTTGGCCCACTCCTCATGAGCAAACTGCTTCAGTTGTCTCAGGTTTGAAGGGTGCCTTCTCCAGACGGCATGTTTCAGCTCCTTCCACAGATATTCAATAGGATTTAGATCAGGGCTCATAGAAGGCCACTTTAGAATAGTCCAATGTTTTGCTCTTAGCCATTCTTGAGTGTTTTTAGCTGTATGTTTTGGGTCATTATCCTGTTGCAAGACCCATGACCTGTGACTGAGACCAAGCTGTCTGACACTGGGCAGCACATTTCTTTCTAGAATACCTTGATAGTCTTGAGATTTCATTGTACCCTGCACAGATTCAAGACACCCTGTGCCAGATGCAGCAAAGCAGCCCCAGAACATAACAGAACCTCCTCCATGTTTCACAGTAGGGACAGTGTTCTTTTCTTGGTATGCTTCATTTTTGCGTCTGTGAACATACAGCTGATGTGCCTTGCCAAAAAGTTCCAGTTTTGTCTCGTCTGTCCATAGGACATTCTCTCAGAAGCTTTGTGGCTTGTCAACATGCAGTTTGGCAAATTCCAGTCTGGCTTTTTTATGATTTGTTTTCAACAGTGGTGTCCTCCTTGGTCGTCTCCCATGAAGTCCACTTTGGCTCAAACAACGACGGATGGTGCGATCTGATGCTGATGTACCCTGACCTTGGAGTTCACCATGAATGTGTTTAGAGGTTGTTCTGGGCTCTTTTGTTACCATTCGTATTATCTGTCTCCTCCTGCGGCCACGTCCAGGGAGGTTGGCTACAGTCCCGTGGATCTTAAATTTCTGAATAATATGTGCAACTGTAGTCACAAGGACATCAAGCTGCTTGGAGGTGGTCTTATAGCCTTTACCTTTAACATGCTTGTCTATAATTTTCTTTCTAATCTCCTGAGACAACTCTCTCCTTTGCTTCCTCTAGTCCATGTTTAGTGTGGTACACACCATGTCACCAAACAGCACAGTGACTACTTGTCACCTTTTAAATAGGCCGACTGACTGATTACAAGTTTGTAGACACCTGTGATGTTAATTAGAGGACACAGCTTGGTTGAACATGTCCCTATGGTCACATTATTTTCAATCTTTCTTAGGGGTACCATCATTTTTGTCCAGGCCTGTTTCATGAGTTGTTTTTTTTTTAAAATAATCCTGTTGAACCACAATTCAAAAGCATTGTCTGATTTTCATTGGTTAATTTTCATAGAATTTTTATTTATTACCACTTTTGTCAGATTCAAGTTATTTCTGTGACCATTGTGGGTTTTTCTTTCATTAACAGAGGGGTACCAACAATTTTGTCCACGTCTGTATTTCCAGTTCTGGATCACAGTATCCGGATTTTTTGCAGGATCCGAATCAGTCTTTGATATTTCCTAGGACCTACTGGGATCTTATCTTGTATCTTTTTGGCAAGCGTCCTGACCATTTATTGTGGAGTTATATACACATATGCTAAAAATGACCCTATCTCGCAATGATAAAGAATCCTTTAAAAAATTCCTGGATCCAGACGGTGATCAGGATCACTCCCAAAATCTAATCATTGTTTCCTTGTCCCATTTGGGACTTGTCCTGAAAATTTCGTCAAAATCCATTCATAACTTTTTGAGTTATGTTGGTAACAGACAGACAAACAAACAGACAAGCAAACAGACAAACCCTGGTAAAAACATAACCTCCTTGGCGGAGGTAATAAATAGCCCATTGGTATATACACAGGTACGGTAGTGGCTTCGCGAGTGAAACTATGTACATAAGAGTGCAGAGTGCAGAACACATAATTGAGTAAAATGGCCCAAGGATTATGGAAAATACGTAGAGTAGTGATTTCACGGATGGGTCAATATACATGAAAGTGAGGAGTGCAAAGACAGGTGAGTTATAGTGATAATTAAATGGTCCTCAGTTCTGTGCATGAGAGCGTTCAGAGGGAGTGGGGTGGGGCCTCTGGCTGTTTGCAGTTTGGATGGTCCAGGGCAAGAAACTGTTTGTCAGTCTGGAGGTGTGGGACCTAATTGATCTGAATTGTCGTCCAGAGGGAAGCAGGTCAAACAGGTGGTGGGTGGGATGTGAGAGATCTCCTGTGATGGCCTTGATCCTTCTGAGACAGGAGGCTCTGGAGATGTCTTCCAGGGAGGGCAGAGGGCTACTGATAATTTTTTGGGGCGGTGTTGATGACCCTCTGCACAGCCTTCCTGTTCTCGGCCATGGAGCTGGCGTACCACACACCCAGACAGTAGGTGAGCATGGTCTCCACTGAGCAGTGATAGAAGGTCAGCAGCAGCTTCTGGTTGAGGTCGTGCTTCCTCAGGACATGAAGGAAGTGCTGCCGCTGCTGAGCTTTCTTCACCAGGGCCTTAGTGTTGACAGTCCAGGAGAGGTCAGAGGAGATGTGGGTACCCAGGAACCTGAAGACAGGGACGCTTTCCAACATGGTCACCATTTATGAGGGGGTTGGGGGGGGGGGGGTCCTGTCTGTTCTTCCTGAAGTCCAGAATGAGTTGTTTGGTTTTTGGACATTCAGTTTCAGCTTGTTTGCTTGGCACCACAGCAGCAGATTCCACCCTGTATGCCTTCTCATTGTCGTCGATGATGAGGCCAAGCGAGGTGGTGTCATCCGCGTATTTCACGATGACGGTGTGTTGGGTGGGTTGGAATGCAGTCAAAGGTGTACAGGGAGTACAGTAGAGGGCTTAGCATGCAGCCTTGGGGGGAGCCAGTGCTGAGGGACAGTGTGGAGGAGTGGTGGGGGCCAAGTCTGACTGTTTGTGGGTGGTTTGGAGAGAAAATTCTTTATCCAGGAGCAGGTGGGGGAAGGGGGGATCTGGAGGAGGTGCAGTTTGTTGATCAGGATGTCTGTAATGATGGTGTTAAAGGCTGAGCTGTAGTCCACAAAGAGCATCCTCACGTAGCACTTTGGGTTCTCCAGGCGGCTCAGCGCTCTGTGGAGAGTGGTGGCGATGGAGTCTTCCATAGACCAGTTCTCCCTGTAGGCGAACTGATGGGGGTTGAAGGAGGGGGGAAGACAGTCCCTGATGTGCTGGAACACCAGTCACTCAAAACATTTCATGACTACAGACATGAGTGCTATGGGTCTGTAGTCATTCAGGCTGTCAACTGCAGCCTTTTTGGGGATGGGGATGATGGTGGAGACCTTGAGGCAGGAGGGGACAGTGGCATACTAAAGGGAGAGGTTGAACAACTTGGTGAGGATCTCTGCCAGCTGGTCTGCACATGCTTTGACCACTGCTCTTGGGATGCCGTCTGGGCCAGCAGCTCTGTGGCGGTTCACTGCTTTCAGTTGCCTCCTCACCTTGTGCACCTGTAGAGAGAGTGGGTGGGGGGTGGGGTTGAGGGAGGTGTGCTCAAACTGGGCAAAGAAGCTGTTAAGTTCCTCTGCCGGAGTGAGGCTGCTGTCTGATGTTGGGGGGCCCTGGCCCCTGTAGTTGGTGAGGGCCTGGATACCCCTCCACATCTGTCGGGGGTTGTTGTCTGAGAGGAAGCCCTCCACCTTCCTCCGATAGGCATTTTTAGCAAATTTTATGCCTGTCCTCAGGTTTGCTCTGGCAGTGCTGTACAGAGAGCTATCCCTCTGTCTGAAAGCTGAGTTGCGGGCTCTGATCAGAGCCTGGACCTCACTGGTCATCCAGGGTTTGCAGTTTGGAAATACTCAGATGTGTTTGGTGACTGTCACATTTTCTACACAGCATCTGATGTAGAAAAGGACAGATTCGGTGTAGGATTCCAGGTCCTGCTGTTCAAAGATGCTCCAATCAGTGCAGGCAAAGCAGTCTTGTAGCTAGAGAAGAGCATTTTCAGGCCAGGTTTTAATTGTTTGTTTGGTTGGGGGGGAACTCTGCCTCAGGGGGTGTAGGCAAGAATCAAAAACAGAGAGATGGTCTGATTGTCCAAGGTGGGGGAGGGGGCTGGCTCTGTGGGTGTGCTTAATGTTGCTATAAACATGATATATGGATATATTTGATATGGAGGTAGTGTTCAGAAGCAGAAATGCACTAAACCTGCTCTGCTGCCAATGACCAATTGAAAAGATGCTATTCAACTAAATAACAAACCTGATGCTTCAGTATAGTACTCTACAAATAAGATAAATGTGGAGATGTGTGAGCAGTGAAGAAAAGTGCCATCTACTCACCCAGTCCTAAGCAAGATACTCTGAGTCCTGACTTTCCAAGGTTCCTAAAAAAAAGGGAAAAAAGGAATTAGGGCTCTTCTGAAAGCAAACACAGCTAAAACTTGTATTTTTATGTTACAGAACATGAATGTATCCCATTGCAAGCTTTACCCTCATCACCATGAGTTTGATGGATATTTGAACTTTAAGCGTTATTTGCAGCAAGACATCAGGGCACTGACAGTCAGGTGACAAACAGGCCTTTCATTTTTACAAGCGAATGAATAGCTTGGCCTCACAGTAACATGATAGTTTGACAGAGCATCTCCTTCTGATGTCTGTGACAGGAAACTGAACTTTCCTTCCCGAGGTGTCCAGGTTTTCTTCTAGCCAAATGCCTAAACAAGTGGGTATGAATGTATACAGTATATGAGAAAGCATGTCTTGTTATATTAAGTTCTTTAAATAAAAGATTATCTTATTAAGATATATTTTTAAAGTTAACAAGGCAGATGGGTTAGTCTTTTTAAATATGTAGTAGACACATTTGGAATAATTTCCAGTTGTCTTTTGACTAAATATACTGTATGTTAAAAAGACAAACATATATTAGTTTATTAATGGTAATAACCAAGAACTGACCTGTCATTGAGAAAATGATTCAGTTAATATATTCTTTAATAGTGAGTGTTCTTCAATATTGCGTCCAAAGCTCACTATTAGCCCAGTATCTCAGTGAGAAAGCTGAGGAACATTCATGAACGTTGCGCTTTTTTGGATTTTGTCATGGTTCGTAAAAGGTTGCCAAACAGTTCACCAACAGTTTTTAAGGTTGCCAACACTACTTGAATGTATTTTTCTGCAGTTACAAAATAGTTGTTAGGGTTTGCTATCAGTTGTAACATGTTAAAGTTCTTTTAAGGTCACCTCGTAGTGAACACTAACAACTGCTGAAGACCTTTTACAACAAAACTGTTGGTGACCTTAAAAATGTGTGCAAACTGTTTTGCAACCTTTCACAAACCCTGACGAAACCCAAAAAGTGCAGGGTTTCTGAACGTTCTGCAACATTCGCCACTCCATGAGATACAGTTGGCAAAGCCAAAAAAAAGCCTAATTTATCATAATTCACCACACAGTGAGATGCTACCCTTTGCATGAGTGCATAAGTAAAAATATCTATTTAGCTGTCTATGTGCACCACTATACAGTATTATTAGTAGTATTATAATATAGTATTAGTAGTATTTAAAACTAAGCATGAATGTTGGAACTTTTTCAATCCAAAGCTTAACCTGAAACGTTGATAAAAGAATCAAGAGAATGCTGAGGAAATTTTTTTCTCTTACATTATGGACCTTTAAAAGTTATTCAAGTTCTAAAATGTTCTGTAAATTTTTTTTTTACTTAGACTGGTTTTAAAAAGTTTCACATCAAGGAAAGACACAGTTTCTCTCTCAAATAAAACTTTTAAAGCACAGTTTGTCCTTGCTGTGTGTCTCAGCACTGTACGATCCATGTCATGTCCAATCCAGTTCAATTTTTTGTCCTGTTAAGACAACTTCCTGTGACAGCACCAACTGTTGTGATGGCTATACAAACACACACACACACACACACACACACACACACACACACACACACACACACACACACACACACACACACACACACAATGTAACCTTTAACTTAGACTGAATCTTAACCCTAAAAAGGCAGTCTAGGCTTGTGGGGACTCACGGTGTCACCTGCACATTTGTGTGCAGATACCATCTGTTATGATACACATAAACATGTGCGTGTGCTCACATGTTAGTCTAACTAAAGGTTTGAGAGATATGCACGGAAAAGACAGAATGACACACACACACACACACACACACACACACACACACACTCTTAAAACAGGCTTCTGAGTCTCAAGCAGGTGCAGAGCTATATCTGCTACTCCCATTCATCACCTTGTAGGTGAACAGTTTCCCTGTGGGGGGAAGTTTACTATATGGTTGCTCGGCACTTTTCTGCTTGCTCCTGCATTCTAGAGGTCTGGATGAAGAATCAACATTATTCTTCTTATTTTGCAATTAATGAAATGAAAGAAAGAAGGACAGAGTGCCGCACTATACATCAATATACAGTATACTTAAGGCACACACACAAAGAAAATCTTCCCTCACTGTGAAATGGCACATTATTCATATACTAAGTACAATCTGTTTGGAAATTCCTTGCTTATTGTGTTCATAAGTAAAACTCAGATCTTTTATAAAGCATCTGTATCACCTCAATAAAGAATCAGATTTACAGGCTTAACCTTGTTTAATGACCAAGCAGTCTGTTGTATAGTTATTTATATGGTTCCTGTTACATGTGTTGTTCGGTGCTTTGAGGCTGCGTGTCCACCAAACGCATTTTTTTCAGCTCTGGGTGGCTATTTTCCATTCACTCTCTGTAGTCCAACGTTTACAGCGCTGAGCGCCCACGGCGCTGAAACGCTCTCGTCAGTGGCCGTTTTTTGTTGCGGCACTCAGGGTGCTCAGACCTGAAAAAAGTTCAACTTTTCAGAGACTGCAGCTGAGCTCGTCAATGTCAGACCTTAAGCAGCCAATCAGAACTGCTGCATGGGTGGGACATAGGACGCCAATACTAGTCTGTACTCAGACTCCTGTTTTCCGTGTCATCATATTTTACATCCAGAGCTGCTAGAAAATGTCTCCTGTCCATTGTTATTTAGAAACTGCTATTAAAAAATCTGTAGAAAGTCTGACAATAGGAAAAGAGGGAGTGATGAGCTGAGAGTGACAAGTTGTTGCTGGGATACAGGGCACAGACTTTTTTTCCCCCAGAGCGCAGAGCACAAATGCTGAAAAAAAATGCTCAGGGCAGTCAGGTGACAAAAAACGCGTTTTGTGGACACACAGCCTTATTTGTGAGGCATGGTATGGTGGCTTTGGGTTCCGGTTCCGCCACCACCCGTGCCTATAAAAAAGGGCTGCAGGCAGGCGGGGCGGTCTCTTGGCCATCTCCTCTGCCTAGCAGTTGGGTGTGGTTTGGTTGCACCGCATTATTAATAAACGTGTGTTCAGTTCAGCACCTGGCCTTGTCCTTCGACTCCAAACTGAGACATAACATTTGGCAACAAGGATTAAAGTGGATAAAAGGTATGGAAGCATTTGGCTCCCCAATTCGGCCATTTTTGGAACTCCCAGGCGAGCCACCTGTTCCCTGGCCGAGGTGGTACGCCGCCTTCCAGACTTAAATGGTGGCGCTGAACCTGGGAAGGGTGGACAAATTGAGGGCACGTGCATTGTTAGTGCATAACCTGGGAATGGAGGGAGAGTGAATTTTGAGCATGTTCGGCGACGTGGATGACTTTGACGAAGTGGCTGAGCTAATGGTGCGCCACTTTCGCACCCCGGACAACATCCTTGTTTGGAGGATTAAGTTTCGGCAGCGCTGCCAACAGGTGGGCAAATCCATTCAACGGTTCGTGGCAGACTTGAGGCTACTGGCTACCGAGTGTCAGTTCGGACCGTTGGAAGAAGAAATGGTTCGCGACCAGTTGGCGGAACATACCAACTGTGCTGCAATAAGATCGAAGCTGCTCACTTTTCCGGGTGATTTGACACTATCCAGGGCTGTCGAGTTAGCTCTCTAGCTGGAAGCAGCGGATAAGCTGATGCGGGAGCTGAGTGAGCGTTTGTCACAACGAGAGTTAGGATCCTCCATGGCTACACAAGTTGTGGACCCGGACAGCAATGGGAGCGTTGAGGACGACACGGGAGATGCCAACGCTGTGGTATTGAGGTCTGCCCCGGGAAAGCTCATGTGCATGGGCTGCGGGTCCACAAAGCACTGCTACAAGGCTAGAGATTGTCTGGCAAGAGAAAAGCGCTGCGGCAGGTGTGGCCGCTTAAATCATTATGCGAGGGTGTGCCACATGATCGAGCAGAGGAGCCCACAGAAGAAATCGACCACTCCCACCCCAATGGTTGTCCACACTGTGTCCCCGAACACCAATGAATACACGTATTGCACGGTAGAGTTGGATGGTGTGGAGGTGCCGTTGCTAATCAACATGGGGGCGGAGGGCTCCCTGCTGAACTGGGCTACAGTGAGACAACTTTTCCCACACTACAGGATTGAAGTTGACCCAGCGCCACTTTGAGGCTATGGAGGAGGGCGGCTGGCCACAGTGGGAACACTTAGACTGACGGTCCTGTACAAATCGGCGGAGATGTCTGATTTGGCGTTCACCGTGACAACCCGTGGCAATAACATCATGGGCTGCGACCTTTTTTTTATGGTCTAGGCTTTGCCATTAAGAGCGGCGCTGGGGAAGAGTGATCGGGCTGTGGACTGTGGGACCTACCGGTTCTGAGAGTGAAAGATGACGCAGTGTGGGATGAAGAGTTGTCCAGCACCCCGGAAAGTGTGCAGGCCTTGTCTCGTTCAGGGTCACTGCAGGAGGGCCCCAGTGCCAGAGCCCAAGTCGCCCTGGACGAGGGTACTGGCTGGCACAGTGGGACACCTGCAATGCCGAGCAATGCCAAGATGCTGGTCCCAGTTGTTCCCGGAGCTTGGCTAAAGTGGGCCGGCGAACACGGGGCCACAATGACAGGGCCGCAGCAGACTTACAAGAGGTCGGGGCAAGACAGATAGGCACGGAGAGACCACGTGCCAAGCAGAGACCCTGGAAGCCAAGCAGAGCCCCTCTGGGAGTCACGGACTGGGTTCGGGCTTGGGAGGAGGTGAGATCACGACGGGTACGGACAAAGCAGCAGGTGGAGGCGCACCAGGGACGGCTACGTGTCGTGGCCAGATGGAGTGATGCTTACCGCCAGCTGTCGGATGGCTCGTGGAGACACCCGAGCAAGCTGTGGTGTGCCCGGGAGAAGACTGTGGGACGTGAGCCTGGATGAGCGGCATATACAATGGTGGGGAAGAGGAGGCACACTGGAGCCGAGGCAACCAGCTGTGGTTGGGGTGTCAGGCCACCTCCAGGGGCGGACTGATGTAAAGGATGGTCCAGGGGGCCCATGGAGTTGTTTTCTCCAGCCGTGTGCATATAATTTAATTGTGATGGATGTGTTGTGAATGTTTTGTTGTTTCTATGTATGTAGTTTTGGGGATTAATTTGTGCATTTTATTTTAGTTGAGGAGACACGGTGGTATTTTGTTTGTAGATGGACTTTTATTCAGTATAAGAGGCAGAATAATCCACTTTGCCGTGTGGGGTGGGATGGCAGTCCACCCGTTCCCCCCTAGTTTTAGTTGTTTTGGGTGTGAATGTGTTAGGCCAATTTTAGTACATTATTTTATGTTATGTTTGTGCATGATTCAGATCCTAAATTGGGGTGGGTCTGAATTGTGTGTGTTTTGGACTTTTGTAAGGGGGAGGGACAATGTTGTATAGTTATTTATATGGTTCCTGTTATATGTGTTGTTCGGTGCTTTTATTTGTGAGGCATGGTGTGGTGGCTTTGGGTTCCGGTTCCGCCATCACTTGTGCCTATAAAAAGGGCTGCAGGCAGGAGGGGTGGTCTCTTGGCCATCTCCTCTGCCTAGCGATTGGGTGTGATTTGGTTGCACTGCATTATTAACAAATGTGTTCAGTTCAGCCCTGGCCTCGTCCTTCGACTTCAAACTGAGACATAACATAGTCCATTATTCACAGCTGTCAGCAATCTTTCATTTTTGCTCACCTGCCAAAACTTCTTAAGTAATTCATTACTGATGTGACCTTCGGATCTGAATAGTCAATTAGGCATAAAAATATGTCTTGGATGATACATTATACGTATCTCCTTAGACATAAAAAACACCCAATAAAGACATTCAACTATATGGACAAGGTGATTCTGAGCAACAGTCTCCTGAACATTGCAAAATCAGCAGGAGATTATGTAGGTTGAGAGAGGCAGTTTTCTATCTATCTATCTATCTATCTATCTATCTATCTATCTATCTATCTATCTATGCACAGAATCTCTGTCTGTGTATGTGTGTCTGTCTGTCTATCTGTGTGTCTTTGTGTCTGTGTGTCTTTTCCACGCATATCTCTTGAACCATTCGTCAGACCGGCCTAAGATTTTATACATGCTTTGCTGAGGTTATGAAGGTGTGCATCCCCAAGTATGGAGTCACTCAGTCAAAATATGTAATTTTTATCAATAAAAATTCAGCCACCGCTCTGTAACTGCTCTGTCTTCAGGAAGTGTGGACGGGGTTTCAGATTGACTCTGTGCTGATTGGATAATACACGGCATCACGACCTGTCAGTCACCACAGTGCTCAATGGACAAAACAAGGAAGTGAAAAACGACAAATTTGACTAGAAAAAGATAATACTGAAGATTTAATGCTTAAAAAAATTATACCATTAAGTTGCCATGATTGTGTAGGTCTAAAGGATAATTCAGCATATGTGGAGAACACTAGGCATGTGAGCAGACTGGGCGTAGCATCAGCGGGGACCTGGGTCTGACAAACAACACTGGTGTATCCAACACAGAACATGCCAGGAGAAGCAATGGCCTGACACAACCTGGCTTAAAGGCACGTTAACTAATGGGGATAAAAAAAAAAGTTTATTTTCAATAAAGTGAAAAAAAAACCCAAACAAGATAATGCATGGAGTGTACTTTGCTGGGAGGCACAGCCAACAGCAAAGTGTGATTTATCATGGAAAACAGCTGAGCTCTGTGTTTCAGGAAGTCAGCTGATTGGATCCACCTCCTGTGGTGTTCTGACATTTTGACATATCTATCAGAACAGCATTGGACAGCTGATGGTATAGAATGCAGTCAAAGATAAAAAAAAAAACCCACAAAAAAACAAAAAACATATTGTCATGTATGCCCAGGGCAGAAGGGCGAAACCCATGCACTGGATGGTGCTGTGCATTTTAATCAACAAAAGAGTAAACACTGGGTGCTCCGACAAACAAACTGGTGAGCACAGAAAAATAAAGAATTTGAACACAGTGCTCCAACAAATTTACTGGCGAGCGCTAGAGAATTACTTACAGTTTGATTCACCAGAGCAGACGGCGCTCAGGTGGAGATGAAAGTTGACAATCAATGTAATGGCCCAGAGCCAGTGAACAGACAGAGCTTAAGTAGAGAGTGGGGTAACATCATAAGTGATAGGAGGTGTGGGATCACCTAAGCAGGAAAAGGGAATGACAAACAATGATTGGAATCTACTTAGATGTAATGAGAGGGAGGAGCGACTGACAGCTGACAGGCAGTACACACAACCCCGGAAATGCACCTGACCGCTGCCCGTCACAAAATAAATATAAACAAAACCAAATGCAGACTGGAGAATAACTACAAAAAACACAAGAGATAATCAAATAACCAGAAACATTAACAGACAAAATAGAAGACACGAACAACTCAAAAAGGGCACCAAAAATACAACAGATAAATATAAATACAGAGAAAAGCCATGAAGCTGAGTTTGGAAAAAAAGTCCAAACTCAGTTCATGACACATATTTTCCATTTGAGTTTATGGGGATAACAACTTGTGGATTTTGTGTTGGGTTGCTCTCTGTAGGTGAGGTAGTGGTGTTTGTTGGAGGAAGAGTCTCTTGGGTTCGTGTTCCTTGGCTTCATGGTGGTGTTGGTGATTGGCTTGGACTGTCTGGGTCCTGTTGTTCTGCAGTCTCCTGTAGGGGAGTAGGCGGTGCTCTCACAGGTGGTTTGCTGATCAGCGTTCTCACCTCATCTTTGAGCTTCCGCACCTCTTCTCTGAGCTGCCTACTCTCCAGCTTTAAAGCCTCTTCATTATCTTTGAGTCTTTTGACCTCACCCAGGAGCTGTCTCATCTCTTGTTTGGAAGAATCTTCTTTGTTTTGAGTCTTTTTACTTCAGCCCAGAGAGCAGATAGGCCTCTCTCTCCCTTGGTGTCACAGAGACTGGGTGAGAGGGTTGATTTTGTCTTCATTTATTTTATGTCCAGATTTGAGTGTGGTGATTGTGTGTTCCATCTCCATCTGTCTGACCCCTAGCTGTGTGAATTCGTCTCTTAACTCGGTGAGCAAATGAGGCTCTGTGGTCAAGAGGTGATTCTCTGATTCTTCTGTGATGTTATCAGCAGAAGGTAGGATGTCCTTTTGGTCTGTGGTAGGGGTGTCATCACCACTGTGGGCTTTCTTTCCCTGTGCTCTGTCTCTGATTCTGGAGAAGTCTTTCTCTAGAGGACTCATGTTGCTCTGGATCAACACCGTCCCTTTCTTGTAGAAGTGAATGGTGGTCTGTTTATCATTTGGGTTTATTTTCAGTGCCCACCCTCCATTGAAGCCACTACTAAGAACGAAGAAGTAGTGTTTTTTAATGGCAGCATGCCATGCCTGGGGTTGGTTGGTGTAGAAAATGAGGTTGGATATGCTTCCATTTTTTGTACACTCTGCAAATAGAGTCTCTGGGTTGTTCTTCAGGATATCATCTTTGAATTTCTTCCTTGCAGAGTCATTTGTACATTTTGCTGGGTACTTTACTTTGATAGCTTCCATTTAGAGGTGTGTGGAGTCCAAGGAAAGTTTATTTACTTCTATTGTATGTTGTTCAGCTGTAATGTGGTGATTCAGATCAACAGCACTTACCCTTAGCTTCAGTGTTGTTTCAGGATGTCAGTCTTGTCCCCAGATTCAGATTAACAGCACTCACCCATAGGTTCACTGTTATTTCAACCTTGTCCCCAGTGGTGATACAATCCTTGAGTCAGTTTAGAGTCAGATGGTGTAATCCTCTACAGGTAGTAGTATTTCACTTATCTTTGTTGTTTTTGTTCCGCTTTTCTTGGTTGGGATCTGGGATTCCGAAGCAGTTGACAGCTGCCAGTTGGTGTTGTTAGTTAGCAGGCTAACTGGCTTCCCCTACAATTTCCTTTTCTTGATTGTAGAATGTTGGTAATACTCATTTTAAACTTGCTCCGTTGGTTCCTTCCTTCTTGAGGTAATAATTAATGTAAAAATGGCCACTAGATTCATCCAAAAAGTAACAAAAATATTTGCTTGAGTAGGAGCTCATATTTTGTTGCTGTTGTTGTTTTGGTCGCCTAGCAAAATCATTCATATCTATCCATCTATCTATGATACAATACAATACAACATTATTGTCAGTTATTACTGAAATTTGTTTTGCAGTTCATGAGACACTCTGTTTTCAAACATACAGGGAAAACAAAACACAGATTAGACAAAACATACAAGTTACACAAAACATACATAACAGCACATGTTTAGACCGTGGGCTTGATGGTGTAGCGGAATAGATTGGTGGAAAAATGAATTTTTGAGTTTACTGCGTTTAAATGTAGGGATTCGCAATCATCTGTTTGAGAGGAGAAGTTTGTATTCACTATTTAGAACATGGGAGGAGTCAAAGGAGATGGAGGTGGCTAACCTGATCATGCTTTTTCTGTGTGCTTCATGAAAACTACTTATGAGTGGTTGACCAATGACCTTTGTGCAGATTTTTATTTGTTTGTTGAGTTTAGTTTTAAGTTTGACAGTCAGGCTGCTGAACCAGACCGTACTACAGTACAATAGCACACTCGGTATTACTGAGGAGTGAAACAGAGTCATTAGCTTGCTGCTGGCTCCAAAAGAACTACAGTGCTGTGAAAAAGTATTTGCCCCCTTCCTGATTTCTTAGATTGTTGCATATTTGTTACACCTAAATGTTTCAGATCATCAAATTTTAATGATAGACAAAGATAACCTAAGTAAATACAAAATTCAGTTTTTAGATGATGGTTACATTTATTAAGCAAAAAAAAGCTATCCAAACCTACCTGGCTCTATGTGAAAAAGTAACTGCCCTCTAAATGCCCCCTAAACCTAATAATTGGTTGTGACACTAGTGTCAACAACTGGTAATGAGTCTTTTACATCACTGTTGAAGAATTTTGACCCACTCTTATGTGCAGAATTGTTTTAATTCAGTCACATTCAAGGGCTTCAGGAACTGATGGCCAGACATTCTACTTCAGGATTTTCTGGTAGAGACCAGAATTCATGGTTCCATCAACTACAACAAGTCATCCAGGTCCTGAAGCAGCATAACAGCCCCAGACCATGACACTACCACCACCATGTTTGATTGTTGATCCAATGTTCTTTTTATGAAATTTTGTGTTAATTTTACACAAGATAAAACAGGACACACTTCTTCCAGAAAGTTCAACTTTTGTCTTATCAGTCCACAGAATATTTTCCCAAAAGTCTTGGGGATCATCAAGATATTTTCTGGCAAATGTGAGATGAGCCTTTATGTTCTTTTTGTCCAGCAGCAGTTTTTGTTATGAAACTCTCCCTTGGATGCCATTTTTTCCCAGTCTCTTTCTTACTGTTCCATCTTGGACGTGTCCAAACTGAGACAAGTGAGGCCTGCAGTTCTCTAGATGTTGTTCTGGGTTTTTGTTTCTCATCTGTTCTTGAATTTCTTTAAATCACAGTGGGATGTGTTGCATTTGGAGATCTTTAAGCCTACTTCAGGTTGTCAAACAGGTTCTATTTAAGTGATTTCTTGATTCATCAGGTCTGGCAGTAATCGGGCTTGGGTGTAGCTACTGAAACTGAACTCAGCTTTCCAAAAAATGTGGTTAATCACAGTTAATTCATGATGTAACAAGAGGGGCAATTACTTTTTCACATAGGGCCAGGTAGGTTTGGATATTTTTTTTTCCTTTACTAAATTAAATCATCATTTGAAAACTGCATTTATTCAGGTTATCTTTATCTGCTATTAAAATTTGTTTGATGATCTGAAACATTTAAAGTGTGACAAATATGCAAAAATATAAGAAACTAGAAAAGCACTTGGAGAGCGCAGACCTCCGCCAAGCGCCACAGTTCCCCCCCATACAGTGTTTGTGTGTACGTTTTCAGATTCCTTGACCATGAAAACATATGACTAGCAATTGGATTCACAATGATAGGATTAGTGGTTCAGTAATAAAAGCATTACCTCCTTGGCGGAGGTAATAAACTGAAGTGTTGGTGTTGTGTCCATCTTCTCCATCTGCAAACTCCCAGGCTGCGGGCGTTGCAATTCATCGCACAACCGCGTACAACCCACAGGCCAATGGGTTATGCGAGCGTTTTCATAGATCACTGAAAGCAGCACTCAGGGCTTCACTGACGGATGCAAATTGGGTAGACAGGTTGCCGTGGGTTTTATATTGGGGTTGCGCTCCGTGGCAAAAGAGGATTTGGAAGCTTCCCCGGCAGAGAGCTTGTTTTTGTGCAGCCCCTATGGCTGCCCGGGGAATTTCTGCCAAATAATCCGGGGCCGGACAGCTGCCCGTCTCAGCTTTTGCAGCGTAGTGCAAACACAGGCACGCTGCCGGGCCCGGCCCACCACTGTTTTCCGCGTGCTTTTGTGCCTAAAACTTTGAACGAACGCGGAGCTCGTGTTCGTCAGACACGACGACCAGCGCCCTCCATTGTGCCTGCACACATGTTGAAAATGGCTGTATCTCACAATGTTAAAGAATCCTTTAAAAAATTCCTGTATCCAGACGGTGATCCGGATCATCCCCAAAATTTAATCAGTTCTTCCTTGTACCATTTCCAACAACACCTGAAAGTTTCATCAAAATCCGTCCAAAAGTTTTTGAGTTATCTTGCTAACCAACAGACAGACAAACAGACAGACAAACGCTGGCAAAAACATAACCTCCTGCGGCCTGGCGGAAGTAACCAGGAAGGAGCCAAATACTTTTTCACAACACTGTAAGTCTACGCAGAAAGTAGACATGCTGCTGGATCTTCTTACACACATAATCTGTATGTGTCCATGGTAGGGGCGCATCAATCATGACTCCTAAATATTTATAAGAAGTCACCTGTTTAATTTTCTCATCATGGATAATCAGTGAGGAAAGTGAATTATCGGGAGAATGGCAAGAAACAATCTCCTCAGTCTTTTTTGTGTTGATTATTAAGGCATTTTTGTCACACCACTCAATTAACCAGTCCACATTCTGCTAGTCCAGACTGGGGTCACTGGCATTGGTCAGCAGAGCTAGAAGAACTGAATCATCAGAGTATTTCAGTAAATACTGGTTGGGCGCACTGGTGGTGCAGTCTGCAGTATATAAAGTGAACATCACAGGTGAGGAAATACGGCCTTGAGGTGCACCAACATTAGTTCTGACTGGAGAAGAGAGCGAATTGTTAACTTTTACCAGCTGTATTCTGTTGGCGAGGAATAAATAATACCAGTGAATGAGGACAGGATTAACCTGTAACTGAAGCATTTTGGACAGAAGTCGATCTAGCTGTATAGTACTAGTGCAGTGCCCGTTTGGCCCCGTGTGGACTGGCAACATCATAGAAGTGATGCTTGCACCAAAGAATAGATGGCACCTATTAAGAACACCTAAGGACTTTTTATGAGTTCTGAACAACTCCTTATAAGGTGTTGTTCAATCACAGAATTCCGGTCACATGACTATACCTTATCTTATAAGGAGTTCTGAACAACTCCTTATAAGGTCTTCTAAGGAAGACCCAGTTCCGGAGCTCAGATCGGGCCCAAATTTTTTATCATTTTATCCCACCAGCCTCTAGAGCCTGCCTGTGAATTTCAGCCCCCAACTCCCAGCGGTTATACCTTTTCCACCTCTGTGTTCATTTAATAGCTCCCCTATGGACGTTCAATAAAGATTTCTCCTCCTAAACTTCCACATATCCGAGGAGGCTGAAACTCAGGGATGCACACCCTCGTAACCTCAGCAAAACATGTATCAAATCTGAGGTCAGTCAGACAAACGGTTCGAGAGATATGTACAGAAACGACAGAATGACACACACACACACACACACACACACACACACACACACACACACACACACACACACACACACACACACACAGAGCGAGACAGCGAATCCTTGCATTATAATATGATTGAATGCAGATGAGAAATCAAGGAAAATAGCCTTGGAATATAAGTATGTTTGGTGATGAGATGTGCCAGAGCATAGCTGTGGGAAGATGTTTCAAAAGGGGGGTGCTGTGTTTTTTTTTGTTTTTTTTTTTTGGGGGGGGGGGGGGTTACGACACACACAAAATGTATGAGTTGCTGGATACTGGCTCAAAGGAAGTCCACGTTTACACAGTGAATGCGCTCATCATAAAAAGAATTTGCGTTATGTACCAGCAAAGCAAGCGATGGTCTGAAACAAGCATATACTGTACTAGGTAAACATCAACAACAGCTGTGCACTGGCACAAAGACCAGGTTTACAAAAAAACATGCTCGATCACACAGAACATCAACCACTGATATACTTTGGTTTCATTGCTAAAGCATGGAAGTGGTTAATCACACAATTAATAGGTGCATACCTCTGCATTCAATAGTAATTCGCGCTACTTCACATCCCCTATAAAATCCTGAATAAAACCATTTCAAACATGTAGGTTAAGCGCTGCAACATGAAAACTATCTATGGTGAGAGAAACTGTAAACTCATAAAGAAGCTTTCCTCTGTCAACACCGTGACTTGACATACAGGTGTTTGAATGCGCCTTGCCGAATGGCCCTATCCATGATACTAAAAGGGGAATTTGTTTCTAACATGTCAAATCGATTCTGAATATTATAATTTATATTTTAGTGACCATCCATTAATGTTAGAGGAATTGTAACTTAAAAGAATAAGCTGAGGCAACGGCGTTTGCAGTCAGAGGAGAAAAAGGGTTTATTTCTGCACAGCGACAGTTTCACACCCAGAAGTACCAAGTGGAAAATGGATAAACATTCTGTTGAAACATCCAACTTATATACACTGTTCACGTATCTAATCTAAACCACCTGACTAAAGGTGGCCACAGACACATGAAGTGTCTACTAGCGGTGTGCCATATCATATCGCTCATGATAATATCGGTATAATTTTTGGTACCGGTGTAAAAATGAATATCACGATATTTGGGGTCTGTTACGCTGCTAATGGAAGTTACGTGTTACCATAGAAACGACAAAAAAAAACGGCATGAGAAGCGGCGCTCTGTGCTTGGAACATCTGCATCTAGTTGTGACGAAGTAATTTAGGTTTAAGGCCATTTCAGACTGCTGCCTTCTTTAAAAAAAAAACAAAAAACGGTGCAGCGATGCAGATAATCTGTCCGCATTTTTTCCTGCACGTCAATAACACGGCTTCAATGAAAAGTTTTACTTCACCCTGAAGGAGTGTTGTCGATGTCCGGACTCCGAAGTGTCCAGAGGTTTATTTTCATTCCCTTGTGGCTGCTCCAGATTGATTTATTCAACCAACTGAAAGAAAAAAAAAATCTGTTAACAGCCCCAGGAGTTGTCTGTGCAACGGAGATTTCTAACGTGGGTAAACAGAGAAAAAGCGAGAGATGGGAGACAGGCCTAGAAATGGCAGACAGGTAGGCCAAATGATGAAATAATACTTTTAAATAAGCCCACTCTGTTATGTATGAATAATGAGAGTCAGAGTTGATCTTCATGCAGCCAACAACAACAACAACCCTTTATTATAGAGAACCAAACTATTTATACACAGGGGCCGTGCCCGCCTGACGTCACGCCAGGGGCGGGTACAGCAGCACGCACACATGCCACACTCACTACACCACAATTCCCCTCCCCCTTACTAAAGTGTAAGACCACACACACAATTGAGACCGTCCCCAATTTAGGACCCGAATCACGCACTAAGGGAATGAGGAATAATTAACTGTAATAAAATATCCTAACACTCTCATCCAAAAGAATAACAAAATTGGACCAAGTCTCTTAAAACGTATAAAAAAATAATCCTATAACACCACATACATACTCTCATGCACAGCAGCAATATATATGTACATATTTACATTCTAACGTTTAAGTTATACCGATGTCCGTTGGCAGCCAGAGGTAAAACCGGCCTGGGGGCTCAGGACAGCCCCAAACCATCCACTCCTTTGGCCACTGAAGATAAGCCAGGCTTGGATTCCCCGGCCAGCCCCATGACGTGCGCGCCCCTGGCAGCCGTCTGCCCCCGGGATCAAAAACAATCTCTCCCGCGAGAGTGTCCCTCTTCACCATTGCCTGCTCCTTTTCTCGGGACCCACAGTGTTGCTTTCTGGCACACCGTCCCTCTGTGTTCGTCGGTCCACCCCCAACTGCTTTCAACACCGTCGCCGTGGCTCCAACTACTCCAGCCCCCTGTCGCCGAACGGAGGGGAGACCCGAAGCCTGCTCATTGGTGCCACTCACTGCCTTGGGCGCCTTGCTGTACCACCCAGCACCCTCGTCCAGGGCGTTCCGCTGCGCTGTCTCCATGTCCAGCTGCTGCTGCTCACTCCTGGGGCTCACAGCATTGCTCTCGTCGGCATCATTGGCCGACCCAGGCACCTCGCTGCTGCTCCCAGTGCCCTCGTCCCAGGCGCTCCGCTGCACTGTCTCCATGCCCGGTCGTAGCTACTCTCTCCTGGGGCTCTCACCTTCGCTCTGGTCGGCGTCACTCTCCGACCCAGGCGCCTCGTTGCTGTTCTCAGCACCCTTGTCCCAGGTGCTCTTCTGCGTCGACTACATGTCAGGCTGCAGCTGCTTTCCCCCAGGCTCTCAACGTCACTCTCCGACCCAGGCATCTCATCGCTGCTCCCAGCACCCTCATCCCAGGCGCTCCGCTGCGTCGTCTCCATGCTCGGCTGTTGCTGCTCTTCCCCCGGGCTCTCAGCCTCCATGGTCCCGCTTACTCGCTGCCTAGCCTCCAGCTGCGGGGATGACTCCTGCTGCTCTCCCTCTCCGCTGTTGTCACACACTGCACCATCCGACTCATCAGCGCTCCGGTCCTCCACTTTCCTGCGCTTCATGGCTGGCCCACCGTCTTGAGTGACCGGGGACTCTCTCTCTCGCAGTCCCGGTCCCACCCCGAAGTCTAGCTGGCAGCTTGGAGCTCTCTTTTGGCATGCAGTTAGCTTGGCGGCTAACCTGCCCATAGGCACCAAATGGGCCGTTAGCTTCTCCAAGCTAACTAGCCTAGCTGCTCTTGGCGCCAATACTCCCGCCACCCACAACTTTGTGGTCCTCATCTGCCCGGCAAAGAATTCGGCCACCCGCTTGACAGCATCCTCATACAACTCCATCGCACCCAACGTACCTTAGAATTCTTCAGCCCTCCGTGCCGAGATGGTGAGCCAAAAGTGCTCATCGTCGTCTCCCGTCGAGTCTGCCTAGGCCCAGTGCCCCGAAGTAACCCTGAAACGTGGCCCGCCACTGCGGCCACAGGATCACCGGCTCTCCCATGTACTCTAGGAATGGTATCAGGGGTTGAGGTAGCCCATACGCTTCCATAGTTTTCTTCTCGTCTCCAAAATGTTGTGTATGAATAATGAGAGAGTCAGAGTCAATCTTCATGCAGCCAACAACAACAACAACCCTTTATTATAGAGAACCGAACTATTTATACACAAGGGCTGTGCCTGCCTGATGTCACGCCAGGGGCGGGTACAGCAGCACACACACACACACACACACACACACACCACATTCACTACACCACACACTCCCTCCCTGTTTTATTTAGGCACTCTTCCTGACCCGGTGAAATAACAGACTAAATTAATTTAAAATGTTAAAATGACCAAAATCCCCTCATGCCCCAGAGCATAGAAATGAGATGACGACAGAAGTAATGTGGTGAATGATATCTGTGGTTAAAATATACTCCTCTTACCTTGTGTTTTTATTCAGATTAAAATTAAGATTAGTCAATCAGTTATTTTAATAATAAATAGATCAATTGACTATTAAAATCCAAATTTATAATTTTCCTCTCAGCTGAAGGTTATAATTACATTTATAACTAGTTTGATATCTGTTATTTTAAAATGTTGATCAACTAAAACTGTGGTGGTTTCTGGTTTCCAACAACAAGGTGGCCTAGGATGAAGTCAAATTCTGGGCCTGAATTTTTGTCTCAGTCCACCCCTCAGTGCACTTAAAATGTGGTGGTTTATAATGTTTTCTGGTAATATAACTGCTCTTTATAAACTGGAGAAATAAGAGTTTATGTTTTTACTGAATATGTTGAACATAATTAACGCTGGTCTGTGAAACTGTACTTTATAAATTTAAAAGAAAAAAAACTGCATTCTACAATATCATGAAGAATATCGTTTCCGTGAAAATTCACAGAAATATCGTGGTATCATTTTGGGGCCATATCGCCCACCCCTAGTATCTACTTTGTCAGCACAATCACAAGACATCACAAGTGTACAGATAATTAAGGAACACAGTAGTACTCTTTGACATATGAAAAGTCATGTCCAGAGACTGACCGGCACCGAGTCTTAACTAAGGAGATACAGGGTCATGTGTTGACCTCAGAAGGCACATGCTGGTCACAAGATCAGTTATACAGAACAGTACACATGCAATACAGAGAATCAAGATACATATGGTTAAATGCAAATTCAGAATAATGATTAAATGCCAATATCAGAATACCATAATCAGAAATAGACTAGAAATACAATTTCTCAATCAGTTGCACACTACTTTTCAAAATGCATTGTGGGATATTTTGCGTGTGCTATATAATGAATGAAATTTTCAGTTAAGATTTCGAACAGCACTACAAAATGGCTGATTCACTATATAGTACACTATATGGGGAACGAGTGAACATTTTGAACACAGTCTTTCTGATGTGGCAATTCTACCTACTTAGCCTGGGTTCAGCTTCATTGGGCCTTTTTAGACCATTCTGGCTCACACTTGCTTCTTCTGTATACAGTAGCTTGAATGCAGGCAAAGAAAAAAACGCAGTCTGTCTCAGCAGTGTAATGTAGCCACCTTCATTTGTCAAAGCACTGAGGCTGAAAAGAACAGGAAAATGTTTCATCTCCAAATTGTCAACAAGGAAAGGAATAATCCCGAGGCTGCCAGGGATTTGGTTCAGTGGTTTGTTCTTGTCCTCTTACGGCAGCCTTTGGCCCTTGAGCGTGGCGGTGGGTTCCTCCTCTCCAGCTTTTGAGCTTGAAATGCTCGGGGACTCTGAATTACATACAGGTGTGCTGGTGCTAGCGCTGTCATTAGTGGGTGAATCCGAGGATGACTGTGCATTTGAATTTTTTTTATGGAGCCGGGCTTTTAAAGAAATCCAAAATTCTCTGCTGGGAAGCCATTGGGGTTTTTTTTCGTGCCTATTTGCGTGTGACCTGCACGCTCTACGTGTCAATGGGTCATATAATTAAGTTGAGGACATAAAATATATAGGAATATCTTATCTATTATGATTTGCTACTTACTGAAACCAAAACGAGAAGCATAAAATATCAACATATAACCAACAAAAGTCAGAGTATTAATTCAATTTTATTTTGATGTGGTTGTGGACATGTACGTACTCTATCATCTGCCAGGGGGTGCTGCTGCACTCTCAGCACCTCTACTTCCCGCAGCCTTGTACCGCAGTAATGACTGCATCCTCTGTACTGCATCCTTGCCTGTATGCAAACTGAAAAGAGTCCTGTGAATGACCTATTTCTGAGTTCAGATGTTGGACCACAATTTTTTCAAGTAATTTCATAACGAGAGATGTTAGAGCTATTGGCCAGAAATCATTATATTCTTTTGGGCATTGTTTTTTAGCAAGAGGTTAGGTATGAGATGTTTTCCAGATCAGTGGTATGGTATGAGTATCAACAGAACACTGAAAGATTGGTTGCCAGACTGAGGCTAGTTCTCTGGCAAATGCCTTAACACTAGACCACTACTTGTATCAGGACCCAGTGCTTTCCTGGGATTGATGTGCAGGAAAATCTCCCTGACTTCATCTACAGTTACGATAATCCTATCATTGCGGGTAGGTATTACGGTTTTAAGGAGATGTTCAGATTTCGTAGGGTCAAATACAGATTCAAAACGAGAGAAGAAACTGTTGAGTTCATTTGCAAATATAAGACCATTTTGTGTCACAATAGATTTGTTTGAGAATTACATTCCTGTCATTTTCTTTTGAGTGTCCCAGAGTCTTGGGGTTATTTGCCTTGAAGTTCTCCTCTGGTTTCTGTCTGTGTGCTTGTCCGGCATCTCTGAGTTTCTTCTTTAAGTCCTTATCCAGCTGTTCAAGTTTGATAAAATCTTTATTTTTAAATGCAGTTTTTCTAGTGATAATGTCTCTTTTGGTCTCCTTGGTGATATATAATTTATTATTTGAATAGTTTTTTTTTTGGTTGGAATCAAAGACTGCACACAGAAATTAATATAGTCATTAATTACAGTGGTTGTTTCATCCAGGGAGTCATTATCAAATATTTCCCAGTCTGTCAGGTCAAAGCATGCTTTAAGTTTGTCCTTTCTCTCCAGGGACCAAATTCTGATTTCTCTCTCTTCCAGCTTATAGCTTCTTAATTTTGTCTTGTAAGTAGGAATTAAAAACATACCATTATGATCTGAGTTTGCCACAGGAAGTCTAATTCTGGATGTATGCCATTTTCATATTTACGTAGCATTTGTCAAGAATTTTGCCCTTTCTCATTTCATTATTGACAAACTGATAGAAGCCAGGTAACGCACTGTCCAGGCTGCATTAATTCAAATCCCTAAAGACAATAGTAGGTGCCTCTGGATATTTTTGCTGTAGTTTGTATAAGTAAGTAAAGTTTATTTATGAAGCGCATTTCACAGACATATAGTCACAAAGCACTGTACAATAAAACAGAATAAAAAACAACTTGATAGAGACATCGTTAAAAAAAAAGAAAAGAAAAAATAAAGAGAACAAATTAAAATACAAGATTAAATGATTTTAAAAAAATATCAGACATACCATTAAAAAGCAGTTGAATTAAAATTCAAAGGAAAGCCTTGTTAAACAAAAAAGGTTTCATCTGCTTTTTAAAAGAGTCCACAGAGTCAGCTAAACATAGCTGGAGTAGGAGATTATTCCAAAGCCTCGGAGCTACAGATTGAAAGTCTCTGTCTCCCCCTGGTCTTGAGCCTCATAAAAGGAACAACTAACAAGTCTGGTGCTTCAGATCTAAGAGTGCGAGCAGGAGTATGTTTCAGAAGGAGGTCAGATAAATAGGATGGGGCTTGTCCATGTAGTGCTCTATATGTAAGTGTAAGAACTTTAAAACAAATCCTAAACTCCACTGGTAGCCAATGTAACGCATATAGTATGGGGGTAATATGATCTCGTTTTCTACAACGTGTAAGTAGTCTGGCTGCAGCATTTTGTATAGATTGGAGACAAGAAAGAGAAGATTTGTCTAAACCAGTAAACAAAGCATTGCAATAATCTAGTCGTGAAGACACAAATACAGATTATTTTTTTCAAGCTCACTTGAAGAAACAATGGCTCTCAATTTGGAAATGTTCCTTAAATGAAAAAAGCATGAACATGAAATAGAAATTACATGAGAATTAAAACCAAGGGAGGATTCAAAAATAACACCCAAATTTCTAACACTGGACTTAAGAGATGAGCAAAAAGAAGAAAGTGTCTGACTGATTACTGGATGAAGACAAAAAGGGGATACAATCATGGTCTCGGTTTTATTGCAATTTAAGATGAGGTAGTTGTTGGAGAGCCAATCACTGATCTGGGTTAGACAGTTAACCAGGGAGGAGACCCTGTCAAGCTGGTGAAGTTTAAAGGTCTGATGACACGATTTTGACTTCATCTAATTTTGCAACACATAATTTCAATATGACAAAATAGGTCGGTCTGTGCAGTTCTAAGTCAAACAGGCTTTTTTTCAGGTGAATATCCAACGTTTTCATGAGCGCCACATCACAAATTGCATCAGTGGCTGGAAAACCCCCGGCCATGTTGTGATGTCAGCAACAGAACACAGCACTTGGCTGCCCATTGTACACACAGGATGGAAGCAGTAGAAAACATTGACGATGGTTCCAGTACATGTAGTCTGGAATTGGTTTGTGTTGTCCAATCTTCAGACGATTATGGTTCAGAAGAATGTGGTGATAATGAAGAATCTGGGGGCATCAGACCTTATAGGTTTGAGCCGTGCCAAGCGGGCATCGTGCCTAGCGAGTCAGACTCAGAGAGTGACGGTGGTGAGGCACCCATGCCCACCACAGCAGCAGCGACAAACACACAGCAGGGGAACACCGAGTGGTATGCTTTTGTTACAGATATTGCAACAAATTATTTGTTCATAAGTATAATTTATTTAAACCCGATTTTTCAATAAAATCATAGTGGTGTATTCTCTGTGACTCAGGCATCGGGTTTATTATGTATTATCTTTTGAGTTCTTGTTGTTTTTGTTTTATTACATGTGTTTTATGTGCCGTTTTGACCCACTTTCAGGTGGGCACTGTCCAAGATTCGCCGGTCCGACCACACCCCCTCTCTCTTTGACAGTCAGCTGTTCATGGTTTGTGTGCATCATCTGCCATGTTGTCAGCCAGCCAATACTATCACGACGTGTTAGCCACTAGTTAACACATCTCCTCTCCATGCGTTCGCTGGGCGATGTCGGCCCCAAACACCAACTGTAAGTGTTTCTGTTTATTTTTGTAAGTCTACACCTTTTTGGGAACTGTTGTCATCAGTCTTATGTTCAATACATGTGCTGTGGTTAATCCTGCGCGTAAATCCATTCATCCTTTCCCTCCTCATGCGCTCCTAGTCATGACCCTCCGTGTGCTCTTACGCAGGACACAGAGAGGGAGGATGAAATAAGAAGGATTTACATGCAGGGTTCAAAACAGCACATTTAATACAGAAAGACAGACAATTCCCAAAAAGGTGAAGATGTACAAAAAACACAAACACACTTACTGATGGCGTTCGGGGGCCGGCATCACCCAGCAAACAAATGAGAGAAGACGTGTTAGCCACAGGTGTCCCCCAGAGCAGACATCGCTTCAAGGACACACGAGAACCACGGCGAACATGGAGTGACTAACATGTCGTGAGAGTGCTGAAAATACTGGCAGACTAACAGCACAGATGACAATACTATGGACCAGCAGTGTGTGACTGGCAAACAGCCGCTAAGTACATGCGCTGCTGGTGATGGTGTGATGAGAAGTACCTGGGCGAGGACCGAGAAAGATGATCAGTGCGAGTGGAAATCAGCTGGTGATAATGAGAGAGGGGACATAGCCGGACTGGCGAGCTGTCTGCATGTGATCACAGAAAGTAGGCCAAAGCTGCACGTAAATCCATTAATCCTTCCCCTCCTCGTGTGCTCCTCCTGTGTAAAAGCGCATGAGCAGGCTTATGACAGTTGGAGCTGAAGCGTGTGATGTGGTCTTTCATGGCCTGCTCTTCATCTAAACCTGCGACACAACGCGAAGGCATAGCCGTAAAATTAAAACAAGAAACCAGAGAAACTGTGAATTACAAAGCTGCTGGCATTCCAGTCAACAACACCGGCATCCATTCTGTCGCTTACGTCATGGTGGCGCCACGCTTCATTCAGTGGGTGGCACCACAGTCCAGTCAGCGGCTGCGGTTTTTTGATGATAACTAGTTTATGCAGGCGCGGTTGTAAATATTATATTGATCATCGACAATGACTTTTGGGTTTACACAACATGCTAACAAATGTCAAAATCGTGTCATCAGACCTTAAAGACATGTATAACAAGGTCATCTGCATTAAAATGATAAGAAATGTCACTAAAAGATTGAATAATATGTGCTAAAGGAATTACATAAAAGGAAAATAATAATGGACCCCGGATTGAACCTTGCAGAACCCTACATGTCAGAGAGGCTGTGGAAGAATAAAACTCACCCACCCTTACAGAAAAAATCCTCAGAAAGATATGAATAAAGCCAATCTAATGCAGAACCAAATATACCTGCCAGAAGCTTTAGCCTATTGATTAAAATGTTGTGATCGACAGTATTAAATGCTGCACTAAGATAAAGCAATATAAGAACAGAACAATCCCCACGATCAGATGCCATTAAAAGATCATTATACACCTTTAAAAGAGCAGTCTCAGTAGAGTGCAGTTTCTGAAAGCCAGGCTGAAAAGGATCGCTGATCTTTAATTTACATGTTTTGAACTGACATTCCACAACCTTTTCTAATATTTTACTAATAAATGGCAATTTAGAAATTGGTGGATATGTTTTTTTTGCATACTTTATTGATCCCCAGAGGGGAAATTGATGGCATCCACCTGGATGGATGAAGCAGCCACAGTATGGCGCTATCCCTTTACTATTCACACCTAGGGCCACTTTAGAGTCTCCAGTTAACCTAACCTGCATGTTTTTTGTTTTTGGCCTGTGGGAGGAAACCAGAGAATTCCCAGAGTAAACCCACGCAGACACGGAGAGAACATGCAAACTCCACACAGATCACTGTTGGTCAGGGGCTGGGATCGAACCAGGGATCCCATGGCCAAGGGTGAGTTGCGGTGCTGCCGCAGTGCTAACCACTGCGCCACCACACCGCCTTAATTAACAACTAAGGTAGAATCAAGATTAGGTTTTTTTAAGTAATGGAATTACCTCAGCATGTTTGAAATGGGAAGGAACACTGCCTTGTCTCAGTGAACTGTTAATGACAGTGAGTAATGAATCTATCTATCTATCTATCTATCTATCTATCTATCTATCTATCTAAGCTGCAAACAGTTGGCTGTCTCTCATGAATCACACAATTGTTTCTTATAGAGTAGTGGAGATATTTTCTAACCTTCAAAGTTTGGTCAAGGCAATCTTTTGAATTTGGATCATAGAGATAAGAAATGCTGAGTCAGATGGCGGATGCCCCTGCTGCGATTAATGATGTCACTGTTTCCTGGCTGCAGTCTTGAATAATGGATACACAGGTGCGCTCTATTTCAGGTCAAAAGGGAAACCAACAGATCCCACAACAAAGTGAAAACTGCTGTCTGTGATGAGTAAAAATGCAAGCAGAAATGTATTTAGACAATAAATGTGGGTTGTGTAAGGAATGACACTGGGTTACTATTGTAATATGGAGCCATAAAAACACTCCAGTAGACAGATTAACAGTTGAGGGACAACAGCAATTGGGTCAAACCAACAGTCACGATAGATAGATAGATAGATAGATGACAAAGTGAGCCATGTTGTGTTTAGCATATAAAATATGTCCATGAGTTACATATAAACTGTTAAAATATAAAAACACTCATTTTAAAGAAACACACACTTGTTATTCAGGTAAAGTCTTAAAAAAAGGAATTACAATTCCTGGATCTCCCAGAAACCGCATGCCACATGCCGCAGCAGCCACCCTCAGCACAGTAATGCGTTACAGTTACTGAAATTTGATCAGTTGCGTTACTTGCGTTACTCGTTTTATTAACATGGATAGATATTTTAGCGCAAATACACAATCATACAACTTGCAGTTGCTAGACACCCTCCTCATCAGCTGCCAACTGGGGATGAATATACAGTTTCTGTGGCTATGGGCAGGACTGCCATCCCCAGCGCCACCAGCGGTCTCAAGCCACTGGAGGCTGTCATGCCAAAGGCAAAGGCAAGCAAATAAATAAGCAAATAAATATAAACTGACCCTACCGTAACTGATGCAGCCATCACACAGTCTCCTCCGTGGGTTCATTTCCTGTCCTGCTCCAGTTCACATCACAACCCGGTGAAGAAATGCCGTGGCAGTGGCGACTTCTCATATCAAGCCCTGATCACCTGTCGTCCGAGCGGTGAGTAGCCCCTACCAGCTCCTACCTCTGTGGTTAAACATGAGTATTTTTTGAGCAAGAAGCTCACATTTAATGTCCGCATTAAATGCATTTAATGTTTTCTTAAGCATAGAGAAAAAGTGACTGTGATTTGTTGCAGTAAAGAACAGCTTCTTGTAAGTGGTGAACTTTCATTTACCTGTGATTTCTATTTTATTTTATCTCATTCATTTACATGCTGTTGTGATATGCAACTATTTCATGGAAGTAAATCCTCTAAATATGTATTTTTTAATGGGCTGGTCCAGGGGTGTCAAGCATATGGCTCGTGAACCAAAAACGTCCTACCAGGGGGTCCAAAATTTTCTCTGTGAATTCACAGCTTAATTTCTGACTTTCTACTGATTACAATAGTTTGTGTAAATCTGAGACATTTTTCTCTGTAAGATGAGACTTTTTTTCATCAGTTTTCTTGTTCTTTTTTCTGATGAGAACAAGGGGCCCTTGATCTTACTGTGTGTGCAAGATGATTTAAGTATGCATTTAAAAGTAACGTGAAAATTACTTTTTCCAAGTAACTAGTTACTTTAATCATGCAGTGACTCAAAAGTAACTCAGTTACTTTTGAAAAGAAACAACTAGTAACTGTAACTAGTTACTATTTTTTAGTAACTTGTCCAATACTGCTTATTTCTAATCCTGTCCCTCCTAGTCACTTCCAATTAGAATCTTAGTATCTTCAACTCTCTGCCACCGCCTCCTGTCTTTTTGTCAGCACCACTGTCTCCAAACCATACATCACAGCAGGTCTCACTACTGTCGTGTAAATGTTCCCTTTCACTCTAACTGCAATCCATCCATCCATCCATCTAACCATCCATCTTCTACCACTTTTCCAGAGGTCCGGGTCGCAGAGGCAGCAGCTCAAGCAAAGAGGCCCAGACTTCCCTCTCCCCAGCCACCTGCTCCAGCTCTTCAAAGATGATACCAAGACGTTCCCAGGCAAACTGGGAGACGTAGTCTCTCTAGCATGTCCTGGGTCTGCCCCAGGGTCTCCTACCAGTGGGACGTGCCTGAAACACCACAAGTGGGAGGTGTCCAGGAGGCATCCTGATCAGATCCCCAAACCACCTCAACTGGCTCCTTTCAATGTGGAGGAGCAGCAGTTCTACTCTGAACCTCTCCCGGATGACTGAGCTCCTCACCCTATCTCTAAGGGTGAGTCTAGCAATCCTGTGGAGAAAGCTCATTTCAGCCGATTGTATCCGCGATCTTTCGGTCATTACCCAAAAGCTCATGACCATAGGTGAGGGGAGGAATGTAGATTGACCGGTAAGACCAGTAGATTGACTCCTGACACTTGTTACCATCCACTCTACCCTGCCTGCACTCTCGTCTTCAGCTCTCTTGTGCATTTTTCATTGCTTTGGATCGTTGACCCCAGGTATTTAAACTCATCTACCTTCACTACCTCTACTCCTTGCATCTTCACTGTTACACCCACCTCCCTCTCATTCACATCCATGTATGCTGTCTTGCTTCTACTGACTTTCATTCCTCTTCCTTGGAGGGGCTTCGTAACAGTCACTTGTTAGTACATTACCATCTCTGTCCACTACACCTGCGTAGCTGTGGCACAGATGTAGTGTAGCCAACTACTGATCGGAGCGTCAGGGCTTCGATTCCCGCTCTGTCTGCAGTCTGCATATCGAAGTGTTCTTGAGCAAGATACTGAACCCCCAGTTGCTCCTGGTGGATCAGGCTAGCACCGATGCATGGCAGCTCCGCTGCAATCAGTATGTGAATGTGTGTGTGAATGGGCAGATAGCAGGATATGGAATGCGCTTTGGTCATCTAGAGATGAGAAAAAGCATTATATAAGTGAACGCCATTTACCATTTACCATTAATCAACCAAACCTCTGCTGCACATCCTTGCCAGCTCAGTCTCTCTGTCTAGCTAATCAATACAAGTCCTTTTCTCTTTCCTTTGTGTCTCATACAACTCACTACATGCCTTTTCCTTTGCTATACACCTGGATTCCAAATACTCCTGTCTACTTTCTTCATCTCCCTGATTATCCCACTTTTTCTTTGCCAATCTCTTCCTTTGAAAACTTTCCTGTACCTCCTCATCCCACCACCGAGTCGCCTTGTCTTTCTTTCTCTGTCCAGAGGATACGCCACATACCTTTCTACCCATTTCCCTCAACACTTTTGCTGTACTTTCCCAGTCATCTGGTAATTCTTCCCTACCACCCAGAGCCTACATCAATTCCTTCCTGAACTCTGTGTGACCTTCTTCCTTCTGTAACTTCCCCCACTTAATCTTTGCCTCTACCTTCGCTCTCTTCCTCTTGTTTTCCAAAGCCACCCTGCAGACTTCCATCCGATGCTGCCTAGCTACATTCTCCCCTGCCACCCCCTTGCAGTCTCCTATCATTTTCAAATTTCTCTTTCTGCATAAGATGTAGTCCACTTGTCTGCCCCTTCCTCCACTCTTGTAAGTCACCCTATGTTCCCCTCTCTTCTTGAAGTATGTGTTCACCACAGCCATTTCCATTCTTTTAGCAAAATCCACAACCATCTGTCCTTGCACATTTCTCTTCTTATTAAGACCATCCTACCCAGCACCTCCTCATCACCTCTGTTCCCTTTACCTAGATGCCCATTAAGGTCTGCTTCAATCACTACTCCACCCCCCACCCCACCCCACCCCACCCGGGAACACTCTCTACCACTTCATCCAACTTACTCCAGAATTCCTCTCTCTCTTCTACCTGACATCCAACTTGTGGCGCATACACACTAACAACATTCAACATCACACCTTTGACTTCTAGCTTCAAACTCACGATTCTGTCCGACTCCCTCTTTACCTTCTGAACACTCTTCACATACTCTTCCTTCAAGATTACTCCTACTCCATTTCTCTTCCTATCTATACCATGGTAGAACAGTTTAAATCCACCTCCAATGCTCCTAGCCTTGTTTCCCTTTCATCTGGTTTTTTGAACACACAGTACATCTGCCTTTCTTCTCTCCATCATATCAGCCAACTCTCTGCCTTTCTGCCCACTTTCCACCAGCACCCTTGTGGTTAACAGCCCCGGTCGCGGCTTTTGTTAACCCGGGCCTCAGCTAATTCGGTATCAAAGTCTCATTCGTCATGATCCACATGTTTGATTTGGCAAAGGTTTAACGTTGGATGTCCCTTCTGAAACAACCCTCCCCATTTACCCAGGCTTAGGACCGGCACTAAGAGTACACTGGCTTGTGCACCTCCTGTGGCTGGGTTTTTCATGATACTTTAAATTAAATCAAAATATAATAAATCACACAGCATTACCATAGTGATTCAGTTTATTCAGTTACTTCTTTTTTCACATTCAACTAAGAATACAAATAAGAGTGACAGTCTTTAACCCTTATAAAGTCTGCACAGCTAATGAATCAGGGTGGAGAGATGAATCAACCAAAACTTTGGATTTTAACATGGGAGACTAAAATCGTTCAGTTGCTCCCAATCATAACTGTGAGACTTTTATAATCAAAATTCATAAAATGAGCTTTCTCTGTCTCAATAGCTTAGTTTTCAATTTTGTTCAGTACAATGAAAAGGAGTGATAAATTCCATCATTACTTTCCTAGATCAGGTTTGTTGGTTCATGAACTGCTGAGCTCACAGGATCTACAATTTCAGAAGGTGTGATTGTAAGATAGATGTGGAAAGGATAATAGATAGGTGAGAATTTTTCAAAGACGGAGCAAATAGGATTTCACTGCTTAGGTGGTGAAGTGAGGAAGTGACATCTATCATTTTTAACCCCTTTTAAATGCCTCTCATAGATATGCAAACACTTATAGCCACAGATAAATAACCGAACCCTCACAACTAAACACGTACATGCAGATGAAGCCACCCTGCCCCATCAAAAATGTATTGAAATATACAGTAAACACCCCCCCCCGCCCCATAGCCTCTTTTCCAAACAGATCTACCATAACAAGCTTTTGCCTGCAATGAGTCTATTCATCTCTGCTTAAACATGTTTTCATTTGCCTGATGATGGACAGTAATGACTTCCTCTAATACTGTCTGCACTGTGGGCAATATTATCCTCTCCCTTCATCTGCCAAAACGCTCCCCTCCTTCATGTGGTCAGTCGTTGCCCAAACATCTCCATCACTGCAGTGAGGAAGACAGCTGTACTTTGAGACTGCATTTTTAACATGATTTGTTTTTACTAGACAGCTTGGAGTAATAGGCCAAGAATCACTGGGAATGCTCCAAATCTGACAAAAAGCCTTAATGTTGAAAGCTATGATGCTTTTTTATCAGTTTTTTTTTAATGCTACCACTACAGATAATAAAATTAATGAAGGTAAAAGGAGCTGTTGTGTTATAATCTGACAGGGAAGACCTATGAATTAGTCTTGAATTAGCAGCAGTATACAGTACAGTCCCTCCCAAAAGTTTTTAGATCCCTTCAAATTTTCTTCAGTTTGCTGTAATATGCAAGAGGAGGGACTGGGAGTGTTTTGAATTTAAACTGCAGTACCATTTAAAATGCTAGTTGCCATAATTACATCATGTTCCTCCACTAAATCAGGTAATGAATGCTTATTGAGCCAGCTGAAAATCACCCCCAGCCAATCAAAAGGTAGTCCGGTTTAAATCCCTGAATTTGCAGATATGGCAGCACGAGGCAACTAGTGAGGTAATGCAAACAAATCTGGAGAAGCTGGAGGGACCCTGCTGTGCGCTGTCTTTTCTTCGTGAAGGAATGGGTTCACTCGTAGATAGGGACCCATGCCCTGGAATACATCTGCATTCCAGGGCATGTTCCCAGGGCATTCTCTCCTCCAAAGACCATTGCACGGCGGGGGGCGTGACCAACCTGCCAGATCTGTCAAATCTGTCAGGTTGGTCATGCCTAAGGAAAGGATAAAACAGCTGATGTGACACGTCATGAACGTCAGATGACAGTTGAAACATATCAAGGTATGAAACATCTCTTTGTCTGAATAGAAGAACAAGACCAGTTTGACATGGACATCCACCATGGAGTCTTATTAACCAATGCTGCCAATACGCCATTATACAGTAGCTGTAAGTGAGAAACACATTCACTAAGTTCAAAACATATCAAATATGTCTACATACATCAATATGCATTGCAGATAAGTTACACATAGGTTCAAAGTACATTATTCATAGGTTAGAAATAAGTTTTGGGTACACTAGACATTATCTCAATGTATTTCGACTTGTGAGTAACTTACAAGTAACGTGTGTGAATGTGTGTCAATAATTGCATAACCTACCTACAACTTATGACCCGCATATGCGGGATGTATGAGCCGTATGCTGGATGTGTCGAAATTCGATGACCTCGCCATACTATGACGTATACCATCATGCTTCAGCATGCTCTTAACTTATACAAAACCTACCCATAACTTATTCGACGTACGCCAGCATATTTGCCGTATTTGTTTAACCGTTGGCATACGTTGCCTAAATCGTCAAGGTGTGGCAGGGGCTTAAGATAAACAAACCTAGAGAGGAAACAAGGAGCTCGGAGATTCAGGAGGGCTTACTGGAGAGAAACAACATACAATGTTGCCACAAGGAAGGGAAAGACAAGACCACATTTAAGGTAAGTAGATAATCAAACAAATGGACAACAGGTGAGGACACAGGTGCAGGGAGTAATGCCAACAAGGGTTATACCAGAATTGCACCTAAAGGTAAATTGAAAATCCTAAACAAAAAAAAAATAAGAATAATACTTTCAGAAAAAAAACTAAAATCAAGGGAGACTAAACTAGACAATGATAATGCAAGGAATACTTTCAACATAGAACTAAACCTAAACAAGAACAAATCATAACATCAGTAAGTCCAGCATTACAGAAGCAACTCAGATCATGCTCCTCATAATAACATGACTCAAGTCAGCATTAAACCTGCTCACTCATCATTTTTGGGCAACCACTGCCAAATGTTTTCCTTAACTTGTCATAAATCTCCATTTTTAAGGGCTGTTGAAGGACACCACGTGCTCACTGTGGTTTGCACATTTATTAACATAAAGACAGACAAATAACACACTACACATACAAATAACGGATGGCACGGGCGCTGGAGGAGAGCCAGGCCTCGACATCGACAAGCAGGCAGAAGCCTGGGAACACCGGGCAAAAAAGGGGAAAAAACACTGACCTGGACGGAGCTCTCCCATTCTCCTTGACAGCAGCCCAAAACACTCAGAGTAAGCAACAGCTGAGGACATCCAATGCAACGGAAGGACACGACAACAAGAACAGGTTGTCATGCCCTTAAATACCATTTTCTAGATGGGCAACAGGTGTGGAACATGAGTGGGTAAAGAAGTACAATCAATGACAGCTGCACAGCCCAAGAACCAGTTTGACAGCTGGGAGCTGCGCAGCACTGTCAAAATAAAACACAAACCGAAAACCATAATGGCACAAGAACAACACAACCCCAAAATGTCACTAATAACACTACAAGAACAGAATAATCACAATTAATAAGAACCAAATACAGCAACCGGGGAAAACAATGAAACAGACAGAAAAAGACCAACTAAAACTGGAGACTGGGCACGGCGCCCACCCATGCACCAGATCATGACAGTGACCCCCACCCCCCCACCCACAAAGGGTGGGACCCAGACACCCCAGGGAAACATCAAAAAGAAAAAGAACCCCCCACACACAAAACAGGCCCCCCCCCAATAAGAAAAAAAAACCCACCCTGGGGGGGAGGAGGGGGAACTCAGGCACGGAGGGACCGAGACACAACAAAAAGACAAAAGAAACCAAAAAACACTCATGATCCACAACCTCAGCCAATGTGGTGGCCCAGGATTCACGGACCCCCGGCTAATCGCAGCGGCAGCTTGGGCAGCCCCACGACGCAGTTCATCTGGTGGTCTCCCAGAGTTCCAGAGCCAGCTGCACAAACGGTACAGCCCTTCAGGTGGCCTCCCCGAGTTCATGAGCCACTCGGCCCCACGGCGCAGTCTGTCTGGTGGTCTTCCAGAGTTCCGGAGCCAACTGCCCAGACGGCCTAGCCCGTCGGGTGGCCTCCCAGAGTTCATGGGCCACCAAGCCACCATGCCCAATGCCCCCCCCCCCAAAAAAAGGTGGCAGGTTCAGGTTAACCCCCAACCATGACTGCTGGCCAAAGGTAGCACCCAACGATGATGATTGTTGATCAGCAGAAGAACCAGATGAGGGAAAAGGCTGCTTAGCAGGGGCCTTCGATGAGGACAGAGGATCCAAGACAACCTCAGAGGAAGGCGTGGCACCCGCAGCGGCCTCGGGCAGAGGCGTAACATCTGAAGCGGCATCGGACTGGGGCGAAGCACCCATGGAGGCCGCGGACTGGGGCGAAGTACCCACGGAGGCCCCGCTCAGGCCTCAGATGAAGGTGTCGCATTCACAGTGGTCTCAGACGGAGGCATTGCACCTACGGTGGCCTCAGATGGAGGTGTTGCACCCACAGTGGCCTCAGCCGGCGGTATCGCACCCATGGTGGCCTTAGACAGGGACGTCGCACCCATGGTCACCTCTGGCAGGTAAGAAGGACACCCAGAGACCTCAGGAGAAGAGCCAGAAAGAGAACAGACACACACCGGATCAGGGTTACTGGAAGCAGTGGAGCCCGGTGGGGGATGCTCAAGCGCTGACGGCAGCACCTGGTTCCCTCAGCCAAGAGTCAGGCAAGATTTCTCTAGGCTAAAAAAGGAAGCTTGCCTGAACTCGAGCTCCACCACCATCCAGGACTTCGACGATGCTACAATGACCCAGGCCTCCGGCTAGATGGTTGGCGGGACCCCTGATGGGGCAGCTGGTGCAGGCGCACATCCTGACACGTCGGCTACAGCAGAATACCCTTCGACCACTGATGCCACCTCCCATGCTGCTGGGACCAGGGGACACTCCACTGTCGCACAAGATCCGGTGTATAGGTGGCGCTCTCCTCCCATCCTGAGCGTGGCTGCAAGGCTGGGGCTGGACTCTCCCGAGCTGCAGGCCTCTCCCTCAGATGACGGCTCTCTCCCAGAGCCGACAGACCCTCAGGGGATATAAGAGGAGGAGCGGGAGAAACAGGTGAGGAGGGAATTACAGCAGCTGATGGTGAAGGCTCAGCCAAGGCGGGCTGCTGCTGTCGAGCTTCACCACCGGGAATAAGGCAAGACAGTTCATCACGAGGTGTTGAAAAATGAAAAGATACTTGCCTTAATTCCCGGGGCTTGGTGGTGGTTGCTGTGAGGCTGGACAACGTCTCCCCGGGAGCTGCAAAGGTCGTCTGGTACGATGGGAGGAATACTGAAGTCAGGGGACGTTCTGCCATTGGCTCAGACTCCATTCAGGCTGGTGATGCACCCTCCAGCTGTGGCAGAGATCGGGGAGGAGCCAGGGCTTGTAGTCCAAAATAAGCTCTCTCTCAGCTGCATCCACCCGTTGATGCTCCTCCAGCTCCTCCATGCTCGGCCCATTGAGTGCTGTGTACCCAGTGCAGCCAGCTGTGGGACTTCGTTCAACAAAGGGAGACAGGACTGCAGCTGGATAGCGGTCCCGAGCTTGGAGCTTCCGTCCGTGGGAGTGTCTCCTCCGTGGCACAGGTTCAGGTGGCAGAGGGGCTCTCCCCAGCTGCAAAGCTGGTGTTGAGCGTGGCAGACAGCGGCGAGGAGGTCTGCCAGTTCCAGGTAGCTCCGCAGGCTGGGGAATGTCTCAATCACCTGTGCCACGCTGTCTCAAACCTGCAGCTCCTCCTCAGGAGTGTGGGTTAGTTGAACATCTGATACAATGTCCCGTAACAGTCCAATCACCCAACACTCCTCCTCGTCCAACCCGACTCTCCCACAGTCCATGCGACCAGGCATGCCGGTCAAAAAACTGGACTGGGTGTGAGAAAAAGAAAAGAGGGGGAGAAAAAAAACAGCAAACACACAGCGGCTGGTGTCCACATCCTGGTCGTGTCCTTCTGTCACAAATCGCCCTTTTTAAGGGCTGTTGAAGGACACCAAGAGCTCACTGTGGTTTGCACATTTATTAACATAAAGACAGACAAATAACACACTACACATAAAAATAACAGATGGCACGGGTGCTGGAGGAGACTGGGGGCTCGACGTCGACAAGCAGGCAGAAGCCTGGGAACGCTGGGCAGAAGAGGGGAAAAAAACACTGACCTGGACGGAGCTCTCCTGTTCTCCTCAACAGCAGCCCAAAACACTCAGAGTAAGCAACAGCTGAGGACATCCAACGCAATGGAAGGACACGACAACAAGAATAGGTTGTCGTGCCCTTAAATACCGTTTTCTAGATGGGCAACAGGTGTGGAACATGAGTGGCTAAAGAAGTACAATCAACGACAGCTGCGCAGCCCAAGAACCAGTTTGACAGCCGGGAGCTGCGCAGCACTGTCAAAATAAAACACAAACTGAAAACCATAATGATACAAGAACAACAAAACCCCAAAATGTCAATAATAACACTACAAGAACAGAATGATCACAATTAATTTGAACCAAATACAGCAACCGGGAAAATAATGAAACAAACAGACAAAAAAAGACTAACTAAAAATGGAGACTGGGAACGGCGCCCACCCGTGACCCGGATCATGACAGAAGTATTGCCTTCTGAGCTTTCATCCAGGTACAGACTCCAGCTTGCTTTTTTTTTCTTTTGTTTTTTTACCTCTTTAATACCAAATTGTAAAGACAGCCGACTCTGAGGCTCCAGCCATTATCGTGCACAGAGAATCACTACATGACACAATAAGATTCAAGATACAAAGATTTTATTTGTCACTACTACTTTACCTACAGGACATACAGGAGAATTGAAATGGCATTTCTCTTTCTCTTCAGTGGTGTGCGCAATATAAAAAAAAAGAAAAATGAATAAGGTTAGAAAAACAACAACAGCAGTCTATGTACAGGAATGCTACCCGTAGTGCAAATGGCGATAAAAGATAGACCCAGATCTCCCATAGTGCAAATAAAGATAAACGACAAAACTTAGCAATCCTATATACAGAAAAGAAGAGCAGTAATACTCGTAGTTTCAAGTTCAATGTGGTGGTGTAGGTGCAGACAGTGACAGATAGGACTGCACATAATTAGTATTGCAAGAACAGACATCAGAAGATAAGATAAGCCTTTATTAGTCCCACAATGGGGAAATTCCAGGAATGCAACAGCACAGGGATAGCAACACTCAGAGCAATAATTAAGAAGATACGGAAGATATAAATAAGAGCAGTGGATATACATACATACACATCAATATATAAATACATATACAAAGTGCGGAGCATTGTAGCGAGATGGAATAAACAGCATAACCGTCTGCTTAGTTATCCTACATAGTATGAATATGTACCCATACATACTGTCACCCTCCGTAGCGACCGATACTGTCCTAGTTGTATATACTGGAGGGGACCATTGTGTAAGTCTATTGCATCTTTTGTATTCAGTACTATTAGGGCGTCACATTTTTTTGCTATCTCTGTGAGCAGCCCTGCATAGGTTATACAGTCTGACTGCCGTAGGTAGGAAGGACCTGCGAAACCTCTCGGTTGCGCACCTAGGATGATGTAGTCTGCTGCTAAATGAACTCCTCAGTGCGTTCAGTATGTCCTGCATAGTGTGGGACTCGGACTCCAGCAGAGATGACAGTTTAGCCACCATCCTTCTCTCTCTTATCTCCTCCACTGGGTCAGGGCGCTGTCCCAGGACAGAGCTAGCTTTCTTGATCAGTTTGTTCAGTCTCTTCCTATCGGCTGCTGTAATGCCATTGCCCCAGCAGACCACTCCAAAAGTGATGGCTGATGCCACCACCGTGTCGTAGAATGTCTTCAACAGCACCCCTTGTACACCAAAAGACCTGAGTCTCCTCAGTAGGAACAGCCTGCGCTGTCCCGTCTTGTAGAGTGCGTCGGTATGATATGGCATTTGTGCAAATGGTTGCAGTAAAGTGCAGAGACATACAGCAGCAGATGTATTACTGTTGGTGTGCCAGTCTTTCTGTGTCAACAGCTGAGGTAGCTATTGTGCAGGTAAGTGCGTTACGGTCCGGGGTGGGGGTGGGGGTAGTGGACAGAGTTCAGGGTCCAGATGACCTGATGAACAAAGCTGTTAAACAGCCTTGTGGAGTGGGCCCAGAGGCTCCAGTACCTTTTCCCCAAGGGCAGGGGGCTGAAGAGGGAATGTGAGGGGTGGGAGGTGGGCAGAGGGGCTTCAATGATCTTGCTGGCTGCTTTCACTGTGCGTTATAGTGTCTTCCAGCAGGAGGTGGTGCAGCTTCCATACCATACCGTGATGCAGCTAGTGAGGATGCTCTCAACGGTGCCCCAGTAGAATGAGCACATGATGGGGGTGGGACTCATGATCTCCTCAGTTTGCAGAGGAAATGGAGGTGAGTTTGGGCCTTCTTGGCCAGTGATATGGTGTTGGACCAGGAGAGGTCCTCAGAGATGTGCACCCCCAGGAAGTTGGCGCTGCTCACCCTCTCCACAGCTGCACCATCGATGATCAGAGGAGGATGCTGTGTGTGTCCCCTCCTGAAGTCAACCACAATCTCCTTGGTTTTTCCCACATTCAGGAAGAGGTTATTGTCTTTACACCACTGGACCAGTTGGCTCACCTCATTTCTGTAGTTGGCTTCCTTGTTGTTGGTGATGAGGCCCACCACTGTCGTGTCGTCCGCAAACTTGATGATGTGGTTGGTGTTGTAGGCTGGCACACAGTCATGGGTCAGCAGGGTGAAGAGCAGCGGGCTGAGCATGCACCCTTGTGGGGCCGCTGTACTCAGTGTGATGGTCTGGGAGGTGTTGTTGCCAATCCGCACATTCTGTGGCCTCCCTGTGAGGAAGTCCAGCACCCAATTACAGAGAGAGTAATTTTGAGTCCCAAGTGTCTGAGTTTTTGTATTAGGTGCTGGGGGATGATTGTGTTGAATGCTGAACTGAAGTCCATGAACAGCATTTGCACGCTGGAGTTCTTTGAGTTCAGGTGGGTGAGGGCTGGATGGAGAGCAGTAGCGATGGCATCTTCTGTGGATCTGTTTGACTTGTATGCAAACTGAGATGGGTTGTGAGACTGAAGGAGGATGGACTTGACATTCTGTATGGCTAGCCGCTTGAAGCACTTCATTATGATGGGGGTCAGTGCTACAGGCTGGTAATCATTGTAGCTGGATGGGACGGGCTTCTTTGGAAGTGGTATTATGGTGGCAGTTTTGAAATATGTGGGGACAACAGCTTGAGTCAGGGAGATGCTGAAGATGTCGGCCAGGACATTCTTGAGCTCCTCTGCACAGTCCTTCAGGACGCGACCCAGTATGCTGTCTGGTCCAGCTGCCTTGCGTAGCTTGATCCTGCAGAGGGTCCTCTTCACGCTAGCCGGATCTAGACCTATGGCCTGCTCGTCTGGAGGAGTATTGGTCTTCTGTGGTGATGTGCTTTTTTGTACTTCAAAGCGGCCGAAGAAGTCATTTAGGTTGTTTAGCAGTGTGATGTCACTCGCACAGGTCTGAAGTAGAGGTTTGTAGTTGGTGAGGGTCTGCATGTCATGCCAAAGGGAACGTGCAGCTCTGGTGTTGCTGAAGTGGCTGGATATTTTCTTGCTGTACTGTCGCTTTGCCTCCTTGATACAACGAGACAAGCTGGTCCTAGCTGTTGTTAGTCCTGCATTGTCGCCAGCCCTGAAGGCTGCATCCTGAGCCCTCAGGAGCCTGTGGGCCTCTGCTGTCATTCATGGCTTTTGGTTGGCATGAACAGTGATGGTTTTGCAGTGAGTGACATCTTCAATGCATTTAGCTATGTATGCTACAACAACCTCGGTATACTCCTCTCGGTTTGTGTGTCCATTGTGACTTGCTGTGTACTTGAAAGTGTCCCAGTCTGTAGTGCTGAAGCAGTCTTTCAAAGCATCAGAGGCCCCCTCTGGTCACACACGTAACTGCTTTTTTTTTTGGTCTGATTGTTTTCACTCTGGGTTTGTATGCCGGCCTTAACAAGATGGTGATGTGATCAGAGAGACACAGGTGGGGAAGGGGGGAAGCTCTGTATGCTTTCTTGTGAGCTGTGTACACCTGGTCCAGCAAATTGTCCCCTCTTGTTTGAAAAATCTACATGTTGGTGTAGATTTGGTAGGAGGGCCTTTAACTCTGCATGGTTGAAGCCTCCTGCTGTGATGAAGAATCCGTCTGGATGCACTGTTTTTGTCTTACTGATGGCCTGATAGAGTTCTTTTTGTGTTTTACTCTTCTCGCCAATGGCAGTAGGCGGGGCATGTACGGCAACTAGTAGGACAGATGAAAATTCTCTCGGAATGTAAAAGGGTTGGCACTTGATGATCATAAACTCCACCAGTGGAAAACAGTGTTTATGCACAACAGTTGCATCACGGCACCAAGCGTCACTAGCCACGGTTACATGGGCAAAATTTCTTCAGTCTGATTACAATTCAGATCAGAACTTTACTGTTTACATGGATCCTGAAAAAGCTGATCTGATTAGGACGTGTGTTTCCATGTGTCACATGTTTGAACGGACTAAATCATTTTGACATGCGCACAACATATCCGACATTCCGAAAATAGTAGAAGAAGAAGCAACTTCCGGTGTAAACAAACCCCGCTTTGTGTCTTTCTCTTGTTGAAATGGACCTGTATTGTGTTACTCAGACTGTACTTTTGCTTCTGCTGGTCTCCGTAATGAAGCTACAAGTACATACTTCTGCATATGATGAACAGAGGGAGACAGCAGACGATACAGACCAGTTTTATTTTACTCCCGCCATGTCTTCTGCTAGCTGCTGTAAAGGCGGAAATACGTCACATCAACGTGTGGCTGATGTACAGACATGCGTAGTAAACATATTTTCAATCCAAGCTTCAGAATAAGTGTTTACATGCGCACCACTCAGATTAACAATCGGCATAACCCTCCCCTCTCAATCGGAGTGAAATTTTGATCCAAATGAGCGTGATCAAGTCAGAATATTCAGATTAGCGTGTTTACATGAAGCATTTTTATTCCGATCAGGCTTTCAATCCTGTTACTTGTGTCCATGTAAACATGGTTGCTGATATAGACACACACCCCTCCACCACGTCCCTCCTTCCTTGAACATTCTGTCCCCATGGTAGCATGTTAGCCCTGCTAACTGAATGGCAGAGTCCAGTATATTGTCATTTAACCACGTTTCCATAAAGACAAAAACACAGCAGTTCCACGCATCACGTTGCGTAGTTCTCAGGAGCTGTATGTGGTCTATTTTGTTGTCTGAGTGTACGTTGGCCCGAATGAGGGAAGGAATCGGGAATAAGCTTATGAGATGAGACAGCATGTGGTCCAGGAGAACCTTCTGGGACCAGATCAACTTCGGCACAGGCCTTGGTTAGTATGGTATGCCTCTCCTCCCTCTTCCCTCTGCATAGACCCAGAGCAGAGCAATATAACTCACCCCATTCCCTCTACGTTTGACCTAGAAGGTGATGTTTTAAAGATCTGATCTAATAACACTTCATTACTTTAAACCATCTACACGTAGGTTGCTAAATTGGTTGCTACTTTGCCCAAGGAAATTGAATAGGGATTAAAATGTTTGTGTGTTTTCTTGCATGTTTTTGCAAAAACATAGTTAATTTATGTTTCATCATATTTGATTGTTCCTGTGGACTTTATGATTAAGATAAGAAGTCAAGAGATCAAGTCACAGAGCAAGAATCCACATTAGGTAGTGTACTTATGCACAAAAGGCTAGAGATGAGATCAAAGATTTGCTGTTGTTCTGGATTTTGCAGAGCAGTGATTCCCAAACTGGGGTACGCATACTCCCAGGGGTACGCAGACTGTCATTAGGGGGTACACAAAAAATAAATTAAAAACATGATTTGCAAACAGGCAGCGTGGTGGCGGAGTGGTTAGCACTGCGGCAGCACAGCAACTCACCCTTGGCCGGGGGATCCTGGGTTTGATCCCAGCCCCCGACCAACAGTGATCTGTGTGGAGTTTGCATGTTCTCCCCGTGTCTGCGTGGGTTTACTCCGGGATTTCTCCGGTTTCCTCCCACATGCCAAAAACATGCATGTTAGGTTAATTGGCATCAAAAAAGTGGGGATTCTAAATTGTCCTTAGGTATGAATGTGAGAGTGAATGGTTGTCTGTCTCTCTGTGTTGGCCCTGCGATGGACTGGTGATCTGTCCAGGGCGTGCCCTGCCTCTCGCCCCAAGATGCTGGGATAGGCTCCAGCCGCCCTGCGACCCGAAAAGGATTAAGCGGAAGAAGATGGATGGATGGATTTGCAAATAGTTTGATTACATTTTGAAACTGGAATATACATGCAAATAGACGTGCAGTCTGAGGTGCCTTCTTGCACTGCCAAAAATTACACATGCATAAATGTTACCCTCTAGTGTTTAATTCAATTTCAATTCAATTCAATTTTATTTTATTTATATAGCGCCATTTCACAACAACAGTCATCTCATAGCACTTTCAACTGTAGGGGGAAACCCCAACAATTGCAGAAAGACCCCAGCAATCAGGCGATCCCTTGTGAGCAAGCACTTGGCGACGGTGGAGAGGTAAAACTCCCTTTTGACAGGAAGAAACCTCCAGCAGAACCAGGCTCAGGGAGGGGCATAACAGAAGCATGAACTCTGGTTCAGGGAGTTAGTGTTCAGCAAATTAATTGCACTGCCAAAATAGATGTGTGAGATTCTCATTGATTGATTAACGTTAACACCTGTGGCTGTGTCTATAAAGATGCCGCTCACTCCGTAGCCCAGCTAAGCACCTAAATAGATAAGCTCCTGGTTCGCTAGATCCAGGAGCTTTAGCTAACGCAATTATTGCTACGCAATTATTTGACCACCTGCAGGGAAATGGTTTACTTGAAGAGTTTCAATCTGGGTTTAGAATCCATCATAGTACTGAAACAGCCTTAGCAAAGGTCACTAACGACCTCCTCATCGCATCTGATAATGGACTGGTTTCTGTACTTGTCCTTTTAGACCTTAGTGCAGCTTTTGATACTATCGATCATAATATTCTACTTGATAGATTAGAACACTATGTTGGACTTAATGGAACTTCGTTGCAGTGGTTTAGATCTTATTTATCTGATAGGTTCCAGTTTGTTCATGTAAATAATGAGTTTTCTTTCAACTCAAAGCTTAGTCATGGAGTTCCACAGGGATCTGTGCTAGGCCCTACTCTTTTTAGTTTATACATGCTTCCGTTAGGCAACATTATTAGAAAGCACTGTATACATTTTCATTGTTATGCAGATGACACACAATTATACCTGTCAATGAAGCCAGATGATAGTAATCAATTAGCCAAGTTAGAAGCCTGTCTTAAGGAAATCAAAGCTTGGATGACTTGTAATTCCCTGCTATTAAATTCAGATAAGACTGAAGTTATTCTTGTTGGTCCAAAAAACCTTAGAAATTCCTTTCCAAATCAAACTTTCAGTTTGGATGCGGTTACTGACAAGCAGCCCCTTCCACAATAAGACATATAGGTTCATTATATAATCAAACCCTAAAAATCTTGGACAAAAAGCCCATTAGGTGGCATCACTGTAATGTTTTAAAAAAATACAACCTATTGAGTTTTGAGAGCTTCATTGACCTCTGTCTTCTGAAATTAACGTTCAAATGTTTCCATAAATCAGCACCCGAGCCACTTGCTGGTTTCGTCCAAAGACAGGACAGCAGCAGAGCCACCAGGAGTTCTGTTAACAATAACTGTAAAATATTCCACCGCAGAACCACATTTGGACAAACAGCTTTCTCTATAAAGGGCAGTCACATCTGGAACACAATGCCAAATGAAATTAAAATAATAACGGACTTTAAAACATTCACTAAAAATGTTAAAAACTGGCTGAAAAATAAACAAGAATGTACTCATGTATGAATTATTTGTCTGCAAAGTGAGAGTGAATGAAGGGAAGGAATAAATGTGTTTGTTTATAGTGAGTGACGGAGGGAGGAAGGCCTGAAATAGGCAAATGTGAGTTATGTTATATGTGTTAAATGTGAGTCAGGCTGTTATATTTGTGTATTTATAATATTTATAATATTTATGTTAAATGTGAGTCAGGCTGTTATATTTGTGTATTTATAATATTTATAATATTTATAATTGTGTATTTATAATTTTTCTGCATTGATGTATGTGGTTATTGTGTATATTTTTTATCTTGATTCTTTTTTCTAAAGCCCATCCAGGGACAAGAGTTGCAAATTAGCTAATAGCTATACACTCTATGTGCAACACATCAGATTGATTGTCTTTGATTAATTGTCTATGTTTATTGCACTGTCCCTGTCAAATAAACTAATCTACTACTACTACTCTTTCTCTTAATAGCTCTGTGAGGAACCTTGGAATTATTTTTGATCAAGATCTGTCCTTCAATTCACATATTAAATTTATTTCTAAGACTGCCTTCTATCATTTGCGTAATATTGCCAAGATTAGGAGCATCTTGTCTCAGAGTGATGCTGAGAAACTGATCCACGCTTTTGTTAGCTCGAGATTAGATTATTGTAATTCTTTATTGTCAGGCTGTCCTAAAACATCTTTAAAAAGTCTTCAGCTGATCCAAAATGCTGCAGCACGAGTTTTAACAGGTACTAGAAAGAGAGATCATATCTCTCCGGTTCTGGCCTCCCTTCATTGGCTTCCCATAGAGTTTAGAATTAAGTTTAAAATCCTTCTTCTTACTTACAAAGCTCTAAACAATCAGGCTCCTTTTTATTTAAAAGATCTGATACTACCGTATTATCCTAACAAAGCATTACACTCCCAAAATGCAGGATTACTTGTAATACCTAGAATCTCCAAAAGTACAATGGGAGGCAGAGCCTTCAGTTATCAAGCTCCTCTCCTGTGGAACCAGCTGCCAATCTGGATTCGGGAGTCAGACTCGATTTCTGTTTTTAAGAATAGGGCTAAAACCTACCTTTTTGATATAGCCTACAATTAGGGAGGGATCATGTGTTTCCGAACCCTCCCTTAGTTATGCTGCTAATAGGTTTAGTCAGCTGGGGGACCTCCAGTAATGCACTGGGCCTCACTCCTTTCCTCACTCTCAATGAAATATTTTTTTTGCTGGTCATTAACATTTGTTTGTTCTCTCCCATAGATTGAGTCCCCATCGTGCTGTTTGCTCTCTACATGTCTGTTCTTTTCATCTTCTCTATCCCCTCACCCCCCAGCCAGTGGCAGCAGATGACTGCCCCTCCCTCAGCCTGGTTCTGCTGGAGGTTTCTTCCTGTTAAAAGGGAGTTTTTCCTCTCCACCGTCGCCAAGTGCTTACACACAGGGGATCGCCTGATTGCTGGGGTCTTTCTGCAACTGTGGGGGTTCCCCCTACAGTTGATAGTGCTATGAGATGACTGTTGTTGTGAAATGGAGCTATATAAATAAAGTTGAATTGAATTGAATTGAATTGAATTAAAACAGCAACTGCTACCACCAGTCAGCCCATAGTTGAAGATACATCTCCCAGCGACAACACTCCAGGTGATGCTCCAACTTTAAGGTCTAGCTTGGACCGGAATGCTAGCAGCGGTGTACTTGTGACTAGCCAAGTTGCTAGCATAGCCATGGACAGTGATGAGGAGTCAGATACAGGGCCTCCTGATGTGGGAAAGCATGTAGCCTCAGACAGAGAAAAAATCTCATCAAGAAGTTGTAAATAAGATGAGAGCTATATTTCTTTGGGGCTCACATCTATTAGTACTGGTGGATTTACTCGGTCACAGTGTGTTATGTTATGCATGGACCCGGCCGAGTCATGCCGAAGACCATATAAAAGTGGAACTTCCTGCCGCCCAGTTTGTTGCTCAGCAATAATGGATCGGAGGAGGGAAATGTGGTGGCGCCTTGCATGGCAGCGACCTCTCTGATTCTATATATGTGATTAACATTGTAGATAAGAGAAATGTAATTTTGTTCTACTGTACATGACGGACTGAATGACAATAAAGTTGGCTAATACCTTGGCCAAGGATGAGGCAAGATGAGTTAGCAAACACAGCTTTATTGAAGATGAAGGGCAGCAGCATACAGCGTGGTATGTAGTGTGGGCATCGGGCATAAGAGAGCCTAAGATGGTGGCCTGCCTATTATACATAGGGTAGTGACATGATGTGACAGGACATCCACATCACCACACTGCACTTCACAATAAAGTGCCCTTTATTTATATATAACATTTTCTCCCCCCTTTAGAAATGTCCAAAACCACACACACAATTGAAACCCCCTCAAATCTGGAACCTGAATCACGCACTAAAATAATGAAAACCAATGTACTAAACTGGCCTAACACATTCACACAAAATAACCTAAAATAGGGCTGACGGGTGGACTACCATGCAGCCCGCATAGCGGGGTGGATTATTCTGCCACCCATACTTAAAGAAAAAGTCCATCTATAAACTAAAATCACACGCTGTGCTCCTGAACTAAAAGAAAAACACATAAAATAACCCCATAACAAAACATGCATTTAAGAACAACAGAACTATAAACAACCCATTATTTACAACACAGTGTCTTGAATGGGAGAGGTATTATCAGCATGGGGAAAAACAGTTCAGTCAGGGAGCTTTGAGGCGGCCCCATGGCGACCTCCTCACTGGAGCCCTGAAGCAGCCCCCCCCCCCCCCCAGAGTTTTGAAACGGGCTCTTGGTGGCCTCCTCCCAGGAGCTTTCGGATCCCCAGGGACAATCTTCCTGACGCCGGGGCCTGGGTCCCACACTGCGGCAGCCGAGCTCCGTGGAGTCCCTCCATCCGGAGCCACCGCCCAGATGCACTGCAACTTGTTCATATGCGACAGTGAATCGTCTATCAGCCAAGCACACGCTGTTCCCAGCTTCTCCCTACTCCACAGCGGTGCCCATTGTTTTACTGGCTGCAGTCCAATCAGTTGCCTTTCCGCCCTCCCGCTGGCACAAACCCGAACACAGTCCATGACTTGTAACGGCGCTTTACCTGGTTTGATGTGCCACCGTGTGCTCACCAGCTCTGCACTTCCCTTCGGTCTGGCACCTTCGTTATACTGTGGCAGTTCAGCAGTCACCGTTGTTGCAGCGGACCTCTCACCCGTTGCTGGCTGAAACTCAACCTGAGCACTGAAGGCGTCCGGTGCTTCCACTGAGTCGTCCAAAGCACTCTGCTGCGCTGCACTGCGTCCGAGTTCGTCTGTTGTCACTGTGCGTTGTTGCCCCCTGCATGCTCGGGCTCCCCTTCCAGGCAGCTCTCTCCCTGAGAGTGCAGAGCGGACGTCCCGGTCTCGGCAATGTCCATAAAAACCTTGTCGTGTTGGTCTCACCTAACTCGGGCTCTCTCTCCTCCAACTCCGGTTCTGGCTGCGCAAGGGTTGAAGGAGATCACGGTTTCTGTCCTTCCTCCATGTTGTCTTCACAGCCTGTGCCATATCCACTCTCTACGTTACATTTACTGTCCACACTGTACTCTTTGGCTGCACCCACGTCTGCGAAGCCTGAGCAAACTGGGCCTGGGCTGCTGACCATTTGCCCGCCGACTGTGAAAGTAAACCCCAGCTCACTGAATAAATCCCACTCCATAACATTTCCACCCCAGCGTGTCACCTCTAACCGGAATGCTGGAATCACTTTTTCGCCATAATGCACTGCAAATGTGATGTTCCTGCCGGCACCAGAGCTCCCGTCGTCTGGTAATTCCACCGCATCAGGGCACCGGGGCTGAGCCTCCGAACCATGGCCTCACTCACTATGGACTGCGTGGCGGCGGTGGCTATCATCATGGGCACACTCACGCCCTCCAGCTTCACAATACGTTGCAGTCCTGACCAACCTTCGGGGCTCACAATGTTTATGCCATCTCCGTAGGGTGTGGGATTAGCTAGCTTAGCTTGTCGTTGATGGTTGCAGGTTTTCGCGCGCTGCGCCACATTTTCAGGCTTAGCAAAGTAGCTAGTTTGTATCTCAATAGCCTCTTCATAACAGTCCATTGGGCCAAGCATTTGAAAAACTCTCTGACCTTCTGAGCCTAGGAAATGGACAAGCAGCGCTCACTTCTTCACTCCATCCATCTTTCCCAGATCCAGAGCCGTGATGTAGGTTTCAAAAACCCCCAACCAATTGGGCCATAGCACCTGCGGCTCCCCGGGAAGCTCCAGAAAAGGCTTCAGTGGTGTAAAGCACGCCTCCATGAGTTAATCCTCAGTCGCCAAATGTTATGTATGGAAAATACCTTGGCCAAGGATGAGGCAAGATGAGTTAGCGAACACTGCTTTATTGAAGATGAAGGGCAGCAGCATACAGCATGGCACGTAGTGTGGGTATGAGGCATAAGACAGCCTAAGATGGTGGCCTGCCTATTATACACAGGGCAGTTCAGTGATGTGACAGGACATCCACGTCACCGCACTGCACTTCACAATAAAGTGAAGTGCGGTGACGTGGACGTGGATGTGGATATGTGCAGATGTACTGTCTCGGAACTCAATGAAACCTTCACTGTTGCGCAGACACTTAAAAACAAAACACGCTCACTTGAAAAATAAGCCACGGGAGGTTTTTGAGTGACAACTAAAAGGACTTTCTACTAGTAAGACTTGCATACAGGAGACAGATACCATTAATAGGAATGGGCTACAAGCATCATACATGGTGAGTTACCAAGTGGCTAAAACCAGCAAGCGGAGGGCAAGATGGCTGCAGCGTGAGTGAACGTGTCTCAGCTCATGTCTGCCTAATTTCATTTTTGAAGCTCCTGTTTCTGCTTTGCCTTCTTTAAAAGTTATGTTTTTGGCTTGTTGTATTGATTAAGAACTCCTATTAATCATTATTTGTCATTTGAGCTGAGTATAATTGGTTGGTCACCATAATGGAGGAGTCTCATATCTCTTTGAAATCTCTGGGTGAAGCCATTAACTAGATTAAGACTGATATGCTGGCTCATTTTGATGCTTAACTGGACCCTATTCAAATGAGCTTAAACAGCATTCACAACTCATTAACAATGCTGGGAGATCGTCACTTTGTTGGAGCAGCGTGTTTCTGCTAACGAAGACAATTTACAGGATTCAACTGTGCATAACTGTCCCAGTCGCTGTATGGCAACATAGCCCCTAGTGGTCAAGAGTGGTAAAGATTTTTTGTCAATAAAATAGTTCAGATTTCCAAGGCTATAACTTGAAAGTTGCAAGAGATAATGGCTTACTGTCAATTAGAAAGATGTAGAATATGATCCAAAGTTTCAGATAGGAATAAATTCATGCGTCTAATTTGCATAATGTCGCAGCAGCTATATAAATTACATAACTCAGTCAAAAGTGGACTTTGGACATATTTACACAAAGAATGGTTTGGTTTTTTTGACACCGTTTTATCTACAGGGGCATTTTATTATTTTATCTTCAAAGAATATGAACCACAACTTCAGTACAATGTAAAGAAACAAAGAAATTCATCACTTACTGTTGGCGGAGGGGGACTTGCTGGCTAGCATGGTCGCTGCGTTTTCGGCGATCGTGGTTGTTATTTTGCATTCTGTCGGTCATTTATGCTCTCTAGCACATCTACAAAGTCTTGTGATTATCCCACGTAAATTTCACTTGTATCCCGTGGCTATTTTCCGTGTACAAAGCCGTTTATGTGACGGGGTATGACGATCCATGGCGGCCATATTGGTCTTGTGAGCTCAGAGAAGGGAAAAGGAAGAATAATAATGAGGATTTCTTCTTCTGTGGTGTTTTCCGTGTCAGCCATGATTCCTCTAACGCGTGCCTGCCACCTTCTGAACTGGCAGATCAGTACAAATCAGTACAAATCCTCTGTACAGCCGGGGACGTCAGAGTGAGTTGACAGGCGCAGTTGCTGCGCTGTGCCACTGGGGGCGCGTGAAATCTGACAGTTAAAAGGTTAAACAACTGGAGAAGAACAACTCCTACCTCATGGATAAAGTTGATGACCTGGAGAACAGAAGTTGACGTTTTAATCTTCGCTTGGTTGGAATCAAAGAATCGTTGAAGGCAGCAAGTTAATCGCCTTCATGGCACGCCTAATTCCACAGCTGCTAGGAAGAGATCGTTTCCCCACTCCACCGAGCACTGAGTGGGCCCATCGATCTCCTACGACCCGACAGAAAGACAAAGTTACTCCAAGGTCCATCCTTATTAAACTTCTTAGCTTCCAGAAGAAGGCGAAAATTCTTCGTCTATCCCAAGAAAGGAAGAAGCTGGAGTACAATGGGAATCGGGTTTACATCTACCCGGATTTCAGTGCTGAACTGATCAGAAGGTGTCGAACTTTGATCTAGTTAAACGTAAGCGTTGTGAATTTAACATCATGTACTCTCTCCGTTATCCTTCTACACTCTGTGTTTCTGTTGATGGCAAAGAACAACGTTATAGCTGTCATAAAGATGCAGAAACTGCTTTTCTACCTTTGTCTTCCCCTAAGTGAAAAACGTTGTCTCCTCTGGTGGCCTGAGCTCCTTTGATTAGAATTAACTTAGTCTTGTCTTAATTATATCCGTATAATCATTGATTTAATCAGTTTTTCTTTATTTGGTACTTTTGTTTATTTTTCAATTTGATGCTGATTGGACAATTTTTTTCTTCCTGGTGTGATGGCTAAAATATAACTGACTATGATCATTACTGCCTCCTGGTGGCACCTGTATGAAGCTACTCATTATTTATTTTCTTTAAGAGCTTCAATTTATTTGAATTTATTTTTTTTTTCCTCTATAGACTGAGCATCACTCAGCCTCACCGACTTGTGGTCACAATAATGTGGCAACAATTGTTTTTTCACTGCTGTCTCCCTTTTGCAGGCCTTTTTGCTGTTTTTTCTTTATTGTTTGGATTTTTTGGGGAAGGGATCTGCCCTGGCTTTTTGAGGTTGTATTAATGTTCTCTTGTCTTTACGCTTGGATTTATGTCCTCCAATTTCAAATTTAGCACTGTCGAAGCAGGTTCTCCTGTTCGATTTCTTAGTTGGAATATTCGTGGAATGGGTAATCCAGTGAAGTGTTCTAAGGTTTTTACACACTTTAAGTGTCACAATCCTGATATAGTGTTTTCACAGGAGACTCATCTCAGACTTAAAGACCATCATAGGCTTTGTTCTTCTTGGATAGGTCAAATTTGCCACTCAAATTTTAATTCTAAGGCAAGAGGAGTGGCTATTCTGATTAATAAGGGCATACAGTTTACATCCACTGATGTTATCTCAGATAAAAATGGCAGATAATTATCATCACATGATTACTAATGCATGTTAAAGTTGTACTTGTCAATATTTATGGTCCTAATTTTTATTTATTTTTTTAAATTTATTTATTTTTGTTAATAGGCTCCTCAGCAGCATACCGCATTTGAATTCTCATCTTCTTATCCTAGGAAGTAACTTAAACTGTGTTATAGACCCGGTGCTAGATAGGTCCAGTGTTTGTACTGTATCTCAGTCTGCTATGGCTAGGTCATTCTCAGATTTTATGAACCAGAATGGTCTGGTTGACCCCTGGAGGTTCTGTAACCCTGGAACTAAAAAGTTCTCTTTTTTTTTTTCTCAGGTACACCAATCTTATTCTAGGATTGATTATTTTTTCATAGATAAAAGCCTTAACTCCCATGTTGTTTCAGCTGATTATTCAAGTATTCTAGTATCCGATCATGCTCCCTTGTTTCTGGATATTCAGTTCTTCATGTAAAGCTCACTCATATGTTTGGAAATTTAATTCTTTATTGCTATCAGACAAAATGTTTTGTGATTATATCTCTAAATCTATAGATGACTTTCTTTCTTTCAACCAGAAAGATTCAATTTCACACTCCCTTTTATGGGAGTCACTGAAAGCTTATCTAGGAGGTCAGATAATTTCTTATTCTTCTTTTAGTCAGAAAAAAGAGAACTCCAGGATAGCTGAACTTATAGCTAAAATGGCAGCTTTGGATCAGGTATTTGCAACAAACCCTTCTCCATCCTTGCATAAGAAACGTCTTGATGTTCAAGCTCAATTTGATCTAATTTCCACTACTGCAGCCGAACGTTTATTACTGCAAACATGAGGAACCTATTATGAGCACGGTGAAAAGGCTGGTAGACTATTGGCACATCAGTTAAAACGTCAGCCCAACTCTCGCATTATTTCCCAGAAGCTTCTCTTTCTTTAAATGAATTACAACAAGCAAATAAATCTATGCAGTCAAACAAAGCCCCTGGACCCGATGGTTTTCCAATTGAAATTTTCAGTGCTAAACTGTCCCCTTTACTTTTGTCAATGTTTAATGAATCATTGGAGAGGGGTTGTTTGCCCCCCACTTTAACTCAAGCTTCAATAACTCTTCTCTTAAAAAGTGGGAAAGATCTTTCTTCCTGTGCTTCCTATAGGCCCCTTTCTTTGTTAAATGCAGATGTAAAGATCCTAGCAAAAACTCTTGCTACTCGACTAGAGAAGATTCTACCTTGTATTGTTTCAGAGGAAGAAAATGGGTTCATCACATGTAACGGTGCTGAATATCGATTGGCCCTGTATGCAGATGATTTATTATTATACAGTATATCACAGACCCTACAACTTATCTCCCTGGAATTCTGTCAATATTTAAAAAAATTAGTTCATTTTCTGGATATAAGGTAAATCTTCAAAAGAGTGAATGTTTTCCTGTAAACAAGGCAGCTTTGCAACTTAAACAAGCTGACTTCCCTTTTAGCCTTGCCAGTTCTGGGTTCAAATATCTTGGAGTTAAGGTGACACGCACATATTCAGGTCTTTTTTCAGCTAATTTTGATCCTCTTTTGGCCAACTTAAAATCCAATTTGTCAAGGTGGAATAATCTGCCTCTGTCTCTGATTGGAAAGATAAATGTCATTAAAATGACTGTGTTGCCAAAATTTCTCTACCTATTCATGACATTACCCCTATTTTTGCCAAATCCCTTTTTTCTTTCCCTTGATAAAATGATTAGTTCATTTATTTGGGATTCGAAGCCTCCACGGATTTGAAAATCTCTACTACAAATATGTAAATTTAGTGGTGGTTTGGCTCTACCTAATTTTCAGTTTTATTATTGGGCTTCTAATATTTGTAAAATACATTGCTGGCTGGACTCCCCCTCCTTCTTGTGGTGCCTACTTGAGGCAGGATCATGTAGTCAGTCAACTTCCATTCCTGCTCTTGTCTACTCCTCACTCCCAAATAAATTATCTACATATGTTAAAAATCCTGTTTTGCTGAACTCTCTGAAAATCTGGTATCAGTTTAGGAAACATTTTAAATTTGCAGCACCATCTCTTTTAGGACCAATGTGTAAAATTCATCTGTGCCCTCTTTCTTATTTAGATTCTAGCTTCACGTTGTGGTTTAAAAGGGGTATTCAGTGTTTCCGGGATTTGTATAAAGATGGGACATTCAGCACTTATAATACACTGGTATTGTCATATAAACTACCTCCCAGTAATCTTTTTAGATTCTCTTCTCTTCCGTCTCAGAAACCATGGAAGGAACTGTTAACTTTTTCTATGCCTCATAGAGGAGCCATATCACAGATATATCATCGGATCCTAGATTTTAGCAATCATTCAAAAGTTAAGTCCAAGGCTGTGTGGGAAGGCGAACTAGGCCTCGCCCTTGATCAGGATTGGTGGGACGATATGTTAAGCAAAGTTAGTAAAGTCTCCTCCTGTGCTCGTCTTTCACTTATTCAACTTAAGGTAGTACATAAAGTTCATTATTCAAAGGCAAGACTCTCTGAGATTTACCCTGAAATGGAGGATAAATGTGAACGTTGTTCGAGTTCAGGTTGTCATCTAAGTCATTTGTTTTATTCTTGTTCTCATTTACATAATTTTTGGACTGATTATTTTAATACAATGTCAACGGTAATGGGACTTCATGTAGATCCCTGCCCCTTGATAGCCATCTTTGGAACTCCAGCTGTGTCTGCTCACTTGAACTCCACATAGAGAGGGATCATTGCCTTTACATCACTGTTGGCCAGGGGTCGGATCCTTCTCCAGTGGAAATCTCCTACTCCTCCAACTGTGTCGCAATGGATTAACAACATAATGTTTTTCCTTAAGCTAGAAAAGATTAAATACACCATGAAAGGATGTACTGCTGATTTCTACTGCAAATGGCAACCATTCCTTAATTTTTTTGTGAGTTTGAGAACACTGCAAGACTGAGTGCTTCTATGTACTGAATGATATTGTTGTATGAGCCAGGGCACAGGGTGGGCTGGGTGGGTGGGGGGAGTTGTTTGCTTTTGCGTTTTCATGTTTTTGTTATTGTTAAAGTTAAAAAAATTAATAAAAATATCTGGATAAAACCAACAAGCCACATACTATTGTGGAGGACTTGATTCTCCCTGCTGCAGTGGGTGAGTTTGTATTTCACTTTCAAGTGTTCATTATCAAATATGTTCTATGACTGTAATATGTTCCTTCTAGAAATGTTTGGTAGCTTTCATTTTTAAAATGTTAACTAACGTTGCTCTGTAAGAGATTTCAGTCGATGTGTCTTGGGGGGCTTACAGACACTTTTTTTTAAAGGGTGCAGGAGTAGGAGGTATGTGGCTGGGGGTCAAATGTCTAAAGAGGTATGAGACCATGAAAAGTTTGGGAACCACTGCTGTAGAGGAAGTAAATTTTATTTGCATCAGTTTTGAAAATGAGCATCAAATTATGGTTGAAAAACTGTTATGAGCCACAAGAGACAGTGTGACACATTTCTCCATCGAGTGTTAAACAGTCTGTGAGAATGTGATAGAGATACAGAGAGGGAGACTGATAGAGAGAGTCCATTTGGTGCCTGCCAAACACCACCTGAGCTCCGTATAAAGTAGGTTACAACATTACAGTAATCGCCCAAATTCTGGCAGCATACAATGATTGCCATTACTGAATGGGTAGATACAGTCATGTGAAAAAATTAGGACACCCCTTTAAATATTAATTTCTTTATTGAGAAATGTTCACGTATCTGTGTCTAACCTTGTTCTTGTTTTCAATTTGCATTTTTTAAAAATTTATTTTAGCCATTGTAAGTGGGAATGACTGTGGGGGTGTCCTAAAAAAGATGGGGGGTGTCCCAATTTATTCCTCACTATTTGTTTAGAATTACATTTTACAGAAAATCTGAAAAAAAGTCTTTAATTCATTTTTAATTGTTTAGTTGTATTATGGATAATATGCGGCATCACGACCATGCTGATTGGATAACACACAGCATCACGACCTGTCAGTCACCACAGTGTTCCCTGGACAAAACAAGGAAGTGAAAAAAGACAAATTTGAATAGAAAAAGATAATATTGAAGATTTAATGCTTTAAAAAGTTATACCATAAAGTTGCCGTGATTGCGTAGGTCTAAAGGATAATTCGCCATATGTGGAGAACATGAGGTGCCCAAGTAGACTGGGCAGAGCGTCTGCGGGGACCGGGCCTGACAAATCAACACAGAATATGCCGGGAGAAGCAGCGGCCAAACACGACCTGGCTCAAAGGCACGCTAACCGATGGCGATAAAAAAAAAAAAAAAGTTATTTTCAATAAAGTGAAAAAAAGATAATGCATGGAGTGTATGGAGTGTGCTTTTGCCCTGAGACTGATTTATTATGAAAAACAGCTGAGCTCTGTGGTTCGAGCGATCAGCTGATTGGATCCACCTCCTCCGGTGTTCTGACATTTTGGCATATCTATCAGAACAGCATGGACAGTTGATGGTACAGACTGCAAAGGTTAAAAAAAAAAAAAACATTGGGGGAAGGCCCTACAACCTTTGCTCCATGAATGGAGGGCATATCAACCATATGCTGGATACGTCGGCAAATTTTCAGCATGGGGCACATATTTTTTCCAGTTTATAAAATTTTTCACCAGGTCTGAGGTGTGTGCCAAAAAAACCCCTGCATTTTGGCTAACGTTTAGATGGTCAAAAATGCAATCGTTTAGGCGGAATAATAATAATAATAATGATAATAAAAATAATAATAAATAATCTTCTCGCATCAATAAAAAAACAAACCGCTTATAATAGAGTCACGGTGCTCACATTGTTAGTCTTTGCCAGTCACGCCCTCAAGGTTCAGATCATTATTTGGCCTCAGTATCACCCCAGTGTGACGATATAAGCACCGCCTCAATCTTAGCATTAACGTTTTAAAAAACCTTTTAATAACAAAATATTGCTAAAATATAAAATGATGCACTACAATGGGTCTCAAATATTTGTAAACGTGTCCTGTTATAGTACTGCATGAGTTTATTAATGATACACAGAAGAAATTCAATATTACACTGAACTCCATCACTGAACAGTGATATAAACTAAAATAATTATGATGACTGAACAACTCCCATTCCCCAAAGTGCAAGATACACTATTTATATGAATATAAATGATAAAAGATCACACAAATAAAGTCTAACATGTGATTGCTATGACATACAGGCTGCACTTCTTTGTATTCCACTTTCAAACACAGCCTACATTTGGGCCTGTAAAGCCTGACTGGGATACCTGTTTCCAGTGTTGGGAGTTACCACTACTTTTGCAGTAACATGCTGTGTAACAAATTACTGTTTAAAAATTCAGTAATGCGTTACAGTTACTGAAATTTGATCAGATGCGTTACTCGCGCTACTCATTTTATTAATATGGATAGATATTTTTAGCGCAAATAGACGATCATACAACTTGCAGTTACTAGACACCCTCCTCATCAGCTGCCAACTGGAGATGAATACACAGTTTTGGTAGACATTGGTGGGACTGCCATCCCCAGCGCCACCAGTAGCCTCAAGCCACTGGAGGCTGTCATGCCAAAGGCAAAGGCAAGCAAATAAATAAGCAAACAAATATAAACTGACCCTATCGTAACTGACGCAGCCATCACACAGTCTCCTCTGCGGGTCCGTTTCCTGTCCTGCCCCAGTTCACATCACAACCTGGTGAAGAAATGCCATGGCAGTGCCGACTTCTATCGAGCCCTGATCACCTGTTGTCCAAGCAGTAAGTAGACCCTAACAGCTCCTAACTCTGTGGTTCACCATGAGTATTTTTTGAGCAAGAAGCTCGCATTTTAATGTCAGCATTAAATGCATTTAACGTTTTCTTACGCACAGAGAAAAAGTGATTGATTTGTTGCCGTAAAGAACAGCTTCTAAGCGGTGAACTTTCATTTATCTGTGATTTCTATTTTAATTTATCTCATTCATTTACGTGCTGTTGTGATATGCAACTATTTCATGGAAATAAATCTTCTAAATATACATTTTTAATGGGCTGGTCCAGGGGTGTCAAAAACGGCCCAACAGGGGGTCCAAAATTTTCTCTGTGAATTCACAGCTTTATTTCTAGTAAATTTCTGACTTTCTACTGATTACAGTAGTTTGTGTAAATCTGAGACATTTTTTACTCTGTAAGATGAGACTTTTTTTCTTATCAGTTTCCTTCTTCTTTTTTCTGATGAGAACAAGGGGCCCTTGATCTTGCTGTGTGTGCAAGATGATTTAAGTATGCATTTAAAAGTAACATGAAAGTTACTTTTCCAAGTAACTAGTTACTTTAATCACACAGTAACTCAAAAGTAACAGTTACTTTTGAAAAGAAGTAACTAGTTACTATTTTTTAGTAACTTGCCCAACACTGCCTATTTCAGACAGGAATACTTGCGTTCTACGAGCAATGCACTAGTCATAATATAATTAAAATGACAAATGATTAGATTATAACTGTTACAACTGTCAATTAAAATAAGCAAAAATCCCAATGTATGCTGTTTTCTCATGTTCCCCTGTTAGTAGGAGATGCACAGTTTCAAAACACACCACTAAAATAGCATTAATAATACGTTTCTGACAACACACCACCTTTTTTTTGATCAGAAGCACATTGTCATAAAATGCACTAAAATACCAATGTGCTGAGACGGCACCAGTGCCATAGCTCTCTAAAAGAGTCTTCTCCTTGCAGCGCAAAGTGGGCACACAGTGCACAGATAATTAGGAGCATGAAAAACAAACAATGCACTGGCAGAAACTGACAAATCCAATGTCATAAAACTCCGTGGCTGCACGGTGACGCAGTGGTTTAGCACTGTGGCAGCACAGTTTTACCCTCGGCCGGGGGACCGCGGGGATCATGAGATCATGGGTTCGATCCCAGCCCCCGACCAACAGTGAGCTGTGTGGAGTTTGCATGTTCTCCCCGTGTTGCGCGGGTTTACTCCGGGATTTCTCCGGTTTCCTCCCGCACACCAAAAAAAAAACAAAAACAAACATGTAGGTTTAGGGTGCTCGCGCACGCAGCGACCAGCAGCCGGTGGCTTGTCACCAGACTGCAACCCAAGTCTACCTACGGGTACAAATAAGTAACAAAAAAAAAAAAAAAAACATGTTGTTAATCACTATAATAGGGCCCTTAATCTTTCCTCTTCAAATAGTTATCCATCGCTGTTTTTCATCCAGTCACCATGTCCTCCAGCATACAAGGTCATTAACCTCCGTAAAGGTCATTAACAAGGTCATTAACCTCCATAAAGCATATGAAGAAGAAGAAAGTAACCTGCATTATTCTTGTGCTCATACTGCCTTCTACTGACATGGATGAGCCACTACAGGCACACATGCACAACACAATTGCAATTTTTCGGACCAATAAAGGAGTGAAATTAGACAATTTTTTGAGGACCCCTGAATGGTCTCTCAAGGACCCCCTGGGGTCCTAGGAGTCCTGGTTGAAAAACATTACTCTATTGGACCAGTTTCATCACATTAGTGCTGTGAGTCACTCCTTTAGTTCTTGCACAGACTTTATAGTTTTGATCTTTCTGTCACCATGTTTATTACCACTGCCAAGGAGGTAATGAGATCGGGGCAGTTTGTTTATTTGTTTGTTCATCTTTTTGATGAAATTTTCACCAGGGGTGGCTCTTGGACTACAGATGAGCCCATTAGATTTTAGAGGTGATCCATGAGCGGATACCTCTGTCAAGAGCTTATCTTACAGATGGACAGACAGACAGAGGGATGGCTGGAGGGACAGATGAAAGGAAGGAAGGATGAAGCCTTGGCAGAGGTTTGCACTTTCTGAGTGCCCTTCTGTGCTCCTGAGTGAAGCAAACAACAAGTCATCCATTGATCATTTTGGAAAACACATTATTAGGACAAAAACTCATGATGCACAAAATAAAGACAACTATTTTGACCAAAATATGCAGGGATAGGCTGCAGTTCCCCTCTAAACAAGATATTCGGCTTTGAAAATGAATAAATTAATCTGTTTTAGTTCGAAAAAAAAACTTGTGCTTCTCCTACATCCCTTGACACAAATCAACATCGTTCTCCTGCCTTCACTTTCTTTTAATCTCCCATTTACATAGTTCCCCGCTGTTTGCTATTGCCTCACCTGGGCGTGGGTACCTGGTGACTCCCGGGGTGTGGGTCAGCTTTGTGGGGGTGTGCCTGCTCTGGTAGGGGACCATCCAGCCAGAAGAGGCGGTGCACGGTGCACTGGCCCTGGTTGCCCAGCTCCCCCCTTGCCCTCCCTCCTGGGGTGGGTGCCTGGTATCTTAGAGTGGTCTTTGTGACTAGAAAAGCGCTATATAAGTGCAGGTTAGTTAGTTAGTTAGTTAGTTAGTTATCCTGGGGTTTAGTGGCCTCAGGGCATCATGCTCTGCAGGGGTTGCGGGTTACCCGGGAGGTGTGTGTGTGTGAGTGTGTGTGTGTGTTGGGGGGGGTGTCTTGCTTGCTCACAGTCCTGGGGGGTCCCTCTCTCTTTTCTTTATATGTTTCCTGGCAAGCCACGCACACTCTCTTGTGTGTGCACACACGCACCGCACATGTCTATCTGTTCTCTTCCAGGTGCAAATATCAGGCCCGTCTGCAGATCTTCTCAAAAGCAGCAACTGTTTCTTGTGTTTTTTCCTCATTTGTTTTTCTTCACCCCCCCCCCCACTCCTTGACCCCCCACCTCTTCCAACTACTTCATATCCCTTCAATTCCCTCCTCCATTCCTCCCTGTCATTCCAGCATATAACAATATAAATAAAGTGTTAAAGGGCCTATATCATGCTATTTTAAGCCTTTCAGAGTAAACTATATGCATGTATGTGATAGTATATTACCTTTGGTACACTGGAGAATGAATTTCTTATGAAATATGAGTTATTTTCGCAAGCTACTTTTCCAACCCGGAAGTAAGATGCCTCTCCTTCTTGTGGCTGCCGCCCATTTCATGTCGATAATAAACTCCAACCATTTCTGACGAGTAGGCTCTTCTTTAGGAAGGCTGAACAAACTCCTAAATCTCTCACAGCCAAAGACACATTTACGCCACTTAGAAGACATTGTCTTACGTAGAAAAGCAAACAGTTGTTGTCACTGAGCAGATTAGGTGTGAGAGGAACTACTTCTTCACAGCGTCAATGCTAAAGTGAAAGAGTTTTGCCGATCACCGCTCCATTAGCTGCACGGAGAAAATGGGTGTATGCGTTAGCCTGGGGGCAGTGCTGGCAGCACAGGCACTTCCTGGAGTGGGCGGCTCACCCACGTTCATACAGGTATGAACGTGGGGACCCAATCATTATCAGGGACAAGGTGGAGCAGCATCTCAGAGAGCAGGGTTGAGGAGGAATACTTAGAGATGCGTGAATGGAGCAAAGTACCACTTTGGGGGTGTTTCTGGTGAGGAATTAACATTATAACATGCTTAAAAGCTCAAAAAAGTCGATTTTGCATGATATAGGCCCTTTAAAGTTTTTGTATAGCTAGAGGAGTCTATAAATACTAGCTATATACAACATATATCAGATATGAGCAAAGCTCCTTTTGGCAAAGCAAATCTGTTTGGCACAGTAAGGTAAGCAGATATATCTTCTGCTTGTCAAGGTGCTAGACAGGACAGGTAAAAAAAAATCAAAACAACTTTATGGTTTCTCCTAGCTGATGCTGAATCATTTTTCTTATGCTCTCTCTATTTCCAAGCACTGGTTCTTACAACTCTCTAACACATCTCTGCAGACTGAGCATCATGAGTGAGAATAAATGTGCCATGGGATGAATAAATGTGAAAGGGAAGCAGAGGTTAAGAAATGGTGATATTATATAGCACCAGAATTTGGATGAGACATGCAGTTATGAATAACTGCAGATCATAACAATATACTGTAGCTACACAAAACTTGTCTTAGTAAAAAGGCTGTAGTGCTAATGACTGCATTTGAGTGGAAAAGAGAGCCATCTGTAGTTCATTATCATGTTGACTGGACTAATTATCTCTCCATATTTAATCGACTGAGTAATCAAGTGATGGTGTTGATAGATTTGAAAAACAAAAACAGATCTGATGAGAGGGAGAGACTAATTTGTACTGACCTAAAATAGTGTCTTTCAACCGGGGTATCCATGAGAGATCATTCAGGATGCCATGGGAAATTGTCTAATTTTACTTAATTGGTCCAGAAATTGCATAATTTTCCTTTGTTGCATGTTGGTGCCTGTAATGGCTCTTCCATGACTGTGGGTGGTGGTATGAATGTACAATAATCTTTCATCTTCTTCTTTATCTTGATGAAAAATTCACCCTGCAGAGAGGAAGTGTTACCTTCAAAACTTCTGCAGCTGCTTTATACGATCTGTGGAAAACCCCCCAAAATTTTGTCATGTGTGTGTCAAGGTTGGTGCCCGAGCTGAGCAGAAGGCAGGACTCAAGAGCGTGGCAAGCGTTTGACATTGTATTAGAAAACATAAAATAACTCAGCTCGTGGGCTGAAACAAAACAACAATGTGGCAAGGCAGACAACACTCACAGGCTAAGGTATCCAGGCAGACAGAAGCTTGTTGTTTGTGCAAATAATGACGAGGACACAGCGCCCAGGTAAGGGGTGGCATTCCTTAAATAGAGCAGCACTAATCAAACCGGATGCAAACCGCAAAGCTTCTAAGAAGCTATGAAAAAATCCGGAAAAAAACACACACATCAACTCAAACCCAAGATCAAAACAAAGAACATAAACGTGACTATAATAATGACAAACAAAACAATGGAAAACTAAGGCAAGGATAATAAAACATAACCATAACCATGATAATAAATAATAAATACAGAAGATCCCAAAACATAAACTCAAAGCAAGGATATGGGTTGATGACAAGAAACACAAATTACAAATCAAGGTGAGGACATGGGGCCCAGCCCACAACCTGACAGTGTGAGTTCACAACATCATCTGTAGGAGCTGGTTAAAATATCACCACCTCTTCCAGAAACTGCATCCTAACGTCAGCTGTTTTCAAGCACTAAACACGTGGTGGTCAATAATTAAATAATGAAAGAAAATTTGACAAAAATATGCCATAAAGCTTTCTTTAAGACACCTGTGAGCTGTTAACATGTGGACAAAGTGCAGCCAATGACCCCTTTAAACAAAGAGCACTTATGATGAACAAACTGATTCCCACATTCTCTTTTTAAAGTAGGGTTATTAAAAGGGAGTCCACCAGAGAGGCTGTCGACTTTTTAGAGTACAGTATGTAATCTATTTTTTTATTTCACTTTTTTCTACATTTTGCACAAGAAAGCAATGGGTCCCAAATTGTTTATAATGTGTACAATTAATTTTGTAAATGCATGATTTGTAAAACTTGAAGGATTTAGTCACAGCAAAATAGATTGAATTTATTTACTCAATTTAATATCTATGCATTAATGCTTGGTTCAAAATATCACCAGTCAAATAACACACACATCACAATTTAGTCTTCTTTTCTTCAGCTTGGTCAACAGTGTGCAGCTGTTGCAGCACTTGTTTTAAAAATATCTTCAGTATAATACCTTTTGAGGTAACAGTAAAGTGACAATAAATGACTTCTGACCTTAGATTAAAACTGTTATTTGATGTATTGTAATATCATGCACGCTGCAGCCCATAACACATCTATATGCCTTTTATCTAAAGCTTCACAGTTACAGCCTGACATATTTGTATTTGCTCCTGTATCATGCATTCCAAAATACATGAATACATATATGGGCCACATCACAAGGCATACATGCATTTCCATCTGCTTGTGTGTTGTTTCTGCATGTGGCCATACCTGCATGTCTACATGGACTATGGAGCAACGCCAGCTGTGGGGCTTTTTCTGAACATTGAGTAGGCAGATGGTGGGGTGGGGTGGGGTGGGGGGGGGGTGAAGGAGAGGCAGAAGGAGGCCTTAAAGCATGCTGTACATCCAGATTGAGCCATACAGCAGTGTGTGGATGGAGGTATTATGAAAGCTGTCAGCCAGCAAGTAAGTAAGCAAGATAACACTACCCGTGGGACCACCAGGAAGTTATCAGAAGTGTTCAGATTTGCAGCTGTGACATATACTGCTGTATGATTTATCATGCTGCATCTGCAGGTGTGCATGACTGTGTATGCCATATTTAAAATGTACATCATATGCATTGTGTTATAAAGCAAGAATCCAGTCAGTAATTCAACTCATGAGAACGTGATACTCTCATTTGCAGTAAACATCTTTCAGCAAAAAAGAGAAGACTGACTGAGACCTGTATGCTAATGTAATAGAAGTTAAACTGTACAAGAGGAATGAGCATAGTAACTGTAAAGAACCTGCGTTATGCTGTAATATAGCCCCCACAATGAGACCTTCCATCAAGAGCTTTGATAGAAAAACAAGCTCCATGCTTTCAGCTCTGTTTGTACCACAACGGTTCCTCTCTTGTTATGACAAATGCACACACAACTCTTATTTTTTCTACTGAGGCCAATCTGCATCACGTTAGATATTTAAAATGCGAATTACGCACACTCACAGAGACAAGCTGGGCCTCCATTTGCAAACATTGGCGTCACTGCAATTGGTCATGAGGAAAAAGGCACTGATGAGACGGTGTTTGGTTTTTAAGCCCGCTGACGGCGATTATGGTTCAATCATGTATGACTAAAAAACAGGGACAATATGAACTGTCTGTACATTACAGGCACAGCTGAATAGCTGCAGAGGGACACATGGGGCAAACCCTGTGTCTGCCTACTTTGACTCAGAGTTGCTGTGTGGGCAAAAGATCCTCACATCTCAGGCCTGAATCATTCTGCCAAAGTCGCCATTCTATTTGTGTCACGTACTGCCTTCCTGCTCAGTAGTAGAGGCTTGACTTTTTCCAAAGCTTTGTGATCCCAACATGTTAGGGAAACAAAGGCAATCTGCATAAACTAAGGTCCATAACAGGTCTCTTTTTGGCAGAGACTTGAGTAGACCTCAGATCTGCTGTCCTATAATTTTTCCCCTCAGTAACCTTGTGACTATCAATCCAAGCTGATATCCATCTTCCTAAAACAGAGATGCGCCTGCCCCTCATACATACACAATTCAATTTTCCTTCAATTTTCAGAGCCCCACTGACATTTCGACTAACTGTCAATCACTAAACTGGACAGGCATTTTGCAAAAATGACATTGTTGTCAGTACTGGCAGCAATTCCAAGGGCAAACCAAGGACCTATTGTACCGTAATAAAATGATAAGAATGAAAATTGATTTGTTTCTGCAAACTGTTTAAAGAGATCAGACTTATTGTGACTCGTACATAGTGCCTTTACTTGATTTTTTACTGTTTTAGACACCATCAGAAAGTCAACCCCTGCATTAGAGCAATACAATTTTGGAGTTCATTAAAATCCATATTTCCTAAAAGACTGCTCCTTTTTAATTTCCCCAGATCTAAACTGTGGACCGAGCTGACTCAGAGCCTGGAGGCACAACAAAACAAACACCGAATGAGTTTCTTTCTGTGAAACTGCACCCACACAGAGGCATGCTGACACACAAGATAAAGGATGGGCAGCTGTGATGAGATCTGGTATTAATTTTCATGAGATTCTAGAACAAGGGTTGGCAACCAACGGCTCTGGAGCTGCATGTGGGTCTTCAGCCCCATTGTTGTGACTCTCTGCAGTTACATCTCAAAATGAAATTGAAATAATGAAGGTCATGTTAATTATTTTATTTTTCAAATTATTGTGTATTAGATACATTTTTTCACCTGAAGCACATGCTTTTGTAAATGTAATAAATATATATTAGTGGTGTTGGGTGATTACATTTTTTTGATTGCAATTAATCATTTGAAGCAGTGAGTTAATCACAATTAACACGATTAACCACATGCTTTTCCATTCAAATACAGTGTACCTTTAGTTGGTAATTTTTCAAGTTTCTCATACTGTTACAAACATGGGAGTGGACAAATATGCTTTCTTTCTTCACCTGCAGGTTTATTAAAGCTCTCAACATATCAAAAATGACAAAAACTATCCAGAATATTCTCCAGAAAATCCTCAAAAGTACTACTGCCTGTGCAAACAACAGAATGGCAGGGATCAGTAACATCACTACAACAATATTTACAATACTGATACAACTCAGCATCCAACTCCATTCCCATAGCAAACATCCACCACTTTCAAGCAGCTGAACACAAAACAATGGACCCCGTGTGTCAAACAACTGTCTCACCACAATCACGTCACCAACTGCACCACAAAAACAGGGCATGGGAGTGAGTGGACATTACTTACACAGCTTGAGAATTACAGAATTTTAGACTGCCACTCACCAGGCGGACTGTCTGTCTGTGTCGGCTGCTAGCAGCTGGTTACATCCGTTGCATATTGCTGATTAAACTGCTAGCCAGCTAGCCAGCTTCCAAAGAAGAACAATCAAAATCTAGGCAAAGTTTTGGAGGAGGCTATAACAATTATCCAGGTGAGAGCACCCACAGATAATATTGTAAACTTAAATATGACAGCATTTTGGGGATTTGGCGATCCAGCTTGTTTGACTTTGCAGTGTGTATATGGCACAGAGCGGCTTCTGTACGGAGTGCGGCTAGGCCAAAAAAGTACTGTTTGTACTTTCTGCCATTAACCACAATCACAAAATTTGTTGCTGTTAATGGGGGATAAGTGTTAAACGGCAATTAACGTCATAACGCCGACACCACTAATGTAGAGTAGACGAAGGGGTACTGAAAAGTTCATAGTGGTCAGATTTGACCAAATGTGGTTTATTTTTCAACCGCAGGGATCCAAGCACTGCAACTCCGATGGAAGATGTGTGTGGACTGAAGGGGAGACTATGTTGAAAAATAAACCACATTTGGTCAAATTTGACCACTATGAACTTTTCAGCCAATGAGCTTTTCAGCACCCCCCCCCCCCCGCTTCCGTATATATATTAAATGTTTTATTATGGTGTCAACTAAAATATGCACCACTTCCACCCCAACTTAATAGCAGGCTCATACGCACAGAGAGGCACACCATCCTCACCAGATGGCTGCTGATCCTCCCCACCCTCGGTAAGATACAGATAAATCGAGAATAAGAAAAATCACCAAGAAAAATAGAAAGACAATCTTTTCCAGAACACAGCCTTTTACAAAATACAAAAAAGTGGGAGATGAGTGAAAAAGAGTGATTTCACAGCTTCTGTATCTCAGACTGACAGATACAGACTAGCTGGAAAAGTTTCACTTCATGGTGGATAAGACAAGTCACCTAAATTCACTGAGTAAACATCTGCAAGGTAAGGGTAGTACAGTTGGTTATGTATTATGTTCACACAGGATAGTTGATTGCTGTGCATGACTAAAGATTTTAAAAAGAAAAACAGACATCACCCTGAAATTACTGAATACCCTACAAATTGGTCTTTTTTTTAAACTAATTTCTCTTTTTGTGAGAGCCTAAAACTGTTTGCTATGGTTTATTTTTTTCAAAATGGGCTATTTTCCCCAAATATGAGGATTTAAATGTCGGCCTGTATGTTTGGTTCTCAGTTAAAGGTGCAGTGTGTAATATTTTTGGCAATCTAAATGATGAAATTTTATGCAGCATAAAATTATTATTTAGTTTTCATTGTTATTTTATCATTTTAAGTAAAAGTTGTGTTTTTCGTATTGTAAGATTACTGTTTTACACACAGGAAGAGGGTCTGTCTCCTTGTAGGCAGCCATCTTGGATCACCATAATGTCTTTCCAAGTTTTTATGCATAAATCTATCAACACAAAAGACTTTCGTAGGTTATTTTAAATGTTTAACTAGAGGGCACTCAGACAGCACATACGTCCGTCCGCCAAGGTTCCGTTCCTCCCTCCCTTTGTCCTCCCCTCCGTCCCTTTGTCCGTCCATATCACTATCCATCTGTACACTACGAGATAGGGCCTTGGTGAAGGTATGCACTCACAGATCACCTCCAACAGCTAATGAGCTCATCTTTGGGCCAAGGGCCACCTCTGGTGAAAATGTCATCCAAACCCATCTATGAGTTTTTGTGTGATCCTGATAACAGACAGAGAAACTGCAGCAAAAACAATATGACTACATTATAATAACAAGACTGTCATAATTGTATTGACCATACTGTACATTAAGGGCGGACAATTCAACCTTAAATCAGCATCATGGTTTATTGAATCATGAACCAATCATTGAACCAACAAACAAACCAACCAGCATCGGCAAATTCAACCTTACGTAAATCAACATCATGGATTACTGAATCTTTCAGGTCATTTTTTGGGTTTTTTCCCCTCCTCTCTTCTTCCTTAAAGTTTACTGACAAGGTTCATAAATATCAAGCAATATTACACAACAGTGCGGTATAGGGCTGTCGCGGTAGAGGAATTTCCCCTGCGGTGATGGTAGATAGCCCAACACCACGGTATTTGGTATTATTGCAAATGTTTTTAGGACCATGTGGTCTCGTAGTTTAAACAGGGTTCATAACGTGGCAAACGATGGAAGCTATGAGAAACTCGCTGCAGCTCCACTCTCAATTTTGCGTGGATAACAATTGTGCGGAGCTCCGGTCTTACTAGGCATGAACTGCTGATTCTGTAAAAAAAAAAACAAACAATCATTTTCATAAAGCAGTGGCGGACTCCAGTATTTCAACTACGATGTGTGTGGACTGGAGACTGCAGCAACATTCAGCTTATTTAAACAGGACAGTCTCCGTACAGGACCCTGTATGGCTCCTGTCTCCGTGATTTTTGGATTTTTGCCGCTGTCCGAAAAATCCCGTTCAAACAAGCAATGCACTACGCAGTAGTTGTTTCGTTGTCGGAGCTCAATTGTCAGCGTCATACACACTCTGCTCAGAAGGAAATAACATGCTTTTGCTCCTTTCAGTGCTCACTGTCATGACTGTATTTAGTAAGGAGTCCAAACGCTTCTACCATTGACTACCTGCTGGAGTCCGTATGAAGACAGGGTGCCCTACACGGTACTGACATCGCCAACACCCAGTGCTATGGAAGCTTCTACAGCACCTGCCACTGCTGGTGCTGCCACTGTCAGTACCAGATGCAAACGTGCTGTTGGCAATAAAAATACACTTAATAATTTATTTATTAATCAATAGGGCACATAAGTGAACAACAAGATTTAGCCAAACACACAAAAAAAGTGAACACCGCGGTTGTTTAAACATTGTCCAGTGCTGAAGTTTACTGTGTTTACATACTGTGTGGGTCATGTGGCTTGCATCCTTGTCTACTGGCCGGAGTTATGTCCACATACACTCCAAGCCCCGTCTTAAACCGCACACTTTGCTTGCTTTTTCTTGCCATCTTCAGATGAAATAATGTTAATCATCACATATATGATTATTGACAGGATGCTAAATTTGCACATTTTTCATTTGCACATTGTACACAGTCTCACCCCGTCTCACGTCCATATCATCTCTGTTGCTAAATTATCATTGTATAAATTGTAGAATTTGGATTAAACTAAATGGAACACCTGAGCAAGCAAAAAGTATAATGATCAGAGATGCTACTGACTTAGATAAATACAGATGAACACTGACTATGAAACACAGAGTGAGGAAACTCAAACTCTAAAAATATGCCACTATGCTGAACATAAACCACAAGAGATGGAGAATGATATTGATCCTGATAACCACTTTTTCAATAATATTCATAACCACTGTGAATATTACACTGAAAAGCAATTCAAAAGTCAAGTGCAATTAGATGGTAAACTGTCAATAATACACTTCAATAGCAGAAGTCTTAACAAAAACTTCTCACAGATTCAGGACTATTTAAAACAGCTAAACAGAAAATTCACAGCTATCGCAGTCTCTGAAACCTGGCTTAATGCAGACCAGGCTCCCCTGATGGCAATAGAGGGATATCAGATGTTTAACATTAACAGATCTCAAAAAAAGGGTGGTGGTGTTGCACTGTATATTGATGACCTATATAGATGTAAGCTTGTAAATGAAATGTCCTTAGCACTACCAGGGATTCTAGAATGTGTTACTGTTGAGATTGACCTAGACAAAACAAAAAATCTAATCATAAGCTGCATATACAGAACGCCGGGAACTTGCATTGAGACATTCAGAGATAAATTAGTCGAGCTGTACAATAATATTACTAGTAAGAAAATGGTAGCAATTTGTGGAGATTTCAATATTGACCTACTTAATCCACATCAACAAAATGTAGTTACAGAGTTCATGAACTCTATGTACAGCATGAGTCTATATCCCACAATAACACATCCCAGTAGAATCACAGCTCACTCTGCTACACTTATTGACAACCTGTTTGTCAATGTTCTCGACAAGAAAATAGAAAGTGGATTATTGATAAATGATATAAGCGACCACTTGCCAATCTTTGCACTTATCCATGGCCACACGGGGCCCAACCCAGAAAAAATCTCAAAATCGTTCAGACACAAATCACCAAACGCAATCAGTTCTTTTAAAGAGGACTTGCTGAAGCAAGACTGGACAGAAGTCTATGTATCAGATGTAAATGAAGCCTATGACACATTTACAAACATTGTAACCACTCTTTATGAAAAAAACTGCCCATTAGTTAAAAAAAAGCTTAAACACAAATTTACTGACAAACCATGGCTAACCAAAGGACTACAAAAGGCGTGTAAAAAGAAAAATTTATTATATAAAGCTTTCATAAAGAAAAGGACAAAAGAAGCAGAGCAGCGGTATAAAACATACAAAAATAAGTTAACATATATAATAAGATGTAGTAAAAGAGACTATTACAGTAAAGAACTGGAAAAAAACAAAGACAATATTAAAAATACATGGACAATAATCAACAGTATCCTTGGAAATAAAAGCAGAAATACCAGCTACCCAACTAACACTCCAAAAAATAATAAATCGACTCCGAATGTGAATATAGCTTCACCTGCAGATGAATTTAATAATTTTTTTGTTAACATTGGACCTAAACTGGCCCGAGAAATACCCACTACGGTGCCAACAGGTGATTCAATATGCAATAACACTGCTGTAAAAGACACCATCTTCATAAAGAACACAGACGAAAGAGAGGTCATTGAAATTGTTAAATCGTTCAAAAGTAAAACATCTACTGACTGCGATGGTATTGATATGCTACTAGTCAAAACTGTTATCGAATGCATAGTGAAACCACTGACGTATATCTGTAACCTGTCTCTCCAATCAGGTATATTTCCCAATGCAATGAAAATAGCTAAAGTAATTCCAATTTACAAGACAGGCGACAGAGGGGAACTCTCCAACTACAGACCAATTTCACTATTACCGCAATTTTCCAAGATACTTGAAAAAATATTCTATGAGAGAATTGACAACTTCATACTGAAGAATGATTTATTGTGTGAGCAGCAATATGGGTTCAGACACAAAAGGACAACAGCATATGCCTTAATGGAATTTACAGAAAAAATATCAACAGCCATTGAAAATAAAGAGTATTCAGTTGGAGTATTTCTGGATCTTAAAAAAGCATTTGATACAGTAGATCACAATCTATTATTAAAGAAACTACAAAATTGTGGTATCAGAGGGGTAGCACTGTCCTGGTTAAGAAGTTACTTAAAGAATAGATATCAGTTTGTATGTGTTAACAACAAAAACTCAGAGCTACTGAAGGTCACCTGTGGAGTCCCACAGGGTTCAGTTTTGGGACCATTATTATTCAATATGTATATAAATGATATATGTAAAGTTTCAGAAAAAATGGACTTAATATTGTTTGCTGATGACACTAACCTGCTATGCAGTGGAAACAACTTGGAACAACTTCTGGATACACTCGGAAAGGAATTAGGAAAGCTGAAACTGTGGTTTGATTCAAACAAATTAACGCTCAATTTAAGCAAGACAAAATTTATAGTCTTTAACAACCATCACAACTACCCAGTACCCAAACTCAGTGTAAATGGTGTAGAGATTGAAAGGGTATCCGAAACTAAATTCCTTGGAGTAATAATTGATAACAAACTGTGTTGGAAGCCACATATTAATTATATAAAAGGTAAAGTATCCAAATCAATTGCAATATTACACAGAGTGAAAAATTTGCTGAATCAACCCACACTATACACCTTGTATCATTCATTAATACTCCCATACATGACATATTGTAATGAAGTATGGGGAAATACATATAAAACAAACATATATCCACTCTTTATGCTTCAAAAGAGAGCTATTAGAATAATCAACAAAGCAGCTTACAGGGAACCAACAAACCCACTTTTTCTTAAACAAAAAACTCTCAAGTTGAAAGATCTGATCGACTTTAAAACCGCAATAATAATGTTCAAAGTGAAGAATCTATCACTGCCCGCAAATATCCAAAAGTTGTTCCAAACAAGGGAGAAACGATATCACTTCAGAGGAACATGTATATTTCAAAAGCCTACAGTGAGAACAACTACCAAGCAACACTGTATTTCAGTGCAAGGTGTCAGATTATGGAACGATTTTGGACCTGAATTAAAATCATGTACAAAGCTTGGACAATTTAAACAAAAACTAAAGGAAGAAATACTCCAAACATATTTACAAGACGACATGTAAACTCACATAAGGATTGACATTTCCAGCCTGTGTTGTGTTATAGCTTAGTTTTTCTTTTTTCTCTGTGACACTATGTCTTAGATTTGTTTTTGAATAGTAACCGCTTAACTTAGACTAGCTCAGTTTTCTTTTTCTCTCAGTCATATTTTGTCTTAGCCTTGTTTTAAATTGTAATCGCTCTTGTCTTGTTTTCTCTTTTTTCTCCTTTGAATTCTTGGATGGAATATGGGTGGGCAATATAAGCTGCGGCTTCAGCCATCACCCATTTCGGATAACTCACGTGGAATTGTATAGTAGAAGGAGTCTTTGTCTAATTTGACCTTGTTGTTATATTATACAGTTTCTTTTAACCTGTAATGTACTATCCGAAATAAATTCATTCATTCATTGTACAGTCTACTGGGTATTATAAGGGCACACAGCTTTACACAGAGGAATTCTCACACTGGATGCTAATTTGTACATTGTTCATTTGCACATTGTACATAGTCTCATGCCATCTCATGTTCATATCATCTCTGACAGGTTATAGTCACCCTGTGAATTTTTATTCTTCTTGTTTCCTCTAGCTTTAACTGCTTTAACTGTCCTAATTGCTTTTAATGTGTATTTATTAGTATTAGTATTTAGTATTAAGGTGTGTTTATTACCTTTATTAGTATTAGTATTGATGTGTATTTATTACCTTGGCATTCGTTGCGGACAGCAGAGTAAGAATTTCATTGCTCAGGAAGTGTTGTATTTCTTAACTGTGCACATGATAATAAAGCCTTTGAATCCTTGAATTTTGAATCTTGAATATGTGGATGGAGACCACATTCCTTTTCGTTCCAAGCCATTTTACTTTTTCTGCAGTGTTTGTCGGTAAGACTGTAACTCCACATGTAATGTAACTCTGCGGACACATTTTAAAGGGGTAGTACATGAAAAGTGCAATATTAATATATAAAATAATTTTCAAAAAATTCCTGGATCCAGATCGTGATTCGGATAACTTTAATTTTGTGATCTCAAAAAGTGTCCCTACTGTCTACCAGCCAGTATGTGGAAAAATGATCCAACGGAGTGGCCAGAAACAATATTTATTGATATTTACAACTACCAGATAGATGCAGCTTCACTGTGCATTGGTGAAACACTCTAATAATAGAAAATAAATTGTACCTGTTGTGGAAATCCCCCCAAAACCATCATGTTTAGGTTTGCAAAATTTATCCACTGGAGCTCACAGGACAAACAACTTCCTGTTTGTTTACACTTGTTCGCCCTTCTTAATCCCGACACTTCGTTACATCTCTACAGAGCTTTGGTTCATTTGTCAGCAGGTGAGTGTCAGTCTCATTTTTACACTATCAATCAATCAATCAATCAATCAATCAATCAACTTTATTTATAAAGCACTTTAAAAGCAACACTCGCTACACAAAGTGCTGTAGTTTAATTGCAGTGCGATACGTTTGCTCTGAGGCTGATTAGTGGCACAAATTGGAATGAATATTCCTACCAAGCCAACAGGTTTTATGCTAATGCTATTCTAGCTATTAACTCCCTCGGATGCAAATTTGGGTATTTTTCACATGTTCTCATTAACTTTACGTGTAGGTATGTTACTTTTAATGGTAAATAAAAGTCATAGTTTGGTAAACAGATATACCTGTTATATAGTGCTCAGAACAGACAGAAACATGGGTCACATCATCCCTCAGCCTCCATATTTCATTATGAAAAGGCATTCTCCTTCGGTAATCTCTGCTGGCCGATGGGAATCTAAAAAACTTGTACTTCTGATTGACATCATCATCTTTGATAAGATGGTGATGGCTACATGAGCCAATTGTGCTCCATTTTGGCATTTTCTTTGTTTGAATTTAGCTAACATTTCCATTGAAGTACATTGAGAACGTCGTTTGTTTATACCTTGCTCTGCCGCTAAGGCTCGTTCACGGCAATCGTTGACGTAAGCGTAGGCAGCCCTACATTTGCATTTTGATATCTGACAGTTAGATTACACTAGATTACACACTGACTGCATACATATGCATATAAGCATAAAACATTTTTTCAGAAGTCTGGCTTTTTCATTTGTTGCAACACAAAGTTCAATCAGTTTTCTTCACTGTTGTAGTATGAATTCATAAATGCTACATAAACTATGTTTTTTTTGTATATTCATTATATCTAAAACTTTATAAGTAACATAATCTTTATTTTAATGGTCAAATAGCTGTTGCAGCTCTCAACTAATTCCATTTTAGTCACTGAGGGGCAAAATGGCTGTTTGCTTGGTAAAGGTTGCAGAACCCTGTTCAAGAATATATAATTACCTTAAAGTGCTGTTACACTGGCCTTGCTTTGCAAACAGAATAATACAATAAGGATGCAAAATCTCACTGACAGTCCAACCGACCCAGACTGTTTGGTGGTAAAAATACGACTGAAAAAAATACATAAGTAGAGGACACTCAAGAGAGCACATACCTCCACCAAGGTTCCGTCTCTCAATCTTTCCCTTTATCTGTTTGTACCTCTGACCATTCATATACTGTGAGACAGGGCCTTGATGGAGGCATGTGCTCATGAATCTAGTAGGTCCATGGGTAGCTCAAGAGCCACCTCTGGTGAAAACTTCATCAAAATCCCTCCAGATGTTTTTGTATAATCCTGCTAACACTTTACAAGAAGATAGGGTCTTGGCTGAGGTATGTACTTTCAGATCACCTCCAAAATGTAATGGGTTCATCTTTAGGCCAAAGGCCACCTCTGGTGAAAATTTCATTAAAATCTGTAGAGTAGTTTTTGTGTAATCCTGCTAACAGACAAACCCCAATTACATTACCTCCTTGGTGGAGGTAAAAATATTGACTAAAAAACTTGTGTCTGCAAATATTTATTCTCCTTGATATGAGACACTGATATAACAGTATTATGATGCAGTGGTAAAAAAGCACTACGAGACCACAAACCTAATTTTTCTCCCCCAAATTTTCTTTTCATATTTCTCCGAACATCCTGTTAGCTGTCAGGCAGCAGGCTTCATGGTAACCATCAAAAAATCAAAAGTGTTCATTCTCCCCTTAGGAATTTTTTGTTTTTTTTTAAGTTGCTGTAGCTGATTGTGATTCAAATCACCCTCAAAATTCAACTGACTAACTTTTCCTGAAAATTTTCCTGACTTTTTGAGTTGTGGACTTCGGCTCCCAGAAGAGCCTTATCCTGCCAGTCAACGCAGACAGGGTGGCAGGCGGCAGCGGCCCCGAGCTCACGGCTGCCAACGGAGTCACCATCAGGACATTTACGAGTGGACACTGACGATATGCTTACACGGACGCAACTTTCAGTGGGACTTTGTGGTAGCTGCATGTTCTGGCCCCATTTTAGGCGCAGATTTTTTATGTGCTCATGGGTTGTTAGTTGATGTTGCTAATAGGAGATTAGTGGATGCTGTATCTTTTACCTCACTGCCCTGCACAGCTCGGGGAGCTGGGTCGACAACACTGGCTAATGTTATAGCTACAGGGGGTAAGTACCAACATTTACTCACACAGTTCACAGCACTCACAGTCCTCACTTTTTCGGCTATGGTAACAAAACACGGGGTCAAACACTTTATAACAACAAAAGGCCCACTGGTGTTTGCGCAACCTTGGTGTTTGGATGCAGCTAAACTGGCCAGCATGCAAGAGGAGTTTGCCAATTTAGAGCAATTGGGCATCATCAGGCACTCCACAGCCCACAGGCATCCCCGCTACACATGGTGCCTAAAGCCAACGGGTCGTGGCGACCGTGCGGCAATTTCCAGCGCTTGAATAATGTCATGGAACATGATCGTTTTCCTGTTCCGCACATCCAGGATTTTTCCGTGCACCTGGCCAGGGCACATGTTTTTTTCACATTCCAAAAACAGCGGTAATAACTTCTTTCGGCCTTTTTGAGTTTTTATGCATGCCGTTCGGATTAAAAGGCGTGGCACAGACTTTCCAGAGGATGATGGATGCAGTGCTTTGCGACTTGTCATTTTTGTCTACTTAGACAACATTCTGGTAGCTAGCGCGTCCGAGGAGGAGCATATTGCCCATCTCAAGACAGTTTTCCAGAGGTTGCAGGCGCACGGGCTGATAGTTAACCCAGCAAAGTACCAGTTCGGTATGCCAGAGATTGATTGTTTGGGCCACCGCATTTCGTCGGAGGGCGTGATTTTGTTACCGGATAAGGTGCGCGCGGTGTCAGACTTTCTGCATCCGCAGACCATGAGAGCACTAGAGGAGTTTTTGGGAATGGTTAATTTTTATAACCGTTTCCTTCCCCGGGCAGCTCAGCTGATGCAGCCGTTGTATGCTGCACTTAAAAAAAAGAAGCCCACGGAAACCATCGACTGGACTCCCGAGCGAGTGCTGGCTTTTACAAATGCCAAAACAGTGCTGGCGGATGCCGCGTTGCTAGCCCACCCAGATCCGTCTGCATGGATAGCGCTCACTACGGATGTGTCTGATGTTGCCATTGAGGCAGTGGTGGAGCAGTATGTCTCAGGTTGGTGGCAGCCGCTTGCATTTTTCAGCCGAACTTTGCATGACAACGAATGCAAATACAACACGTTCGATGGAGAATTGCTGGCTGTCCACTTGGCGATGTGCCATTTCCAGTTTTGGCTAGAGGGGCGCGAGTTCACTGCATTTGTGGACCATGAGCCGCTGACATACGCAATGTCCAAGGTCTCGGAACCATGGTCAGCCCGGCAGCAACGGCATTTGGCGACGATTTTGGAGTTTACTACCAACATTCAACATGTCACCGGTAAACTCAAAGTCGTGGCCGATTGTCTGTCGCCCGCGTTATTCTCCCCGGTCTACATGGGAATAGATTTCCCTGCGATGGCTGAGAAGCAAGCCGGGGATGTGGACATTTGCACGCTCCAGTCTGTGCCTACTGGGTTAAGGCTGGAGAGCAGGGTGGTGTAAGAAGGGTGCCCTCCCTTGCTCTGCAACATCTCCACCGGCCACCCGCGCCCGGTGGTTCCAAGCTCTTGGCAGTGTCACATTTTTGAGTCGGTCCACTCCCTTTCGCATCCGGGAGTGCGCTCTTCGGTGAAGCTAGTGGAGGTGAAATTCATCTGGCCGCGCTTGCGCAAGGATGTGACAGAGTGGGCTGCAGCTTGTGTCACGTGCCAGCGGGCCGAAGTGCACAAGCACACCACAGCCCCCCTCGAGCCCTTCCAAATCCCGGCCAGGAGGTTCGACCAAGTCACCGTGAATTTGGTTGGACCCCTCTCGCCATCGCAAGGTTTCACGCACCTTTTAACAATCGTGGCCCGCACCACGTGCTGGCCTGAAGTGGTCTCGCTGGCTTCTACCACATCCACAGAAGTGGCTCATGCTTTTTTGTCGGCTTGGTTGCATGGTTCGGATCCCTGTTGGACATCACTAACGACAGGGGTCCACAACTCATTGTGGAACTCTGGTCCGCAATGGCCCAGAGCCTGGGGGTCAAAATTCACCGTACTACCTCATACAACCCCCAGTTTAATGGGTTATGTGAGCGTTTTCATAGGTCGATTAAAGCGGCACTCAGAGCTTCGCTCATGGATGCAAATTGGGTCGACTGCCTGCCCTGGGTTCTTTTAGGGTTGCGCTCCACACCTAAGGAGGATTTGGCAGCCTCCCTGGCAGAACTCGTTTTTTCTCAGCTGCTGCAGATCCCCGGAGAGTTTTTACCGGAAAACCCTGCACCCAGGACTGATCCGTCTGCGCAATTTTTGCACAGTTCGGAGGCTTTTAATGTACTGGGCCCAGCCCACCATTGTTTTCCCCACACATTTGTCCCAAAAAGCTTGCAGAACGTCAGTTTTGTTTTTGTCAGGCACAATGCACACCGGACCCTGCTGCGCCCACCGTTTGGGGTGTTGGAACCTGTGGCGAAGCATTTTGTGTTAGACTTGGGGGGACGTAGGGAGGCCATCTGCATCGACAGGCTGAAGCCCGCTTTTGTGTTTGCATACGAGCAGGTGGTGTTGGCCCAAGCTCCCCGGTGTGGACACCCACTGTTGGTGGCTCCGCAAGTTGATGATCCTTCGGCAGGGACCTGCACTCATGAAGCTGATGTGTTTTCTCCACCTCCCTTTTTCCCTCCACAGACTGACATGCCCTCCTGTACACCCCGCCAGCAGGGCGGTTCAACTGGATCAGCAATCCCCCGCTACAGCTGCTATGGGTGCCAGCTCAAGCCCAAAGGACGGGGAAGGGGGGGGGGGGGGTAGTGCCCTTTCTGGGTGTTCGGGGGAGAAGGGGGGGTGGCTGTGTCGGGGTATGGTGTGGGACTTCTCCACCCAGAGAAGAAGGCAGCTGGGGAAGGGAGGAACGATGGACTGAAAGAGGAGGTGTCACCGGGGGTATCAGACGGGACAGTAAGAACTATGCGCCCCCCAGGGAGAGCAGTAAATGCCGGAGCCGCTGGAAGAAGAAGGGTGTGAGAGCGGCGCCAGCGTTATGTCATGTTAATGTATCACACAGGCTTTGTTCTAAACACAATGTATGATGGTCAGAAGTTCTGGGTCTCAATGCATGGTATTAAAGATATAAGACAAAGAATAAAGTTTCTGTGTCGTCCAGCTTGTTGCCTCGCCCGCTTCCGTTCTCCATAGTATGGGTTTTAAAAGACATACACACCCATCAGACTCACAATCAGATGAACTTAAATTTTAAGATTCAAATGTTTCCAGCGGCATGTAGTGACATCACATTAATATAATGTGACTGGAGCTCAGCCACTTAAAGTGATGACTCTGCAGTGTGCATAATCAAAATGTACAAATTAGAAGAAGATATGCATGCCAGAGTAATGCCTATGAAATAAAACTTAGCAGAACTAATTGTCTGCCATCCAAAAACATGTCTGACTGCTGCCCCTCTGCTGTAAAGAGCGTACAAAGTTAATTTGTTCCTCTGTGATGAGACTTACTGGTGCTCTGCCACAGGGACAAAAAGACTGGGACAAACTGAGCCAGCAGCTTACTCAAAGATACTGTTTCTAAATTGTCTTGTCATCAGAAAAGTGATGGCTCAAATCACTGATGCTGTGGGGAGAATGAAACAGAGGAACTCCACTAAGATGCTTCTGTATAATGTGTAAATACTAACGTACACAAATTAAAAATTGATTTTGTTTTCCTTAATTGTTCACACCCAGCTGAGCACTGATTGAAGAAAAACGTATTCATTCATTCAGACTTGCATTTCCAATTGACTCCATAAGGCCATTAGATGCATTAATTAATACTTCAGTCAACAATGATTAATGCACAACGGCACAAACACACCCACTGAAACTCCCACATGCTGGCTGAAGGATGTCCAACTTCACAAGCAAAGATAACATTTCAGTTTCATTTTTGTCCCAATCTCAGAAAATCAAATTAAAAGAGATCACAAACTAATCATGGTACAGAAAAATTAAAAAAAAGTACTTTCACTGCAATGTTGATTTTGTGAATTAAACCATTAAACCAAGTAAAATTTTCATTAAAATTTAAAGTTCACAAGTAAACCAAATGCAAATGCCAAAAAACCAACAAAAAAATAGTTTTTTTATGCATTTTCATCCCTTTATTCAATCATAGTTGATAATAATCCCAATAGCTATACTTTAGGCTTACCATGAGAAATTTGTATTTTAATTGAAAACAGGAACAGTTCTTACTCTGTACAGACATAATATTAAAAATCTGTTATTTTTATTAAGACAGCATCACTATTGTTTTGTTTCAGCAAGGATCTGTCTGTGCATTAGAGACTGTCAGCATATCTGAGAATAACAGCAGGAGGAGAATCAAACCACCCGACTTTATTTACTATTCAGAGGCCTAATTTATGCTTTAGTCTGTTAGGAAACCGTGTCAATCCAATGTCTGTCTAACAATGAGTCCATGCATTTTATTAATAATTGAAACAGATAAGTTTGTCTTTCATGTGCCAGTTATGGTCAAACTATTTCAACCCAGCATGCTAATGAATGGTGATCCTTCTGCAAAACAACAATAATGATGTTGTCTTAATAAAAATAGGTGTCATTTAGAGTGCTAAATAAAAATATTCAGCAAATTAGAAGATTAGTTTTAACCACTTGCGCTCCGTTGTTCCGTGGGCGGGCAAGTCTCTGCGTCCTATGACGCACGAGGGCGCACGAGGGCGCACGAGAGCGCCCTCGTGCGCGCTTGGACGCATGACGCATGATGGTGGTGATGGTGATGTAGTGGCGTCCAAGCGCCACTCAAAAAAAAACTGCAGAGACAGCCGCGAACAGATTAGTTCATCTGATTGACCTCTCATTCGACTAATAAGAGCCTTGAATTGGGTTTCTGAAACCTTGAGGAGCCAATGAATGAAAATCTAGGAAGGAGGACCCGCCTACTGTGAACGCAGGAGCCAATTGAAGCACAGAAATTCAGGCTGGGTGAAGCGATATTTACTGTCGCAGCAGATGAAAACAAAGGACGCTGGACGAATCTACTACAGACCCAGGCTCACCCAGCAGCATGGAGAACACCCACAAGTGGGACCTGCACTCATTCCAGCAGAATAGACGGAGGCCGACGACAAAAGTCGTAAATCATTCGCCAAAACGGCAATAATGGAATTATGTTGATCGGGATCCACGAGCGGAGCAGCGTCGCGTTGGGGGAAGAGATGTTCGCCACGACTCTGCTGCTTTGAAGAGATAAGGTGTTATAAGCTAAATTATTATTTATCCCTGAAAACTGTAATCCAAAAATGACTTTTGACCGATCGGTAAATTACAACTGTACTGCGCACGAATTACGAAGTGCGTGCGCCGCGATAAACGGTTCATTTGCCGTGTTCGGACCATGAACCACGTTCACGGTCCGAACGCCCCCCGGTCCGCGGGGGGAAGCATATCAGTCTATTCCATCATGTAGCGATGGCCCTCTTCTGTAGCGAGGGGGGGGGGGGGCGTTCACGGTCCGTTCACGGTTCCCCCCCACACACACACACACAGTAGCGGGGGGGGGGGCCGCTGTGAAAACATGCAAGGAGTGTAATCCGTCTGTAGCGAGGGCCGAAGTCGGTCCTTGGTAGCGGGGGGGGGGGGACGACCCCCCGCCCACACACACACACACAGACACAGCCCTGAGTGTGACCTTTCATTAGAGCCTAAAATGAAGATTCTACATTGAATTATTCAAAAGTTACAGACGTTTTTCCAAACTGTGCCATTTGGCACAATTTGGCACAGTTCCAAAACGCCTGGGAACAGCCTGAGAACAAAGCTGTGTAAAATATTCATTTTTTGTGGTATTGTTACCAAATTTGGATCTCAGCTGGATAACACTTGGTTCTACATTTCTGTTGCATTTTCCAGCCGGATCGGACAGCTGTGTGTTATTTACAAGCATTTGTATCCAAAAAAACACTGTGTCCAATTTTTTTTTCTTCAAGTTCAGTATGTTTAGATGACTGTAACTCAGTGGCCGGAGCACGTAGAGAGATTATGTTTTTTTTTGCCAAAAAATTCAAAGTGTTTTCTTTTAAATGAGACCAACCCCATGAAGATGCTGCAAAGGGTTGAATAACAGCTTTCGATTTACTTTGGGCACATTATTTTTTGGCATTTTTAGGAAAATTGCCCGGAGTGCAAGTGGTTAAAGAATACTGATATGAATGTATGCTGCTGAAACCATAGAGATTAAGGGTGCTTCCACACCTAGAATCCATTTCAGTCCAGACTTTCACGCTATTCATTTTGATCCTCACCAATACACTCCTGATCAAAACCTTATGACCGGGGGAAAAAATTATAAATATTTGCATTTCACACTGGTGGATGGTAACCAGGTTGAAAGTAGAACTTCATAATGCAAAAAGAAGAAACAGGAGCAAGAGACAGAAAATAGCTGCAGTCAGCATCAGTAAGGGCTTTAATTTGGGACAGGGATCAAGTGTCTTCATGGACATGGACAGCCCCTCAGATCCTCCAGCTAAGCTCTTTCGGATCCTCCTGCATGTTGCCCTGATCTAAATCCCATTGGGAATGTTTGGGGATGGATGGCAAGGTAGGTTTACAAAAATGAACATCAGTTCCAGACCGTTGATGCCCTGCATGAATCCAACTTCACCACATGGAGCAATGTTCCCACCAGCCTCCTGGGCCCCCTTCCCCATCCCCTTTCCCTTCCCAGTACAAGCTATAATTTAGATGTTGTATTTTGGGCTAAATCAGGTCTGTCGGTCCAAGCCTTAATTTAGCCCACAAATCTTCTTCTTCTTTTGGCTGCTTCCTTTAGGGGTCACCACAGCAGATCATCTGCCTCCTCTAACCTTATCCCTTGCATCTTCTGTAACACCAACCCTCTCCATGTCCTCCTTCACTACATCCATGAATCTTCTCTGTGGTCTTCCTCTTTTTCTCCTGCCAGGAAACTCCATCTTCAACATCCTTTGTCCAATATAGCCACTATCCCTCCTCTGCACATGTCCAAACCATCTCAGCCTTGCCTGTCTTACTTTATCTCCAAACTCCTCAACCTGAGCTGTCCCTCTGATATACTCATTTCTAATCCTGTCTCTCCTAGTCACTCCTGTTAGGTCTATAACCAGTATTCCAACAACAAGGCCAGAGATGCAATAGAACGTGACTTTATTAAGTGACTCACAGTATTACAAGGCGCTCCCGTACAGGCAGAGGCGAAGGTCAAAAGAGACCGTGCCTCTTCCGTATCAGCCCTTTATACTCAGGGTGGCAGCGGAACTGGAAATGTGGAGCCAATACCCACATCCCACAATAATACGTCTTATTACATAAAAATCCCCCCCACTTAAAAAAGTCCAAAATGCATGCACACTAATTAGACACTCCCAAATTTAGTACCTGAGTCACACTCTAATGGTAAACAGATAAAGCAGGCCTATCCACGCACACAAACAACTAAAACTAGAGGGGGACAGGTGGACTGTCGTCGCACCTCCACACGGCCAGACGGATTATTCTGCCGTCTCTGATAATAAAAGTCCATGAAATAAAATATAGCTATGTTCCTATTATAGCATAAAACAACCCCATAAACTTATATACGTATAGGTAAACCTTAATTCAACAGTCAGCTAACATGCACATTCATGCCCTGCTACCATCATTCCCAATAATACCACCCCAACCCGGGCAAACCCCACAGTAATACACACCCCAAACATGGTGACACACACATTACTTGAGTTTTTTTGTTTTTTGTTTTTTTTAAACATGGGCACTTGATGTAGCAGTTCTGCATGAGAAACATATTAACTACATAGCCCGGGCAATCACATCTAACCCAATTCATCACCCCTTGCTACCATACAGTCTCGATGGAGAGGCCACCTCCCGGGGGACTCGTCTGGCAGGTCCCGCCCAGAGCTCCTTCGTCTCTTCGCCCGTGGAGATGAGCCATGTCAGAGCCCCGACAACTCCTTCTCCCCAATGGCGCACCGCAGTTCATTGGGGTGTCTCCATGAGTCATCTGACAGCCGAAGGTACCCGTCCTCCCGAACAGCTACTACCTTCAGCCACCCCTGGTCCTCCTGTCATTTCCTTTTCCCATGGACTCCTCTCAGCCGAGCCTCCTCTCTGGATCGGACCATATCATCGATTCCCAAAGGAGCTCGACTCTGCTTCGAATGTCCACGATGTCTCAACCAGGCCTCCTCACTGGGTCGCGCCACACTGGCGACCCCCTGTGAAGCCCAACTTGGCCTCCAGTGTTTCTGTGTGGCACGTCTGTTCCCCGTGCCAGCCGGTCCTGCCCTGCTCTCTTTCATTTTGAACGCTAGCGAAGCCGTCGCAGCCCCTTGCTTCTCGGTATCTCCAAGCCAAACTCTGGAAGCAGAGGGAGCCGTCCTCACAGCTCCACCTACCATCACGGGCGTTCCACCGTGCCGCCCAGTTCCCTCACCTAGGGTAACTTTGGCCTTGGCACCGGAACCCTCCTGCAATGGCCCTGGGTGGTATTGGTCCTGTCCATCTCCCAGAATACTAGGCCATGTATCGTCCCAAACCGAATCGTCCACCACTTGTGGAATCAGCCGGTCCCACAAACCACAGCCCGACCACTCCTCTCCGCTGCTGCTGGCAATTGAGAAGCCCAGTCCATAAAAAAGGTCGCAGCCCATCACGTTTGACCCATTCGCGGTCACCACGAACTGCAGGCTGGACACCACCACTGACTTGTATCTCACCATCAGCTCCAGCAAACCCACAATTGACAGTCTATTACGCGATACCCACACAATGGCATCGACAGACCTCTCACATGATGGTAGGGGAAAAAAACTCCTCACAGTAGGCCAGTTCAACACGGACCTCACCACGCCCATGTCCACCAATAACGGCACTTCCTCGCCGTCCAACGTAACTGTTAAATACATACGGCCTTCTGTGCTCGGGGAGACAGTGTGGATAACCGTAGGAGTCGTGGCAGGGTAATCCATTTCACATCGCCGTTCACCTCACTCAAATTTTTTACAGACCCTGGCGGAATGATGTAGCTGTCTGCACTTGCCACAGCGTTTGCCTTTTGCCGGACACTCTCTCGCCTTGCACCAGTGCTTGGTAGACCCGCAGCCAAAACATTTTGGCGATCCCGGGGTGGACCTTATTTTTAAAGCAGTAGCGTATTCTTCTCTGTCTTCCACCCTGTCATCGCTAACCGGGTCTACAGCCTGCGCCACTGATTGTGAGTCGGGTTGCCCCAACGTTGTTCTCTCACCGAGGTCTCGTGACAGTTTATCCGCTGCTTCAAACTGTTGAGCTATCTCCACAGCCTTGGCCAACGTCAGTTCACCGGAATGTGTAAGGAGTCTTGACCGTGCCACCGCACACAGCGTATGCTCTGCCAACTGATCACGGACCATTTCCTCTTCCCAAACTGGCAACACCCAGCCAGCTGGCGCAGGTCTGCAACATACCGCTGCACTGACTCTCCAGTTCGCTGGTGGCACTGTCGGAACTGAATCCTCTGGATGATGACGTTCTCAGGAGCGTGAAAGTAGTGTGCTATTAGCCCAACCACGTCCTCAAAACTGTCGCTTACACCCAATGTGCTGAGAATGCATTGTCCCTCCATGCCAAGATTATGGACTAGAATCGTTCAAGCATGCAATTTCTCCAATTCACTGAAATTCAATGCCACCAGAATTTTCAAATGCGGCAAACCACCTCTCCCACGGTACCGGCGGCTTGCAGGGAAACTCCAGAAATGGCTGAATGGCTGAAATACCTTTATCCATGTTTTTATCCTCATCGCCAAATGTTACAGTATGTCCATAACCAGTATTCCAATAATGAGGCTGGAGGTGCAATAGAACATGACTTTATTAAGTGACTCACAGTATTAAAAGGCGCTCCCGTACAGGCAGAGGCGAAGGTCAAAAGAGACTGTGCCTCTTCTGCATCAGGCCTTTATACTCAGGGTGGCCGCGGAACCAGAAAGGTGGAGCCACCACCCACATCACACAATAATATGTCTTATTATTACATAACAACTCCCAGTGAGAATCTTAGCATTTTCAACTGTGCCAGCTCCAGCGCCACCCCCTGTCTTTTTGTCAGTGCTACCGTCTCCAAACCATACATCATAGCAGGACTCACTACCGTCTTGTGAATCTTCCCTTTCACTCTTGCTGCTATCTTTCTGTCACAAATCCCCCCTGACAATCGTCTCCACTCACCCCACCCTGCCTGCACTCTCTTCTTCACCTCTCTTGTGCATTTTCCATTGCTTTGGATGGTTGACCCCAGGTATTGAAACTCATATACCTTCACTACCTCTAGTCCTTGCATCTTCACCATTACACCTGCCTCGTTCTCATTCACACTCATGTATTCTGTCTTGCTTCTATTGACTTTCATTCCTGTTCTCATTTTAGAACACAAATAGACATTGAAAACTGGGCTGTGTTTAGTTCATCTAATACAGACCATATTTAACCAGTAAACAGTTGTTGAAAACTGGGCTGTGCCTGACCATATTAACCAAAAAAATAGTCCAATAATTGGGCTGTTTAGGCCACAGGATTTGGCCCAAATTTATCTTCCAAATATTTTTTGGCATTTCGTGATGATGGTGGTCTGTCTCTCAAAAGTCAAATACACTTTTACAACCATTTGGACTCTTTGTTAAAAGTGCTTTAAAAAATGCATTTTTAACAGCCTTTTTTTTTTGTTCGACATTTGGCATAATGTTTGTTACGTATTATCTGAAATAATCTAAAACCAGAGCTATTCACTTAAAAAGCACTATTTGAATACAAGTGTGGTTTACAAATTTCTCTGTGATGTTTTTTGATGTTCACACCTTGAGCTCCATTAAGCATGGTCTACCTTGGTTAGTATTTGGATGGGAGACTGCCTCAGAATACTAGGTGCTGTGATGGACTGGTGATCTGTCCAGAATGTAACTTGCCTCTTGCCCAAAGATGCTGGTATAGGTGCACCTCACAAAAAACACTCATCCAACCCAAAAAGGATCAGATGATATTGGTTACTATATGATGACTTTTTTAAACAACCTTAAAAAGGTGGCTTTTCATCTTAATTTTTCAACCAAATTTAGACCAGTTAACCTAACCTGCATGTCTTTGGCCTGTGGGAGGAAACTGGAGTAAACACATGCAGACACTGGGAGAACATGCAAACTCCACACAGAACGGTCACCGATGGTCAAGGGTGGAATCGATCTCGTGACCTTCGTATGGTGCTGCCACAGCGCTAATCACTGTGCCACCGAGCTGCCAATTTAAATGATAATTTTCCACATAAATAACGGTATAGGTTGTTGTCTAACTGTTAAGGTATTAGGTTGTAAAAATGCATAAGTTAAAAACTACAAACACAGATGGAGGGCGCTTATGTCATCTTTTCAAAGCACATTTTCCAGCTCTCAAAATACAAAGCAATATATTTGTGTTGTTTTTTCTCCTATTTGGATCCTTCTTTCATCGGCCAGGAAACAGGAGGTGAGGTTTAAGTAATCTTCTACCATGATTGTATTTGGTGATGTGGGATGGTGGGAGTTGTTGTCCGCTAATCGATTTCACAATACCTAAATATCACTCTGTTATTATACGACAGCCGACATGGCTGTTGGTTCTAAACATTCCAATTATAACTAAATGTAATGTGTGAATACTTTAAAGTAGAATAACACTACATATAGCTCTTTAAAGGTGGTACATTCTTCCCCAATTTCAGCTTCATTATATGGAGGAAGCCATGGAAGGCAATGAATAGATACCATCACCATGCTTTGGTGGAGCTAAAGGCAGTCATCTTTTGGGAGGTTACTCTGTAGTTTGTCTCTAAATTTTTATTTTACACAAGCATAACCAAACTGTCAGTGATGGGGTAGTTCATTCCAGCCTGATGAAATCACCCCAAGAGTGCTCAAATCTGACCATTGACTCGACCTTAAGTACAGCCTAGATTCGGACCCATCTAGGATGTGCTTAAGGTCAAGGTCAGTGGCCTAGAATGAGTATTTTTTTTCATGAAATCATAAATGCCCAAATCTCCTGATCGTTGGTGTTACATCTAAAAATAACGGAGAGTCAGGAGGATGCTGGAAGGAACATTCTCTTTATTCAAGTCAAGTTCACTTATATTTATATCCTCAGCTGTAGCCCGCCTGATATCACTCCGCCCCACCCTGGCCAGGCTACGGCAGCCCCCAAGGCCCAATTCTACTATGTCACCCCACCCTTCGAAAAATCAAGAACACCAACGAAACATGCAAACATAAAAAAAAAAACAACGTCGACACATCAGACCAATGAGTCCAACCATGTCAAACCCCCAGTCTATTCCTCACACGATAGAACTGTTCTCAACCACACTGGTAACAAAATCATCCAAGTACTTGGGTCGCCGACGCTCTCTAGCCGGGCATCCCTCACGGGGACACTCTGCCACCAGCACCTTCAACTCCGGTTGAGGGTCGGCCTCAGTCCGACCCCTCCAGTCCCAACTGTCACTCAAACTGTCCAAGGTGGGGTCACTCGCCACCTCTGGTGGGGACCTCCGCAGCCTACTTGCATGCCATCGGGACCCATCGTCCAGTTCAAAAGTGTCAGGTCCTCTTTGCCTCACAATCGTACGCGGTCCAACCCACAGCGGTTGAAGCTTGTGGGCGCGGACAGGGTGCATAATTCAGACCCGATCCGCTACTTCCAGACCATGCCCTCTTGCTCGATGTTTCCTGTCAAACAATTCCTTCATCCGCCATTGACGTTCCATGACCCGGCACCTCAGCGCCCCCGAGTCCTCATTGCACTCTCCCTGTGCCAGCCCCAGTCATCTCACCCGAAGCGGCAACTCCCGTCCCAGCATCAGTACCGCCAGAGAGCGGCCTGTCGTGGCATGCACCGATGCACTATAATGGAGCAGGGTGTTGTGCAGAGCGTTGGCGAACGTAAACCCATCTGCCAAGTGAACCTTCAGACCATTCTTAAGAGTCCTGTTTATCCTTTCAACCCCCACCCCCACCCCCCGTTACCCTGCAAGTGATACACCACCGTCTTGATGTGCTCAACCCCTCTGGCTCTCAAGAACTCCTCAAAAGCCCCTGAAATGAACTGCGGGCCATTGTCAGTGATGACTGAAGTCGGAGTCCCCCATCTGGCAAACAACGTCGACAGGAAACCCGTGATCACCTCAGTTGTCACCGAGCCAGTCGGAAGCACCTCCGGCCACTTAGAGCTTAGAGAACAGGTCATACACTACCACAAAGAACCTGCTACCGGGGGGGCTGCGTGCAGTTCACCGCAGATGTCCAATTCAGTGTGCTCCCAGGGTCCAGCAGGGAACGTCACCGGCCGCAGGGGAGACGGTGGAGGTCTCCCAGTCTTCCCGCTCTCCAGGCATGGCACACAGTTCTTGACCATTGTTTCTATGTCCTTGTCAATCCATGGCCACCAAACAGTGTCCCCGCTACGCGTTTTACCTTGACCACCCCAAGATGGCTCTCATGTAGTATGTCCAGCACTCGACCTCTCAGAGCCGCCGGGATGATGGCACAATGACCTCTAGCCACGCATACCTCGTCCCAGCAGCTAAGCTCATCCCTAAAGCAATGAAACAGGGACAGCTCTCCCAACACTCCTCTCATCACCTGATCACTCTCCAAAACTTCTCTAAGTTCTTGAGGAGACACAATGTCCCGGAGTGCCCCATGCAGGGCATGGTTCAGTTCCATCTCAACTGAGTCCACCGCCCCCACATCTGATACCAAAGCACACGTCGGGGCCCTAGACAGAAGGTCCGCTACGATGTTGTCCTTGCCTGGAGTGTATTTCATCTCAAAATTGTAAGCCCTTAGTCGCTCGGACCATCTGTGGATCCTTAGTGGCCTGTGGCCCAACCCCGAAGTCTCCAGCAGAGTTGTTAGTGCTCAATGAGCCGTTCTCAATGTGAAACACCGCCCGCAGATGTATATATGCCACTTCTCACAGGCCCAAACACAGGCCAGTGCCTCCCTTTCACCAACAGCGTACTTCCTCTAAGCCTCTGACAGAGATCTCGACGCAAAAGCAACTGGATGCTCCATACCATCCTGCAACTGCGACATCACTGCCCCCGGGGCGGAACCAAATGCCTCACAGGTCACTATCGTAGGGCAGTCCAGGTCAAAATGAGTCAAAACCGGAGGTGAGGTGAGCTGCCGCTTTAGCTTTTCCACTGCCGCTGAGCAGGCCGGGGTTCAGACCCAAGGTGCGTCCTGCTTCAGCAATGCCCTGAGTGGCTCAATTGTCTCCGAGTACCTGGGAATAAACCGTCCATAAAAGTTCATCCCCAGGAACGAAGAGGTCTTGGCCGGCAAGGAGGGGTCCACGAGGCGGAGCACCGCGTCCACGTTCGAACCCAGTGGCTTCAACCCATCTCCGGACAGCCGGAACCCTACAAAATCCACTGCCTCCACCGCCAGGACACATTTTTCGCCGTTTAGCGTGATCCTGTGTTCCTGCAGCATCTCCAAGACTCTTTCCAACCTCTTGTCATGTTCTTCACTCGATGCCCCATGCACCACGATGTCGTCTAGGTACATGACTACTCCCTTTAGGCTGGCTAGCATGGTTGCCATAACCTTTTGGAAGCAGCTCGGTGCCGAGCTCAGCCCAAAAGGCATCCTGGTATAACGAAACACCCCCATGTGAGTCACAAAGGCCGTCAGGTTCCTGCTGTCCGGGTGTAGCGGCACCTGCAGGTAACCCTGCCGCAGATCCAGTTTTGAGAATATCTTCGCCCCACTGAACGTCGCTGTGAATTCCTCCACAGTGGGCAGCGGATACTTATCCGAGACAACAGCCTTATTCACAGCCCTGAGGTCAATGCAAGGTCTGATGCCCCCATCCTTCTTTTTGGCCACCACCAGATTTGAAATCCACGGGGAAGCGTCAGCCCTTTCGGTGACCCCTGACTCCAGCAGTCTGGTTAATTCCGCCAATACCTCGGCCCACAGCACCAGTGGAAGGCGCCTCAAAGGCTGTATTTTTGGCATGATGTTCTCATTCACAAGAGGCCGATGATAAAATGTATCAGTGCGGCCCAAGCCCTCAAATAGCGTCGGCCAGCGGAGGTGCCAGTCCGAACCCCCAGACAGCACCCGTGAAACCCCGGGGTCCGTTATGGAAAAACCTAATTGTCCCAACAGGTTAACTCCCAGTAGGTCAGTTTCCCGACGTGCTACCTGAAAAGTAAAGCTAGGGACCCTCTTCAACCCGCAGTTTACTTCAAAGTCCACTGTGCCTGCCATTTCAATCTCCGCATGGCCGTAGCCAAAAAGTCTCACCGCTCCACCATTAATTTGCTTCGCAGGGAACAGTCGTCTCAGGATGGATTTCCCAGTCCCCGAATCTACCATGAGCGGCACGTCAACTCCGTCCAGTTGGAGGATGTACCACTTCAGCGGGCCTTTCCCCATACATGCAGCGGGGACCTGAGCCAGGTCTCCGGGCCGTCCCACCCATAATGCCACTCTCTTTTTTTGCTTGCTTCTTCTTTTTCCACTTCTTATTTCCACTACGCCGCCCTGCCAGTGCGCCAACCTCTGCGCTTGGTGAGAAAACGTCCTTGGGCAGCCCCTCCCTAGCCTTAGCCGCCTGCTCCAACTGGGCCACAGACTCTTCCCTCTTTACCAATTCCAGCACCTCTTCCCACGATGTCGGCTCCGTAGCTACTAGCAACCTAGCCGCTAGCTGCGAGCAACTGGCATCATGTGCTAACTTGTCCTTAACAAGTCCATAAGCTCCCGCCCCGAAGTTGCACTTCTGTGCTAGGCTAAGGAGTTCAAATAGCAACAAGCTTAGTGACTCACCCTTTCATTGCTGTCTCTCGTAGAACTCCCACCAACTCCTCAAGACCGTGGAGGTGTCACCAAATAAGTCGTCCATGACCCTCTAAACTTTCCTCCAGCGAGCCACCCCGGCACTGCCCCCCCAAAATTCTTTGTCCCTCAGTGCCGAGATGCTGGATTAAGACACTCCTCCATCTCTCCTCGCTGGCCGACCCCAGGCCCACCACTGTCATGTACGCTTTGAAGCTCTGTTTCCATCGAGGCCATGGAACTGCCGGCAAGCCTGGGTGCACCAGAAGCAAAGGCATCTGCCCTATGCACGCTGCCATTGTACACCTCTGGTTGCTACGGCAGCCCCCAAGGCCCAGTTCTACTATGTCACAGTTGGCAATGACCTTGACCTCACCCAGGATGCAGACCACACCTGAGTATCATTGTGAATGAGTTGGATGAGTATCAGGGCAAATGTTTAGGAGGGGTCGTGATTCCAGTGAAATGTGGATGGAAGGACGGATGGAAGAGAGACGTTGCAGTATTGCATTAGCTCCCTTCAGCTAAAAATGGCACAGGTAGAACCCCTCACTTCACATAAAATGGATCAAGGTTAAAAATTGCAGTCTCACTTCTCATCACAACTTCACAGTTTAAAAGTTACACGCACTCTATACACACAGGACCCTCGGTCCAACGGGTTCCCACTGAAACCACATTTGTTTGGATATAGTCTAATTTAGCCATCACATAAGGTGATATCTACAAGTACCTTTTCAGTCTGAGCCTCTGGGTTGCAATTTTTTTGACATTTTTCATGAAATTACATATTTAACCACTAGTTGGTAGCAGAAATAATGCAGGGGTCTAGATGGAGCCCCTCTGTTACCCCCCCCCCCCCGACAGACATACAAAAACACAAACATACACAAGCATATAAAACTGCCCAGAGACGGACACAAAACAAAGCATCCATCGGTTGTCACAAAGTGGTATCATCAGTTTGATATACAAAACTATAAATAAAACCAGGTAGCTTGCCTGGCTGGTCATTTTTTCAGCAGCCATCTTAGACACTATTATGCTATTATGACAAAAATTACATAAAAATATTAAAAATATTTCTAAATTGACTAAAAACGTTATAGTTCTGGTAAGGGCTGAAGCTGATTAAAAGATTTAAACTTTGAAAGTGGAAAAAAAATATTATTTATATGACTTTTATAGCACTTTTTTCTGAAGGGACCCATTTGGGTCCCAAGGGTCCTAAGTGTGAGTTTTTCTGGTGGAACCCTGGAGGGTGAAAAACATTTTTCCTCCCAAAACCTCTCACTAAATAATATATTGCTGGTGCAGTGGGGAGTGGTTATCAATGTTATCTCACAAAAAGAAGAAAGTTGTGAATCCTGATGTCCTGGTTCATCCATGATCTTTTTTTTTCTTTTGCTTGTTGTCACTGCAAATGTGCCAGATTCTAAATTATCCCCAGGTGTCTGTCTTCCTGTGTTAGCTCTGTGTTGGACTTGTGACCTGCCTGCATGTACAATGACTCTCACAGCTGGGACAGCCACCCGCCCAGTGACAAGGGCAAGTCCAAAGCGTTAAGAAATATGGGATCATATACTGTTACCATTTGTATAATACACTAAAAATACTTGTGGCATGTAAGTTTTGGAATCAATTTGATTTTATTTGAACTACTGTATTTAGAACTTTATCTGGATTATTTAGAATTAGGATAAATACATCATTTGTCAAAACTATTTTATTTGTTCTGTTAAAATTTATGGCATTTAAATGTGGTATGTGATCAATCAAACTAGATTAACCTAGATATAATGTCCATCCATCCATCCATTTTCTACCGCTTTTCTGGAGGTCCGGGTTGCAGAGGCAGCAGTTCAAGCAGAGAAGCTCAGACTTCCCTCTCCCCAGCCTCCTGCTCCAGCTCCTCAGCGAGGATACCAAGGCGTTCCCAGACCAGCTGGGAGACATAGTCTCTCCAGCGAGTCCTGGATCCACCCAGGAGTCTCCTCCCAGAGGGACGTGCCCAAAACACCTCAAGTGGGAGGCGTCCAGGAGGAATCCTTATCAGATGCCCATACCTCCTCAACTGGCTCCTTTCAATGTGGAGGAGCAGCGGTTGTACTCTGAGCCTCTCCCGGATGACTGAGCTCCCCACCCTTTCTTTGAGGGTGAGTAGAGCAATCCTACGAGGAAAGCTCATTTCAGCCGCTTGTATCTGCGATCTCGTTCTTTCGGTCATTACCCAAAGCTCGTGACCATAGGTGAGGGTGGGAACATAGACTGACTGGTAAATCGACAGCTTTGCCTTAGAGCTCAGCTCCCTCTTTACCACAACAGACCAGTACCGCATCCGTATCATTGCAGATGCTGCTCCGATCCATCTGTCAATTTCTTGCTCCATTCTCCCCTCACTCATGAATGAGACCCCAAGATACTTAAACTCCTCCACTTGGGGCAGGAGCTTGCCCCCAACCCAGAGAAGACAATCCACCTTTTTCCAGCTGAGGACCATGGACTCAGAGTTGGAGGTGCTGATTCTCATCCCAGCCACTTCACACTCAGTGACAAACCGTCCCGGTGAGACCTGTAGCTCATTGCTGGATGAATCCAGCAGGGCAACATTATCTGCAAATAACTAACTAACTAACTAACTAACCTGCACTTATATAACAGAGATGAGATCCTGTGGTCACCAAGCATGACACCCTCCGTTCCATGGCTGTGCCTAGAAATCCTGTCCATAAAAATTATGAACAGGATCGGTGACAAAGGGCAGCCCTGGCGGAGTCCAGCTCTCACTGGGAATGAGTCTGACCGAGTGTTGGCAATATGAACCAAATTCTCACAACGGCCGTACAGAGACCGAATAGCTCGTAACAACGAGCCTGATACCCCATACTCCCGAAGCACCCCCCACAAAAAATGATGAGGGACGTGATTGAATGCCTTTTCCAAGTCCACAAAACACATGTAAACTGGTTGGGCAAACTCCCACGAACCCTCGAGGATTCTCAAGAGGGTAAAGAGCTGGTCCAATGTGCCACAGCCAGGACGAAAACCACATTGCTCCTTCTGAATCCGAGGTTCAACCAACGGCCGGACTCTCCTCTCCACTACCTTGACATAGACCTTCCCAGGGAGGCTGAGGAGTGTGATCCCTCTAAAGTTGGAGCACACCCTCCAGTCCCCTTTTTTGAAGACAGGAACCACCATCCCGGTTTGCCATGCCAAAGGTACTGCCCCTGACCTCCATGCAATGTTGCAGAGGCGTGTCAACCATGACAGCCCTACAACATCCAGGGCCTTGAGGTACTCAACCAAAGAGATTTTTAACCACCTTGGCGACCTCAGCTCCTGTAATAGGCGAGTCGTCCCCCTCATCCACAAGCCCTGCTTCCTCTGTGAAAGGCGTGTCAGTGGGATTGAGGAGATCCTTGAAGTATTTCTTCCTCCGCCCGACAATATCTCCAGTCGAAGTCAGCAGTGCCACAGCCGCATCATACAGTGTGGACAGGGAGGTGCTTCTCCTCCTGAGCTGCCGGACAGTTTCCCAGAATCTCTTCAAAGCCGACCGAAAGTCTTGTTCCATGGCCTCACCGAACTCCTCCCATACCCGAGTTTTTGCTTCAGCAACCACCCGAGCTGCACTCCACTTGGCCTGCCAGTACACCTCAGCTGCTTCGGGAGTCCCACAAGCCAACCAAGCTTGATAGGACTCCTTCAGCTTAATGGCCCCCCTCACCACTGGTGTCCACCACTTGGTTTGGGGGTTGCCGCCACGAGGTGCTACCACCTTGTAGCCACAGCTCTGGGCAGCCGCTTCAACAATGGAGGTGGAGAACATGGCCCATTCAGACTCCATATCTCCAGACTCCCTCAGAATGTGGTTGAAGTTCTTCCAGAGGTGGGAGGGTTTTTTTTTAATTTGATTTTTTTTAATTTTATATACTTTATTGATCCCCAGAGGGGAAATTGAGGGCATCCACCTGGATGGATGAAGCAGCCATAGTATGGCGCTATCCCTTTACCATTCACACATACATTCACACCTAGGGCCACTTTTTAGAATCTCCAATTAACCTAACCTGCATGTTTTTGGCCTGTGGGAGGAAACCGGAGAACTCCCGGAGTAAACCCACACAGACATGTGGATAACATGCAAACTCCACACAGATCACTGTTGGTCAGGGGCTGGGATCAAACCAGGGATCCCATGGCCAAGGGTGAGTTGCTGTGCTGCCACAGTGCTAACCACTGCGCCACTGCACCACCCAGGAGTTGAAGACCTCCTGGACAGGGGCCTCAGCCAGACATTCCCAGCATACCCTCACTATACATTTGGGTCTACCAGGTCTGAATGGCATCCTCCCCTGCCATCAGATCCAACGCACCACCAGGTGATGATCAGTTGACAGCTCTGCACCTCTCTTTACCCCAGTGTCCAAGACATACGGTCGCAAGTCTGATGGCACGATAACAAAATTGATCATCGACCTGCGACCTAGGGTGTCCTGGTGCCAGGTGTACATATGGACACCTTTATGCTTGAACATGGTGTTCGTCATGGACAAACTGTGGTTAGCCACTCGGGTTCAGATCGGGGAGGCTGTTCCTCCCAAGTACCCCCTTCCAGGTTTCACTGTTGTTGTCCACGTGCGCATTGAAGTCCCCCAGTAGGACAATGGTGTCTCCAAGAGGAGCAATCTCCAGCACCCCAGTCAGAGACTCCAAAAAGGGTGGGTACTCTGAACCATGATTTGGTGCATAGGCACAAATAATAGTCAGGTCCTGTTTCCCAACCCGAAGGCACAGGGAAACAACCCTTTCGTCCACTGGGGAAAACTCCAATATAAAGGCAGCAAGGTGGGGGGATACAAGAATACCCACCCCTGCTCGCCGCCTCTCGCCCGGGGCAACTCCAGAGTAGGCCAAGCTCCAGCCCCTCTCCGGGAGACTAGTTCCAAACCAGAGCTGTGTGTTGAGGTGAGGCTGACTATATCTAGCCGGTATCTCTCAACCTCATGCACCAGCTCAGGCTCCTTCCTCACCAGAGAGGTGACATTCCACGTACCAAAAGTCAGTTTAAGAAGCCTGGGATCAGACCGCCAAGGTTGCCACCTTTGACCGCCACCTGATCCACATGGCAGTGGACCACCATGGTCCCTCCTGCAGGTAGTGAGCCCACTGGAGGGTAGATATATTCATAATGTACAAATTTAAAACAAATCATTTTCAACAAATGCATAAACCAGTTACTTAGAGTTTGCCATAGCATTATCGGTGAGATTGTGTATTTGCTAACAACAGTTATTTTTATGCAGCTCATTTACTGCATGCTTGATGGACATATTGACATCACATTAATTGCTGTTAGTGTGTTTTATGTGAAGTGTTAATTGTGTAACAGTTTTCCATCCATTTGAATTTAAAATGCTGAAAATGTCTGAATTTTGGGGCATATACAGAACATGCAAATATTTGATTTTATATTTATTTTGAACACAAAAACATCTATGATGGACATGAATGGTGATATCTTTTGTATAATGCATTATCAAACAAACAGATGAAATCTAAAAATATGTTCCCATTGCTAGAAAAGCTTCTAAACTAATTTAATTTTGGCATTAGCCCCTTCAAGGTCATCTATCTGTTCAGCTTTTGTACCACTTCCAGTGTTCCTGACATTTTTAGGTTTCTGTCTGGAAATCCTGCTGTCGGGACTGGCACGCCCCCACAAGCGATGAGCACTGGATCGCCTCCACTTTGTCACACAGCAACCCTTTAGCTTGCCTCCAGAGGCACCTTTGCCTTTTGCTTCTGCCACGAACTAATGTTTTGGTTTCTGGGTCACAGCCAGTGTTGCAGCTCTCATCACAACTGATGATTCTCCAAGTAAACATCTTCAGAGCAATTTAATAGAGTAACAGCACTGGAAGGCATCCTAGGCTCCAGATGGAGTTAAAAATTAAGGGTTCGTTTACTTGTATGGGTGTAATTTTGCAGAGGGAAAAAGCTGTGGAATTTAAAAGAAAGGCAAAAGAAAAGTATGTGTGTGACTAAAACATTGGCAAATCCACATCTATGGATCCAGCAGTAACTATATGTAGAATTGTTCCCAATCTTTTAGTGCAGTACCATTTTCATCACTATTATGTTGAAGTGCTTGTCACTGTAAATCCTCATTTAACAGTTGCATTGGAATGTATGACATTTAGCAGGAGTACACTCACTCATACATGGTTTGGATAACTTGCACTTATCTCCTGAAATCACACTGCTTGATATGGGTAAATTAATTTAGATGACAGTGCCTTCAGTCTTTCTTACAGCAAATTATTCTGCAAACCATACATCATAATTCTGTATTCTGTCTCTTGTGACAGAGCACAGGCGTATGAATGACTAAAACTTGCATTTTGAAGCAGGTGCCGTTTATCGTTATGCTTTGCTATTATGCTCACCTGCTCAGACAAAATGAACACAAAGAATAAACTCCAAATTTCAGCTGAAAAACTACAATTGTATGCTGCTTTTTTGCCACCTTAACAATCCAGACAGCTCATTTTATGACTGACCCAGAAAAGAGTAATAATGAGAAAATAAAACATAATTGCTTTATTTCAGAGTCAAAACGGCTGGCACATAATTTTATCTCTATTTCTCTCACTACTCTCCCAGAAAAAGCTGTGAAGCTCGCCTTTAACCTTGTTTAAGACTCTCTCTCTAAACGATGCATTATGGTTGTTTAAGAGTAAACAGCCGTAAACTCACATTAAAGAGGGATATATTCACTCTCATAGGCTGTGATAGCTCTTAGGTGCCTGGAATCATGACTCACAACAACTCACACACTAAAACACCATCAAAATTCCCATGCACACACTAGAGCAGGGTAAAAAGTCAACACAGTGCAATACCGTGATAAATGATATTGCACTTTCTCAACATATCATGATTGTGATAATATTGTGTTGTGGCCCAAGTATCATGATATCATATTGTGGAGACTCTGGTGATTCCCACCCCTATTATACACTGGAAAAAACTTAACAAATATATACACACATGAACACATAGAAACATTATTATTTGAGAGGTGCTTTAAAGAAACACTGTGCATAGACCTCACTGCATTCATATTGATAGCAGTGACGTGTGGTCAGGGGAGGCAGGTGAGGCTCTGACCATCGTTCCTGGTGGCTCTGCCTCACCTGCCTTGTAGGTTTGTAGGTTTAAATGTAATTTCTGAATGATCCCGATCCTTTCAACAATACTTATATGTTTAAAATCTGCAAATTTGCTGTTCAAATACTAGGGAGAGAGGCCAGGTGAAGCAGCAACAAATGCAACTGTCATGAACCGAGCCCGTGTTTCCCGTGGACTCGGTTCTGATCGTTCCTGGTGGCACAGGCAGTGGGGTTGTTATGTGGTCTTGTGTTTTGATTTCACGTTGTTTTCATGTCTGTGTTCCGTTTCTGTTTCTGCCCGTAGCTGCCGCTCTGGCCTGTCCGGCCACACCCCCTCTTTCTCTGACAGTCAGCTGTTCGCCCCGGTAATCATCTTTCCCTCGCCTCGCCCAGGTGTTCCCTATTTGCCACGCCAGCGGCGTTTGTACTAAAGCAGCTCTTTGCTGGACAAACGCCGCTGGACCTTTGTACGTGTTGGCTGGTTGTTCTTCCCCGTCTAACCGTCACGCCACTTAAGGACTGTTTCTGTGTGTGCTCGCTGGGAGACTGGGAATTCTCGGACTGCCCCCCCTCACTGTGAGTAAATTGTAGTGTGTCTTTTCGCCGCTGTGCTGCGACGCTTTCCGCAGCTTTCCCTCTGTGCAGCACAGCCGCTACGCTTTGGCTGATTGCCCAGTTAATTCTCCGGTGTGTGTGTGTGTGTTGGGCGTCATGAAGGACTCTTGTGTACCCGAGCTGTCCATGTCTTTCTGTATATTCACATTGTGTTAATAAAGGTGTGTGTGGTGAACCTGCGCGTAAATCCATTTGTCCTTTTTCCCTCTTCCATGCGCTGTAGAGAAGCGCACGGAGAGTTCATGACAGAATGGTCCAGCTGAATTAAAGGATTTAGCGGCTACACCCACACATCCTTTTTCCCCTTCCTTTCTTTTTGCGTAATTTTTTGAGACTGAGCCATGTTGGAGTGGGCCATGGATTCGGCGCCCCGCAGCTATCCTTTGAGCTTGGGATGGGAGATTTGCAGAGCATTAATGGACATCGATGAGCTCATCACGTCGGCCAGCTTGTATTCTACCCCGGAGGACATTCTCTGGTATGTAGGTCTGGTGGAGGCACAGGTCCGGCAGTGCCCTCAGCTCGCTCGGCATGCTGAGGCAATGGAAAGGATAAACCGATTGGTAGTGCTGTGGCGTGGGTGCGGCGAAGGGGTGAGAAAACCTCCTAGGAAGACCGAGCTCGCGTCGAGGGTCAAGCGCTCCCGGGGTTCCATTCCTCCTGCCTCCCGCCAGAGCGAGATGCCCACTCCCATCCCGGCTCCTCCAGCTACAGCACCCAGTTCTCGACGTTGTCCTAGGAGACACCAGGAGAAGCCCTCCTCGCCTGCAGCGATCTCTGTCCCCCCAGCTGCCGTGAGGTCTGCTGAACTCACCCCGGCCACTCCCACCTCCGTCACCTTGGAGACGGCTCCTCCACCAGTCTGCAGAGGAGTCCACGTCACCGCTGACACGGAGAGGGATGACTGTCTGCTATCTGCAGCTGCTAAAACCCACGACCGGGATGACAGACAAGTATTTTGTCTTTCTATTTCATCTAATAGTATTAAATCTTGCCTGTCTCCCAAGGGAGAGGCCCAGTTTAAGCAGTCCGCTGGGTCCTCTCCTCCAGCTGCAGATACAAATTCACTTTTTCTCCTCTCCGTGTCTCCTCCCATTCTCCCTGAAGGCCCGTTGGCCCAACGTCAGGGCCATCAGACGGTGGAGTTGCCAGTGGCCTCGGATGATCCATTCCCGGAGTCAACATGGAGAGGTTCCCCCGCAGCCACACTGGAGGATTTCCCAGCGTTGGAGCCACTGCAGGAGGAGCATTGGACTGACACTACCATCTCACCTGCTACAGCCAAGAACATCAAACGCCGGGATGACAGGCAAGTGTGTTTTCATTTAACTCAATTTACCCATAAAAACCCATGTCTGTCTCCCGAGGGAGAGGCCCAGTCTCAGCAGTCCGCTGGGTCCTCTCCTCCGGCTGCAGCTGCGAACTTATCCTCTACTCCCTCTGTGTCTCCTCCTTCTATTCCTGAGTGCCTGTCAGTCCAAGAACTGAGCCGCCAGACGGTGGAGGAGCCGGTGGTTCCAGATGATTCCTTCCCGGAGCCAGCACAGAGAGGTCCCCCTGCAGCCACACCGGTGGAATCCCCTGCACTGGAGCTGCTGCAGGAGGTTAATAGGGCTGCTGTCACCATCTTGCCAGCTGCGGAGGCGTCTGCAGTGGACTGGGAGCCTGAGCTGGACCTCCTGGAGGCCGGGCCCGAGTGTTCATCGCCGGGATCGACAGAGTCCTGAACAGCAGTGGAGCTCGAGCTCAGGCAAGTTATCTCTCTTGTTCTTCTTATGACAGTTCTAGAGAGATCTTGCCTGGCTCTGGGTGAGGAGAGTCGGGCGCAGGGCGCAGCACGCACCTGTGTCTGAACTTCCTTCACCAGGCTCCAGTGCTACCAGCGACCCAAACCATCTTTCTTCTCCTGCTTCCCCTGAGCCTTCATCTAGGGTCACCGGAGAGGGTGTGTTGCCGCCAGAGGTCGCCGAGGGTCCGGTCCTGCCGAAGGAGGACATTGCTGCTCCAGCCTCTCCTGCCAGGGTCGTCAGGGCTCCTCCCATCGATCGTCTCATCAGCTTGGTGCTCCTGCGGGTTGGCCCGCTCAGTGCGGGTGCTGCAGGGCCTCAGCCAGAGGTCGCCACCGGTGCTGCAGAGCCTCAGCCGGAGGTCACCGCGGGGGTCACCTGCTGCAAGGCTCCTGCTGGAGTCCATCATGGGTGCAGCCAAGCCGGCCCGGTCAGGGGCCATCGTGGGTGCAGCGGAGCTGGCCTGGTCAAGGGCCACCAGAGATGCCACTGCGGACCACCCTGAGGACGCCGTGGAGGTTCCCTCTTCCCGGTCCGGTTACCCACCAGTCAGCCTTCCGGTGGGCAGGCTGCCTCCTGCTTCACCCCTTCAGTCCTGTTTGCTGAGCAACGTTGGCCAGCCTCCAGAAGAATTGACTCCCTGGGTCAAGTGGCCCACACTTTCCGGGAGGCCGTCGGACCTTCTGCTGGGCCTGGGACTCTGGGCAGCCTCCTGAGCCCCTATGCCCGTGGACTTGGGGGGGTTAATTGTGGACCCTGGGCGGGGTATTGTGTTCCCTCCTTTCCTGTTCCCCCTACCTCCTACCCGGGTTTGTATGTTATTGTAGTGCCTGTGGGGATTGGTGGGGAGGGGGGGGGGGGGGGTTCGTTATGATGTTACCGTGGATGTCTGGTATCCACCCCTAGAATTAGGGGCTCTGTCATGAACCGAGCCCGTGTGTCCCGTGGACTCGGTTCTGATCGTTCCTGGTGGCTCAGGCAGTGGGGTTGTTATGTAGTGTTGTGTTTTGATTTCACGCTGTTTTCATGTCTGTGTTCCGTTTTTGTTTCTGCCCGTAGCTGCCGCTCTGGCCTGTCCGGCCACACCCTCTCTTTCTCTGACAGTCAGCTGTTCACCCCGGTAATCATCTTTCCTGCGCCTCACCCAGGTGTTCCCTATTTGCCATGCCAGCGGCGTTTGTACTAAAGCAGCTCTTTGCTGGACAAATGCCGCTTAAATCCATTTGTCCTTTTCCCCTCTTCCGTGCGCTTCTCCACAGCGCACGGAGAGTTCATGACAGCAACCTCAAAGGATTGTGCAATCCTTCACAGCCCAGTTAGAGCTCGTGCAAGATGTGTGTTCCTGGTGACAGCTCTGTGTATATCAAAAATGTAATGTTTGTACAGTGCATTAGGAAAGTATTCACAGTGCTTCACTTTTTCCACATTTTATGTTACAGCCTTATTACAAAATGGATTAAATTTTTTTTCATCAAAATTCTACACACAACACCCCATAATGACAATGTGAAAAAAGTTTTTTTTTTTTTTTAGATTTTTGCAAATTTATTAAAAATAAAAAACTAAGAAATCACATGTACGTACATAAGTATTCACAGCCTTTGTTCAATACTTTGTTGGTGCACCTTTGACAGCAATTACAGCCTCAAGTCTTTGAATATGATGCCACAAGCTTGGCACACCTATATTTGGGCAGTTTCGCCCATTCGTCTTTGCAGCACCTCTCAAGTTCCATCAGGTTGAATGGGAAGTGTCGGTGCACAACCATTTTCAGATCTCTCCAGAGATGTTCAATTGGATTCAAGCCTGGGCTCTGGCTGGACCATTCACCTTTGACATCTTGACTGTGTGCTTAGGGTCATTATCCTGCTGAAAGATGAACCATCGCCCCAGCCTGAGGTCAAGAGTGCTCTGGAGCAGGTTTTCATCCAGGAAGTCTCTGTACATTGCTGCATTCATTTTTCTCTCTATCCTGACTAATATCCCATTTCCTGCTGCTGAAAAACATCCCCACAGCATGATGCTGCCACCACCATGCTTCACTGTAGAGATGGTATTGGCCTGGTGATGAGCGGTGCCTGGTTTCCTCCAAACATGACGCCTGGCATTCACGCAAAAGAGTTCAATCTTTGTCTCATCAGACCAGAGAATTTTGTTTCTCATGATCTGAGAGTCCTTCAGGTGCCTTTTGGCAAACTCAGGCGGGCTGCCATGTGCCTTTTACTAAGGAGTGGCTTCCGTCTGGCCACTCTACCATACAGGCAGATTGGTGGATTGTTGAAGAGATGGTTGTCCTTCTGAAAGGTTCTCCTCTCTCCACAGAGGAATGCTGGAGCTCTGACAGAGTGACCATCGGGTTCTTGGTCACCATCCTTCTTCCCCGATCACCCAGTTTAGACAGCCGGTCAGCTCTAGGAAGAGGCCTGGTGGTTCCGAACTTCTTCCATTTACAGATGATGAAGGCCACTGTGCTCATTGGGACCTTCAAAGTAGCAGAATTTTTTTTTGTACCCTTCCCCAGATTTGTGCCTCGAGACAACCCTGTCTTGGAGGTCTACAGACAATTCCTTTTACTTCATACTTTGTTTGTGCTCTGACATGCACTGTCAACTGTGGGACTTATATAGACAGGTGTGTGCCTTTCCAAATCATGTCCAGTCAACTGAATTTACCACAGGTGGACTCCAATTAAGCTGTAGAAACATCTCAAGGATGATCAGTGGAAACAGGATGCACCTGAGCTCAATTTTGAGCTTCATAGCAAAGGCTGTGAATACTTTTGAATAGTCCAAAAATATTTGAAACATATAAAAAAAAAAAACAATTAGTGCTTTGCTGTCGGGGTACTTTACATTTACAGGTGGCTGATGCCCTCAGTCTTTCGCCTTTGGGACCGCTGCTCAGTCTCAACCAGCAGCAACAGCCGCGCCAGCAACAACCACAACATCGAGCGGCCTCATATTTGGAGGTTTCATTTTTGATCAAGATCTGTTTTTCAGTTCACATATTAAATTTGTTTCTAAGACTGCCTTCGATCATTTGCGTAATATTGCCAAGATTAGGAGCATCTTGTCTCAGAGTGATGCTGAGAAACTGAGCCACACTTTTGTTAGCTCTAGATTAGATTATTGTAACTCTTTATTATCAGGTTGTCCCAAAACATCTTGAAAAAGTCTTCAGTTGATCCAAAATGCTGCAGCAAGAGTTTTAACAGGTACTAGAAAGAGAGATCATATCTCTCCGGTTCTGGCCTCCCTTCACTGGCTTCCCATAGAGTTTAGAACTAAGTTTAAAATCCTTCTTCTCACTTACAAAGCTCTAAATAATCAGGCCCCTTTTTATTTAAAAGATCTGATACCAACCTATTATCCTAACAGAGCGCTACACTCCCAAAATGCTGGATTACTTGTAATACAGTGGTACCTCTACTTACGAAATTAATTCGTTCCGGAAGTATTCTCGTAACGTGAAAATTCCGTAAGTAGAGGCGCGTTTTACATGTAAATGCCGTAATCCGTTCCAAGCCCCCCAAAATTCGGGCATAATTTTTTTATAAATCATAAAAACGCATCAAAACATGTAACAAATACATGTTACAATTAGATTACTGCACAATAAACATAAAATGAGAGTTTAAAATGAGAGAAAGAATAATAAAAGAGAATAATAAAAGAGAAAGAATAATAAAAATTATGTTCATTTACCCTTTAACTGCTATCGTCGTCGACGTCGTCACCTTTTGCCTTCTTTGGTTCATGTTCTGATCCAAGGACGTTTGCTTTTGTCGGCTTGTAAGTGCTTCCTTTTGTTTTAATACCGTGCTGATCGTTGATGTATTACGGCCATATTCTTTGGCGAGATCAACCAAACGCATCCCCTTTTCATACCTTTCGATTATCTCCTTCTTTGTTTGTATGGACAAAAAAACCTCTCTTCTTCTTTTCTCCTTTTCCACTTATCTCCGTCACTTTCTTGGGGCCCATAGCGAATAAATGTTAATTCTGTACTGTACACACACGTAAAACTTTCACCTTGTTCTTAATAAAGTTTTAGAAAAAAAAAAACAAAAAAAACTTCGTGGCCAATGGGATACCAGGAAGATGCTAGGCGATAGCCAATGGCAGAGCAGCTACAGGTATGTTTACGTTCGGTAAACTACGGGAGCTGCGAGGAGCGCGTACTTTTTTGCCTTTCGTATCATGAAATTTCGTTCGTAACAAGAGGCAATATTTTCCCGTTGAGGCGTGTCGTAACCTGAAAATTCCGTATGTAGAGACGTTCGTAAGTAGAGGTACCACTGTACCTAGAATCTCCAAAAGTACAATGGGAGGCAGAGCCTTCAGTTCTCAAGCTCCTCTCCTGTGGAACCAGCTGCCAATCTGGATTTGGGAGTCAGATTCGATCTCTGTTTTTAAGAATAGGGTTAAAACCTTCCTTTATCAGATCATGTGTCTCTGAACCCTCCCTTAGTTATGCTGCTAATAGGTTTAGACACCCAGGAGACCTCCAATAATTATTTACCTTTTGTTCTTATTAAAGACAAAAATAGAAAGGAGATGTTTTTACCTTCTTTACGTGTTTTGACTGTTCACTGTAGCCTTCATCATAACACAGCACACAAACTATCAGTTGTCAGGACGTTATATGAATGGGCCACCATCATCACAGACCAAGAAGAGAGACAGGAGGAGGAAAACCACATAAGACATGCACTCATATGCTGCCAATATCCAGTATGGGCCATAAACAAAGGGAAACAGCAAGTCAAAAATAAAGAAAACAAACCGGAAACAAGACACAGATCAAAAGACGAAATCAAAAACAAGGACACCATAACTATACCATACATCTGAGGGGTAACGGAGCCAATTCAAAGGATCATGAAAAAACACAAAATAAACACAGCAGTACAACCACACAAAAAATTAAGACAGTTATTAGTACACCCCAAGGACAAAATAGAACAAGACAAAAAAATGCAATGTAATATATGAAATATCATGTAGATCATGCAACAAAACCTACATTGGAGAAACCGGAAGATCATTCACCACAAGGAAAAAAGAACACCAGAAAGAATGTGAGAAGGAAACACAAGGACGACTCACAAGATCACAAAAAGAAAAGGCAGAACAAGAAACATTAAAATCAGCAATATCAGATCACTGCAAAAGAAATAATCACATCATGGACTTGGACAACGCAAAAATTATTGGATCGGAGAGCAACAGACACAAACGCTGGATCAAGGAGGTCATAGAAATCAGGAAGCGGGGAAAAGATACATGAACCGGGATGAAGGGGCCTTTATGCTTTCCCACACCTGGGACTATATTCTCCAGAGACCATCGGACGGCGGAAAGTGGGGCCGGCTCGGTGGATCTGATAGGTCTGCCGGGCCGGCCCCGCCTACGAAAGTCAGCAGATAAAATGACACCTGGCAGCAATCAGCTGACACTTCTGATGCAGGTTGCAGTGAACAGTCAAAATATGTAAAGAAGGTAAAAACGTCTCCTTTCTATTTTTGTCTTTGATAAGAACAAAAGGTAAATAATTAAAAGAAGACAAAATGAACCTACTTGAGCGACCTCCAATAATGCACTGGGCTTCACTCCTTTCTTCACTCTCAATGAATTATTTTTGCTGGTCATTAACATCTGTTTGTTCTCGCTCATAGATTGAGTCCCCATCGTGCTGTTTGTTCTCTACATGTCTGTTCTTTTCATCTTCTCTATCCCCTCACCCCCCAGCCAGTGGCAGCAGATGACTGCCCCTCCCTGAGCCTGGTTCCGCTGGAGATTTTCTTCCTGTTAAAAGGGAGTTTTTCCTCTCCACCGTCACCAAGCGCTTGCTCACAGGGGATCGCCTGATTGCTGGGGTCTTTCTGCAAATGTGGGGGTTTCCCCTACAGTTGAAAGTGCTATGAGATGACTGTTGTTGTGAAATGGCGCTATATAAATAAAGTTGAATTGAACTGGATTGAACTTACAGTCATGTGAAAAAAATTAGGACACCCTGTATAAGCCTGTGTGCATTTTTTTTTGCATATTTGTACATATGGATATTTAATATCAATGTTATAAACACTGGGAGATTCATGTAATACAACTAAACAATTAAAAATGAATTAAATACTTTTTTCAAATTTTCTGTAAAAATGTAATTCTAAACAAATAGTGATGAATAAATTAAGACACCCCCCATCTTTTTTTAGGACACCCCCACATTCATTCCCACTTACAATGGCTAAAATAAATTTTAAAGAATGCAAATGAAAACAAAAACAAAGTTAGAACCACATGCGTGAGCATTTCTTAATAAAGAACTGGATATTTAAAAGGGTGTCCAAATTTTTTCACATGAATGTATGCACAAGTGATTTCTTAGTTTTTTATTTTTAATAAATTTGCGAAAATCTTTAAAAATAAACTTTTCAGATTGTCATTATAGTGTATTGTGTGTAGAATTTTGAGGAAAAAATAAATTTAATGCATTGGTGGAAAACTTTAATCCTTTGTGGAAAACCGCCACTAGGTGGTGTGTGAACACACAGTGGCCTCCCTTCTCTCTTCGTGTTTTGTGCCATTTAGTGTTGTTTAAATTACGCCTAAGTGTATATTCATGTGTTCAATGTCTGTATATGATGCTGCGCATAAGCTACAGTCACCACAGCCTTCTGGAGATAAGGAATTTGACCAAACATTACATCCTGGATCAGAGTGTTATAGAAGAACTCCGTGGCCCAGGTTTCCTCCACCACACCTTCACACCCCCGGACTCGACTGCTGTGTCTCATCCCAAATGGAGATGGCATAGACAGTGTGAGCGGTGACAAAAGAGAGGTAAACACAGAGGTATCTGAACGAAGCCAACCATTAGCCCACACAGACTCTCGATTCCTTCCCTCATTCTGGCCAACGTATGCTCACTAGACAACAAAATAGACCACATACAGCTCCTGAGAACTATTCAACGTGATGTACAGAACTGGTGTGTTTTTATCTTCACAGAGAGGTGGTTAAGTGAAAATATACTGGACTCTGCCATTCAGTTAGCAGGGCTAACATGCTACCATGGTGACAGAGTGTTCAAGGAAGGAGGGAAAACCTGAGGTGGAGATGTCTGTGTTTACATCAGTGACGCTTGATGCTGTGATGCAAGTGTTGTGCATCAACACCGTTCTCCACTGGTGAAGTTTATGGTCATCAAGTGCCGACCCTTTTACATTCCGAGAGAATTTTCATCTGTCCTAGTAGTCGCTGTGTCTGCCCCGCCCACTGCCATTGGCTAGAGGAGTAAAGCACTAAAGGAACTCTATCAGGACATCACTGAGACACAAACAGCACATCCATATGGATTCCTCATCACAGCAGGAGTCTTCAACCATGCAGACTTAAAGGCCCTCCTACCATATCTACACCGACATGGAGACTTTCCAACAAGAGGAGACAGTTTGCTGGACCTGGTGTACACAACTCACAAGAAAGCATACAGAGCCTCCCCCTTCCCCACCTGGGTCTCGCTGATCACATCACCATCTTGTTAAGGCCAGCATACAAACCCAGAGTGAACGCAATCAGACCAACAAAAAAAGCAGGTAATGTGTGGCCAGAGGGGGCCTCGGATGCTCTGAAAGACTGCTTCAGCACTACAGACTGGGACAATTTCAAGCACGCAGCCACTCACAAAGGACACACAAACCTAAAGGAGTACACTAAGGTTGTTGTAACATACATACAGTAGCTAAATGCATTGATGATGTCACTTACTGCAAAACCATTACTGTTCATGCCAACCAAAAGCCATGGATGACAGCAGAGGTCCAAAGGCTCCTGAGGGCTTGGAACACAGCCTTCAGGGCCAGCAATACTGTAGGACTAACAACAGCTAGGGCCAACCTGTCCTGTAGCATTAAGGACGCAAAATGACAGTACAGCAAGAAAATATCCAGCCACTTCTGCAACACCAGAGATGCACGTTCCTTCTGGTGTGGCATACAGACCCTCACCAACTACAAACCTCCACCTCAGACAAGTGCGAGTGACATCACACTGCTTAACAACCTAAATGACTTCTTCGGCTGCTTTGAAGCACAAAACAGCACAGAAGACCACTCCTCCTCCAGACGAGCAGGCCATAAGTCTGAATCCGGCTAGCGTGAAGAGGACCCTCTGCAGGATCAACCCACGCGAGGCAGCTGGACTGGAAAGCATACCGGGTTGCGTCCTGAAGGACTGTGCAGAGGAGCTTAAGAATGTCCTGGCTGACATCTTCAACATTTCTCTGACTCAAGCTGTTGTCCCCACATGTTTCAAAACTGCCACAATAATACCACTCCCAAAGAAGCCCGTCCCATCCAGTTACAACAATTACCAGCCTGTAGCACTGACCCCCATCATAATGAAGTGCTTCAAGCGGCTAGCCATACAGAATGTCAAGTCCATCCTCCTTCAGTCCCACAACCCATCTCAGTTTGCAAACAGGTCAAACAGATCCACAGAAGATGCCATCGCTACTGCTCTCCATCCAGCCCTCACCCTCCTGAACTCAAAGAACTCCTGCGTGTGAATGCTGTTCTTGGACTTCAGTTCAGCATTCAACAAAATCATCCCCCAGCACCTAATACAAAAACTCAGACACTTGGGACTCAAATCCTCTCTCTGTAACTGGGTGCTGGACACACAGAGCACAGGGGCCCCACAAGGGTGCGTGCTCAGCCTGCTGCTCTTCATCCTGCTGACCCATGACTGTGCGCCAGCCTACAGCACCAACCACATCATCAAGTTTGCGGACGACACAACCGTGGGGGCCTCATCACCAACAGCGAGGAGGCCAACTACAGAAATGAGGTGAGCCAACTGGTCCAGTGGTGTAAAGACAATAATCTCTTCCTGAACATGGAAAAAACCAAGGAGATTGTGGTCGACTTCAGGAAGGGACGCACACAGCATCCCCCTCTGATCATCGATGGAACAGCTGTGGAGAAGGTGAGTAGCACCAAGTTCCTGGGGGTGCACATCTCTGAGGACCTCTTCTGGCCAACAACACCACATCACTGGCCAAGAAGGCTCAAACTCGCCTCCATTTCCTCCGCAAACTGAGGAGAGCACGAATCCCACCCCCCATCATGTGCTCATTCTACTGGGGCACCATTGAGAGCATCCTAACCGGCTGCATCACGGTGTGGTATGGAAGCTGCACTGCCTCCTGCTGGAAGACACTACAATGCACAGTGAAAGCAGCCAGCAAGATCATCGGTGCCCTTCTGCCCCCCCTTTGGACATCTTCCTCACCCGCCTCACCCATAGAGCCATCAACATTGCAGGCGACATCTCCCACCCCTCACACTCCCTCTTCAGCCTCCTGCCCCGGAGCCACCGGGCCTGCTCCACAAGATTGCTAAACAACTTTGTTCATCAGGCCATCAGGACCCTGAACTCTGTCACACACACCCCACCCCCGGACCATAACGCACTCACCCGCACAGTAACTACCTCAGCTGTTGGCACAGACAGACTGGCACACCAACAGTAATACATTTGCTGCTGTATGTCTCTGCCCTTTACTGCAACCATTTGTACAAATGCCATATTTGCTGCTGTCTGTTATTACAATACTGATCATGTGCAGTCCTATCTGTCACTGTCTGCACCTACACTACCGCATTGAACTTGCAATTACGAGTATTACTGCTCTACTTTTCTGTATATAGGGTTGCTGGGTTTCATCGTTTATGGATGTCTGGGTCTATATTTTGTCACCATTTGCACTACGAGTGGCACTACTGTACATAGACTGCTATTGTTGTTTTTCCAGTCTTATTCCTTTTTCTTATATACTGTATATATATATATATATATATACAGTATATATATATATATATATAGCGCACACCACTGAAATGCCATTTCCTGTATGTCCTGTACATATAGTAGTATTGACAAATAAAATCTTTGAAACTTTGACTCTTTGAATTTTGGAATGAAAGCACCAAGGTGCTGTGCCTTGGTGCCTGTGGCATGGTAGCATGGGTGGCTGTTAAATAGTGGCACTCTGACCTCTACTGGCCCGAGACAGTTATTACAATACCTTTTTTTTTTTTTTTTTTTTTTTTTTTTGCTGTGTCATTGACAGAAATGGTGAGTTAAGTTTGTGTTTATTTCAAAAACAAAGTGCTATTTCGAAATTCTGGCAAATTAAAAGTCGAGAAAATATGGTCATGCAATGATACAAGCCTTTAGTTTAACTTAATTTTGACTGGGCGAGCTGAAAAGCTGGTAACAGACAGACAGACAGACAGACAGACAGACAGACAGACAGGCAGGCAGATGGATGGACAGATACAATCACACACACACAGACATATTAACTGATTACCATATGCCTCTCTGTTTCACCGAGTCATACTAAGGCTGTAACATAACAAAATGTGGAAAAAGTGAAGCACTGTGAATACTTTCTGTATGCACTGTAGGGGCTTTTATTATGTGTCCTCCTTTTCCATAGTCTACGTAATGTACTTAACATATGTGTATAACATTTTTAGTCATCCTAATCTGACATAAAACTTTAGCTAAAAATCACGGTCTGCGCAAGCTGCACAGTACCGGTGCTCTAATGGGAAGTGGGGCAAAGGGGTGCTTGAGCACCATAGGCACAGGAGTTTGTCATTTATACTTGTTGCTCTTCTTCTACACTGAGGTTAAGGGCCAAATTAGCTAAAGATAAAATCAGAAAGTCAAGTGGGCTGCACGGTGGCGCAGTGGTTTAGCACTGTGGCAGCACAGTTTTACCCTCGGCCGGGGGATCGCGGGGATCATGAGATCGTGGGTTCGATCCCAGCCCCCGACCAACAGTGAGCTGTGTGGAGTTTGCATGTTCTCCCCGTGTTGCGTGGGTTTACTCCGGGATTTCTCCGGTTTCCTCCCGCATACCAAAAAACATGTAGGTTTAGGGCGCTCGCGCACGCAGCGACCAGCAGCCGGTGGCTTGTCACCAGACTGCAAACCAAATCTACCTACGGGTACAAATAAGTAACAAAAAAAAAAAAAAAGTGTATCAAGGACTCCATTTGTGCTTCTATTTTATACAGACTGAAAATGTAAGATTTTATAGCTAAACTTAAAAAATTCTCAAAATTGGACTTTAAATCAAAAGTGACTGAGACAGAGACTTTTAAACTAAAAGAAGACAAGGAGGACTTTTAACAAAGTCATTGAGATTTTTGTCCAGAGGCATTGGCGGATGGATTTCATTTACAAATAAATGTATGACCATTCATACTTGTTTTATATACTTTAATTTGTATTGAATTGTGGAGCTACAGGGTGCACAGCAAATGCTGTCTCTGAGCCACTGTAATTTTAGTTCTTCCTTGGCCTGAAACAAGTAATCTATAATCAATTTTGGGCCCACCAACATGTAGCATCATCTGACTTTGGCTCTCATCAATAAAACTACTCTTCATCTTGAAGACATTGTTTCACCCAGGAAAAGGCTCGTGAATAATTGCTTTTTCATCTCAGGACCACTGTGGAAAACACATTCCTTTGTAAAGAGGTACAAGAGATAAGGATTCCATCTCGTGCAAGGAACGGAATAACTTACATCATAAATAAACTGGAAACTCTCTTTCTCCTGACCGTTTTATGGGTAATAAAATGTGGACAAAGAACAAGCATCCCATAAACTTTAGATGCATTTCCTAAGGCCCTAGGATTATCCACAGCTCGACATTACAGTGGGGAAAAAATGAGAGACAAAATGAGAAAAAAAAAATCCAGAAAATCACATTGAAGGATTTTTAATGAATTAATTGGTAAATTCCTCGGTAAAATAAGTATTTGGTCAATAACAAACGTTCATCTCAATACTTTGTTATATACCCTTTGTTGGCAATGACAGAGGTCAAACATTTTCTGTAAGTCTTCACAAGGTTTTCACACACTGTTGCTGGTATTTTGGCCCATTCCTCCATGCAAATCTCCTCTAGAGCAGTGATGTTTTGGGGCTGTCACTGGGAAACACGGACTTTCAACTCCCTCCAAAGATTTTCTATGGGGTTGAGATCTGGAGACTGGCTAGGTCACTCCAGGACCTTGAAATGCTTCTTACGAAGCCACTCCTTCGTTGCCCGGGCGGTGTGTTTGGGATCATTGTCATGCTGAAAGACCCAGCCACGTTTCATCTTCAATGCCCTTGCTGATGGAAAGAGGTTTTCACTCAAAATCTCACGATACATGGCCCCATTCATTCTTTCCTTTACATGGATCAGTCGTCCTGGACCCTTTGCAGAAAAGCAGCCCCAAAGTATGATGTTTTCATCCCCATGCTTCACAGTAGGTATGGTGTTCTTTCTCCTCCAAACACGACAAATTGAGTTTTTACCAAAAAGTTCTATTTTGGTTTCATCTGACCATATGACATTCTCCCAGTCCTCTTCTGGATCATCCAAATGCTCTCTCGCAAACTTCAGACGGGCCTGGACATGTACTGGCTTAAGCAGGGGGACACGTCTGGCACTGCAGGATTTGAGTCCCTGGCGGCGTAGTGTGTTACTGATGGTAGTCTTTGTTACTTTGGTCCCAGCTCTCTGCAGGTCATTCACTAGGTCCCCCCGTGTGGTTCTGGGATTTTTGCTCACCGTTCTCGTGATTATTTTGACTTTACGGGGTGAGATCTTGCGTGGAGCCCCAGATCGAGGGAGATTATCAGTGGTCTTGTATGTCTTCCATTTTCTAATAATTGCTCCCACAGTTGATTTCTTCACCCCAAGCTTCACACCTATTGCAGATTCAGTCTTCCCAGCCTGGTGCAGGTCTACAATTTTGTTTCTGGTGTCCTTTGACAGCTCTTTGGTCTTGGCCATAGTGGAGTTTGGAGTCTGACTGTTTGAGGTTGTGGACAGGTGTCTTTTATACTGATAATGAGTTCAAACAGGTGCCATTAATACAGGTAACGAGTGGAGGACAGAGGAGCCTCTTAAAGAAGAAGTTACATGTCTGTGAGAGCCAGAAATCTTGCTTGTTTGTAGGTGACCAAATACTTATTTTACCAAGGAATTTATCAATTAATTAATTAAAAATCCTTCAAAGTGATTTTCTGGATTTTTTTTTTCTCATTTTGTCTCTCATAGTTGAGGTATACCTATGATGAAAATTGGAGACCTCTCTCATCTTTTAAGTGGGAGAACTTGCACAATTGGTGGCTGTGAAGCGGCATGAAAAAATAAGCAGCAGTGCTGTGGTTTTAAGCAGGTTTTATTAATCATGTCGCCTTCACGGGATCCCCTCTCCGGTGCATAGTGGAGCAGCCCGGAGCGGGATCCCTAAGCTCTCAGAGAAGGAGAGGCGGACACAGTGTGTCCACCTGTTGCAGGATCAGAGTGAGAGAGTAAGAGAGAGATTGCGTTACAAAGTTGCACCTTAAATACTTGATCATAACAATACATCAAAAAGACATACCCCACAGTCTAGAATGATCAAAGGGACAACAGAACAGGCAGGAGGTATTTGCATTTGTAAGCCATACATCACAATGGGCAGATTAGCTAGACCTCGCTCTAAGTGCAAGACAAAGAGGCTAACAAGCACATCTACATATTGATCTGAGTCTCTAGGTCACAGTAAGGACAGGACGCATGAGTACAAAGGATGAAAGGCATCGATTAACATCACATAGGTGAGACAGAAGAAACTCGTCTACCTGTAGACATTAATACACCAAAGCACATCTAAGATGCTCAGAAAAAGCACAGTAAGGACAAGCCATATGCACACTATACAGAATGGCGCATTACATCACAACACATGCATGTTTGCATCACAAATACATGAATGGCACATTGCTTCTCAGTAATGCAGCAGAAAAACAGAGAAAAGAGGGCTGAGTGTCCTTAGTCTGTTGTGGGGTTAAAACGAACCGCCACACGCTCCCCCCCAGAGGACGCGGCAGGGGGCCGCGACCTCGATAATCCATCTGTGTGAGCGAGCTGTGGGAGAAGCTCGCTGCAGGCGGAGGGGGAGGGAGGGGAGGGGTGGTAAGTGCCGGCAGGAGCTGTGAAATCGTCCTGAGCCGCGCAAAAATTGCTTGCTGCTCCGTGACGTCGAGGGGTTGTCCCGTTGCACGTGCGGAGATCACAAGAAGAAAAACTAGTCTCTGACTCCTCTCGTGGCCATGAAGAAAAGCAGGGGCGGCTGTAAGAAAAAAAGTAAACAAAACATAGGGACTGTTGGCTTTGGGTGCTGAAGCAACCCCAAAGCTCCCGGGAACAGCTGACGGCTGAAATCCCGTTGTGCCGTGGCTAAGACCATTAAAAAATCCAGTGGCGAGCTGCGTGCTTGCTTCAGGTGAACGAGCAGCCCTGAAGGTTCTGTGGGCAGCGGCGGAGGACGATGGCGGTCTGTGGCGTGGCTGAGACTGTTAACAAATCCTTCCAGTATGCTGCATGCGTGCCTCAGGTGAGCGAGCAGCCCTGAAAGGCAGCGGCGAAGGAGGAAGGCAGTCTGTGGAGCCATTACTTGTCCCGTGCGTGATGCGCCGTCCTTGTAACTCCCCGATGCGTGCGCGGGGGTTCAGTGCGTGGGTGGGCCGCTGGAGTGGTGAGTCAGGGTGCAGAAACTTGGTGGAGAACGGCGCAGACGGCGCCGGTAAAATCCAGGTTGAGCTGTGGCTGTAGATTGGCCATGGTGCGTTGGAGCGGTGAGAGGAAATAGACGATATTTAGTCCCTCAGGCCCGTGCAGATGCGTTGGAGCGGCGGGAGGGAATAGACGATCCTATGTTCCTCAGGCTCATGCAGCTGCGTTGGAGCGGTGTGAGGAAGTAGACGATCTCCATCCCTCGGGCTCGTGGAGGCGCGTTGGAGCGGGGCGAGGCAATAGACGATCTTTGTGCCCCAGGCTCGTGCAGCTGCGTTGGAGCGGTGAGAGGGAGGAGACGATCGTTGTCGCTCGTGCGGCCATGAAGAAAAGACGAGGCTGAATGGCGGCTGTGATGAGGGCAGAGGGACTGGCGTGTTGACTTTAGGTTCAGGCGTAACCCTAAAGCCTCGGGAACCGCAAAACCGCTGAATTCCCTATGTGTGCCATGACGTTTTCTGCAGTTTACCCGGTCGTGGGTGATGTCCGGAGAACGGCTCGCCTGTGTTGGCTCCGCGTCGAAGTCTCCCTGAAGCCGCAGGGAGGGGGAACCAGTAGGCCGCTGCGACGGAGCATTCATGCCCGGGTGTTGCGTTCGCTGGCCGCTCGTTTTTTTCAGCGTCGGTTCGCCCGCGTGGCCATCCAAAACAAGGCTGCGTTGCACAAAGCGTGTGCGTCTTCAAGGGGCCACCAACGCAGCTGTGTGGCTGTCCAGCTCGGAAGGTTGCTTTCGCACAAAACGTGTGCGTGTTCGAGGGGTCACCAGTGAAGCGGCATGAAAAAATAAGCAGCAGTGCTGTGGTTTTAAGCAGGTTTTATTAATCATGTCGCCTTCACGGGATCCCCTCTCCGGTGCATAGTAGAGCAGCCCGGAGCGGGATCCCTAAGCTCTCAGAGAAGGAGAGGCGGACACAGTGTGTCCACCTGTTGCAGGATCAGAGTGAGAGAGTAAGAGAGAGATTGCGTTACAGAGTTGCACCTTAAATACTTGATCATAACAATACATCAAAAAGACATACCCCACAGTCTAGAATGATCAAAGGGACAACAGAACAGGCAGGAGGTATTTGCATTTGTAAGCCATACATCACAATGGGCAGATTAGCTAGACCTCGCTCTAAGTGCAAGACAAAGAGGCTAACAAGCACATCTACATATTGATCTGAGTCTCTAGGTCACAGTAAGGACAGGACGCATGAGTACAAAGGATGAAAGGCATCGATTAACATCACATAGGTGAGACAGAAGAAACTCGTCTACCTGTAGACATTAATACACCAAAGCACATCTAAGATGCTCAGAAAAAGCACAGTAAGGACAAGCTATATGCACACTATACAGAATGGCGCATTACATCACAACACATACATGTTTGCATCACAAATACATGAATGGCACATTGCTTCTCAGTAATGCAGCAGAAAAACAGAGAAAAGAGGGCTGAGTGTCCTTAGTCTGTTGTGGGGTTAAAACGAACCGCCACAGCTGACTAAATACTTTTTTGCCCCACTGTACCTCTGGTGGACGTCTCTGGAGTAGACGCTTACTTTTGACTGCACACTGATTAACTGAAATTAACTCTCTTTCTTCAAGTTTCATTTCTCAGGACAATTCTAAGGACACTGTTTGTTGAAGATCACTGCCTCTGTGGGACTCTGATATTCTGTGGACAATCATTTGGTTTTGAAATGCTTATTAATCCTTGATTTTAAATATGTGCATGTTAAAATGTTTAAAATGAATTTTATTCTTGCATGCTAATTTAAAAGCACTAGTTATTAAGTTGCATGCTCACTGAAGCTAGCTTAGACTTTATACATAAGTAGGTTAAGGAATCTCCAGTGTATTAAAATGTGTGTCATTCTGTGAGGACCGGTAACAGCCAGTCATCACCCAGCATATGCTGGGCTACAGCTGTTTCATTCCATTGGTTTCTTACAGACAAAGAAGTGTTTCTTCATTGGACTAAAGTTCATAAAACCCGCCCACGAAGGAAGACTATTGGCTTGGGATTCTGTCAATCTCCGGGAGCCCACAAAAGTTGTCTTGTTATTAGAGGGGAGACGCCCTCCTTCGGTTCAGTTTTTACAGAGAATACGGAATATTGTGTTTGTGTAAACTTCTGTGTATTTTAATGTTTTTCTTTAAACGTCTAGGAATTAATTTTTTCTTTCCTGAGCTCAACTCTTGATTCGGAGTTAAAAACTCCCATTCCTGGGCGTTCTCTATTTCCTCCTCTAAACTTTCTTTCAATCCACCATGTTTTTTCTTTCAAAGGACTGACTGACCATTCGTCTCACTCTGGAAACTATTTCAGCCAACTCCACGACGTCAGAGTAACTTAGATTTTTGTGGCTTGAGGTTTTTATCTTGTCTCTTTGAATTTTGTAGTCAGATCAGATCTGAATTATTTCTGAATTTATTTGGACTCTGGAAAAGCCCACTGGCCCACGGAGAAGAGGAAACACCCTCACCATCTTTGCTGGACCTAAGCCCAACTGTGATTGATACAGTCAAAATCTCATCTTGTGACTGTAGACTTTGAAAGCTGCTGTACCTTGTCCAAATATCTGCTGGCAAGATATTCTGGTTTTGGTGCCATCTGCAAATAAAGCTTCAGGAAGAGCCGCAACAACAGGACTTCAAACCGGATTCACGTGAGCCATATCTCTTCGTTTCCATCTGCTGAATGACTTGTCCAAAGTTTGGAAATAATTCAAAATCTGATCAGATGCAGAATTAAAGAGGATTAATATTCTCTTTTCATTAAAATTCCATTTGTACTTTCTTAAGGGTAATCCAGAATTTTTCATATAATTAGTTAATTTTCTCCATAAATTTGCATCCAATATTATTCATAATTTTCATTTCAACTCTTCCAAATTCATGCTAAAGTCCATGGTTTTATAGATGTGCTCACATTGTTACTCTATCCTCAATTACAAATTTTAATGTGATGGTTAATGTTGGTCATTTCAATGTTTACAAGTTATCTGAATGTGACGTCATTTAATCAGCTTCATTTAAATAAATCTGTAAAATGAGAGAAGTTGTTGGGAATTTATTCCATTCTGAGTCTGTCTTCAAAGCCCCAGTATCGAATTCACTAATTTGCGACTGATTGATTAATTTATATAATTGATGATTAAACAGGTAAAAAGTGGAATTAATTAATAAAATTGTTCACAAGAGAGTGAGCTGGTGCCCCAGCGAGTGATACTGTAGATATTGTTTTCTGGTGTGTATGGGTGAACTGGGAGGTAAATTCCCATTCCCGCATACCCTTCCAAGTTTAAATTAAATAATCTTTATACCTGATCATAATTATAAATTAAATATTGCTACAAACATTCATTCATTCATTCATTCATTCATCTTCTTCCACTTAATCCTTTTCGGGTCGCGGGGGGGGGGGGCTGGAGCCTATCCCAGCATTTGTCTGTAAAACAACTTAATACATTTTATTTGTGTAGCCAAGGGTCTTTGCTCTTTGTTTGTATTCAGGAGAGTTGAATGAAATGAAAACATGGAGGCATGGAGTTAGTCAGCAGAATTTTAACTGCCTTTCTGCAAAACAAAAGCAACTGGAGTGTACTACTGTTTCTGCTTTTTCCCTTCACAATAAAAACTCTAGACAAGCATTGCAGAACTGAATTTAAATTCACTGTGCATTCTATCAAGAGGCAATTCAGTAAAATGCCTTAGTGTTTTGTTAATAAATTATATATATAAAATTGGATTTTTTAATGTACAATTAGCAAATCATAAAACATGCAAACTTTCAATTAAATTAATTAATGAATTAATGAAATTAAATTCAAGCTTGTGCTATTGGGTTCATATATTTGTAAATCTGACTTTGAAAGAGTCAGTGCCTCACCACCCACAAACCTCACCGCACATTGCTGATTAATAGAGAGACTTAAGTGATTTAAACATTTTTCATAAGCACAGACCTACTTTCAATACAAAATGATATTGAGGCATTCATAGAACTACAGCAGGCACAGAGATTGAATTTACTCTTGGGACGTGCAGAAAAGTCAGAGCTAGCACATTTTTCTCCAATCACTGAGTATGTTGGGGAGCTGGGGTGTGTGGGACATAATCAATAAATCCTACAGAACAGAAGACCAGAAGTGCTTCAATGGATTTCCTCTAAAATACTGCTTTACAGACCTGACTGCACATATGCATGCATGTGCAGAAACACACCATGTACATACTGTAGGTGCATGTACATGCACAGGCACAGATTTCATCAATGCAAATAGGAGCATGAACTTTGATTAAAAATATTAGTACATACAGTACATACCCCAACAGCACACGCAAGTTACACTGACGTTGGTCTGACGTGCCAAGGTTACATTAAGAATACATCTAGAGGTTGTTTGAACATTGACAATCTAAAATTGTAATTATTCAGCTTCTCCCTTTCTGGGTCATCAAAGCAGATCATCATTTAAATATTGTGATGGCATATTTGATTTGGTATGACCCAGTTGTGAACCCACAACCTTTTAGCTGTAGGGCAGATAATAATGAAAATAATAATGCATCAGCTTTATGTAGCGCTTTTCATGGACACTCAAAGATGCTTTACAATGGATACATTATTCATTCACTCCACAGACAGACATTGGTAGTGGTAAGCTACTTGTGTAGCCACAGCTGCCCTGGGGCAGACTGATGGAAACATGGCTGCCAATCAGTGGCAACGGCCTCTCCGACCGCTATCAAACATTCATACACATTCATACCCAGTGTCATGGACACTGGAGGCAAGGTGGGTAATGTGTCTTGCTCAGGGACACAACATCAGGATGCCTGGGGAGAGTGGGATTCAGACCTCCAACCCTCAGGTTATTGGACAACCCACTCTGTCTCTTGAGCCACTGCCGCCCACTCTACCACTAATCATAATGTAGTAGTAGTGTTTTTCACCTTGAATAGCAAAATAGTTGCAGTCTTAAAGATCCGACCTAAATAAATAAAGGTTGTGATTAACATTTAACTGTAGAGTACTGGAATGGTGGCCTAGTGGGTTCACAAGCGGGTCAGTAAGGGTATCCGATGTAAAATCCTTGCCAGATTCCATATATGAATCATTGCAAAGTCAGGTGATGATGTGTTGACCCCAAAAAGTGTCAGCTGCAGCCACTATTGCTTTGATACATCATTTAAACGTCAGATGATTATCATCTCCGACCTAATGCCGATGTCTGGGCAATGTCTTGTCAATGACCTTGTTTACATGGTCACGAGTAAACTGATTATTGGAGTAAACTGATAAAGGTAATAAATGGCTTATGGTGTTTACATGCACTGAGTAAACAGTTTACTGGGCAGATAAACTAGGTGTGTTAATCTGTTTTCTCATAAACCGTTAATGAGCCTTTGACCCTGTTTACATGGTCATGAGTAAACCGATTACTGGAGTAAACTGATAAAGGTAATCAGATTACTCTGTTTACATGAGTTTGAATAATCAGGTAACTCCAGAAAGCTGATTGTAATCAGTTTACTCATGACCATGTAAACAGGGTCTTTAACTGATAAAGATAATCGGATTACTCTGTTTACATGACATTTTGAATAATCAGATAACTCCAGAAAGCTGATTGTAATTGGTTTACTCGTGACCATGTAAACAGGGTCAGAGTAGTTACAATTACATGGGCAAAATTTCTTCAATTTGATTACAATTCAGATCAGAACTTTACTGTTTACATGGATCCTGAAAAAGTTGATCCGATTAGGACGTGCGTTTCCATGTGTCACATGTTTGAACGGACTAAATGATTTTGACATGCACACAATTATCCAACATTGTGGAAATAGTAGAAGAAAAAGCAACTTCCGATGTAAACAAACCCCACTTTGTGTCTTTCTCTTTTTGAAATGGACCTGTATTGTGTTATTCAGACTGTACTTTTGCTTCTGCTGGTCTCCATAATGAAGCTACAAGTCCAGCAGTACGTACTTCTGCATATGACCAACAGAGGGAGACAGCAGGACGATACAGACCAGTTTTGTTTTACTCCTGCCATGTCTTCCGCTAGCTTCTGTAAAGGCGGAAATACATCACGTCAACGTGTGGCTGATGTACAGACATGCACAGTAAACATATTTTCTACCCAAACTTCGGAATAAGTGTTTATATGCGCACCAATCAGATTTACAATCGGCATAACCCACCCATCTCAATTGGAAGGAAATTTTGATCCGAATGGGTGTGATCGGGTCAGAATATTCAGATTTGCGTGTTTACATGAAGCATTTTTATTCCGATCAGGCTTTTAATGCGGTTACTTGTGTCCATGTAAACATTGCTAGTGTCGTCTCTGGCCTAATGCTGACTTTTTTGCCAATGTGCAAATGACTTATAAGATCTATTCGTGATGTAAACTTGCTGATGTCAGCGCGCCATATGTATGCCTTTGGGATACTGTATTGTGAGAGCACCTCAATAGTGAAACTGCACCTGAACAAAAACATTCGTATATTTTCAGAGACAAAACAAAGTTTTCACATATAAGTCATAAGTGGAAAAGCCAAATTAAGTTTTTAAAAGTCAACGTTGTCTATAAAGCTGGATTCATGCTGCACCTCCACTGTCTGTGTCCACTCGACCGCGAGACGAGGCTTGTGTGACAAAAATTACATCATCATCTCCAGCCCGCTAGGCTCCGTGATCTCCCTCCTTGGCTGATTGGGTGTAGCTTAAATTTTGTGATCGTGGTGCCTGGGGGTGTTGACTGCACATGCACAAGACTGAATCTCCCATTCAAGAGGATGCCTTACCGACACAGCATAAAAGTGAAAGTAGAGGAAGAAGAAGTGGAAGATGAAAATAAATATACATGAATCATTTTGCCACAGCAGCAGCTTGAGTGGAAAAGAGCCTTGAAAAAATGATAATTCCTCTTCTTCCTCAAAACGACTCCATTGTTGCTACAAAAAATGTGCATCGCTCTTGCATTTCTTCAGTTTTATATAGTTGGTGGACAAACTGGCATGCTAGCACATTTGCACCACCCATTGGGCTGTGGTGAATCTACAAGTGACGATTGTGCACATGCATCAACCGCTTGGCCTTGTGGATGAAAAAAAGGAAGTACATACACAACCGCATGTACGCCGGCCTCATCTAAAGCAAACATGCATCTCAGTGCATCAGAGTAGAGGTGGAGCATGAACAAGGTTAACATTCTCCTAATATTTCTCTTTGTGTTATTTCTGTCTCTCCCTTCTCTTAAATCTTTTAGATAATATTTCTACCTTCTAGCACAAGTACAGGAACTGTGTAAGTGTGACAGTTAGCAGGAAATGAATGTCATTGTGACAGTGAGAAAAGCCATTGGTAACCACGAGTCAGAGCTCGGTTTCACAATCATACCAAGGTGATCATGCAAGCTACTTTCCATTTCTCTGACAGACCTGGACTATGTAGATGACATCTCTTTGCTGTCAGACACTGTCCCCCAAGCCCAAAGGTTTTTAGATCTTGTCAAAGAGGAATGCCTCCAAATCACCTTGTGCTTAATGAGTCGAAAACAAAAGGCCTGATTTGCAATCTTCCAGATTGCTCTCCACTGTTTTCTCGCCAGGGCCAACCACTTGAACAGGTGCCTGACTTCAAAAACCTTGACTCCTGGGTCAACTCTTTGGAGAAGGATATCAACGTCAGTAAGGGCCGGTCAGCCCTTAAGCTGTGATTCTTTTGTGCAACGATAGCATCTGTTCTGCTTTGATATGAAGGTTGGACATTCATTATCTCAATGGGCAAGTCCTTGAATGGTACTTATACCCACATGCTCTGCTGCAGTTTTAACATCAGCTAACTAACTAACTAAAAATAAATTAATGTAAGGAATTGGACTTTTAAGTTTTTGAAAAGTAAGATGGTCACTTTTTACTCTGGAGATCTTGCCTCTGCATTATTTACAACACTGCACCAATGATCTCTGAGCCATGCACCACACTACTGCAGCCCCATTCTGTTCCCACATATATGCCAACACAGTCAACTTAAAACCACCTCTCCTCTGTGTGTGGATGGCTGTCATTTTAAACTTGTTTCTGGTCTTATAAGTGAGAAAAATATATACATTCAGAATCTAAGTAGTTATGCTTCTCTTCATTGTGCTTTTTCCCCTCTGTGACGAGACAAATGATGCAGATGTAAATGTAATGCAATGTTAATGTAAAAGGAATTCAAAAACGACATGTATCCTACATTTTCCTTTACTTTGTTCATATACACAGAAATAAATAACAGAAAAATTTAGGATTCTCTGGTTTCCTCTCAAGTCCAAACACAACAGGGACGTGCACAGATTGACATGAAGTGAAGCTCTAGGACTGCCCCTTTGCCTTTGCCCCCTGAAGTGCCCTTTTGGAGAGCTTTTTTTAAAGGTATTATAGATTTTAATTCCCCCTCATGGAGACACCAGTTGCTGATCAAATGTATTTTAATGTCTGATAACTATATTATGACATCCCAATAATTCTGTGTGACCTGGGCCTGAGGCCCAAATGCCACCCCCACCACTCCATCCACCGTGCACACACCTCACCACAGCAGCTATAGCCTGGTTTCTGTGTCTCCTCTCCTTCAAGCATAGTCAGGTAAGTTAGTGTATTAGTTGTCCTAAGCATTGGCATTTTTTGTTGCTGTTGTGAAAGTACACACAGTAGGTGATATATTTTTTCTCGGCGGGGTGGTTGTCGGGGGATATTCAGAAAATTTGCATATGGTGTAAATGTAATTTCAGTACAAATTTGCAAGAACAAAGGTGCAAAATATGATAAAAGATGCTAATCTACAATTTAAGTCACAAATTTACTTTAAGTAAATCTCAAATTTATGAGAAAAAAGTGACATTTTTGTGAGAAACAAACACGACTTCCAAATGCTGAAGAAAAAAACATTTCCAAGAAATAGTCACAAATTTACAAGAAAAAAATTGTTAATTTTCCTGAACCTTTTTTGACTATTTTCTCTCATAAATGTCCAATTTTCTCACCAACTAGCAAGACTTTAATTGTAAACTTTATATTTCTTGGAAAGTTTTTTAATATAAATTTGCAACTTTTTAGGGCAAAATTATTACTTCATCCATCCATCCATCCATCCATCTTCTTCCGCTTAGTCCTTTTCGGGTTGCGGGGGGGCTGGAGCCTATCCCAGCAGGGTATTTTTGTAGTAAATTTAGTACTTTTTCATATAAATTTGCCATGTTTTGTGATACAATTGTTACCTTTTCCCCACAAAAATTTACAATACACTCAAAAATTTGCAACTTTTTTCTTGAATTTTTACAATTTTTCTTGTAAATTTGCTTAAATCCACAGTCAGAAAAGCTGCAGTGTTCTCTGGGCTGTCCATTGTGTTAACTCTGAGACCCAAATGGGACTCTGGAACCCCACTTTTCATAAACAAAGGGGCACTTCATGATGATGTAAAGCCATGAATGTACATTTGATTTTTTAAACTGGTGGTCCTTGGACACCAGGGGGTCCTGGAGAGAACATTCAGGGGTCTGTGGGAAGCTGTCTAATTTCACTTCTTAATTGAGCCATAAAAACTGCAAACAACTTTCCATTGTTGTGCACTGGTGCCTACAGTGGCATCTCCATGTCAGCGGGCAACAGCAGGAACATCATCCCTTCTTCTTCTTCTTCTTCTTCCTCCTCTCAATGGAGGCTAAGCCAGAGTTGGGGATTGTTGTGACAACTGGAAGCAGCAGTTTTAAGACCACAGCTTTAGGATCACAGTAGTTTCAAGACCCTCAGGTTTACTATTGCTGACCTCACACTATCTGGATGTGGAAAATGTCACCACCTCCCCCAGAAACTACATCCTGACATCAGTCTGCCCCAGCACCAAACAAGCAGTGGATACAGAAGTCCGGCGGTGCTGAGCTGAGAAAGTCTGCCTTGAAAGCAACCCCCTTTGTGGGAGGATGGGTCTGATGTGAGATGTTGGTGGTAAGTGGCTGTCTCACTTTCACCGGAAGCAAATGTGTGTACGTTTGTGTCTTTCCATTGACTTTGTATGTCATTGTGTTGCATTTCACACTGAGTATAAACAAATTACAAGACTAAACTGTCATTAGATGTGCAGCAATAGGCTACAATGTGTCATTTTATAAGGTCCGTGGCTCAAGGAAAGGATGAAAAACACTGACGTACATAATGTATACTGTAATCAATACTTCTTGACAGTGGATTTTTTTTAAAAGATTTTCTTATGCCTTTTTGGACAGATACAGGGAAGGGAGAGACACAAAACAGGGTGAAGAATGCTGAAAGACATGCAGAAAGGATCACTATGGCTGGGATAGAACCGGTGATCAAAGCAGCTGAGCAGCATGAGCTTTATATGCACCATGACCAATAAGCCACCAAATATCAATTCACTATCATTTACCAACAATGGGAGCAAAGGGTTCAAAATACGGGCAGATACTAACAAAAAGAGCCAACTAGATAAATACCACAAGAATTCAAAGGTATTTGAGAAAATGTGCAGTTGTATCTCTGTGTTGCTCTCACCCTGTGTCTCCAGGTAAAGGTTTCAGTGTCTCTGCAACTACAAACTGGGAAACTATTTTATAATAACAGTTTCCTTCAAATCTATAAGGAATTAATGGTTATCTTCTTGCATATGCACTGGAATTATTTCGACTCTATATGTTAAGCTACTGTTGTTAATCATATTTGAATGCACCCAAAAGATTAAACTCATCATGTAAATTGTGCATTCACATAATGCTGGTTTAGCAAAACTGCCACTTTACCTAAGTTTTATTGTTTATATATCATCATTATTATTCACTGTGTCATTGCAGGAGTTTGTTGTTTAAACTGATCCAAGCTGCACCTGCTGCTACCTAGGAGTAATACAGCAGGTTTAAGGGTTAATTACAGGCAGGTAGTCTTAATGTTTAGGTCAGAGGCTGTCACTGGTGTGCTAAACATGAGGTTTATGTGGACAGTATACTTATGTGTATTTGTATTAGCCAGGTGTTGATGTCATATCTTTCTCAGGGAGTAAAGGCAATGTATTAGGTTTTTGAGAAAGTGCTTGGTAAGTAAGATAAACCGAATAATGCTGTGCTGGCTGGCAATGTACTAATGAACCCAAATCCTTTTAGGGCAAAAAAAAAAAAAAAGAAGAAAGAAATGCAGTATTTATTGAGAATCTGTTGATCTTTTTGATTCTCAGTGCTTTCATAGAGTGTGAACATTTTTTAAAATTGTACCACACAATGTGAAATGCTTGCATGCATGGACTGCACATCACCTTACAGCACACTCTCATATATCAAACATCAACACATGGCACAGGACAAGTGGAGTGGAAACAGAAATGGGGATAATTACAGTGGAACTACAGATGCTGAAAAAAGGAAAGAGGTCCGTTAATGAGCCTACAATTAGCAAAGTGCACTAGTGTGTTGCTATGCAGATGTATGCACATCTAATCACCAGTCTTGGGAGTAACAAGTTACAAAGTAATACATAACTGTAACGTCACTACTTTTGCAGTAACATGTTGTGTAATGAAATTACTGTTAAAAATTCAGTAATGCGTTAGAGTTACTGAAATTTGATCATCTGCATTACTCATTACTTTTATTAAAATGGATAGACATTTTTAGTGCAAATAAATGAATATACAAACTGACTCTACTGTAGCTGAGATGTAGCTGTCACTGAATGTGACCTGTTTTGAAAAGCCTGACTCTTCATCACTTTGGGAGAAGGAAGAGATGACTGAGGAAGAGATGAAGCTACTTTGTTTTTGTGGAAATAGATTATTTTTCCTTTGTCACAGTTAAGGACAAAAGAATATGAGTGGGTTGCAAGCTAAGTGCCAGCTGAATCCTACTGCAATCCTCAGAAGCGCCTGAAAACAGCAACAAGCTCCAACAAAGCTAGTACTAAGTAACGGCTAGCTATGCTAACAACTAACACCATGAAGTGGATCTACTATATCTGAATACCCACAGGAGGATGTAAAGTAGAAATACTCTTATCGCAACACCCACAGCTGGATTTCAATCACAGGTATGCATCTGGACAGTTTGTGACCCAGCAAGAATTAAACCGACTGACTGCAAGATACGTTGTTACAGAAAGAGGTGATATCAACTGTGACTTTTCATCAGACAGCTGGACCGTGATTGATTAAAGTTAAAACACATTTACTTGTTACCTGGATAAAGATTATTCAATAATGGATTTTGATCTCCAAAAGGCATTTGAGGGACTAGATCATGTCTGTCACAGCAGATGTTTGGACTGTGGATAATGAACGTTTTCTTTGGATCACTGCACCTCGGATTAATCCATAACATGAAGGTAAGATAAACATGGAAATTTTGATGCAGTGTTGTCAACTCTCACTCCTTTGGAGTGATTCTCACCCTTTTCCCCTCTCTTTCATTCCAAAAACCCTATTTCTCACTCCAAAATGAGGAAATTACTGTGGTCGGAGAGGCCATCGGCGTGGATTGGCAGCCACGTTTCTGTCAGTCTGCCCCAGAACAGCTGTGGCTACAGTAGTAGCTTACCACTACCAGTATCTGTCTGGAGTGAATGAATAATGGACTCAGTGGCCACGGTTACATGGGCAAAATTTTTTCAATCTGATTACAATTCAGATCAGAATTTTACTGTTTACATGGATCCTGAAAAAGTTGATCTGATTAGGAATTGCGTTTCCATGTGTCACATGTTTGAATGGAATAAATCATTTTGGCATGCGCACGTCGACATTTTGACATTACAAAAATAGTAGAAGAAGAAGCAACTTCCGGTGGTAGCAAGCCCCGCTTCGTGTCGAAATCGACCTGTATTGTGTTATTCAGACTGTACTTTTGCTTCTGCTAGTCTCCGTAATGAAGCTACAAGTACATACTTCTGCATATGACGAACAGAGGGAGGCAGCAGGACAATACAGACCAGTTTTGTTTTACTCCCGCTAGCTTTTCCGCTAGCTGCTGCTAAGGCGAAAATGCGTCACGTCGACGTGCAGCTGGTGTACAGACATGCGCAGTAAACATATTTTCTGCCCTACGTTCGGAATAAGTGTTTTCATGCGCACCATTCGGATTAACAATCGGCATAACCCACCCCTCTCAATCGGAATGAAATTTTCTCAAATCCGAATGAGCGTGATCGGGTTAGAATATTCAGATTGCCATGTTTACATGAAGCATTTTTATTCCGATCAGGCTTTTAATGCGGTTACTTGTGTCCATGTAAACATAACCACTGTAAGCACTTTGAAATGTCACTTGAAATGTAAAGCACCATATAAATCTTATGCATTATTATTATTATTATTATTATTATATATGTGTTGATTTTCTTCAGATTTTTCCCACAATATGAGCTGTCAAGGCAGGATAAAGCAGACTGAACATATTCTAAAACTTATTCTGAGGTAAAGAAGTGTATGCCTTGAAAAAAATAACTGTTTATATGTATTGTGCACCTGCATACTCACTTCATCCCTATGCCCAGTCTTTCCCTTGCACGATTCCAGCTAAATCCCACTCCAAGCTTTTCTGAAAAGGTGGCAACTCTTCTTTATGTCCCACACACTGACCGTTAAAAAAAACTCTGTGAGGCTCTGTCTGATTTCAGCATGACATTAATAAGCTTGTAATGTAATCCATTAATTAAATTATCTTGCTATGTGTGCAAGATGATTTAAGTATACATTTAAAAGTAATGTGAAAGTTATTTTTCCAAGTAACTAATTACTTTAATCATGCAGTAATTGGTAAAGTAACTTAATTACTTTTGAAAAGATGTAACTAGTAACTGTAGTTACTTTTTTTAGTAACTTGCCCCACACTAGTAATTACACATTTCCTTAAAGAGAAACCAGCTAAACATGCTGCATAAAGTAGGTCCACACTTAAATGCACAGCTAATGGATGGTTGGATGGACAGACATGACATGTCATGTGTCTGAGCGCGTGTCACTGAGCTCAGACACTCGCACTAATTCTGTTTGTTTGTCACTGTTTGTCACTAGTATTATTATGAGGTCTGCTTTGTTTATTTTCTGGTTTTGTGACAGAGTCTTTCCCCTTTTTTTCCAGACACTCCCCACCAGCTGCCCACTACCTTCTGCCATCAGCTGTGGGCAGTTCATTTGATTAGGTTGCCCACTCGCTCTGCCTGGCCACACCTGCCCCTCATTAAACTGCATTATATTTAAGCACTGCTGTTCCTCTGTCTGGGTGCGGCTAAATTGATTCTACTCTCGTTCTCCTCTCATCATCATACGGTACCAGCCTCTGAAGTATTTTTCTTCTCCTGAGTGCTCTCCTGCTCAGAGGCTACGTTTCTGTAAGCTATTCTTGTTTGCATTTTTGTTCTGTGGGCACTTTTGGATGTTTGTGTTGTTTTTGTCAATAAATATCTTCAACACACCCTGCATTTGGATCTGTTCCCTCTGCGCCTGATAGAGGCGCACATGACTAGACGTACTGCAGATACATGAAAAGAAAAGAGTTAAAAAAAATTTGAAATAATTCTGTGGAGAAATTACCATCCATCCATTCATCTTCTTCCGCTTAATCTTTTTGGAGTCATGGGGGGGGGGGGGGGGCTGGAGCCTATCCCAGCATCTTTGGGCAAAGGGCAGGGTGCACCCTGGACAGATCGCCAGTCCATCGCAGGGCCAACACAGAGAGACAGACAACCATTCACTCTCACAGTCATACCTAAGGACAATTTAGAATCCCCAGTTTGATGCCACTTAACCTAACTTGCATGTTTTTGGCATGTGGGAGGAAACTGGAGAAATCCCAGCATAAACCCACGCAGACATGGGGATAACATGCAAACTCCACACAGATCACCGTTGGTCGGGGGCTGGGATCGAACCCAGGATCCCCCGGCCAAGGGTGAGTTGCTGTGCTGCTGCAGTGCTAACCACTGCGCCACTGCGCGGCCCCATCTTCTTAAATGAAGCACATCAATTACTTCCATAATTAACAGCAAGTGAAAGCTAATTAAACATATGTAGGAGTTCCTGTGCAGATGTAGATTCCAGCAGTCTGCAAGCAGATTTTATTTTTATTTTATTTGACCATTATTTTACCAGGTAAAATGTTTGAGAACCAATTCTCATTTACAAGCATGACCTGGCCAAGAGGCCCTAGTAGAGAAGAAGAAAAAAAAACCATAAGCACATAGATATATACAGACATAAACATACCTAGCATAAAATGAATAAAAATACACAGGTCATCATGGAACAAGCACGTAAATCAAAGAACAGAATAAATGGCAGAAGTAGAAGAAGAAGTCAGCTAGCATTAATAGGATAGAGGGAATGTGTGTGTGTGTGTGTGTGTGTGTGTGTGTGTGTGTGTGTGTGTGTGTGTGTGTGAGTGTGTGTGGGTGTGTGTGTGTAAGGAGAGCATGTGTGTGCATATGTATGTACTATGTATGTATGTTTGCTCACAAATGTGATCCAGGGTGATCAGCAAGAGCAGCGGTCAATTATAATCTGTGCACGGTGGCACAGTGGTTAGCACTGCGGCAGCACAGTTTACCCTTGGCCGGGGGATAGGTGGGATCGTGGGTTCGATCCCAGCCCCCGACCAACAGTGATCTGTGTGGAGTTTGCATGTTCTCCCCGTGTTGCGTGGGTTTACTCCGGGATTTCTCCGGTTTCCTCCCACATGCCAAAAACATGCATGTTAGGTTAATTGGCTGTTCTAAATTGTCCCTAGATATCTGTTTCCTATAGGCCCTTAGAATAGAGGGTTAGTATTAATGAAAGCGCTTTGAGTGGTCTTTGTGACTAGAAAAGCGCTATATAAGTGCAGGTTAGTTAGTTAGTTAGTTAGTTTAAACTTGAAAGTGGTAAGAGTTGTCAAAATTGTAAATTTATGGGTATTTTGTAGATTGTTCCAATCATTTGCTGCAAAGCGAAAGGAGTTGCAGCCAAAAATAGTAGAGGTATTTGGGATGATGAACTTGGTATATTCACTCGAACTTGTATGCCCACTTGACCTAGAGTGTCCAGTTTATTGGAGCAGTGCTTGATGCTTTCAATGGCTGATGCCAAGGATTTACGTAAAATGTGGGCCTCATACTTTAACAAAAGCAATAATTTTTTGAGCTTTTATAACCGCCTTATTTAAAGTGAAAGTATATTTTATCTGTGATATTTTTAATGGCCATCACATTACAGAAAATCCTTCAACATTTATTTAGAATCAATGAGAAGAAGCTCTCAAAGAGATAAAACTGATGTGATAGTCATCTGCACAGCCCTCAAGCACTGTGAAGTATTTAAACATGACTGGGTATGTAGGGTTAACGTTTCAGCTGTTTCTTCTGTGCTGCATGAAGAGAGCAGTGAACATAAGAGGTAAAGCCTCTTGATGTCTCATGCTGACACATTACAATCCAAAGCTGTAACTAGAGGGCACTAGAGCGCATACCTCCGCCAAGGCTCAGTCCTTCCCTCCCTTTGTTCTCCCCTTTGTCCCTTTGTCCGTCCATATCGCCATCCATCTGTACATTGCACGATAGGGCCTTGGCAGAGGTATGCACTCACAGATCACCTCCAACATGTAATGAGTTCATTTTTGGGCCAAGGGCCATCTCTGGTGAAGACATCATCCAAATCCATCTATGAGTTTTTGCGTGATCCTGCTAACAGACAGAGAAACGGCAGCAAATCCAATATGACTACATTATAATAACAAGACTGTCATAATTGTATTGACCATACATTGGAAAAGAGGTTTTTAATCTCAATGGGATTTTTACCTGGTTAAATAAAGGTGACATAAAAATAAAAAATAATTGGGGCAGGGCAATTCGACCTTAAATCAGCATCATGGTTGATTGAATCTGTCAGGTCAATTTTCGTTTTTTTTTTTCTCCTCTCTTCTCCCTTACAGTTTACTGACAAGGTTCATAATTATCAAGCAATATTACACAACAGTGCGGTATCATATCACTGCAGTGCGTAGTAAATAAGCATAATAGAACAGGCCTATTATGATTTCACAAACAAAATAATTAAACATTGTCCGGTGTTGAAGTTTACTGTGTTTACATACCGGGTCATGTGGCTCAAAATGACATCCTTGTCTGCCGGCCGGAGTTACATTTGAACACATGCCAAACCCTGTCTTAAACTGCACACTTTGCTTGCTTTTTCTTAGCTGTGGTGTTGGGTTCCGGCACCTTTTTGTGAAGTGTGGGGTAGTGACGTGCACTTCCTGTCACGTCACTGCACCAGCCAGATATAAGGCAAGGTCACCATCTTGTAGCCTCTTTGCCGGATCGCCACGCTAGTGCATACCATGTATCTGCTGTCCTGTATATACTGTAGTTCAATAAAGCTGAGTTCGCCAACCATCATCCTGCCTCATCCTTCACCCAGGTATTTCCATACATAACATTTAGCGATCGAGGATTAACTCATGAAGGCATGTATCACCCCACTTCGTCCCTTTCTCGAGCTCCAGGTCAAACCACAGGTTTCGTGGCCGCATTGGTGGGAGGCCTATCAGACGTATGTTACAGCGTTGGGCTTTGGGGAACTCGATAAGGCAACAGAGCGGGTGCTTCTCATTAGTAACCTGGGTATGGAGGGCCGGAGGGTCCTGCAGACGCTCAGCACGGTGGACTCATGTGAGGACATTGAGGAGCTTCTAGCTAAATGTTTCTCCACCCCAGACAATGTGACTGTCCGGAGGATTCGTCTTCGGCAGCAATATCAGCGGGTAGGTAAGCCTATTCGCCAGTATGTCATTGATTTGAAGCAGCTAGCCAGTGAGTGTCATTTTGGACCACTTGAAGATGAAATGGTACATGATCAACTAGCAGAGCAAGTGTGTAATGCTGAGCTGCGTGCTAGGCTATTAATGGTGCCCAATGACTTAACGTTAGCTAAAGCAGTGGAGCTAGCTCTTCGGTGGGAAGCCGTTGTTAAGTTAGCTGTAGAGCTAAATTGGCACCAGCCACAAAAGAAGCTGGAGCCGCTTGCCTCAGCTAATGTTGGGGACCCTGATAGCGAGGATAGCTTGGACAAAGATATTTGGGAAGTCAATGCTGCCAGCCAAAGGTCTGCCATGGGAAAACCCCTTTGCAAAAGTCGTGGGGCCACGACCCACCGCCATAAAGTTAAGAAATGCCCGACTAGAGGGAAACATTGTGATAAATGTGGACGCTGGAACCATTACGCCAGGGTGTGCCATTTGTTTTGCCCGGTCAACCTACGGGAGAAATCACCCCGCTCGCCCCCAACGGACACTGGGAGTGAACAGTACAAAGAGCTAACGGACGCCACGGCGGTCAGTTCAGCCAGTTTTCGCCCAGGATCAGTACCCATGCCAACAAGCGACACCATGCTAGCCCCAGATACCTCTGGTACTTGGCCACGGTTGACTGGGGGGTCTGCAGCTACAATGGTGAACACTACAATGTTTATAGAAGAGGACGGGGCCAGACCGTCGAGCATGGAGTTACCACATGCTCAGCAGGAACACATCGGGCCGAGTAAAATTCCACTTCAGGTTATGGACTTGGTGCGGGTTCCAGATGAAGAACATCCACGGCAAAGATGGGCTGAACGACAGCCAGAAAAACATCAAGGGTGTCTGCCCATTGCGGCTAAGCTGGGCGCAGTGTGCTTCAGGTTGTCTGACAGCTCATCGAGGCACGCCAATCAGCTTCGGCGTGTCCGGGAAGACGCTCCAGGTAGCGAGGCTGGACAGGAGTCGGTGATGGCAGAGTGGGATGTAGGCTCCGTCATCCAAAGGGTCAGCCATCGCTCCGGGGGCCTGCGATCTCCAGGGGTGCGCCTGCTGAGGGGCTGCCCTGGACCCCCCACGCAAGTTCCAGTTTTTTTCACCCAAATGACTGTGCGGTAGCACTTTATTTATAGTTCTGATGTTTTAATGCATGCATGTTGTGATGGGGGTTATTTTATGTGTTATTATGTTTAGTTAGGAGCACGGCTGATATGTTTAATTTGAATAAAGACTCTTTTAGTTTACCAGTGGCAGAATAATACCCTGTGCCATGCGGGCTGCACGGTAGTCCACCCGTCAGCACTATTTTAGGTTATGTTGTGTGAATGTGTTAGGCCATTCTAGTACATTGTTTTTTTTTTTATTTTAGTGTGTGATTCGGGTCCCAAATTGGGGAGGTTTTAATTGTGTGCATGGTTTTGGACTTTTCTAAGGTGGAAGAGAATGTGGTGTTGGGTTCCCGCACCTTATTGTGAAGTGCGGGGTAGTGATGTGCACTTCCTGCCACGTCACTACACCGGCCATATATAAGGCAAGGGCACCATCTTGTGGCCTCTTTGCCTGATCACCACGCTAGTGCACACTGTGTATCTGCTGTCCTGTATATAATTCAATAAAGCTGAGTTCGCCAACCATCATCCTGCCTCATCCTTCACCCAGGTATTTCCATACATAACATTGGCGTCTTCAGATGAAATAATAGCAATCATCGCATACTATGTGGATGGAGACCAGATGTCTTTTCGTTCCAAGCTGTTTTACATTTTCTGCAGTGTTTGGTGGTAAGAGTACATTGCTTCCGGGTTGTAGAGGTGCGTGACCGTATGGCATGACCACACATGTAACTCCACGGACACATCTTAAAGGGGAAGTACATTAAAGGCACAATATTAATATATAAAATAATGTTCAAAAAATTCCTGGATCCAGATCGTGATCTGGATCACCACCAAAATCTAATTATCTGTTCCCCGTGCCATTACAGACCGTTCCTGAAAATTTCATCAAAATCCGTGCATAACTTTTGGAGTAATGTTACTAACAGAAAACTCAACAAACCAACGCCAGCAAAAACATTACCTCCCCCCCTTGGCGGAGGTAAAAATAGGGACAATGCATACACATCCATCTTAGTCATAAGAAATCATTATCCAAAAGTTTGTGACTGCACACTCCCCGGTCTACTCATTTTATCTTGTTTCATCCTTCACACCTTGCCTATGCTCGCTTAACCCTATCAGGTGGTCTTCAACACTCTCCACATCAAACACCACTTTTAGTTTCCCTTTAATTTGTCATTCCTCTGCACAATAATGTCTCATGTGAATCTGGATGTCTGCTGTTCAACAGTGTGTTCTACAAGCTGTATTTTCTTACATCTTGTGTTCTCCTGAACATATAATGATTTGTGTGTTCCTGTAAAGCAGAGGGAAAAACAGCCACAATGTCTTGGCTGATAATCATAAAATAATAAACTATCCACACACACACTGCTTGAATTTTTAATGCCACATTGTGCAACACAACTTGTGGAGATCAAAATCCACTTTAGAATAACGCCACAAAACCTCCACAAAGTAACCCTCTCGCATGCATTAGGCAAACCCACACAACAGAGGCTCCTGCAGTCATTTGTGTCTCCATGGAGACGAGTGGCAATTATATGGCCTTCATATAGATACAAACATACACTGAGCGAATCTTCCTTAGCACTATCATACACACAGATATGATAAAGTTTAAAAAAACGTCCTTGCTACATCTGACTCATCATCATGCATAAATGAAATAACTGCGATGAATATTTCTATGCATTGTACTGCTTGCCGACTTAAACAACGGTTTAACCTCTATCCAGCAGGAACAGGTAATATAGTAGTGACGACATGATCACATGGTTCACTTCATCTTTAACAAACATAAATTTTTGATTGGCTGTAATCCAGATCAGTCAGCTTCCCTAATCTCAAGTATCTCAGCTGTTGTTTTCTCCATCCAAGTGAAAAAAATAATGGTGGCCGCCAGTGGTACCCCTCAGCCTGCTGGCATTAAGAGCACTGGCGGGCTGTCACCTGAAATGGAAATCATCCAAAATTTTTCATAGATGCCACCATTGGAACCAACTGAAAAGCCTATGTCATGTCATTGACAAGTTGTGACAAGGTGCTTTGAGAGTTGACCTCTGACCTAGACCTGAAGAAAAGGTCGGTACAATTCGAACTCATCCCAGATTTTTCAAAGCTAGAACTATGGTAGCAATGTGAAACTTGTGCATCGTTTCCTTTCAGTGTTTTCATGTTTACAGTGTTTTTTGGAAAAATGGATATGTGATCTTGTCCTTTAGCTCGAGGTCATCCAAATTTAACTCATCCGAGATTTGTCATAAATACAACTAGAAAATTCAAAAGGAAATTTTCAGTGTGCCAATGCGATTGCCCATAGGTCATGGCTTTAACCTGTGGGATTTATGAAAAATCATGAAAATCAACAGAATTTGAATGAAAATTTAAAAAAAAAACTTGACCTTTGAACTTCTGATCCAACATTTGAGGTCAGGGTCCCAAGTTGAACCTGTAAACAAAGTTTGGTGACCCTAGTTTTCTTTGTTCTTGAGATATAGCTTATAGTGGTGTGGAAAAAGTATATGGCCCCTTCCTGATTTCTCATTTTTTTATATGTTTGTCACACTTAAATGTTTCAGATCATCAAACAAATTTAAATATTATTGAAAGATAACACAAGTAAACACAAAATGCAGTTTTTAAATGAAGGTGTTTATTATTAAGGGGGAAAAAATCCAAACCTACATGGTCCTGTGTGAAAAAGTGATTGCCCCCTAAACCTAATAACTGCTTGGGCCACCCTTAGCAGCAATGATGGCAATCAAGCGTTTGTGATAACTGGCAATGAGTCTTTTAAAGCACTGTGGAGGAATTTTGGTCCACTCATCTTTGCAGAATTGCTGTAATTCAACAATACATTGGAGGGTTTTCAAGCATGAACTGCCTTTTTAAGGTCATGCCACAGCATCTCAGTCGGATTCAGGTCAGGACTTTGACTAGGCCACTCCAAAGTCTTCATTTTGTTTTTCTTAAGCCATTCACAGGTGGACTTTCTGGTGTGTTTTGGATCATTGTCCTGCAGCAGAACCCAAGTGTGCTTCAGCTTGAGGTCACGAACAGATGGCCGGACATTCTCATTCAGGATTTTTTGGTAGACAGCAGAATTCATGGTTCCATTTACCACAGCAAGTCTTCCAGGTCCTGAAGCAGCAAAACAGCCCCAGACCATCACACTACCACCACCATATTTTACTGTTGGTATGATGTTCCTTTTCTGAAATGCGTTGTTACTTTTACGCTGAATGTAATGGGACATACACGTTCCAAAAAGTTCAACTTCTGTCTCGTCAGTCCACAGAGTATTTTCCCAAAAGTCTTGGGGATAATCAAGATGTTTTCTGGAAAAACTGAGATGAGCTTTTATGTTCTTTTTGCTCAGTAGTGGTTTTCGTCTTGAAACTCTGCCATGCAGGCGATTTTTGCCAGTCTCTTTCTTATGGTGGAGTCATGAACACTGACCTTAACTGAGGCAAGTGAGGCCTACAGTTCTTTGGATGTTGTTGTGGGGTCTTTTGTAACCTCTTGGATGAGTTGTCGCTGCACTCTTGGGGTAATTTTGGTCGGCCGGCCATTCCTGGGAAGGTTCACTACTATTCCAAACTTTCACCATTTGTGGATAATGGCTCTCACTGTGGTTTGCTGGCATCCCAAAGCTTTAGAAATGGCTTTATAGCCTTTTCCAGACTGACAGATCTCAATTGCTTTGTTTCTCATTAGTTCCTGAATTTCTTTGGATCGCAGCATGATGTCTAGCTTTTGAGAATCTTTTGGTCTACTTCACTTTGTCAGGAAGGTCCTATTTAAGTGATTTCTTGATTGAGAATAGGTGTGGCAGCAATCAGGCCTGGGTGTGGCTGAAGAAGTTGAACCCAGCTTTCCAAAGATGTGATAAACCACAGTTAATTTATGTTTTAACCAGGGAGGCAATCACTTTTTCACACAGGGCCATGTGGGTTTGGATTTTTTTCCCCCTTAATAATACACACCTTCATTTAAAAACTGCATTTTGTGTTTACTTGTGTTATCTTTGTCTAATATTTAAATTTGGTTGATGATCTGAAACATTTAAGTGTGACAAACATGCAAAAAAATGAGAAATCAGGAAGGGGGCAAACACTTTTTCACACCACTGTAGATAGCATTCAGACCTTGACCTTTGACCATGTGATCAATCATAGTCACAGTTTAGGGTCACAGGGTGTGCCTGTGTACCAACTTTGATGACCATAGTTTTACTCATTGTATACTAACAGTGCAAAGGGAATGTTAACCTTGACCTTTGACGGTTTGACCCCAAACTCATGGAGAGAGGTCAGGGTCTAACCTGTCCCAATTGTGCCTTACGTACATATATCTATGGTATTGATTTGAGAAGCCTACAGTGGGGATCAAAATTAGAGATTTGTATTAATAGAGAAATGTATTAATACTTGATTTATTCTGAAATATTGTTATTCTTCATTGTTCAGAATTTGACAGAATATCACCTGTGGCTATACCACTGCTGTACTAGCATGCATTTTTAAATAACCAAGGCACTTCAACATAAACATTTATTTTGTTAAAAAAAAAAGTAAGCAAAATTAGAGAACAAACATTAAACAATGTTTGTTTGTTTGTTTGTTTTCAGGGCTATAGCATTAAAAACTTAAGTGTAGAGGCCCTTGTTTTGAATCACTTCAGCACATCTGCGCCCACAGGATATCACTAGTTTCTCACACTGCTCTGGTTTAGGGGACAGGATTATACAAAGGCTCTCAGTGGGGAACTGGTTCAACACTGCAGCTGGAACTGCTCGCCAGTTCACTGCTAAACAGGGCAAGGATCTGTCTCGGCACACAGTGTCTCACCATTGAAGACAATTTGATCTCAAAACTCACTCTGCAGTGACCAAACCTCTCATCAGCAGATAAAATAAAAAGGCTAGACTTGCCATTGCTGAGGAGCATGTTGTGTGGACAAAGGAGAACTGGCCCAGAGTGCACTTCAGTGATGAGAGTAAGTTCAATTTATTTGGGTCTGATGGGAAACAATCAGTGTTGGGCAAGTTACTAAAAAATAGTAACTAATTCCAGTTACTAGTTACTTCTTTTCAAAAGTAGTTGTTACTTTACCAATTACTGCATGATTAAAGTAACTAGTTACTTGGAAAAGTAACTTTCACGTTCCTTTTAAATGCATACTTAAATCATCTCGCGCACATAGCAAGATAATTTAATTAATGGATTACATTACAGGCTTATTAATGTCAGGTTGAAAACGGACTCTTTCAGACAGAGCTTTTAGAACATGTTCAGTCTGCTTTATCCTGCCTTGAGAGCTCTTTTTGTGGAAAAAATCTGAAAAAAAAAATCAGCATGATATTGCCAGTAATTTCCTCATTTTGGAGTGAGAGTTGGCAACACTGCATAAAGCTGTCCATGTTTATCTTACCTTTATGATATGGATTTAATCCGATATGCAGCGTGTAAACAAGAACCAAGGATGAGGCTGGATGTTGAACTGAACACGACTTTACTGTAGACTCGTGAATACAGCACAAGCGCTCCCGCTAGGCAGAGGTGACATCAAAGAGACCTCCCCTCTTCTGCACAGCCCTCTTATACCCCGAGTGGTGGCGGAAACGAAAAGGTGGAGCCACCACCCGTGTCACTCAATAATATGTCCTAATAACAACACAACACTCCGCCCCCCACCTTCAAAAATGGTCCAAAACACACACACACCATCAGAACCCTTCCCAATTTGGAATCCGAAACATGCGCTAAACTGAACAGGAAAATTTGAAGGCCTATAACACATACACACACAAAACAACTAAAGCTAGGGGGGAACAGGAGAACTACCATTCCACCCCCACATGGCCAGATGGATTATTCTGCTGTCTTTGCTAAAACACAGTCCATTAAACAGAAAATTGCTGTGCTCCTAAAAATAAACAGCATAAAACTCAAAACAATCCCATTAACAAACTTATATACAATACAGTTATCCCCCATTCCAACATCATGCAATAAACATATTGCCCCAACCATCAGTCTGCACCAGCAGAGAAACCACCACCCCCAGAAAACCGTCAGACGGTTCCCCTCCAGTGCACCTTCTTTTCTTCGCGCCCTAGGCTGAACCACATCAAAGCCCAAATACCTCCTTCTCTTCTTTGGCACGCCGCAGCTCGTTGGGATGTCTCCATGAGCCTTAAGACAACTGAAGGTAGCCATCCTCCCTAACAGCCACCACCTGCAGCCACCCCTGGTCATCTTGACATTTGCGTTTGCCTCGAACACCTCTCAACCAGGCCTCGACTCTGGGTCAGACCATATCAGTGACCCCCAGAGGTGCCCGACTTGGCTTCCAGTGTCCCTGTGTGGCACGTTGTTTTACCGTGTCAGCCGGTCCTGCCCTGCTCGCTTTCATTTTCACCACCGGCAAAGCCGTTGTGACCCCTCGCTCCTCGGTACCTTCCAGCCGAACTCCAAGAGTAGAATGGGCCATCCACTCGGCTCCACCTGCCGTCACGGGTGTCCCACCTCGCAGCCCAGTTCCTTCAGCTAGGGTTATTTGGGCACTGGCACCCTCCTGCGGCACCCTCCCGCGATGGCCCTGGGAGGTTGGTCCTGCTCATCGTCCAGAATACTAGGCCAAGGTTCATTCCCATACAGCATCGTCCACCACTCCAGGAACTGGCCGGTCCCACAAACCATGGCCCGACCATTCCTCTCCAACACCGCTGGTGATGGTGAAGCCCAATCCATAAAAGAGGTCACACCCTATAATATTCTCGCCACAGGCAGTCACTACGAGCTTCAGGTTGGACACCCCCGCTGACTTGTACCTAGCCGTCAGTTCCACTGATCCCACCGTGGCCAATTTTCTTCCACCGTACCCACACATCGGCGCTAAATAACCTCTTACTTGGTAGCATGGGAAGAAACTCCTCATGGTAGCCCAATTCAACACGGACCTCACTGCACTCGTGTCAATCAGCAGAGGTACCGCCACCCCGTCCAATTCCACCATACAGTAGGTACGACCATCAGTGCTCGGGGAAACGGTGTGGATGACTGTGGGAGTTGGAGCAGGGGTTCCACTTTGCATCTTTGGTCCCTTCGCTCGAACCTGTTACATGCCCTGGCAAAATGATGCAGGAGTCCACACTTGCCGCAGCGTTTTCCTCTCACTGGACACTCTCTAGCCTTATAACGGTACTTGGTGGACCCACAACCCAAACACCTGGGTGATCCCGGGGCAGACCTTATCTTCACAGCGTTAGCGTTTTCCTCCTCATCCCCCATGCCATCATCGCTGTCCGGGTCCACTGCCTGTGCCATCGACTGTGATTCAAAATAGCAAAATGCCGCTCTCTCGCCGAGCTCTCGTGATAGCTTGTCTGCCACCTCACACTACTGAGCTAACTCGATGGCCATGACTAACGTCAGCTCACCCGGGTGTGTAAAGAGCTTCGACCTTGCCACCGAGCAAAGAGTGTGTTCCGCCAGTTGGTGGCAGACCATCTCTTCCTTGAATGCACCAAACTGGCAGTCCCCATCCAACTGCCGTAGGTCCGCCATATACCGCTGCACTGACTTTAAGGTCCGCTGGCGGTACTGCCGAAACTGAATCCTCCGGACGATGACGTTTTCCGGGGCACGAAAATGTCTCGCCATTAGCTCAACCATGTCCTCAAAGCTATCACTGTCGCCTAAGGTACTAAGGATATGTTGTCTTTCCATTCCCAAGTTGTGAACCAATATCGCCCGTGCCCACAACTTCTCCAGTTTACTAAGGTTCAGTGTCACCAAATAGTTCTGGAATGCAGCGAACCACCTCGCCCAAGGGACTGCCGGCTCACCGGGAACCTCCAAAAATGGCCGAATAGTAGCAACTCCCGCCTCCATACTTTTATCCTCGTCACCAAATGTTATGTCGGTAAACAAGAACCAAGGATAAGGCTGGATGTTGAACTGAACACGACTTTATTGTAGACTCACAAATATAGTCCAAGCACTCCCGCTAGGCAGAGGTGAAATCAAAGAGACTGCCCTCTTCCGCACAGCCCTCTTATACCTCAGGTGGCGGCGGAAAGGTGGAGCCACCACCCGTGTTACACAATAATATGTCCTAATAACAACACAACACAGTGATCCAAAGAAAATGCCCATTATCCACAGTCCAAACGTCTGCTGTGACAGAGACATGATCCAGTCCCTCTAATTCCTTTTGGAGATCAAAATCCATTTTTGAATAATCTTTATCCAGGTAGCAAGTAAATGTGTTTTAACTGCAGTGGTTCATAGTCTCAGCTGTCTGATGGAAAGTCACTGTTTATATCACGTCTTCAGTCTGTAATGACGTATCTGGCAAACAGTCGGTTTAATTCTTGCTGGGTCACAAACTGTCCAGATGCATACCTCTGCTTGAAATCCAACCATGGCTGTTGAGGCTGTTCAGATAGTGTAGATCCACTAGCACAGTGTTGTTAGCATAGCTAGCTGTTACTTAGCACTTGCTTTGTAGGAGCTTTGTTGCTGTTTCAAGTGCTTCTGAAGATTGCAGTAGGTCTCAACTGGCACTTAGCTTCCAACCCACCAATATGCTTTTGTCCTTAACTGCAACAAAGGAAAATAATCTCTCTATTTCCACAAAAACAAAGTAGCTTCATCTTTTCCTCCGCTCAGTAGTGAACACTCAGCTCTCTGCAACAGGTTACGTCGACTGACGGCTGCGTCAGCTACGGTAGGGTCAGGTTGTATATTCGTTTATTTGCGCTAAAAATATCTCATCCATATTAATAAAACGACTAACACATCTAATCAAATTTCAGTAAATGTAACACATTACTGAATTTTTAAACAGTAATTTCGTTACACAGCATGTTACTGCAAATGTAGTGGTGTTACTCCCAACACTGGAAACAATACAGTATGTTAATAAGATAAGCCTTTATTAGTCCCACAATGGGGAAATTCCAGGATTGCAACAGCATAGGGATAGCAACACTCAGAGCAATAATCAGAAGGCAAGAAAAAAAACAAGAACATCTAGTAAACATATGTACATATTACTATAAATATATATATAGACACACAGTGCGGAGCATTATGGTTGGTGAATGTGCAGCAGAAAGTCTAAGCTCTCTCTCCGCGGATGCGGCGGGCCAGCTGGAAGTCTTTGGGCATGATGGTGACCCTCTTAGCGAAGAAGAGACCCACCAGGTAGGCCTCTCTGGTCTCCTGCAGGGCCATGACGGCGAAGCTCAGGAAGCGCAGGTGGGTCTTGAAGTCCTGAGCGATCTCCCTCACCAGGCGTTGGGCGGGCAGCTTACGGATGAGCAGCTCCGTGGATTTCTGGTAGTGACGGATCTCTCTCAGAGCCACGGGCCTATAACGGTGAGGCCTCTTCACTCCGCCGGTGGCCGGAGCGCCTGTCCGAGCAGCCCTGGTGGCTAGCTGCCTCCTGGGTGGCTTCTTCCTCCAGTAGATGTTACGGGCGGTCTGCTTGGTTCTTGCCATCGCTCTTTATTATGCTGTCTTATATTTCTTGCATGCCGCCTAAACTTCAGCCCGCCACCCACGTCGTTTTCGCTACAGCTCCCGGTATGTCGAGTTTCCCATTAGCACCGGGCGGCGGCCAAGTGCTAGCTAGCACTAGCTCCTCCCCGCTGCAACGTCTCCCGCTGCAAACAGTGGCTCCGTCCGCCGACCCGGGAGATCCCCGGGGCTATCCATGCGTCCGTGATATATATACAGAGTGAAAGGTGTAGAAAGAAGAAGGAAGATAAAAAAAAAAAAAAAAAAAGGCTGTTGCAACGGGCAGCCGACTCGTGTGGCGCCGCCGGTCCGGCGGAACCGGAACCGGAAATAGGTTAAAAAAAATGTTCAGCATCAAACTGGGGAAAGACTGAACCCAAAGTGTGTAATGAAGTCAGTTAAATTTGGAGAAGGAAGTGTCATAGTTTGGGGGATGTTTTCTGCAGCAGGAGTTGGGCCTTTTGTGCAGCTACATGGCAGGGTGAATGCAAATGTTTATGAGACTGGAAGAAGAATGGACCAAGAGCAAGCCAGAGCAGTGTGACAAACTAGTGATGTTGTGCGGGCGCAGATGTGCTGAAGTCATTCAAAGTAACAGCTGCTACACTTCCTATGAATTTTTTAATCCTATCGCCCTAAAAAAACATTGTTTAAATCTTCTCTTCTGACACAGTGGTCACTGTTCTCTAATTTTGCTCACTGTTTTTTTTTTGGTTTTTTTTTTACAAAATAAAGGTTTGTGTTGAAGTGTCTTGGTTATTAAAAAAAAAAAAACATGCTATTACAGCAGTGGTATAGCCACAGCTGATATTCTGTCAAATTCTGAACAATGAAGAATAACAATATTTCAGAATCAATCAAGTATTAATACACTGTTCTCTAATTTTGATTTCCATTGTACATTATTTCTTTTTCTAGTTATCGCATTCACAAGGTAGGTGTTGATGCTAATAACCTATAAAATGCCGATGAAGATCCAGACCAAGTAAAAGCATTTGCCATTGTTGATCCAAGTGAGGCATTTGTGACCATCATTGATTGTGGTCTCCCTGTGTGTTTGACAGTGAGCTTCATAGCAGGGTGATATCATCTATTCACTGGTTAAATCCACTAATGAACTATAAAAAAAGGCAAAAGAAATTGTAATTTCCTAAATATCACAGCAAGGTCTTTCAGTTGTTTGTTTATAACTCAAAGCTAAAAGCAATCCAGTTTGCAAAATTGGTTCTCAAGAACAAATTAAAAAAATTGGACATTGTTTTCTCTGAACTGGTGCAGATGATCAGAACAAATGCAGAAAAAATGTTTCTGCTGAGTGCTTCGATGTACTCAACTGTGGGCCCTTCCATGTAGAAAAGTGTGTTAGTGAGTTCATGCGCAGCGAGTTTTCAGTATTTCCTGCTCAGTCAAATGTGTAACACACAACTGTGTTGGTGTTAACATCTCTGCGTTTTACATGTGCATGCATATCATACGGGCGACATAAATGTCAGCCCACCATGCATAAACATGGCATCAGCCTCAGGGAACAGTAGGGCAATTTTCTACATCTTGGATCAAAGGCAATGAGATGAGTAGACACTGCTCTGTAATACCTATTCCTCATAGTCACTAAAATGTCACTGCTCTCCACAGAGGGACGGAAGGGTAAAAGAGAGAAAGAGAGGGATAAAATGGAAAAACAGAAATGGAAAAAAGGGGGACACAGAAGGGGTAATTTGAGGACGGAAGAAAAACTGAATAGGAACATCTGAAAGATGTAAGATTCACTGTCAACGTTTCAGAGCCTTGTGCCAACTCGGAAGTCATTTGCATATTGCATATTTTATTTAGGCATTGATGGACAACCCTGCTTTTTTATACTTTATATAGACTAAAATGAGTGCAGTGTGTATAATCATGGTGAACACACATTTGCAGGCAGACTCACATACTCCACATGTGCAACACATCTAAAGCTGAGGATTTGCTCAAACCCAGTTATAATCATTCTGACAACTTCTCTCACTTTTTATCACAATCCTGGTTTTATACTTCCCTCTCTCCCACATTCTGAAGGTATGTAATTCAGCGTAATTCCAGCACAGGATAAGCAAACATCTTCTCTATATTTGCTCAAAGCAGTTCATGATTAAACAAATTAGAGTAACGTGCTCAGAGGTTGTTATTATCTTCTATTCTGATGCTCCTCAACCACTTCAGTAAAAGCAGCAAGCAGTAAAAAGCTTTGGATCATAAAGTTGAGACCAGGAAGCAGAGTTGCAGTCTTATACGCCTCTCTGCAGCTCCTCTTCATCTGCCACCCCTCAACTTAGCCCCTGTCTCCCCCATCAGAGAATCATTGTCTGCTCCCACTAAAGTAAATGAAAATATAATGTATAAGCATCCCAGAGCGATTAAACAAAAAGTTGGTAAAACTCAAATTAAACATGAAGCCTCTAAAATTGAATGACTTGGCATCTGTTCCTCCTCATAATTTAAAAATTAAGTGCAATTTGTTAAATATTCAGACTCTAACTCCCAAGTCTCTCCTAGTTCATGATCTGTTAATTGATCATCATATTGATTTAATATCCCTTACAAAGACTTGGTTAGAACAAGAGGATTATGTTGGTTTAAATGAATCAACTCCCTCTGGTTATCTAAACTGTCAAAATCCCAGAAGTTCTGGTCGTGGAGGAGAAGGAGCAACAGTTTACCATTCCAAATTACTAGTTAATGTAAAGCAAAAAACATGTTATAATTCCTTTGAGGGCCTGGTCCTCAGTATTGGGCATTTTAGCAATTTTAGGTTAAACCCAATTTTATTTGCCATAGTTTACCGTCCTTCCTCAGCCTACTCAGAGTTTTTATCCAAATTTGCCAAATTCTTAGCGGATTTAGTGCTGAAATCAGACAGAATAATTATAGTAGGGGACTTTAATATACTGTACATGTAGATATAGATAGTGATTGCCTTAATATGGCATTTAATTCAATATTAGACTCGATAGTGTTTCCTCAGAAAGTAGGAAATTCTACCCATTATCTCCACCACACGTTGGACCTTGTTCTGACATATGGCATAGAAATAGAAAATCTGGTAGTGTCTCCTCATAACTCTGTACTATCAGACCATGCTGTCACCAAATTTAAGCAGATTGTTTCGTCTATGCCACGTGTCAACACAACAGATGTTAGCTATGGAGAGCTTGCTCCTTCTGTAATTAATAGCATGGTAGATAGTGTTCCAGCTTCTCTTCATCACACTCTAGACATGGTGGCCCCTTTAAAAAAGAAAAAGTCTAATCAGAGATGTCTAACTCCTTGGTTCAACACAGAAACTTAAAACAGAAGACTCGTCAATTAGAAAGAAAATGGCGCTCCACTAAATTAGATGAAATCTCTTTTGCTTGGAGAAATCATCTTCTAATTTATAAAAAATCTCTTAGGAAAGCGAGAACAAGTTATTATTCTGCATTAATAGAAGAGAACAAGAATAATCCCAGGTTTCTTTTCAGCACTGTAGCCAGGATGACAAAGAGTCAGGACTCTGTCAATCCTAGCATTCCCTTAGAGCTTACTAGTCAGGACCATATGAACTTTTTAAATAATAAAATTGCATCTATCAGAGATAAAATCAGTCAGATTCTTCCCACCATTAACTTAAATACAGTTACTACTACAACTCCTTCAAATGATATCTGTTTGGATGAGTTTACTCCAACTGACCTTTTAGAGTTAGATAAAATAGTTTCCTCATCCAAGCCTTCAACTTGTCTTTTAGACCCTATTCCTACCAGGTTATTTAAAAAAAGTCTTCACATTTATTGGTAGCTCTATTCTTCAAATAATCAATTCTTCATTAACATTAGGCCATGTGCCACAAGCTTTTAAAACTGCTGTAATTAAACCCTTACTTAAAAAGCCAACGCTGGATCCAGGAGTTTTAGCTAACTATAGACCAATCTCTAATCTGCCTTTCATTTCAAAAATCTTAGAAAGAGTTGCTGCTATGCAATTATTTGACCACTTGCAGGGAAATGGTTTATTTGAAGAGTTTCAGTCTGGGTTTAGAATCCATCATTGTACTGAAACAGCTTTAGTGAAGGTCACTAATGACCTCCTTATCGCATCTGATACTGGATTTGTTTCTGTACTTATCTTTTTAGACCTTAGTGCAGCTTTTGATACTATCGATCATAATATTTTACTTGAAAGATTAGAACACCATGTTGGACTTAATGGAACTTCATTGCAGTGGTTTAGATCTTATTTATCTGATAGGTTCCACTTTGTTCATGTCACTAATGAGTTTTCTTCCAACTCAAAGCTCAGTCACGGAGTTCCACAGGTCCTATTCTTTTTAGTTTATATATGCTTTCACGAGACAACATTATTAGAAAGCACTGTACACATTTTCATTGTTATGCAGATGACACATAATTATACCTGTCAGTGAAGTCAGATGATAGTAAACAATTAGCCAAGTTAGAGGCCTGTCTTAAGAAATCAAAGCTTGGATGACTTGTAACTTCCTGCTATTAAATTCAGATAAAACTGAAATCATCCTCTTTAGTCCACAAAACCTTAGAAATACCTTTCCAAATCAAACTCTTAGTTTGGATGCGGTTACTCTTTCTCTTAATAGTTCTGTGAGGAACCTTGGAGTTATTTTTGATCAAGATCTGTTTTTTAATTCACATATTAAACTTGTTTCTAAGACTGCCTTCTATCATTTGCGTAATATTGCCAAGATTAGGAGCATCTTGTCTCAGAGTGATGCTGAGAAACTAATCAATGTTTTTGCTAGCTCTAGATTAAATTATTGCAACTCTTTATTATCAGGCTGTCCTAAAACATCTTTAAAAAGTCTTCAGCTGATCCAAAATGCTGCAGCAAGAGTTTTAACAGGTACTGGCCTCCCTTCATTGGCTTCCCATAGAGTTTAGAATTAAGTTTAAAATCCTTCTTCTCACTTACAAAGCTCTAAATAGTCAGGCCCCTTTTTATTTAAAAGATCTTATACTACCCTATTATCCTAACAGAGCACTATGCTCCCAAAATGCAGGATTACTTGTAATACCTAGAATCTTCAAAAGTACAATGGGAGGCAGAGCCTTCAGTTATCAAGCACCTCTCCTGTGGAATCAGCTGCCAATCTGGGTTTGGGAGTCAGACTCAATCTCTGTTTTTAAGAAAAGGGTTAAAACCTTCCTTTTTGATATAGCCTATAATTAGGGCTTGCTCATGCGCCCCTGAACCCTCCCTTAGTTATGCTGCTAATAGATTTCGACACCTGGGGGACCTCCAACAATGCACTGGACTTCACTCCTTTCTTCGCTCTCAACGAAATATTTTTGCTGGTCATTAACATCTGCTTGTTCTCTCCCATAGATTGAGTCCCTGTCGTGCTGTTTGCTCTCTACATGTCTGATCTTTGCTTCTTCTTCTCTATCCCCTCACCCCCCCAGCCAGCGGCAGCAGATGACTGCCTCTCCCTGAGCCTGGTTCTGCTGGAGGTTTCTTCCTGCTAAAAGGGAGTTTTTCCTCTCCACTGTCACCAAGTGCTTGCTCACAGGGGATCACCTGATTGTTGGGGTCTTTCTGCAATTGTGGGGGTTTCCCCTCCAGTTGAAAGTGCTATGAGATGACTGTCGTTGTGAAATGGTGCTATATAAATAAAGTTGAATTGAATTGAATTGAAAGTTAGGAGACCAGCCACCAATACAAAGACCCACAATGAAGTTCTGCTAGCTCCTCGGTGAAATATGAGTGTAATTACTTCTACTCACAAAACATTGCAACACCTGGCTGTGACAGATTTAGCACCAGCAGTAGTAAAAACATCAAGTGTACGAAAGCTATACTTCCTTGTGTTTCACTGAGTTTTGGGTTAAAATCAATACAAAAGATGACACACATCTCACTTACAAATGTCTTCAAAGCACACTTTCACTGCAGCTGCTTGCTCTGTGTACAGTGTAGTTAAGCAATATTACACAAGACGGAGTTGCGGTATCGTGATTATAGTAACTGCTGCTGTGATGTGGTGTAATCACAGCCGTAGTTAGTATAATCATGATACCATAATGACATTGAGTGTAATATTGCGTTTATACAACAGTTCTGGCAAGCAAAATGTATTAAATGACAGCAATACTGGACAAATATTATGATTTGTTTGTTTAACTAGTTATTTTGCGCAGATGAGAAAAAAAAATTGTTGGGTTGTCATGGTTGACACGCCTCTGCAACATTGCGTGGAGGTCGGGGGCAGTGCCTTTGGCATGGCAAACCGGGGTGGTGGTTCCTCTCTTTAAAAAAGGGGACCGGAGGGTGTGCTCCAACTTTAGAGGGATCACACTCCTCAGCCTCCCTGGGAAGGTCTATGCCAAGGTACTGGAGAGGAGAGTCCGGCCGTTGGTCGAACCTCAGATTCAGGAGGAGCAATGTGGTTTTCGTCCTGGCCGTGGCACATCAGACCAGCTCTTTACCCTCTCGAGAATTCTTGAGGGTTCGTGGGAGTTTGCCCAACCAGTTTACATGTGTTTTGTGGACTTGGAGAAGGCATTTGACCGCGTCCCTCGTGGATTTTTGTGGGGGGTGCTTCGGGAGTATGGGGTATCGGGCTTGTTGTTACGAGCTATTCGGTCTCTGTACGACCGTTGTGAGAGTTTGGTTCGTATTGCCAACACTCGGTCGGAGTCATTCCCAGTGAGAGTTGGACTCCGCCAGGGCTGCCCTTTGTCACCGATCCTGTTCATAATTTTTATGGACAGGATTTCTAGGCGCAGCCAGGGAATGGAGAGTGTCATGCTTGGTGACCACAGGATCTCATCTCTGTTGTTTGCAGATGATGTTGTCCTGTTAGCTTCATCCAGCAATGACCTACAGCTCTTGCTGGGACGGTTTGCCGCTGAGTGTGAAGCGGCTGGGATGAGAATCAGCACCTCCAAGTCCGAGTCCATGGTCCTCAGCCGGAAAAAGGTGGATTGTCCTCTCCGGGTTGGGGACAGGCTCCTGCCCCAAGTGGAGGAGTTTAAGTATCTTGGGGTCTTGTTCACGAGTGAGGGGAGAATGGAGCGAGAGATCGACAGACGGATTGGCGCAGCATCTGCAGTAATGCGGACGTTGTACCGGTCTGCTGTGGTGAAGAGGGAGCTTAGTTCTAAGGCAAAGTTGTCGATTTATCAGTCAATCTACGTTCCTACTCTCACCTATAGTCACGAGCTTTGGGTAATGACCAAAAGAACGAGATCGCGGATACAAGCGGCTGAAATGAGCTTTCTCCGTAGGATTGCTGGACTCACCCTCAGAGATAGGGTGAGGAGCTCAGTCATCTGGGAGAGGCTCAGAGTAGAACCGCTGCTCCTCCACATTGAAAGGAGTCAGTTGAGGTGGTATGGGCATCTGATTAGGATGCCTCCTGGACGCCTCCCACTTGAGGTGTTTCAGGCACGTCCCACTGGGAGGAGACCCCGGGGCAGACCCAGGACTCGGTGGAGAGACTATGTCTCCCAGCTGGTCTGGGAACGCCTTGGTATCCCCTCTGAAGAGCTGGAGCAGGTGGCTGGGGAGAGGGAAGTCTGGGCTTCTCTGCTTGAACTGCTGCCTCCGCGACCCGGACCTCCGGAAAAGCGGTAGAAGATGGATGGATGGATGGATGGATGGAGAAAAAAAAAATAGTCCCTAAATCTAGCCAGCAACTTGCTAAACATCTAAATCAGCATGAAGACATCTATTGTCATCTCACACACATGTAAAGAAATTAAATATTGTCAAGTGCAAATGTAATAAGTGTTTATAAAACATACCTGTTATGTCGATACTATGGTGGACCACTAGGAGGCTCCACTCACACCCAGTGACTTGGGGAGAAGGGTGGAGAGATGGGCAACATTTATGTGTGTGCATTGGTGCCAAGATTCATTCATGTTATTGCTGGAGTTGAATAAAATTCTGAACTGGCAGCTCTCGTGTCTCGTCACGTCATTCCTCCACACTGGTAACCTACGACGTCGATAATGCTCAAAATGGAAGACAAAGCGAGCTTATCTTCGGGAACACCCATGCTAGGGTTTCCCTATGAGACTCTGGCCTCAATTGCTATGGCAGTCAAGATCCCGGACTTCTTGCTCCATGATCCCGCTGCTTGGTTCATCCACGTTGAGGCTCAGTTTGCCTTCCGTGGGATTTCTGCAGATGACTCAAGACACCATTACATGGTGGCTTTGCTAGACCCATACTCCTCTCAGTGTGCCATAAGCCTGCTCCAAGACCCCCCACCCCGGGGGAAATACACCGCTCTCTAACAGCTGCTGTTACGGCGTTACACCTTGTCCGACGGGGAGACAGCGGAGAAGCTCTTCTCCCACTCTGAGTTAGGCAACGGCTCGGCTGTGGAGTTAATGGAAAGTATGCTGGCTTTGTTGGGCACAGATGACAGATCTCTTCTCTTTGCCCATCTCTTCCTCAGGAAACTGCCGGTTTTGGCACGGACGATTTTGGCCAACTCACCGCTGCTGGCTGCTAGAGACTATCACGCGCTGGCAGAAGAAGCTGACCACATTATCCTGGCGAATAGGAGTTTCGGTGTCCAGGGGGTGACACTAGACCTTCGGCAGAGTCCACGGAGGCTGTGGAGACGATGGTTGTGGCCAGGATAGCCACTTGGAGATGCCAGAACAGGACTGTGTACTTCTACCATCAGCGTTTTGGCGCCGACACGCAGCATTGCCTCCCGCTGGGAAACAGACCAGCCAGTAGTCAGCAGCAGCTGCAACCACTGGCAACAAGAAGAAGCTGCTTTTCCTCGAGGACACATGTTCCAGGAGACGGTTTTTGGCTGACTCTGGTTCCCAGAAGAGTCTTATTTTGCCGACTGGTGCGGACAGACTGGCGGAAGGCTGTATCCCATCATTAACCGCTGCTAATGGCTGCCCTATCAAGACGTTTGGAAAAAGGTCAGTGGCTGTGTGTTTTCATGAACGCAACTACAAGTGGGACTTTGTGGTAGCTGCCTGCTCGGTTCCAATCATAGGTGCTGATTTTCTGTGTGCTTATGGTCTCCTTGTAGACATTGCTAATAGACTGCTAATAGTTGATGTGGTTTCGTTTTCTTCACTGCCTTGTACAACTCAGGGAGCTGGGCCACTAACACATGCAAATTTTTTAGCCTCAGGGGATGTGTACCAGCGCTTGCCTTCTGATTTTCCCGCACTCACAGTGCCTACTTTTTCCGCTACGATGACCAATGGGGTTGAGCATTTTATCACCACAAAGGGCCCTCCGGTTTTCGCGTGCCCATGCAGCCTTGACACAGCTAAGGTGGCCATCGCACGGGAAGAGTTTGCTAACTTGGAATGTTTAGGGATCGTTAGGTGCTCCAATAGCCCTTGGGCATCCCAGCTGCACATGGTGCCCAAGTCCGATGGTTCATGGTGGCCATGCGTTGATTTCCATCGCTTGGACAACATCACAGAGCACGACCGTTATCCCATCCCTCACATTCAGGATTTTTGGCTACCACCAGGTCCAGGTGCATGCTGAAGACATCTCAAAAACAGCGGTAATAACACGCTTTGGGCTTTTTGAGTTTCTTTGCATGCTGTTTGGGCTTAAGGGCGCAGCTCAGACTTTTTAGAGGATGATGGATGCAGTGCTCTATGATCTGCCATTCATGTTCGTCTACCTGGATGACGTTCTGGTGGCTAATGCATCTGAGGAGGAGACCCTCTCTCATTTGAAGCAAGTTTTCTGTCAGCTGGAGGCACACGGATTGATAGTTTATCCAGCAAAATGCCAGTTTGGGTTGCCGGAGATTGATTTCTTGGGGCATCGCATCTCATCTGAGGGCACAATTCTGCTACCAGATAAAATGTGGGCAGTGTCTGATTTCCCACATTCGCAGACCGTGAGGGCGCTGCAAGAATTTTGGGGGATGGTTAATTTTTACAACCGTTTCCTTCCCCAAGCAGCCCAGCTGCTACAACCACTTTACGATGCGCTCAAGAAGAAGAAACCCACGGATGGCACTGACTGGACCTCCAATCAGGTCCAGGCTTTTTCAGGTGCCAAAGCTGCGCTTGCCAATGCGGTTTTGCTGGCCCATCCATCCCCGTCGGCACGGATTGCGCTAACTACGGATGCGTCTGATGTCACGGTCGGAGCAGTGGTGAAACAGTACATCTCCAGTACATGGCAACCTCTTGCCTTTTTCAGCCGCACACTGCGCGATAATGAGCGTAAGTACAGCACTTTCGACAGAGAGTTATTGGCTCTCTACCTGGTCATGCGTCACTTCCAGTTTTGGCTTGAGGGTTGCGTATTTACCGTGTTTGTCGACCACAAACCTCTGACCTACGTGATGTCCAAAATCTCAGAACCATGGTCAGCATGCCAGCAATGTCATCTAGCTGCAATATCGGAGTTCACTACCGGCATTCAGCATGTGGCCAGCAAGCTCAATGTTGTGGCTGACTGTTTGTCGCGCACGCTGGTCTCTCCAGTCTACTTGGGCATTGATTTTTCCGGCATGGCTGCTGACCAACAGGAAGATAAGGACATTCTTGCACTCCGTTCCGCGGGTATGGGCCTTAAACTAGAGAGCAGGGTGGTACAAGAGGGTTGTTCCCCCCGCTTTGCGACGTGTCCACCAGTTGTCCCCGCACGGTTGTTCTAATCTCTTGGTGCCGCCACGTTTTTGAGTCCGTTCACTCTCTCTCACACCCTGGCGTACGCGCTTCAGTTAAGCTGGTGGGGTCTAAATTCATTTGGCCCCACTTACGCAAGGATGTGAAGGAGTGGACTGCTGCTTGGGTTGTGTGCCAACGGGCTAAGGTTCAGAGGCACACCAAGGACCCCCTCAAACCTTTCTGGATTCTGAGCAGGAGATTCGACCATGTCCACGTGGACTTAGTGGGCCCCCTTCCACCGTCACAAGGTTTTACGCACCTTTTGATGATAGTGGACCGCACCACGCGTTGGCCAGAGGCAGTCCCACTGGCTTCCACCACTTCTGCCGACGTAGCCCGCAGATTTTTGTCATCTTGGGTTGCACGTTTCGGTTCCCCGTCAGATATTACCTCCAACAGGGGCCCCCAGTTCATTTCAGAACTCTGGTCCATTATGGCCAACAGCCTGGGGGTCAAAGTTCACCGTACCATCGCATACAATCCGCAGGCTAATGGTTTGTGCAAGAGGTTCCACAGGTCACTTAAGGCCACATTTAGAGCCTCATTGACTGACGCAAATTGGGTCAACCACCTCCATTGGGTCCTACTTGGGTTATGCTCCACGCCCAAGGAGGATCTTGCAGCTTCCCTGGCTGAGCTTGTTTTTGGTCAACCGTTGCAGATCCCTGGTGAATTTTTGCTGGAAGCTCTCACACCCGGTAATGACTCGTCCATGCACTTTTTTCCTAGGGTCGAGTCAAGTAGTGTTCTGGGGCCGAAGCACCATTGTTTCCCCCGCACTTTTGTTCCGAAGTGTTTGGAGCATGCCAAGTTTGTTTTCATCAGACACGATGCCCACAGGACTCCGGTGTGTCCGCTTTACGACGGCCCTTTCAGGGTTTTGGAAACAGGTGCAAAACATTTTGTGTTGGATTTTGGGGGGCACAGGGAAACCTAGACAGACTTAAGCCTGCTCATGTGTTGGCAGATGAGCAGGTGGTGCTGACCCAGGCTCCCCAGCATGGACGCCCGCCTGCGGTGGGTTCACAGGTTGGTTTTTCCCCATACAGAGGACTTTTTTCCAAGACCAGAGACTGAGTTGATTTCCTCCCCGCCTTGACCTGGAGACCCCTCAGTTGGCCCGGCTGCTCCACACTACAGCCATTATGGGCGATTGCTCAAGCCCAAGGTGCTGGACTATTAAGGGCCCTTCTGGGTGTTCGTGAAGGGGGGGGGGGGGGTGCGCTGTATGGTGGACCACTAGGAGGCTCCACTCACACCCAGTAACTTGGGGAGAAGGGTGGATAGACGGGGAGCATTCATGTGTGCACATTGGCGCCAAGATTCATTCATGTTATTGCTGGAGTTGAATAAAGTTCTGAACTGGCAGCTCTCGTGTCTCGTCACGTCATTCCTCCACAATACCTCAGAAAATCCCACATCAAAACATATTCAATACCGGTCGCCAGAAGCTAGTAGTTTGCATGCTAGCAATTTAGCACATGCTGGCAATTTAGCACATTTTGTTTGCTTTCTTCGCATTTTCAGATGAAACAAAGAGTCCATCACCACAAAGGTATTATGGTTTGTTAATCGAGACAATATCAAACTCTAGCACTGCCTATTTTTTTAAACAGATGTGAAATCGCTTAATGTAAAATGAATGCAGATGGAAGCAGACCTTTGCAAAAGGGTGGGACTTCTGGGTCATAGATGTTTAATTTTTTGCCAAACAGTGCTTCAGTGTGGAAATTAAGATATCCAAAACAGTACTGCAATTGTCAGAGTTGATTGAAAAATACTGTTAGTAATTAACGTTCCTAGAACATACTTGAAGCGCAGTGATACATATCCAGTAAAATTGGAGTGCAATTATCACGGATTATAGTAACTCCTGGAGTCCCAATTGTCCAATCACATTGCTTGGTCAGAACTAACTGTTGTATAATTATTTAGGATTATCCAAATTAGGATCATTCCACTTCTCTTGTGCTCTCGACATACTTATCATGCTGGAATGAAACACCTGTCAAATAATATCAGATTAATCACTCTCAAAACCTACTGAAAATGGGATCACTTTACAGTGATTTAAGATCATTATACTTTTGAAGCAAATGCAAATGGACACTGTGATGCAGACAGGTGAGAACTGGCTTGTCAACATTGCATAAGAAAGCAGCCATATACCCTATAACTTCAATTTATACTATAATCCAGGCCTTTTAAACAACAGAGTCCAAAGATTTCAGGGGAAATACAAATCATCTTGACCAGCAAGAATCATGACTGAAATATACATTTTGACATGTGGCTGAAGAAATAATTACATGAAGCAACACGGCAGTAAATCGCACCCTACTGCTGATCATAATCCATTCAAAGTTTGCTTTCCTGGTACTTTTGGACTTTGTTTTTGTAATATTGTGTTTGGGCATTGTTATACTCTGTGCCATTTTGTATTTTGCTGTAGTCTGGGTTTTGTTCATCGTTGGGTTTGGGGGGGGGGGGGGTATTTCCTGTTCTGCATTCAGTCCTTGTTAAAGACGCACTCTGGTGGCTATAAGTCCCCTATAAAAACAAATCTACATCGTCTAAAATAGTATCTTGTGCCCTTTTTTCTACAGACAAAATCTTCCATTCTCTTACAGTTTTGTGTCAAAATCTTTTCACTCCCCCTGTCCCACACACATTCACGCAGGACACTTAAAGACGTACCGGATTGTATTTTCATGAAGACAAATATTTTCTATAAAAACCAACAAAATGTTTAGAAAGGTGCAGAATTAAAGTCTTCTTCAAAAAAATGATAGATTGATGAAAAAATACTTTAAAAAATTCTTTACAGGTCCAAAACAATCATATTTGCATCTGAGCAGTTGGATTAAGGCTGCATTCACACCAGGATAGTCCGGAGGTCTCAGTTTGATTGGGAAAGGAATGCTGAGAATTTTCGCATCTTCGTTTGGTTTGGTTTGCATTCACACTGCAGTGGACCAAACTGCTTGGACAACATCACGCAGTTACAACAACTGCTCGTTTGGGGCGCTGTAGCCGAAACCACCACTGAGGAGGAAGAAAAAATCTCGGCGAAGAAGAAAAATCTGGCTCATCGATTGGCCAGGACCAAAAACGGAAATCCGTTCCCTTCAGCCAGGTTGTTTGTCCGCCACAAATGAGACATTTTTTCTTTTACTTTTCTCCTTGGCTTTCTCCAGTAAAAGGATTTCTCTGATTCACACGGTTATCTTGATTGTTATTTTCTACCCAAAATGCACTATGGTAAACACCACTTCCTCTTCTCAGACTACATGTTGCTATGGTTATACAAACGCCGAGGGGCACTTCCGCCCTTTGGTCTGCTGGATAGTCTGTTTGCATTCACACAGCAAGCGAAGCACATCAGAGTTCATTTGCAAGTGAACGAAGACCCCCGTTTTCAGGCGGACCAAAGTTCGCTTGTTTGGTGCGCACCAGAGTTCGAATGCGCGTTCAGATGGCACCAAACAAACTGAACTATCCGCCGAAGTGGACCAGAGTTCCTTTGGTTTGGACCAAACAGTGGCCATGTGAATGCGCCCTGAGAGACTGTGCTGGCCAGTAAGGGTGTCACAGACAATAGCATAAGTATGTTTATTTCACATTTCGTTGCCTCATAATAAGTTCATATGATGAAAGAGTCCTTGACATGCTGTATCTGGCTCATAATCACCAAAGAACTAAGATTGCAGAATAGTCTGAGATGTGTGTTGAGGTTTGTCTCTACCAACTTGTACAATATTATAGGCGGGCAAGAGTAAGTGTGTCACCTACTGACCCAGAGGTCACAATTAAAAGCAAAAAAAGCAAAAAGAGGAAAAACGTGACGACCTAATAGTATTGAATGCAAAAGACGCAACAGACTTACACAAATGGTCCCCTCTAGTATACAACTAGGACAACATCAGTCGCTACAGAGGGTGACAATATGTATGAGTACATATTCATACTATGTAGGATAACTAAGTTGACGGTTATGCTGTTTATTCCATCTAGCTACAATGCTCCACACTGTGTATATATATTTATATATTTATGTGTACATATGTATATTCGCTGCTATTGTTTTTCTTGTCTTCTTGATTGTTGCTCTGAGTGTTGCTATCCCTGTGCTGTTGCAATCCTGGAATTTCCCCATTGTGGGACTAATAAAGGCTTATCTTATCTTACCTTAATTAGAGCTGGGAATCATCACTAATTTCCAGAATCGATTCAATTCTGATTCCTGAGATTCTGAATTGATTGAATTCTGATTCAGTTCGATTTGATCCGATCCTGATTCAATGAGCTTGGTGGTGCAGTGTTTAGCACTGTGCCAGTACAGTAAGAAGGTCACGGGATTGATTCCACCCCTGATCACCGTGGGTTTGATCCCACCCCCTGACCATCAGTGACCCTTCTGTGTGGAGTTTGCATGTTCTTCCTGTGTCTGCGTAGGTTTACCCTGGGTACTCCGGTTTCCTCTCACAAGCCAAAAGCATGCAAGTTAGGTTAATTAGTGACTCTAAAGTGGCCCTAAGTGTAAATGTGGTTGTGAATGATGAAGGGATTGGCACTGTACTGTGGCTGCCTCATCCATCCAGGTGGATGCCCTGAATTTCCCTCTGGGAATTAATAACGTGTACAAAATACAAAAAAAATACACAAAATCAGTGAAATTACCATTTTAATAGCTATTTCAGTTGCCAAGAAAAAAAATCTTAGAGACCAAATGCTGCAAATTGTACCAGGAATACTCCAACTTTGTTATTAATACATAAATTATCACATAAAGAACTGACCTAAAATCAGTTACAATAACTTTTTATTATTTAACTTATAATTTCACAAGGTGCTAACAAGTGATTACTTTAGTGCAAATGGTGTGTAGTGTCAAGTTAACAACCCAGAATAAGTAAGCAAATTCAATGCATGAAGCATGTAAATATAATCTCATTGTATTTCAGTCCCTCCAGGATTTCATCAGCTGTTTTTGTGATTGTTGCAGCACAAAAAGCCTGAATTTGTGGGAGGTTGTCCAAAAAGTTGTGATAAAAGTTGTACCATTTTTTTTTGCACCGAAAAATGTGTGAGGAAGTACAGATTTTAAAGTAGCTGCTTTTCTATAGTTTACAGTGATACTATTCTATGTAATACCACAGGAAAAGCACAGAATTGCCAAAAATTTCCTGTTAAACAGTGATTTGTTTAGAATTAAATGCTCAGTAAAATTGTTAAAAAATGACCAACCTTGTATTCTTGCTGAGAACTTAAACAAAAAAGATAAACAAAAGAATTAGCCATTACAACTAAATTGCATTGAATGCATGTTAGAGTATGGCGAAAATTATGGCAGCACCTTCTTCAATCTTGAATTTGATAACTAAGACCCCTGAAAAATCTGAGGTCTTCTTCTGTGCTGAAATCCACAGTGAAGCAGGGATGGCTCCTCCACTGACAACCTCTTCCCTTCAGAACGTCTCAGTGCAGGATGGACCTTGAAGGGAAACCCAGTCTTCACAGATCTTAAGGGGATATGAAAAGAATATATTTCAAAGTAAAATTAATAATCATATTTTCAAATCCCCCACAGCATAGGAGGGTTTAATAATTTAGTTTCTTTTATTTTTTGTTGTTGCCTCCACCAAGGGAGGAGGTAATGTTTTTAGTGGCGTTGGTTTGTTGGTTTGTCTGTTAGCAACATAACTCAAAAAGTTCTGAACAGATTTTGATGAAATTTTCAGAAAAGGTGTGTAATGACACGGGGAACAGATGATTAGATTTTGGTGATGATCTCAGAGTGCATACCTCCACCAAGGGCTTTATTTTTATTTGTGTAGCAGTATTACACAAAAACTACTGGATGGATTTCGATTAAATTTTCCCCAGAGGTGGTTCTTGAGCTACAGAGGAAGCCATTACATTTTGGTGATGATCCGAGAATGCATACCTCAGCCAAGGCTCTTATCTTCTCACAGTGTGTTAGCAACAATACTCCAAAACTAATGGACAGACGTTGATGCAATTTTCACCAGAAGTGGCTCTAGGCCTACACACAAACCCATTACATTTTGGAGGTGATCCATGAGGGATGGAAGAAGCTTTGGTGGAGGTATGCACTCTCTGAATGCTTTTCTAGTTTATATTTTAACAACAAATTAACTTTCAATTTTTGAAAAAGTTTTCAATTCATTTCCAGGGAAGATTTGTTCATTTCAACTTAGTTCTACTGAGTAATGAATAAAAATGGCCCAGCCAATCTGACAAAATTTGAGAATACTTTAAGTATCAAATATCAAACTAACATCTGAAGCTACAAAGTCGACTGCTATGACAACTACCCGCTTCAGAGCTGAATCTTCAAGAACAGGCTACAATAAAGCCTCAGGGGTGGATTCCCTGACATTACCTGCAATGGAAGAAGCTACATAAGGCTTTAACCTGAGCTATGAGATGCTGCAGAAAGCACTCCGCGAGCAAAGCGTGGAAATATATGGTAAGATTGACACTCTTTCGTCTGAAGTGCAGGCATCTGTCGACTTGGTTAATAGGAAAATCACCGATTATGAAGTAAAGCTAACAGAGCTATCAGAAACGGCTACTTCACACAGTGATAGCATAGCAACACTGGATGCTACTTTGCTAACCCTCAAGGAGGAGGTGAAATCTTTGATCATAAAATGTGAGGACCTGGAGAGCAGGCAGAGAAGGAATAACATTCGTCTACATGGAATACCAGAAGGACAGGAGGGTCCTAAACCAACCGAATATATCTCCTGCCTACTACAACAACTTCTTCAATTGGAGGAAAAACCCATATTGGATAGGGTGTATAGATCGCTACGTGCTAAGCCCAAACCTAATGAGCCTCCAAGACCTGTGGTATATCTTACGCCGAGCGGGAGAACTTTCACCACTCATGTACAAGGGAAAAAGACTCTTGATGTTTCCGGATGACACTAGCTCGGTAGCAAAGAGGCAAGCCGAATTCACCGCCATTAAATGGCAGCTCCAGGCCTATTCAGATGTCAAATACGGGCTTTACTTTCCTGCAGAGTTGAGAATTACCCTCCCAGATGGACGTACAAATTAAGTTTGAGGACTCAAAGGCTGCTTTGGATTTCATTGAACTTAAGATGAGTGGATGAAGTCTCGGTTGGAGTGACTATACACTGTCCGCCAGGAAATGATAATGGCTGTTCTGTTTATAAAAACTGTTTGGATTGGATGGTGTGTTACTCCTCCATGGACTGAATGTATAATGGATGTTTGCTTATGGATATGTAAGAACAGAGTTTAGAATGTATAAGGTTTGACGACCAAGTCTTTTCTTTTAATGGAGCCATATTGGAGCCATATATGGAGCCTATTTTATTTTTTCCTCTTTTGCTTTACCCTGGCAAACGTTAACCTGCCAAAGTTGTGGATGATATTTTATAGATAGATGTCCAAGGACACTATATGGGATGCAGGTAGTTTGGGTTTTTTTCGGTGCATATCTCGTTTAAGAGGATACTTTTGCAGAGAGGAGGGAGGGAGGAATTACAGTTGGGATGGTTTTGTTTTTTTGTTTTTTTTTGGGGGGGGGGGGGTCTTCTTCTTTTTTTCTTTTCTCTTTTTTCTCTGGTTGGATATGTTTGTATTGTGTTTACAAGTAGCCCAGTTAAGACATGGAGCACAGTGGATTATATGTGTGTCCATGTGTGTGTGTATATATGTATATTAATGCATATTTATATATGTGTACTCTATAATAAGTTATGCCTGATACTAACATACATACAAGCGGTGGTTGCGGGTTTAGATTTATTAGTTGGAATGTTAGGGGTCTTAATAATCCAATTAAATGTAGTAAAATATTGTATCATCTTAAACATTTGCAAACTCAAATAGCATTTTTGCAAGAAATCCGTTTAAAATTAATTGATTATGCTAAATTATGAAAAGGCTCGGTCGGACAAGTATTCCATAGTGCTTTTAATACTAAATCTAGAGGAGTGGTGATTTTAATACATAAACTAGTTTTATTTAATGGCTCTCATGTTATTACTGATCTAAATGGTCGATATATTGTGGTGAGTGGAAGACTTTCAAATACTCCAATTGGTCTTGCTAATATATACAGTCCAAACTGGGATAATGAAAACTTTTTTAAAGACTTATTTGCTGGTCTCCCAGATACGACTAATAGCCCTTTAATATTAGGAGGAGACTTCAACTGTTGGCTTAGATCCTGTATTAGACCGGTCTTCCAATAAACCTCAAAGTCTTTCAAAATCCTCCAGAACTATTGAAGCACTGATGACTGAATTTGCACTAATTGATCCATGGCGTCATTTAAACCCAAGTACTAAACAGTTTTCTTTTTTTTCGAACGTCCATCATACATATACTAGGATAGATTATTTTTTAGTAGATGATAGATTTCTTTCTTCAATCCTAAAATGTACTTATAATGCAATTGTTCTGATGGCTCATGCTCGCCTTATATTAGACCTGTTAATTGGTGATAACGAGAAATCAATGAAACAGTGGCGACTTAATATGCATTTATTGTCAGATGACAAATTTGTGAAGTTTATATCGGAACAAATAGATCTCTTTGTTGAGAGCAACAAAACCCAAAGCCCTAAGCCCATCAATCTTGTGGGAAGCACTTAAAGCATATATTTGTCATGATCAGGTGAGCACGCTCCCCCTCCCTTCCTGTGGGAGGTTCCTCGTCAAGTCCCCGGCTCCGCAGGAAATCAGTACACCTGCGTGAGTGGATGCACTTGCTGCCTCTTCCCTCCCAGCGCTTAAAAGGACCAGTTTGCGAGCGCCCCAGCGCTGGCTCATTGGGTATAGCTGCCATACTAAATAAGTAAGTGTTATTTAAAATTATTAAGGAACCCAGCCATTAAACTCTTTTCCTCTTCCTCCTCCTCAGGTTGCTGCCATGTTGTGCACTCACCTGCTCCATCATCATCATCATCGCTCCGAACTGCCTTCTCCACCCGGTCAGACACCTCTCACAGCTCAACTCATCCGCAATTCCCTGACAGCTCCACTTTGCTGGTCCATCCTCTTCCTGCTGGGTTTTTTCTGCTGGGCTCTCTGTTCCTATTCATAAGAATATCCTTGTAATTCATTATTCCCCGTCTCCCTCCTCATAGCTAACCTGCTGTCGTCTTCCTCTTTACAGGCTGGGTATTCCTTTGGCGAAGTGATTTTTTTTTTCTCTAACTTTGAATTCGCCTGTTCAATAAAACTGTGTTTAAACGTGCTTCTCTGTGTCGTGTGCATTCTCTGGTGTAGCATCCTGCACGTGAGCTGATCATTCTCGTAAACATGACAGAACAAGCCAACCACGAATTAAGCTCAGCAGATGCTGCATCAGCAGAGCACTCTGCCCTCTACCGCCTCGACGTCACAGAGAAGCAGGCGGCCGTACTGACAGAACAGCTGCAGACAATTACGCAGCAGCTGAGCACGGTCACCAACCATCTTAGCCACATGTCTCATTTGGGTCCAGTTCCCCCACCTGCCATTCCAGTTTCTTCCATCATTCACCAAACCACTTCCGTTCCCTCACCGGCCCCGTACACGGGGGAGGTGGGGAAATGTAAGGGTTTTTTGTGCCAGGTTCAGCTTTATTTGAAGCAGGTGGGTGGGGAGTACCCGGACGACACGTCCAAAATTCATTTTATGACCCTCCTGTTGTGAAACCGAGCCCTCAGCTGGGCTCAGTCTATTCTCGACAGTACGGAGGGCCCTAGCTACACTTTTGATCGATTTATTGGTGAGTTCTCCCGGGCTTTTGATCACTCTGAGAGCGAGGGTAACATTATGAGCTATCTCTTGTCACTCCGCCAGGGCAGTCGGTCTGCAGCCAACTATTCTGTAGAATTTCGGGTCGTTGCGGCGGACTCTGGTTGGAATGACATTTCCTTAAGAAGCGCCTTCCTCCAGGGTCTTAATGCCAACCTCCGTGACGACCTGGCAGTTCATGCTGTTCCCTCCTCTCTGGATGAACTCAGTGATCAGGGCGTCAGTTTGGATAACCGCTACCGTAAGCGCGTGAGGGAGTGGAAGACCTCCTCCGGCCCGCCCGTTTCGCGCACGTTTTCCCCGGCTACTGGCATGGGTGAGGCCGACTCCTCCTCCAAAGCTATGGTGCTTGGCCGAATCCGTCTGACTTCGAAGGAGCACCATCGACGGAGGAGAGCCGGTGCTTGCATGTACTGCAGCTCCTTAGAGCACAAAATATTTAATTGTCACCTTAAGCCAAAAGATGCAGCCCGTCAGTAGCCGTGAGGAGTCTGGGGGGCGGGAACTTCATTCATGCCCCCGGTAACTTTTCCATTCCAGCCCTCATTCAGTTACTGGGGGTCAAGAGGAGGTTTTCAGCATTAATTGATTCAGGGGCAGAGCAGAATTTCATTTCTTCACAGCTCGTGGGGGAAGTAGGCATCCCCACGACTAAATTGCCGACTTCATTAAACGTCACGGCATTATCTGGTAATTGTGTGGCATCCATTACGGAACGCACAACGCCGATCTCTGTCCTCCTTTCCGGGAACCACCAGGAGACCATATCGTTCTTTATCCTCGCTAGTTCGTCCTCCCCGGTGGTTCTGGGGTATCCGTGGCTCCGGAAGCATAACCCTATTATTAATTGGGCACAAAATACCATCTCATCCTGGAGCCCCTTCTGCTTAGCATCCTGCCTCTCCTCAGCCAAGTGTTCGCCATCCATTTCCATCTCCTCCCCTCCGGTGGAGCCGCCGGATCTCAGCTTCATACCCGAGGTCTATCATGACCTTGGGGAGGTCTTCAGCAAATCGAGAGCCCTTTCGTTGCCTCCTCACCACTCTTACGACTGTGCTATCAACCTCATCCCAGGTGCGTGGTTGCCATCCAGCCTTTCTGGGCCATACAGCCTTTCTCGGCCGGAGAGAGAGGCGATGGAAAGTTACATCAAGGACTCTTTGAACTCCGGCCTCATTCAAACTTCTTCGGCTCCTCTTGGGGCAGGATTCTTCTTTGTCAGAAAGAAGGATGTATCTCTGCGCTTGTGCATAGATTTTTGTGAGCGAAACACCCTTTCTGTCAAGGATAAATACCCTCTGCCCCTGATCAACTCTGCATTCGAGCTCCTTCAGCGTGTGCGGGTATTTACCAAACTGGGTTTGTGCAACGCATATCATCTGGTCTACATTCGCGAGGGGGATGAATGGAAGACGGCTTTTAAAACACACCTGGGGCAATCTGAATATCTTGTGATGCCTTTTGGGCTCACCAACGCCCCCGCCATCTTCCAACGAATGATTAATGACATCCTCCGTGATATGGTTAATCAATTTGTTTTTGTTTACCTTGATGACATTTTAATTTTCTCACATGCCAGAGGAGCACTCAGTCCATGTCAGGGCCGTGTTACAGCTGCTCCTGGAAAATCAGCTCTATGTGAAGGCCGAAAAGTGTGAGTTTTCCACCTGTTCCACTTCCTTCTTGTGGTTTTTTGTTGCTGAGAGGGAGCTGAGGGCCGATCCGGCCAAGGTGAAGGCTGTGCTTGACTGGCCTACACCCCAGTCCCACAAGGAGCTTCAATGCTTCTTGGGGTTTGCAAATTTTTTATCGCTGATTCATTAGAAATTACAATGGGGTAGGACAGCCTCTTACTCAGCTGACCTCGGTCAAGGTGCCTTTCACCTGGTCCAAGGCACTCGAGCAGACCTTCTCCAAACTGAAGGACCTGTTCTCCAACACTCCCATCTTGGCCCAAGTCGACCCTCAGCTCCAGTTCATTGTAGAGGTGGAAGCTTCCAATTCGGGGGTGGGCGCTGTCCTCTCACAGCGCTCAACCTCCAATCAGAAGCGCCACCCATGCGCATAGTTCTCTCCGCAGCTCACGTCGGCCGAGAGGAACTACAACGTAGGGGACCGAGAGCTTCTGGCCATTAAAATGGTTCTGGAGGAGTGGAGGCACTGGCTGGAGGGAGCTGTCCATCCCATTGTTGTGTGGACCGACCATAAAAATTTAGAGTATCTCCGGTCGGCCCGCAGACTAAATGCCAGGCAGGCCCGCTGGGCCCTATTCTTTATCAGATTTAATCTTACCATCACCTACAGGCCTGGCTCCCGTAACATCAAACCAGACGCTCTCTCCCTAAAGACATTATATATGGATAGGACCTTTTTGTCTTTCTGTGAGCTGGTTGAAAAATTTTCAATCCCCCCAAACCATTTTTTTCGTTATCTTCGGGTCCGTAATTTTGCCTGTGAAATGACCCCAGAATTTCCAGCTCTGCTGAACCCAACATTTTTTGAAGTTTTTTTTAAAACCTCTTTCTTCACCTAAGAAAGTAGTTTCTCAATTATATAACCAAATTCAATCTACACAGCCCGACCCAATGGAGAGGATCAAGTCTCTGTGGGAGAAAGATTTGCTTCTTAATTTCATGGTCAATGAATGGGATCAGATTCTTTGAAGGGTTCACTCTTCCTCTATCTGTGCTAAGCATGGCATTATCCAATGTAAACTTATTCACAGAATTTATTGGGCCAAGAGTAGACTAAAAGAAATATATCTTGAAGTGGACCCAATTTGTGATCGCTGCCACTCAGCCCCTGCTTCCCTTGTTCATATGATGTGGTCTTGTCCATCTCTATATAGGTTTTGGTCTGAAGTTTTTACAACAGCATCAGAAGTATTAAAAATACAATGTAAACCAAATGCAATTACAGCTTTGCTTGGAATCCCTCCTACTGCACTGCCGATTGCAATCCAATTTTCCAAATTTACAGCATTCCTTACATTTCTGGCAAGATGGTTAATATTGTTGAAATGGAAGTCACCCATAGCTCCAGCGCACACTCTGTGGATTAAGGAAGTTTTACTTAATGCTACACTTGAACGTATCAGGTCTACTTTACATGGCTCCACCTCGAAATTCTATAAAACTTGGAAACCCTTTTTTGACTATGTGAAAAAGCTTTCCAACTTTAAAGTGCCTGAATAATACCGCAATTAACTACTGCTACATGGTGAAATATTTGGTTGTATGGTACTATTTTTAAATCAAACCGTGACCATGTTTATTTTTTTCATTGTTTTATATGTTAAACCATGATATACTGGAATTTACTTTAGTTTTATTTAATATCTGATCTCAGAGAATATTTTTATGCATATATATCGATTTATTTAATAGGAATTTAATGTCTATTCTATGTTTTATGTTTATATGTTTTTGCTTTCTTTGCGGGGAAAAATAATAAAGAAATAATTTTAATAAAGAAAAAAATGGCTCGTTGTACTGCAGTCTTTATTAATTCTACTATTTTCATTTTATTGCGATTATTATTATCATCATCTTCAAATCTTTCAAGTGCTAGAAGTCCAAAATTAAATGTGTCATTCAATACAAACGTTACTTGAAGGCAGCTGCCTCCGTCATAAAGCCCTGAAGTCCTGACTAAAAACACATCCAACATTTTTCATTATATTCTAATCTCATAAAATGTACTAAGGCTGCATTTATTTACAGCACTTAACCAACAGTTAACTTCTGTATCCATAATTTGTAAAAGAAAACACCATCATGCTGGCTGAATTATTAACTTACGACACAAATGTTTAAAAAAGCAACAATATTTTACTTACCCCAGCAGCTGCAACAGTCTCCCTCTGTGTCTCGTCTGTTGTCCATTCTCTGTATGCTTTACGTTTGAATTTATCAATCGCTGACTTTTGTTTGTGTTCCAACACAACGCTGCACATAGTACAAAAGAGTTCATCCCCGCTTAATGAAAAATATTCGGAAACTGTCGAGCACAGTCTTTAGCAGTGACTTTTGTTGATAAATTAAGGGACACATTGTCACACATAAGCAACTCCACTCATGTAAACATGGAAGTAGTGTGAGCGTGCGATACAGAGAACTCTCACGCAATTGTTCAATCATGCGAGACTTCAGCTGGCCGCTTTGTGTTTCACAGACATAAAAGCATTATATAAAAGATCAATCTGTGGATTTTGTGGCTCGATATTGGCTCAGTCAAACGTGAATCGATTTGAATCAGAGAGTCTGTCTTTTGAACCCACCCCTAATCATAATGTTGTCTCTATTACCTTTAATGTTGTTTATAATGCAACTAAACATTAAGATTTATTTTTTGTGGGGGGGGGTTCCATTTAATATAAGAGAACATGCAAAATGCCAAAACTCATTACTCTCTAGTAGATGTTCCCTAAGGAAGAAGACATTTTTACTCAGTAAAGTAAAAATTTACATATAATAACTTGTCAATTAGCTATTTTTAGAGTGTACTGTTAAAAAATAAAGTAACACACTCATCAGATGCTGCTACATGCTTTACATTTGATAAATATGCTGCTGAATCATTTAAGGTTTGATTCATTGCGTGCTAAGCAGGAATTTAACAAGATATAAGTTTCCAAGATAGCAGAGTGAATACCAGCGCTTCCTGACCAGTGGAGCAATAATCACTGTTGACCTGGGCAAATGCAGTAAAAGAGCTGTCAGGAGATGTAGTGCAGAAGAGGCAGGTATCCTTGGGGTATCAGCTGTTACACATACAGCAAGCTGTCTGATGAGCCTTTAGCTTAAGCAAGGCTGTTGGGACGTGGGGAATTTTATCTGGTGGAGGAGGGGGCTGTGCTGCTTGTTCACTGACCACTCTGCTTTTGGGTCAGCAAAGGGAGAGGAAGGCAGGCAGTTTTTAATTTTGATGTATATCTCATGTGGGTAATGATCTGAACGAAAAGGTGTTCCAGTCTGGATTGTTTGAAAAATTCTTTCATTTAACCCTGTGCATCATTGCAAGATATCCAGCTGGAATTAAATCAAAAACAGGGTCAACCCTGTAGCAGGATCTAATCCATCTTATTATTTATTAATGGCCCTTCATGATAATTAAGAGGGGGGGGAAACTCATTATTTCTCATCTTGATATCCACACTGAGACCCGTGAATCTATTTGCCCTGGTTTTCCGAATCAAGAAAACACTGTGTTGTGTTACAATGCAGTAAAATTACCTAAATGCTGCTTTGCTTCTGATGAGTACAAACCTAAAAACAAAAGTAGATTCTTACAAAAGGTACAAGATCAAAAATGTGTTAATACTAGTTGTGAGGATGCTTCTATGTTTACAGACACACTGTGTCTGCAGAGAAGCTTTAATTAGCAACTTTAGAAACCACAGGGACTTCGGTCTCGTGCAGGGACAAAAGGACTAAATTTTTATCTTGCTAATAATGACCAGTGCTAATGGCTAGTTTGGATAAAACTTTAATTAAGTGATATCACACAAGGGAGTTTAGTATCATGACTATATCACTAATGTGATACTGTTGGAGATATGCCATTGGTGTAAAATTGCTTATATACGTACAAAAGTTCCACAAACATCATGTACAAGATGACAGTAATAAGATAACAGATTGTTTTGTTTTTTTTGTTTAATCACTTACTTTGCTACACTAAGACAAATACTTGCACAACTGGTGCACTTGAATGTTGTTAACACAAAGGACAAACATAATATTGAATAGAATAGATTTATTGTTATTTTACACACATGCACAACTAAATTTCCTATCATTCTCCCATTGTTCATATACATAACACATTTATATTTATACACAACCCTCTTCCACTGTTCTATCCTGAGTCGATAGCTGGGATCCCTTCAGTTGAGCAGTTTGCAAGTGAGCTAGCTAGCTACCACAATAGCCGCTTAACAGAATCATGGCTTCATCCAGGAATCATCATTATCACACAGCTATTCTGATCAGGAAGTTAATCCAACTTCAGATCTTCTAATTTGTTGGAAAGGGGCCTGAGGTTTACAACAGGCTGAGAATCAGTGGTCTCTCTGTGCAGGCCTTAAACTGGACTCATACTGCACCTCTGCTGTCTGCGTCCGCTCATCTAGAAGGCGTGTGTGATGAAAATTGCATCATTGTCTCCTGCCCGCTAGGCTCCACAGACCCCATTCACGAGGTGGCGCTACTGACACAGCATACAAAGTAGATGAAGGAGACGAGAATAAACATACATGAATCATTTTGCAGCAGCAGCAGCTTGACCAGAAAAGAGCACTGAAAAATGGTAATTCCTCCTCTTCCTCAAAGCGATGCCATTGCTGTTGCTACAAAAAATGTGTGTCGCTCTTACATTTCTTCTATTTTATATAGCCGGTGAACAAACTGGTGTGTAGCACATTTGCACTACCTATAGGGCTGGGGTGAAACCACAGCCCTATAGGGCGATAGGGCGATAGATAGATAGATAGATAGATAGATAGATAGATAGATAGATAGATAGATAGATAGATAGATAGATAGATAGATAGATAGATAGATAGATAGATAGATAGATAGATAGATAGATAGATAGATAGATAGATAGATAGATAGATAGATAGATGTACTTTATTGATTCCAAACTGGGAATTTATAGTGTAACAGCAGCATGACAGTAGACGGCCAAAACTGTCATGGTCCATGCGCCGATTTCGTCCTTGCTCGGCCCATGCATCATCTCCGCCAGGTTTGACAGCAGTGTTTACCTTCTGGCTCCCTGAGCTCTTATTGTGACAGCGCTCGGAGGGGCTTCCTGCTGTCAAAGCCTGACAGCTGTGTTGCATTTCGGCTCATCAGCAGCTCTGTATTTAAGCGGGCGCTGGGAGCAGAATAATGCAGCAGCCTCGTCAACAATTCCACGTCAACTATTCCTGGTCTATGATTCCATGTCAACGTTTATCCTTGCCAGACGTCGAGCGAGCGTCCCTCGGCTCGGACCTCAATGAGTGTTTCATGTTCATGATCGTAAGTGTGCTTCATGTTAGCCTTATGATCGCCTGTGTCTAGTGTTGTGTGTTTTAGCCCACCGTGGCTCATTGCTTTATGTTATCTTTTGTTCATTAATAAACATCCATGCAAACTTCACTGGTGACTTTTGGCGTCTTATGGTGGCTCGCGAGGGCCACCGCATGACAGTAGACTGCTGCCACCAAGGCGCCCAAACTGAGACGCCAAACTGAGACGCCGTTCCCAGTGAGTTTTGCTTAATTGGACAATTGTTCTTCCCTGTCTGGGTAACTGTGTGCTGGGAGAATGCCGTCATGGAGGGGCCACACTCGGAGTCGGGACTACGAGCTGGCGGAGGCTTTGGACTATGTGGACGAAACGCTCGTCGCTGCCTCCCTCCTCGACTATCACAGTGACGTACGCTGGTACCTGGACCTCGCTGAGGATGTCCTAAATCATCTCCCCCGCTACGCCGACCACCCTGAAGTCGGCGCGAAATACTCTGTGGGCTGGAGCAAGACTACAGCAGGAAGCAGAGGAGGAGGCATCCTCGCTCCCCGCTTTGGGATCCCGTTCCTGTCCCCGATCCAGTCCAGGAGTTTGCGCCATCCGGGGGCCGTCCAAGACGTCGGCGCCACGGCCAGAGTAAACCTCAGCAGGATCCCCGTCTGAATCCGCTTCCGGTGAAGCCCGTTAGTGGACCTTCGCGGACGGCTCCTCCTCGTCCTTCCAGGGGGCCCTCTGTCACCATCCAGCGGGGAAAGGGAGGAACAACATCCCCTACAGCAGGCACCATCCTTCCTCCAGGAAACAGGCAAGTGCAAGTTCATTTTTCTCCTCGTAGTTGTGATTTGCCTTGTCTGACTCCTGGGGGCGGAGTTCAGGTTTCGCAGTCCCCCGAGCTCCCACCACCTGCTGTAGCTCTTTCCACTAAACCTGCTGCCTCTGTGTCTCCCTCCACTGAGCGGTCCACGACGCCACGCCTACGTTGCTGGACGAGGAAGGGGCCTGCGGTTCTGGAGAGCCTGGTTCCAGCCCTGCAGCCACGTCGTGGGCAGAGGAGAAGAGCGGACTGCAGCCTGGAGCCTGCGCTGACAATAAAGCGTCCCCGGGTCTCCACGTTGGAACAGTTCGAGCCAGCGGGTCGAGGGTCCCCTGCCACCACGCCGTGCGGGTTATCGGCGTGGACGTCAGCACCGGAGGATCCACGGACTGCAGAGACCATCATGCCGGCTGCGGAACCCGCCGTGGCTGAGTGGGAGCCTGAAGACGAACTTCTCCGTCCTGAGCCTGGATCGACGAAGTCCTGGACTGCGACAGAACCTGAGTGCAGGCAAGTGCTCTATCTTGTGTTTCTCCTTTCTGTCTTGGAGCATTTCTGCTTGCCTCTCGGGGAGGCGAGTCAGGGGCAGCCCACCTGCTGCACCCGAGCTCATCTCGCTGGGCTCTGTCGCTACCGGTGATTCTGATCCCGGTTCTTTCTTGTCTTCAGAGCCTTCTTGCAGAGTCACCAGTGCGGAGCCAGTCATGGTCACTGTGCTGGAAGTTTCAGGTTCGGGGTCGGAGGTCGTCACCGGTGCCGAGCCAGTCGGGGCCCAACGCGGGTGCAGCCGAGACCCAGTGGGGGTCCGACGAGGGTGCAACCGAGACCCAGTGGGGGTCCGATGTGGGTGCAAACGAGACCCAGTCGGGGTCCGACGCGGGTGCAGCCGCGAGTGCAGTATCGGTATGGGTCAAGGTCGGTGGAGGAGCTGCAGACCCTTCGCCACCTGACATTGTGCGGGCTCGTCATCATCATCACCCTCGTCAGAGTCACCAACCCAGCTCATCATCGCCGGGGGCCGTTGGGGGGCCTCTACGTTCGGCCCGGCTCTCCCACATCTTCCCCCCACCGGGGAGGCCACCGCAGGCTGTCTTCCCACGGTTTTGGTGGCTGAGGGATGCGGGTCGGCCACCCGAGGAACTGCTTCGCCAGTTTGGCGCCCTGGGTCGGCCACCCGACATACTGTGTTTGCAATTGGGTGACCTGGTTCGGCCGCCGGAGAATTTGACTTTCCGGGCCTGGAACTGAGGTAGGCCGCCCGATCATGTCCGGTCCACTGTAATCACCCGTTGGCCTTTGGACGCAGGGAGACCACCGGAACTGTCTCCATTATTTTTGGACTCCGCCTGTCGTCATTCCTGTTGAGTTGTGTGGGTTAAAGGTCAATCAGTGTGATAATTCTGTTCCGTGTTTTTGCCTTGTCAGCATGTGTTTGTTTTGTTTTTTTTTCTCCCCTCTTCTGTTTGAGGGACGTAACGTGTTTTTCTGGTTGCTTTTTTTTCTCTTGCCCTGTGTGTAATGTGCTTTATGGAGTATTGTATTTTTTTGTTACCGTGCTCTGTATTGCTTCATTTGTATCTGCTTTGATTTTGGTTTGTGCATTATGGAGTATCGTATTTTCCGTTAATCATGCTCTGTAATTGCCTCCTTTATGCCCTGTGTCAACTTTGGTTTGTGCATTATGGGGTATTGTATTTTCTGTTGATGGTGCCCTATGATTGTCTCATTTGTGCTCTGTCTTAATTATGATTTGTGTATTAGGGAGCATCGTATTTTTCTGGTTATCAATGTGCTTCTGTTATCGTCATGGTTTTTGGTTTGTGGCTGGTCCTCTCCCTCCAGGCCTGTTCCCCCATCCTCCCGCCCTGGGGGAGTGGGGGTGGGGGGCTTGGGTGTTATCGGGCGTTCGGAGTCCGCCCTTGGGGGGAAGGTACTGTCATGGTCCGTGCGCTGATTTCGTCCGCGCTCGGGCCATGCATCATCTCCGCCAGGTTTGACAGCAGTATTTACCTTCTGGCTCCCCAAGCTCTTATTGTGACAGCACTCGGAGGGGCTTCCTGCTGTCAAAGCCTGACAGCTGTGCTGCATTTCGGCTCATCAGCAGCTCTGTTTTTAAGCGGGCGCTGGGAGCAGAATAATGCAGCAGCCTCGTCAACAATTCCACGTCAACTATTCCTGGTCTATGATTCCATGTCAACGTTTATCCTTGCCAGACGTCGAGCGAGCGTCCCTCGGCTTGGACTCAACGAGTGTTTCATGTTCGTGATCGTAAGTGTGCTTCGTGTTAGCCTTATGATCGCCTGTGTCTAGTGTTGTGTGTTTTAGCCCACCGTGGCTCATTGCTTTATGTTTTCTTTTGTTCGTTAATAAACATCAATGCAAACTTCACTGGTGACTTTTGGCGTCTTATGGTGGCTTGCGAGGGCCACCGCATGACAAAAATGACAGAAATACACACAGCATAATAGACAAAGGGATTACCCACAGAAAGTAAAACTGCCTAAATAACTTATATGTCTCAGGGTCTGAGTTTGGTCGGAGGACCAGGCTCACCCTTTAAGTTATTCTTGTGTTGGGGACTTCCGGGAAGATGGCGGAGAGGCATAGCACTTTAACAGAGAGCTCTCCCTAGTCGGATTAAAAATCTTTACTAAATGGCCAACTCGACATAAATAGGTCAATAAACCAAGGGATGAAAACACGAAGAAGCTGGGCACACGGAAAAAAGCAGGGTAAAACTAAAGAATCCCTCTTCAACAACACTGGAGAAATCGCTGAACACGGGGCCAACAAAAACGAGGAGACTTCAGAGAAAATGGAGGACGCCAACCTCGATGTTATGAACACTGGCTTCACCAATATAAGTAAGGACATAAAAGACCTCAAGCGACAACTCCAACAGGATTTAACGGCTCTTAAGGAAGAACTGAAAAAGGAGGTGAAGGAGGAAATTCTGAGTCTCTGAAAAGAAATGGACCGCAAGCTAGCAGAAAACATGGAGGAGCTGCGCACTCAACGGGTGTGTATGGCAGAAGCACAAGCTCGAATATCAGAGTTGGAAGACTGGAAGACTGAGGCAAGCGAGCTGCAACAGACCCTGACGAAACAAACACAGGGGATGCAGGAAAAAATAACTGACCTGGAGAGCAGGTCCAGACGGAGCAATATACGCATCTTCGGGATACCGGAGGGCACTGAAAGCAACTCAATGGTGAAATTCATAGATCAGTTCTTAAAAAGAGAGCTTGAGTTGCCCAATGAAACAGACCTGCTGATCCAACGTGCACACAGAGCCTTGGCACAGAAACCGAACTCAAACTCTGCACCCAGGTCAGTTGTGGTAAACTTTTTAAAATACGACGTAAAGGAAAGAATTCTGACACAAGCGTGGAAAAAAAAAGATACGAGTTGGTGACAAACAGATAATCTTTGATCATGACTACCCAACAGAAATTGTGCAGCAGCGAAAGAAATATGTCAACATTAAAAAAAATGCTGAAAGAGAAAAAAATTAGATTCCAAACGCCACTAACGAAGATGAGAATTCATTGGGATGATGGTGTGAAAACCTACAACACTGCCAGGGAGGCAGCGCGGGACATGAAGGAGCAAGGCTTTGTGGTGAGCGTGCCCGAGGAAGCGGCTGAAGCAGCGGCAGCACAGAGCGCACCGAAACGACTGGAGTGGAGGCGAGTGAGCAGCAGAGGACGGGAGACGGACATGATGCACCGAGCCCAAGAAAAACTGCAAGGCTTTCAATGGAAAGCTTAGATTATAACAAAGATTAAGAGAGGTTAAAGTGATTTTTGTTGGACATTTCTAGACTAATGATTATTACTTGGATAAATCACCCTTTATTGTCATTCAACTGTACAACCAATCATGTACAGTAGAACGAGACTGTGCTTTACCTATCTACTGTGTTAATCACACACACCCCAAGCGTAGAATCAGAGGGCCGCTGCCATGCAAGGCGCCGCCACAAATTTCCCTCCAGGTCTAGGGAGGGCCCCTCACTTGGTGAGGACATTCCCTCCACCCTCCAACAGGGACCAATGGGCAGAAGAAAGACCCAAAGTTCGGAGGTCGAGGTTCGTTAATGTGTTTTTGTACATATACACTACCGTTCAAAAGTTTGGGGTCACCCAGACAATTATTTTGTGTTTTCCATGAAAAGTCACACTTATTTACCACAATGAGTTGTAAAATGAATAGAAAATATAGTCAAGACATTGACAAGGTTAGAAATAATGATTTGTATTTGAAATAATAATTTTTTCCTTCAAACTTTGCTTTCGTCAAAGAATCCTCCATTTGCAGCAATTACAGCATTGCAGACCTAACATGATTGCACAAGGGTTTTCTAATCATCCATTAGCCTTCTGGCGCAATGAGCAAACACAATGTACCATTAGAACACTGGAGTGATAGTTGCTGGAAATGGGCCTCTATACACCTATGTAGATATTGCACCAAAAAACAGACATTTGCAGCTAGAATAGTCATTTACCACATTAGCAATGTATAGAGTGTATTTCTGATTAGTTTAAAGTTATCTTCATTGAAAAAAAGTGCTTTTCTTTCAAAAATAAGGAAATTTCTAAGTGACCCCAAACTTTTGAACGGTACTGTATGTGTTAGTTTTGTTGTTAAAGGGGTTAGGAGCACAAGTTTAAAAAAATGGAAAAACATGAATATGGTTAAAAATCTTAAGATAATGACATTAAACGTGAATGGTCTGAACTCACCTGTTAAAAGGGAAAGAATAATAAGGAAAATTCAAGAAGGAAAAAGCTGAAATTATATTTATGCAAGAGACACATTTGACCAAGACAGAACATGAGAAATTAAAGAGATTTGGCTATAAGAACTCCTACTACAGTTCATTTAAGGGAGGAACTAAAAGGGGGGTTATGATACTAATTTCAAATAAAATACAATTTGAATGTGAACAAGAAATCCAGGATAAAGAAGGCAGATACACAATAGTAAAGGGAAGAATAGATGGTATGCAGATCACATTAGTGAACATCTATGCTCCACCAGAAAGTGACAAGGGCTTTTTCCAACATCTGTTTGACCTAATAGCAACACACAGTGAAGGAGTCCTAATTTGTGGAGGAGACTTAAATGCCGTCATGGATCATGAAGTTGACACAACAAGTGTTAAGAAGACAAAAAAACATGTAACAAAGTTCATAAGAATCTCACTGGCAGAAATGGGTATGGTAGACACATGGAGGGACCTGCACCCACTTGAAAAAGACTATACACATTATTCAGCAGCCCATAAAGTACACTCTAGAATAGATTACTTCCTTATGAATGAAGGTGACAGACACAGAGTGAGAAATTGTCGGATTGGAGGGGCAGAAATATCAGATCATAATCCTATATACATGGAAATATATTTAAACAATAGAAAACAACAAACAACATGGAAACTTAATGTAGGACTATTAAATGATGAGAAAATGAAAGAAAGAATAAAGTCAAACATAAATGAGTATATTGAGGAGAATGATAATGGAGAAGTGGACCCAACAATACTATGGGACGCACTAAAAGCCGTGTTAAGGGGTAAATTACTGGAAACTGGAATCATATGAACAAAGATGTGAGAGACTGAGGGAATTAGAATGTAAACATCAAAACACAAATGACCCAAAAATATATCAAGAAATTAAGGAAGAAAAAATAAAGATAAAAGAAATACAAATAGATGAAATTGAAAAGAAAAATAGATATTTAAAACAAAAATATTATGAAACGGGGCCAAAGGTCACAAAACTGTTGGCAAAACGGTTAAGAAAACAACAAACAGTGAATAATGTATATAAGATTAAGGACCCCATCACAAATAAATCACAGTTACCCCAGAAAACATCGAAGAAATATTCCATAAATTTTATCAAAAACTATACTCGCAACCCGAAGAGACAAATGTTAAGGATATAAAAAAATTTCTATACACATTGGACTTGCCATCAATAGGAAATCAACAAAATGAAAATCTAACAGCAGAAATAACAACACAAGAGATTAAAGATGTGATTAAGTCACTAAAAAATGGTAAATCACCAGGTAGTGACGGATACCTGTCTGAGTTTTTTAAACTGTTTATAGAAGAACTCACGCCACAGCTCCTAAAGTCATTTAATTGGACCTTAAACAACAACAAAATACCACCATCATGGAACGAAGCCATTATTTCAGTTATTTTAAAGCCAGGAAAAGATAGGGAACAATGTGGAAACTATAGGCCAATCTCTTTATTAAATGTGGATTATAAAATATATACAACAATTATCTGTAAACGAATAAAGACATTCTTGACAGAACTGATAGAGGATGATCAAACTGGTTTCATAGAGGGACATCAAACACATGATAATATCAGGAGAACAATACACATAATTAATCAAATACATAAAGCAAAAAAAAGCACAGTAATAATGAGTTTAGACACAGAAAAAGCATTTGATAGGGTTAATTGGATGTTTCTATATAATGTGCTGGAACGCTTTGGATTTAATGAAAAGTCAGTGCAATGCATAAAGACACTGTATCAAAAACCTGTGGCAAGAATCAAGATAAATGGTAGCTTAACAGACAAAGTAAATATACAAAGATCAACTAGGCAGGGATGCTGCCTATCGCCCACCTTGTTTGCTCTGTTCATAGAGCCACTGGCTCAAGCGGTGCAACAAAATAAGAAATTAAAAGGTGTAACAATAAAGGGAGCGGAACACAAGATTGGGCTGTTTGCAGACGATATTATAGTTTATCTTGAACAACCAGATGAATCAATAATGGAAATGATGGACTTGATAGAAAATTTTGGAAAATTATCAGGATACAAGATAAACATAACAAAAACACAAATAGTGACATTCCACTATAACCCTTTAAACCAGATAACTGATAAGATCAAACTAAACTGGAAACAAAAAGAAATAAAATACCTTGGGGTGAACATACCCAAAGATTTAAGTAAAATCTATAAAGCAAACTATGATAGGTTAGAACAAGAAATAAAAAAAGATATCGATAGGTGGCCAATCTTAAACATGGATCTGAATTCAAAAATTAAGACAGTCAAAATCAGCATACAACCTAGACTGCTTTACCTCTTCCAAGCTCTACCAACAGAGATTCCTGGTGCCCTGTTCTCAAAGTGGGACAGGATGATATCAAGATTTGTTTGGGGAGGGAAAAAACCAAGAGTGAAATATAAAACTCTCCAGTTACCAAAAGAGAAAGGCGGCATGGGCCTACCGAGTCTAAAAGAATATTACTACTCAGCACAAATAAAGACATATTATATGTTGGTGTGATGGAGGATACGAGGCAAAATGGAAAGAAATGGAAAAGGAAATTGAGGGACTCCCAGTGCAAAGCATAATGGGAGATAAGGATGCGTATAAGCAAATCAAACAAAATAGACCCAATCACTAAATTTACTTTGGAACTGTGGTATAAAATAGTACAAAAGTATAATATAAAGGAGGACATAAAACTATTGAAATGGGTAGCATTTGACAGTCAGTTTGAACCGGCAAAGCAAGATAGGGGATACAAAAAATCCGGTGAACAAGGGAATCACAGCATGGGGCATTATGGGAAAAAAAGATTTCGGGAGTTTTGTAAACATGAGAAGAAAATTTAAACTAGAAAAATCTGAATTCTTCAGATATCTGCAGATGAGAGATTATTATATGAGAAGGATTAGGCATAACCTCCACACAGATGTGAGTGAGATTATACAATTCATTTTAAGCTCATATGCAGGAAATAAAATAAGAATTATTTCAAAGCTATATCAGAAACTTATGGCAAACAAACATTCAAGTAACTATATAAAGGAGAAATGGGAGAAAAAGCTAAATTTAAACATAACAGAAGAAAACTGGCAAGAAATATGGAAAACACAACACACATCAACAAGTTCAAGGACATGGAGGGAATTTGGATGGAAAAACCTGATTCGCTATTTCATTACACCACAGAGCCAAAGAAAATACACAAACACCAAATCTATGTGCTGGAGGGGCTGTGGGGCTCAAAATGCAGACCACTCGCATATGTTTTGGAAATGCAGCAAAATCTCATCAATCTGGAAATCTATACATGTGACAATACAGAGGATATTAAGATATAATATACCAATGAACTGTAACTTGATGTATTTATGGGATCTTAAAAGAGGCAATGTAATACAGGCTGAGGACAGATATTTAGTTAAAATCTTGCTGGTTGCATGTAAAAAAAACAATCACAAGAAAATGGCAATCAGAAGTTCTTCCTGACCAAGAGCAATGGACAGACATTGTTGAGGATATACGTCTAATGGAAAAACTAACATATCGACAGAGAATGCAAGAAGGGCAATATGAAAAAAAACGGTGGAAATGGACACACTACAAAGTGCAACAACGAGACAGAAATTGAAAGAATAACCAAAGACACTGGAAAAACCAGAAGAATTTAGAGATGGAAACTAAAAACTTGACGCTCCAACATTTGTTTTCCCCTCCCTTTTTTTTCTTTCCCTGTTTTTCCATTTTTTTTCTTTTTGACTGTATGGTTAGCTCCTTTTTTTAAATATAGAGACTGTGATCTGAATGTAATACGTATGATGAAAAATGAATAAAAACAAAGTTAAAAAAAAGTTATTCTTGTGTTTATTATTATCCTGAGTTGTCATCATTGTGGTTATTGTTGTGATGATCTTCTGTTTTGAGTTTGCCCTTATTTTGACAGTGGTCTCAGTTCCCTTCTGCATTGCCTATTTGGTCTTGTTAATTTGCTGAGCACACACACCGGTTTGTAATTACAGTATGTTCATTTCTCCACCTGTTATTTAAGGGACGCAGCCCCTCACCTGGGTGCTGCATCATTAGTCATTGTGGCGTGAACCCACACGATTCTGTTTGTATTCTGTTAAATCTGGTTGAAGTTGAATTATTATATACGGCTTTCAAGCTGGTTTATGTTTAGGTCTAATAAATGGATGTAAATGCTCATTTTGTGATTGAGTCCTGCTTTCTGCCCATCCCGGGCGCAATCCATGACAGAATGATGCAGCCAGTAATGGACTCAGCAAGCGAGTTTGGCAGGAGGAGAAGGAAGTGGAGCCGCAACGCACAAGAAGCGGTGGCCACAGTGGACGATCTGGTTGCCGCTGCTCGTAGCAGCTCATCCCCGGAAGACGCGGGGCATTATAGTATTATATATATATATTATATATAGGCATTATACTCATTTATAGTGAGTGACGGAGGGAGGAAGGCCTGAAATAGGCAAATGTGAGTTATGTTATATGTGTTAAATGTGAGTCAGGCTGTTATATTTGTGTATTTATAATATTTATAATATTTATGTTAAATGTGAGTCAGGCTGTTATATTTGTGTATTTATAATATTTATAATATTTATGTTAAATGTGAGTCAGGCTGTTATATTTGTGTATTTATAATATTTATAATATTTATAATTGTGTATTTATAATTTTTCTGCATTGATGTATGTGGTTATTGTGTATATTTTTTATCTTGATTCTTTTTTCTAAAGCCCATCCAGGGACAAGAGTTGCAAATTAGCTAATAGCTATACACTCTATGTGCAACACATCAGATTGATTGTCTTTGATTAATTGTCTATGTTTATTGCACTGTCCCTGTCAAATAAACTAATCTACTACTACTACTACTACATTGTTGCGGAGGAGTAGCAAACTTGATAAGTGCCAGACCAAATTTGTACTCTCACCCCCGGGTGAAGAGATTCACACTTCCTGCGCTTCCTTCGGTGCCAGCTGTCTCCTTCTTGCTGGAGCCAACTTTTCAACTGCCAATTTTCTCTCCATTCCTCGGCAGCAGGCTGGTGTTCAGGGGCCCTGGGTGGAAGGACAATACAAGGAGGCGCCGCTCCTCTTGTCGCTCCGCTTCAACACCCACAGATCCCAACCAGACGTTCTCCGGGGACACCCAGATGGAGTCGTCTGGATCAGCAGCAGCAGCAGCAGAGCGGGAACTCAGGCAAGTACCCTTTCATTTTCTAACGTCAATCAATGATTGGTCTTGCCGGGTTCCTGGGGGGATGGCTCGGCGGCGGTCGTCTGCCGTTGCTGAACTCTCACCACCCGCATCTGCCATTTTCTCTGCTGTCTCCTCTATCCCTCCATTCTCACCTGCCCCCCTTTGTGTTTTTTTGGTGCGTTTGCCAATACTGGGTGGAAACTGGATCATCTGGGAATAGTCTGCTGTTCTGGAGGACCCACCAGCAGAAGTTGCCTCCACATCAACACCACAGCATGCTGAGGTTTGCTGAATTGGGGCTGCAACTTTGGAACCCCTGTGTAAGGGTGATGAGGAGTAACAGGAGGAGTGTTGGCAGGCTGTGCTAGCCCAGGAGGAGCTAATGTTGGACTATAAGCTGTGGCTCATTCCGGAGCATGCATCCTTGCTGGGTTGGACCCAGTTGGTGTCGGATGGTCGAGCAGCTCCAGTGGCTGCTCCACGGCACCACGCAGCTCCAGTGCCTGCTCCACAGCACCACCCAACATCAGTACCTGCCCCAGTACCTGCTTCACAGTGCCTCTCAGCTCCAGTACCTGCTCCACCGCACCTCCCAGTTCCAGTACCTGCACCACAGCACCTCCCAGCTCCTGATTGTGAGGTGGTCACCCCGGCAGCAAGGGACCAGAAGTTAAGACAAGTACCTTTTCATTTATGTTCAAACACAATTTTTGAAAAGACTTGTCTTACTCCTGATGGGGGAACCCAAGCGCACATCCCACTAGCAGCTGGGTCCTCCCCACCAGTCTCTGTTGTTAATGACTGTGGTGTCGCCTCATTGACCTCCTGTCCTGATCATCCGAGGTGGCCGTGTCAAGGATGGGGTCGCAGGAGGACCACGCTCCAGCTGTTGCTTCAGGGGTTGGGAGACCTCCAGTCATAGCTTCAGGGGTCAGGAGACCTCCAACCGTAGCTTCAGGGGTCAGGAGACCTCCAGTCGACATCCCCTGGGTCAGGACACCTCCAGCCAATGTCCCAGAAGTCAGGAGACCTCCACCCTTTGTCCCATCCTGTTCCCCGGTTTGGTGGCCAAAAGACAGTGGTAGGCCTCCAGATCAGCCCTGCAGTCTGGTTTGGGAACCCATGGACTTGGGTAGGCCCCCGGACTCGCCGGGTTGGTTGGTCTGGTGGCCCACGGACTTGGGTAGATCTTCCAACCTGTTTTTTGGTTAAGTGTGGGGCCTTGGACTTTGGGCAATGAACTGTGCCTTTGTTTTTGGAGTCTCTGTGCGGGATAGGACTTTATTTCGGCCCACCTAGCCTGTGCCCCCACCACCCTTCCTGGGAAGAGGATGAACTTTTGTTGTTTGTCTTGGGGTGTCTGGGTTCCACTCCTTACGGGGGGGGGGGGGGCATGTCAGGGTCTGAGTTTGGTCGGAGGATCAGGCTCACCCTTTAAGTTATTCTTGTGTTTATTATTATCCTGAGTTGTCATCATTGTGGTTATTCCTGTCATGATCTTCTGTTTTGTGTTTGCCCTTATTTTGACAGTGTTCTCAGTTTCCTTCTGCATTGTCTATTTGGTCTTGTTAATTTGCTGAGCGCACACACCGGTTTGTAATTATGTTTATTTCTCCACCTGTTATTTAAGGGACGCAGACCCTCACCTGGAAGCTGTGCCATTCGTTGTTGTGGTGTGAACCCACACACCCAGCCCGGGCACAAACCATGACAATATACATCATAGATTAAAATTAAATTAAATTAAATTAAATCACCCTTATTGTCATTCAACCGTACAACCAATCATGTACAGCAGAACGAGATTGTGCTTTACCTATCTACAGTGTAAATCACACACACCCCAAGTGCAGAATCAGAGGGCCACTGCCATGCAAGGCGCCGCCACAGAGTTCCCTCCTCCATTCCATTTTTTATTGCTGAGCACCAAGCTGGATGGCAGGAAGTTCCACTTTTATATGGTCTTTGGCATGACCCGGCCGGGATTTGAACCCCTGCCTCCCGGGTGTGGGGCGGATGCTCTACCAACTGAGCCACCACTCCGGTGCCAACTGAGCCACCACCAACCACCATCTATTCCAGATGAATAGATGATGACCCATATAGATACATCAATCGTACTTGCTGTACAATGCAGGACTATCAGGCGTAGGGTGCAATGGCAGGTACCAATTAGACTGCAAGGTAGAGTATGGTAGTATAGTTATGACCAGAATTCAACATCAGAGAGAGTTATTACGGTGGGGCAAAAAAGTATTTAGTCAGCCACCAATTGTGCAAGTTCTCCCACTTAAAAGATGAGAGAGGTCTCCAATTTTCACCGTAGGTATACCTCAGCTATGAGAGACAAAATGAGGAAAAAAAATCCAGAAAATCACATTGTCTGATTTTTAATGAATTTATTTGCAAATTATGGTGGAAAATAAGTATTTGGTCACCTACAAACAAGCAAGATTTCTGGCTCTCACAGACCTGTAACTTCTTCTTTAAGAGGCTCCTCTGTCCTCCACACGTTACCTGTATTAATGGCACCTGTTTGAACTCGTTATCAGTATAAAAGACACCTGTCCACAACCTCAAACAGTCAGACTCCAAACTCCACTATGGCCAAGACCAAAGAGCTGTCAAAGGACGCCAGAAACAAAATTGTAGACCTGTGCCAGGCTGGGAAGATTGAATATGCAATAGGTAAGCAGCTTGGTGTGAAGAAATCAACTGTGGGAGCAATTATTAGAAAATGGAAGACATACAAGACCACTGATAATCTCCCTCGATCTGGGGCTCCATGCAAGATCTCACCCTGTGGGGTCATAATTATCATGAGAATGGTGAGCAAAAATCCCAGAACCACACGGGGGGACCTAGTGAATGACCCGCAGAGAGCTGGGACCAAAGTAACAAAGGCTACCATCAGTAACACACTATGCCGTTAGAGACTCAAATCCTGCAGTGCCAGACGTGTCCCCCTGCTTAAGCCAGTACATGCCCAGGCCCGTCTGAAGTTTGCTAGAGAGCATCTGGATGATCCAGAAGAGGATTGGGAGAATGTCATATGGTCAGATGAAACCAAAATAGAACTTTTTGGTAAAAACTCAACTTGTCGTGTTTGGAGGAGAAAGAATGCTGAGTTGCATCCAAAGAACACCATACCTACTGTGAAGCATGGGGGTGGAGACATCATGCTTTTGGGCTGTTTTTCTGCAAAGGGACCAGTACGACTCATCTGTGTAAAGGAAAGAATGAATGGGGCCATGTATCGTGAGATTTTGAGTGAAAATCTCCTTCCATCAGCAAAGGCATTGAAGATGAAACGTGGCTGGGTCTTTCAGCATGACAATGATCCCAAACACACCGCCCGGGCAACGAAGGACTGGCTTCGTAAGAAGCATTTCAAGGTCCTGGAGTGGCCTAGCCAGTCTCCAAATCTTAATCCCATAGAAAATCTTTGGAGGGAGTTGAAAGTCCGTGTTGCCCAGTGACAGCCCCAAAACATCACTGCTCTAGAGGAGATCTGCATGGAGTTTAGTCTTACAGAAAACGTTTGACCTCTGTCATTGCCAACAAAGGGTATATAACAAAGTATTGAGATGAACTTTTGTTATTGACCAAATACTTATTTTCCACCATAATTTGCAAATAAATTCTTTAAAAATCAGACAATGTGATTTTCTGGAATTTTTTTTTTCATTTTGTTTCTCATAGTTGAGGTATACCTATGATGAAAATTGGAGACCTCTCTCATCTTTTAAGTGGGAGAACTTGCACAATTGGTGGCTGATTAAATACTTTTTTGCCCCACTGTATATAGTGAAATGGAATGTGGCAGGAAAAATTCCCTGTACCTAACCGTTCGGCAGCAAAGCTGTAGCAGTCTGCTGGAGAAAGTGCTCCACTGTCTGTCTAGTGTGTGGTGGAGGGGATGAGCAGGATTGTCCATGATGGATCGCAGTTTGTTCTGTGTCCTCCTTTCCACCACAGTCTCAAAGGTCTCTGACTTGAGACCAATTACAGAGCCAGCTCTCTTGATATCTTATATCTAATATACTGTATATAAGGCCTTTATATACTCCGCAAGAACAGAGAAATTTTTCTTAGACCTGGGATAGAGAACAAATTTTTCTGTTCGTGCAGAGTATGTAAAGGCCTTTAGCTGGTCCAGCTGATTCCTCCCTTGGTTTATATTCTCTTCACTGCTATATTCTTGGCATCTTTAGATGAATTAAAGAGTAAAAAGCATACATTAAGCTGTGAAGCTGTTGTTGAAACTGTAGGGCAACCTTATTGTTGCAAAACATAATGATAGCATTGGTTACAGGCACATTTCTAAACTGCTGAATGTTCCAGTGAGCACTGTTGGAGCCATCATTCGGAAGTGGAAAGAATATTATTCTACCATAAACTGCCCACAACCAGGAGCTCCTCACAAGATTTCTGACAGAGGGATCAAAAGAATTATTAGAAGAGTTATCCAAGAGCCAAAGACCACTCGTGGAGAGCTCCAGAAAGACCTGGAGTTACCAGGTACTGCCATTTCAAAGAAAAACAATAAGTAATGCACTCAACTGGCACAGGCTCTATGCCCACTCACCTCGCAAGACTCCATTGTTGAAGAAAAAGCATGTTGAAGCTCATTTAAAGTTTGATGCACAACATTTAGGCAATCCAGTAAAATACTGGGAGAATATAGTCTGGTCAGATGAGACCAAAACTGAACTTTTTGGATGTCACAACACACAGCATGTTTGAAGGAGAAATGGCACTGCACATCAGCCCAAAAACACCATACCAACAGAGAAGTCTGGAGGTGGGAGCATCATGGTGTGGTGGTGTTTTTCAGCACATGGTACAGGCAGACTTCATATACGTAATTGAAGGAAAGATGAATGGACAAATGTACAGAGACAATGATCCCAAACCCACAGCCAAGGAAACTCTCAACTGTCTCAAGAGAAGGAAAATAAAGCTGCTAGAATGGCCCAGTCAGTCACCTGACCTTAATTCAACTGAAAATCTATGGCACAATTATTGAAATCTTCAAAATTTCAAGACAGTTTGTGTGGAAAAATAGGTTAAAATCACTCCTGAGCAATGCCTGTGCCTAGTTTCTCCAAACAGGAGACATCTGGAAGCTGTTATTACCAACAAAGGCTTTTCTTCTAAATATTAAATTAATTTCACCAACGGTGTTCAATACTTATTCCCTGTGTCATTCCACTTTATTAAATATAACTTGTTGTGTGAAACACAGTTGTCTTGATTTCTTTGTATGTATGGATTACTTGGGTTGTTAGTGATATCTGATGAAAACTTCAGGTCAATGGCTTCATCAGAAACATGTTCTGCTGCCATCAGTGTGTGAATGTGTATGCGGATGGGTGGATAGCAGGATCTGTAAAGTGCTTTGTTCATCCAGAGATGAGTAAAAAGCACTATATAAGTGAACGCCATTTACCATTTAATGAGAAAAATGCTGATGTTGTCGTTGGGAGGTAGATGATCCGCTGTGTATATTGGGTCATCTTCCTCAAAAACCACGTCAAGGCCTGTAGAGGAAGAATCATGTGGAGGGTCAGCGGTGTATTCTTCAGCATCCATAGAACAGATCCGCTCTGTTGCTGAAGGAAGGGTAGGTGAAGATGGTTGAGAAGGACCCTCGGTATCCAGGGATCGTATTTGTGAAGGTGGGCAGTCATCCTCGCTCAATATTTTCAGAGACGATAACTTTTCCCAAGGGTCTTGTTCAAAACACCCTTGGAGAGTTACACATGGGTTTGCCCCCATTTTACTTTGGGATTAGATGGGTGGTCAGCGGTCTTCTTTAAAATCATTAGGACGGGCGGGATTAGGTGCAGGAGGTCATGGGAGTGGCGTCATCTGGAAAGGCTAGGGTTTTTTTTCACCATGACCACATCAATCAATCAATCAATCAATCAATCTTTATTTCAGATAGATTGAAAGTACAGATTAAAAGAAAAAGAATAATATAACAAAGGGGGAAAGAAAATCCAACAAGGTCAAATTAGACAATAACTCCTCTGATTATACAGTTCAACATAAGTTACCGAAATGGGTGATGGCTGAAGCCGCAGCTTATATTGCCCACCCATATTCCATCCAAGAATTCAAAAGAAAAACAAACAAGAGCGATTACAATTCAGAACAAAGCTAAGACAAAATGTGACAAAAAAAGAAACAAAAAACTAAGCAACAACACAACGCAGACTGGATATGACAATCCTTATGTGATTTTATATGTCATCTTCTATATATGTTTGGAGTATTTCTTCTTTTAGTTTTTGTTTAAATTGTCCAAGCGTTGTACATGATTTTAATTCAGGTCCAAAATCGTTCCATAATCTGATTCCTTGCACTGAAACACAGTGTTGCTTGGTGGTAGTTCTCACTGAAGGTTTTTGAAATATACATGTTCCTCTGAAATGATATTGTTTCTCCCTTATTTGGAACAGCTTTTGGATATTTGCGGGCAGTGATAGATTCTTCACTTTAAACATTATTACTGCAGTTTTAAAGTCAACCACATCTTTCAACTTGAGAGCTTTTAATTTAAGAAAAAGTGGGTTTGTTGGTTCCCTGTAAGCTGCTTTGTTTATTATTCTAATAGCTCTCTTCTGAAGCATAAAGACTGGATATATGTTTGTTTTATATGTATTTCCCCATACTTCAGTACAATATGTCATGTATGGGAGTATTAATGAATGATACAAGGTATATAGTGTGGGTTGATTCAGCAAATATTTCACTCTGTGTAGTACTGCAATTGATTTGGATATTTTACCTTTAATATAATTAATATGTGACTTCCAACACAGTTTATTATCAATTATTACACCAAGAAATTTAGTTTCGGATACCCTTTCAATCTCTACACCATTTACACTGAGTTTAGATACTAAGTTGTTGTGATGGTTGTTAAAAACTATAAATTTTGTCTTACTTAAATTGAGCGTTAATTTGTTTGAATCAAACCACAGTTTAAGCTTTCCTAATTCCTTTCCGAGTGTATCCAAAAGTTGTTCCAAATTGCTTCCACTGCATAATAAATTAGTGTCATCGGCAAACAATATTAAATGCATTTTTTCTGAAACTTTACGTATATCATTTATATACATATTGAATAACAATGGCCCCAAAACTGAACCCTGTGGGACTCCACAAGTAACCTTCAGTAACTGTGAGTTTTTGTTACCAACACATACATACTGATATCTATTCTTTAAGTAACTACATAACCAGGACAGTGCAACTCCCCTAATACCACAATTTTGTAGTTTCTTTAATAAGTTATGATCCACTGTATCAAATGCTTTTTTAAGATCCAGGAATACCCCAACTGAATACTCTTTATTTTCAACGGCAGTTGATATTTTTTCTATAAATTCCATTAGAGCAAATGCAGTTGTCCTCTTGTGTCTGAACCCATATTGCTGCTCACACAATAAATTATTCTTCAGTATGAAGATGTCAATTCTCTCATAGAATATTTTTTCAAGTATCTTGGAAAATTGCGGCAATAGTGAAATTGGTCTATAGTTTGAAAGTTCCCCTCTGTCACCTGTCTTGTATATCGGAATTACTTTAGCTATTTTCATTGCATTGGGAAATATACCTGTTTGGAGAGACAGGTTACAGATATACGTCAGTGGTTTCACTAAGCATTCAATAATAGTTTTGACTAAGAGCATGCCAATACCATCACAGTCCGTAGATGTTTTACTTTTAAACGATTTAACAATTTCAATGACCTCTCTCTCGTCTGTGTTCTTTATGAAAATGGAGTCTTTTATAGCAGTGTTTTTGCTTATTGTATCACCTGCGGGTGCCGTAATGGGTATTTCTCGAGCCAAATTAGGACCAATGTTAACAAAAAAGTTATTAAATTCATCTGCAGGTGAAGCTGCATTCACACTCTGAGTCGTTTTATTATTTTTTGAAAAATTGGTTGGGTAGCTTGTATTTCTGTTTTTATTTCCAAGAATATTGTTAAATATTGTCCATGTATTTTTAATATTGTGTCTGTTTTTCTCCAGTTCTTTACTGTAATAGTCTCTTTTACTACATCTTATTATATATGTTAACTTATTTTTGTATGTTTTATACCGCTGCTCTGTTTCTTTTGTCCTTTTCTTTAGAAAAGCTTTATATAATAAATTTTTCTTTTTACACGCCTTTTGTAATCCTTTGGTTAACCATGGCTTATCGGCAAATTTATGTTTAAGCTTTTTCTTTACTAATGGACAATTTTTTTCATAAAGAGTGGTTACAATGTTTATAAATGTGTCATAAGCTTCATTTACATCTGATACATAGACTTTTTTCCAGTCTTGCTTCAGCAAGTCTTCTTTAAAAGAACTGATTGCATTTTGTGATTTGTATCTGAACGATTTTAAAAAAATTTTCTGTATTGGCCCCCATGTGGCCATGGATAAGTGCAAAGGTTGGCAAATGGTCACTTATATCATTTATCAATAATCCACTTTCTATTTTCTTATCAATAATATTAACAAACAGGTTGTCAATAAGTGTAGCAGTGTGAACTGTGATTCTACTGGGATGTGTTATTGTGGGATATAGACTCATACTGTACATAGAATTCATGAACTCTGTAATTACATTTTGTTGATATGGATTTAGTAAATCAATATTGAAATCTCCACAAATTACTACCATTTTCTTACTAGTAATATTATTGTACAGCTCGACTAATTTATCTCTGAATGTCTCAATGCAAGTTCCCGGCGTTCTATACAGTGATCCCTCACTTATCGCGGTTAATGGGTTGTGTATGTGTGTAAGTGTACATACATACGTAGATGTAAATAAAGTGTACATAAATATGTTTTTAGAACTCTTTTATTCTTATAACAAGATACGTAACTCAAGATGAAGATGATTTACTGCACAGGTTAATGAGAGCTTTACTGCTCCTCAGGTGACGCCTCATCGTCAGGTGCTAGAGGCGCAGGATCGTCGAGGGCAGCTTCCGATAGAGCTGGAGAAGCTGCAGGAGGCGGCGTAGTGGCTCAACGGGAAGACTATTTCGCACAAAAAGGCACAAGAGAACAGCGAAAAGTTCCACGCGGCGAGACTAAGCAACACGAGCGATAAAGAACAATGAATGCGGTCTTCCTTCGCTGGGTATGGGCGCTCGGCAGGGAGAGAAGCTGGGTAAAACGTCTCGGCCAATCAGCTTGCGAGATTCCCGAGCCGAGCCAACACGAGAACAGCGAACAGAGAGGTGGATTTTGAGTTGTGCGGGCTCTCCGTGTTGATACCTGATGCTCTAATGTAGTCTCCCTGCCTTCTGCTAGCGCCCGCCCATTTTTTCTCAATTTTGAATTTTTGATGAATATTTTTGAAAAATCCGCGATGCACTGAGGGCGCGAAAGGTGAGGCACGAAGTAGCGAGGGATCACTGTATATACAACTTATAATTAGATTTTTTGTTTTATCTTGGTCAATCTCAACAGTAACACATTCCAAAATCCCTGGTAGTGCAAAGGACATTCCATTTACAAGTTTACACCTATACAGGTCATCAATATACAGTGCAACACCACCACCCTTTTTTTGAGATCTGTTAATATGAAACATCTGATATCCCTCTATTGCCATCAGGGGAGCCTGCTCTTCATTAAGCCAAGTTTCAGAGACTGCGATAGCTGTAAATTTTCTGTCTAGCTGTTTTAAATAGTCCTGAATCTGTGGAAAGTTTTTGTTAAGACTTCTGCTATTGAAGTGTATTGTTGATAGTGTCATGCGGTGGCCCTCGCAAGCCACCATAAGACGCCACACAGTCACCAGAGAGTTATGTGAGAGTTTTTATTTATGGTGAAATAGTAACAACACAAGCTGCTGAGACAATGACACATACAAGTCTTCACACATCAGGAGGCGTAAGGCTAACAGCTCTCTTACAGGTCCAAAGGAGGAGACGGTCAAAACACAGACAGGCAAGGTTGGTGGAGTAATGATAACACAGCTGCTGAGGCAGTGACACACATAGGTCTACTCACACCGGGAGGCGTAAGGCTAAACAGCCAACTTACAGGTCCACGGGAAGCGACGGTCGAACCACAGACAGATGAGGTAGTAAATAGTCCAAAGCATGCGCAGCTCTGATGGAGAGAGACTGACACTGCTGCAGGGATGTGGCCGCTAGCGTGGGTATAAGAAGTCCACCACTAACGACCGCAAATGCAGAACAGCTGCTCAGGACTTGACAGCTGAGTGGAAGCCTCTCCGAGCACTGTCACAATAAGAGCTTGGAGAGCCAGAATGACAACGCCGCTGTCAAGCCCTGACAGGAATAGCCCGAGCACGTGCTCGGGTCATAACAGTAGCCCCCCCTCAACCGACGGGCTCTGAACGTCTTGTAACACCCAGCCCCCCCCCACCACCACCACCACCACAGGGCGAGTGAATTGAGGAACAAGCAAGGAGGGAGCCAAACAAAACCCAACAAGGCCCCAAACAAAAAGGAAAAAGAATACATCAGCCGACATATCCATCAAATTCCCCCCAGAACAATGACGAGAAAGAAAAAAAAAAACCAGAAAAAACAAGGCAGGAATACAATACAAGGGATACAAATCATACAGGGCATAAACACCTGACACCGAAAGCTTTCCCACAGAGACCACAGACAACCCGTCTAACTCCAAAGTACATAGCCCCACGTGGTGTAGAACTCAAAGTAAGGATCTCTTCAAACACAAACTTAAAATGCCACAATCATACTCCCAAAACACCCCAGTACATGAAACCCAGCCAAAATTAAACCCAAACAACCTCAAACACACGGTAACTATGGAAAAAAAAAAACAAGAAATACATGCAACACATGGTAACTATGGAAAAAGACAACAAGAAATGCATGCTATGGCCCCTCAAAAGGAAGAGGGGAGGAAAAAAACCCAAAACAAAAACAAGAGCATGCTGCAAACATACATGAGGCAATCTCAATCGCTCTACATAACCTTACACCATATGGTCCCAAACAGAAGACGATTGGCGGAGATCAAACACCCCAGGCAGAGCTCCGGCGACCTCCCTGCCTCCGATGGCCCACGGATAGTCACACAAAACAGTACATAATCAGGCGGCCTGCCCCAGTCCCAGGCCCCAAGAAACAAGTCCTCCGGTGGCCGTACCAGGCCACCCAGAAGCAAACACAGTTTATCGGGTGACCAACCCAAGGCGCCAAACCCACAAAGCAGTTCCTCGGGTGGCCGACCCGCATCCCTCAGCCACCAGAACCGTGGAGGAATAGCGTGTGGCAGCCTGCCTAACGAAGAAACAACACGAGAGCACCAGCCTGCCAGACAAAAACCTCCAACGGCCCCCAGCGCTGACAACCCCAGCTGGTGGCTCCTGAGAGGGGAATAATCAAGAAAATGGGTCCACCTCACATCAGGCGGCAAAGGGTCTGCGGCTCCTCCACCAATCTCGGTCCAGACCGATGCGATTGTCACAGCTCCGCCTGTATCGGATCCCGGCTGGATCACAGCTGCACTCGTGTCGGACCCCGATTGGGTCACAGCAGCGCCAACGTCGGACCCCCACTGGACCTCGCCGGACCCCGATTGGGTCACCGCCGCACCAGCGTCAGACCCCGATTGGACCTCCTCGAACCCTGATTGGGTCGCAGCCACACCTGCGCTGGACCCCCACTGGACCTCGTCAAACCCCGATTGGGTCATAGCTGCACCTGCGTCAGACCCCGATTGGACCTCGTCGGACCCCGATTGGGTCACAGCCGCACCTGCGCTGGATCTCGTCAGGCCCTGATTGGGTCACCGCTGCACCCGCGTCGGACCCCGATTGGATCACAGCATCACCTGCGTTGGACCCCCACTGGATCTTGGCAGGCCCCGATTGGGTCACCACTGCACCCGTGTCGGACCCCGATTGGGTCACCTCATCCCACGCGTTGGACCCCGATTGGGTCACCTCAGCTCACGCGTCGGACCCCGATTGGGTCACCGCTGCACCCGCGTTGGACCCCGATTGGGTCACCTCGGCCCACGCGTCGGACCCCGACTGGGTCTGGACGGACCCCGACTGGGTCGGTACTGCACCGGCGACGACCTCCATCCCCGAACCTGGGACCTCCAGTCCCACGACCTCGACAGACTCCAAACCGGTTACGCTGTGAAGAGGCTCAGAGGACAGGAGAGGACCGGGATCAGTTTCACTGGCAGCGCCAGAGCCCAGCAAGACGAGCTCGGGTGCAGCAGATGGCTGCCCCTCGCTCGCCTCCCCACAAGGCAGGCAAAAATGCTCTAACACACCACAAAGGAAAACAAAGAAGAGCACTTGCCTGCACTCGGGCTCTGGAGCCGTCCAGGACTTCATCGATCCAGGTTCAGGTAGAAGCTCGTCGTCGGGCTCCCACTCGGCTGCGTCGTGTTCCACAGCCGGCCTGATGGTTTCTGCAGCTGGATCCTCTCGCGCCGATGTCCACACCGATAACCCGCACGGCGTGGGGGCAGGGGACCCTCGACCCGCTGGCTCGGGCTGCATCTCTGTGGAGACCTGGGGACACTTGCTCGTCGGCTCTGGCTCCTCACCGCAGTCCGTTCTCCCCCTCTGTCCAAAACAAGGCTGCAGGGCCGGGATATTTCCCAGAGCCGCAGGCCTCCCCCTCGTTCGACGGCGTGGATCTAACGCCGAGGACCGCTCAGCAGGAGGAAACACAGAGGCAGCAGGTTCAGTACAGATGACTACAGCTGGAGAAGGAAACTCGGGGAGCTGCGAACCCCGAGCTTCACCTCCAGGAGTCAGACAAGACAGATCACTATGATAAATAGGAAAGTGAAACTGAACTTGCCTGTCTCCCGGAGGGAGGATGGTGCCGGCTGTAGAGGACATTGCTCCTTCCCTTGCTCGCTGGGTGGTAGGAAAGGACCCATGGACGGAGTTCGCCGGCGCAGGACTCTGATCACTCTCAGCAGCTGGGGACAGCGTCAAGAACGAGGGAGCGGCAGCCGCAGCGGGTCGAGCACAGCATGCTGACCATACAGCAGGGGCTGGTGGCCCGAAAAAAGAGACTGCAGGAATTCCCTCTTGAGATGACGCCGAAGAGACAGCTGACTGGTTGAGTGTGTCAATTCCGGCGGTCCAGAACTGGATCCGGAACAGGAGCTTGCTGAAGACGTGCTTGGCCGCGGTGCCAACGCCTTCGCCGGCCCCCAGATGGTGCGAACTCCAGAAATGGATCGAGGACGGGATCAGGATCCGTAGGCAAAGAGCAGGAGTGCCTCCTCTCCTGCTTCACACCGCGTTCCTCCTCCAGCATCAGGAATATCTCGCATTGCGCGGCGATATCCACCCTCCTCGCGTCGACTTCCGGGTGGTCGGCGCAGCGGGGAGAGAGATGATGAAGAACGTCTTCAGCAGCGTCCAGGTACCAGTGTATGCCGTGATCGTAATCCAGCAAGGAAGCGGAGATGAGCATCTCATCCACGACTTCCAGAATGCTTGTCAGCTCGTGGCTCGGACTCCAAGCGCGGCCCCTCCACGACGGCATTCCTCACACACAGTACCCAGACAGGAAAAAGCAAATGTCCAAAAAACTCGAACTCACTGGTGAATTGCGTCTCGGGTTGGCGTCACCGTAAACGCCGTTTTGGCGGCAGTGTACTGTCATGCGGTGGCCCTCGCGAGCCACCATAAGACGCCACACAGTCACCAGAGAGTTATGTGAGAGTTTTTATTTACGGTGAAATAGTAACAACACAAGCTGCTGAGACAATGACACATACAAGTCTTCACACATCAGGAGGCGTAAGGCTAACAGCTCTCTTACAGGTCCAAAGGAGGAGACGGTCAAAACACAGACAGGCAAGGTTGGTGGAGTAATGATAACACAGCTGCTGAGGCAGTGACACACATAGGTCTACTCACAACGGGAGGCGTAAGGCTAAACAGCCAACTTACAGGTCCACGGGAAGCAACGGTCGAACCACAGACAGATGAGGTAGTAAATAGTCCAAAGCATGCTTAGCTCTGACGGAGAGAGACTGACACTGCTGCAGGGATGCGGCCGCTAGCATGGGTATAAGAAGTCCACCACTAATGACCGCAAATGCAGAACAGCTGCTCAGGACTTGACAGCTGAGCAGAAGCCTCCCCGAGCACTGTCACAATAAGAGCTCGGAGAGCCAGAATGACAATGCCGCTGTCAAGCCCTGACAGGAATAGCCCGAGCACGATGACATAGTGCTCGGGTCATAACAGATAGTTTACCATCTAGTTGCACTTGACTTTTGAATTGCTTTTTGGTGTAATATTCACAATGATTATGAATATTATAGAAAAAATGGTTATCAGGATCAATATCATTTTCCATCTCTTGTAGTTTATGTTCAGCATAATGGCATATTTTCAGAGTTTGAATTTCCTCACTCTGTGTCAAATGACTTCCTCCAACTGGGGATAATTGATGTCTACTCAAGTCAGTCATAAGTTTTTTTGTTTGTTTTATTTATTTTTTTTAAAGTACATTGACATGGTATGTCAAAAGAACTATTCTTGCCGTGTGTGTGGATATGGATTTTTATAGTCTCTTAATTTTCTTAATCAGTGTTCATCTGTATTTAAGTCAGTAACATCCCTGATTATTATACTCTTTGCTTCCTCAAGTGTTCCATTTAGTTTGATCCAAACTCTACAATTTCTTGTCCATGTTGCCTGTATCTTATTTTGTCTTTTCAGCATCCGTGCTTGCCGTGCTATTTCAGCATTAGTTTTTGTTAGATGTTCATTTAGGTAAACTTCTGTTCCCCGTAGTTTTCTGGCCTGCCTCAGTATGTCATTCTTTACCCTTCTGTTCACAAAGCGCATCACAATTGATTTCTTTGTTTTATTATCTTTTCTGGGTAAAGCATGACAGGCTGAAATTGCATTTGCTTCGACCTTTATATCTCTACTATCAAGGAACTGAAGCACCTGGTTTTCCAGGGAGACTGATTCACTCAGGGGAGCATCCTCTCCTCTCAATCCTGCTGTAGCATGAGCATATGATTGATATTTAATGTCTAGTCCACTTATAATTAGATCATCCATACAAGAACATTGTTCAAGATCCTCGACGCGTCGCTCCAAATCTGCAATTTTTTTGTCTTTTTCCTTAATTGTTAATTTTAATTCTCTGACATCTTCCATTAGCTCTGTTATTTTAGCCTGCTGATTAGCCACTTTGTTCAGTTCTTCTGACAAGAAGTTCAGAGATTTTTTGATCTCTTCCATTTCCTCCTTCTTTGGTGGCATTTTTACTGACCTGTGGATAGTAAAACAATCTCTGCTGGTGTCGCCGGTATCCGATCCGACCGACCTCGAATCCAGCTGGGCCTCAGCTAGCCACCTACGCTGCTAGTCCCGCTGCTTACGCCGCCGTAACCGAGCTCCTGTCCAGCCGGGGCACCGGAAGCTCCTCCACCGAGTCCCGCCGCCCACCGCCGCTGCAGCCGAGCTCCAATCCTGCTTCTGTCCAGCTGGGGTCCCGGTAGACCCTCCGCTGAGCCCCACCGCCTACCGCCGTCTGCCTCAGTAGTTCCTCCGCCGAGCCCTGCCGCTGCAACTGGGCTCCAACTCCGGCTGGGGCCCCGGTGGTCCTCCACTGGTCCCCGTCTCCCACCACCGCTGCAGTTGAACTCTGATCCGGCTCCCGTCCAACTGCTGCCTCAGCTTGTTCCTCCAGCGAGTCTCAATCACCGGGGACAGAGTCGCTTCTCCGTGTCAGTGCTAAGTGCTATGACTAGCTATGGCGTTAGCTATAGCATTAGCCTAGCAAACGCTTCGGGTAAAGCGTAGCAGCAAACCACGAAGAGAAACGCCAATCAATTCACTCACGAATGAGAGCAGTCCCAAAAGTCCATTTCTCACAGCGAGCGCAAAACAACTTTTAAAACAGAGATCGAGTCTGACCCCTGAATCCAGACCGGCTGTACCACAACAAAAAAAAATTGATTTAAGTTGCAAGAGCCTGCAAGACTGAGACCACTCACTCCGCCATCTTGAAATATGATAAATGTATCTCTCGCGGTACGGCTGGAAATGAAGAGGGTTTTGAGCTTTCCCCTTTCTCATCAACCATTTTGACCCATACCATTGTAGGTAAGCATAACGCTGTCTGGAACACACCACATTCGGAATTGAAATAACGTAATATAAATTCGTCCTCAGATGGGGCGTCACCCATTGATAGTTGACAAGTGGCTTGGAAGTACCACCTCAAAGATGGGGACGCCTTCGTTTCCCAAACACTACTAGCCAACACTCTTCCGGTAATGAATATCAGTAGTTGCTCTTCTTTCACACCCACAGGCGTCTGCGTCTGTTGGTCTTTTCTAGCAGGCTCGTCTTCCACCCCCGTCTGTTGGTGATGTACAGCACTTGTTTTCAGATTGGGGTAAATCACATTTCGCAGTACACTCCAGTCCACGGCCGAAAGTGTGGCTTTTCTGGAGAGCGGGCCAAAAGTTTCTCCTTCATCCAACTGGTAAAAACACAGTTTGCTACTTGTGTAGTTGAACACATAACCCCATCTACCTCCGGATTCAAACTGCCATTCCTCTTGAAGACTCCTGGTTGCGGGGGTCTGGATGCGTCACAGATACAACATTCTCTTTTTCGGCGCTAATCCCGGAGCGCTCTGTAGCAAGGTGGAGACAGGTGTCTCGCTGATCAGATGAAGATCGCTCAGCCTCTTAATCGTGGTGGGGGGGGTTTCTGTCTTTTTCCCAAAGATTGTTTAATTTTTCCAATTTTGGGCTACTTATTTATCCGATTTTAATAATAATAATAATAATAATAATAATAATGCATCAGATTTATATAGCGCTTTATCATAGACACTCAAAGACGCTTTACAAGTAGATACATTATTCATTCACTCCAGACAGACAATGGTAGTGGCAAGCTACTATTGTAGCCACAGCTGCCCTGGGGCAGGCTGACGGAAACGTGGCTGCCAATCCGCGCCAACGGCCTCTCCGGCCACCACCGAACATTTAAACATTTTATACATTTTTACACATTCATACCCAGTGTTACGGGCACTGGAGGCAATGCGGGTGAAGTGTCTTGCCCAGGGACACAACGGCAGGATATCTGGGGAGAACGGGATTCGAACCGCCAACCATCGGGTTATTAGACGACCTGCTCTACCTCCTGAGCCACAGCCGCCCTTTTCATATGCTCCACCCTGTAGTTTCATTGGTTGACGGTAGGGGCCCGCCTGTAGACCGTTATAGGGGAGGACTGTTCCTCTCCATTCATTGGATAGAACGACCCTGCATTCGTTGTTAAAGTGTTCATTTTTAGTTGTTTAAAGCTTATACTAGTTAAACCAATATTTTCAGAATTCAGTTTGTGTTTTTATAGGGGAGGACTGTCCCTCTACATTCATTGGATAGAACGACCCTGCATTCGTTGTGTAGATGGATGAATTCTTATACTACTTTTTTTCTAATGTAGACGGTAAAATGGTATGATCTAATGCATCAAATGCTTTTTTAAAAGTCAATAAATACTCTTTACCTCTCTATCTACCCACGAGTAACGGAGTAGCGGCGGACGGAGCCTCTGTTTACAGCAGGAGACGATACAGCAGGGAAGAGCTAGCTAGCACTCAACCGCCACCCGGTGCTAACGGAGAAACTCGACATACCGGGGAACTGAAGCGAAAACGACGCGGATGCTGGGCTGGAGTTTAGGCGGCGTGCAAGAAATATAAGACAGAATAATAAAGAGCGATGGCAAGAACCAAGCAGACCGCCCGTAAATCTACTGGAGGAAAAGCCCCCAGGAAGCAGCTAGCCACCAAGGCTGCTCGGAAAAGCGCTCCGGCCACCGGCGGAGTGAAGAAGCCTCACCTTAATGCGGACTTAGAAACTCGGAAAAGAAGGTAAAAGCCATTGCCTTATTTTTTTTAAAGATAAAGTTTTTTTTTAAAGAGTTCATTTTTAGTTGTTTAAAGCTTATACTAGTTAAACCGATATTTTCAGAATTCAGTTTGTGTTTTTAGAGAGGAGGACTGTCCCTCTCCATTCATTGGATAGAGCGACCCTGCATTCGTTGTGTAAATAGATGAATTCTTATACTACTTTTTTCTAATGTAGACGGTAAAATGGTATGATCTAATGCGTCAAATGCTTTTTTAAAAGTCAATAAATACTCTTTACCTCTCTATCTACCCACGAGTAATGCGGACTTAGAAACTCGGAAAAGAAGGTAAAAGCCATTGCCTTATTTTTTTAAAGATAAAGTTTTTTTTTAATTAGAATTGGCCGCGGTAAATACATTTGCAAATGATAAAGTTTTGAAATAAATTGAATAAAATAATTTACCCATTGGTAAATGTCGTTTACAATGTTTTACAGTCCGGATGCCCTTTCTTATATTTTTTATGTATTATGAAACCAAACCAAGAATCGTGAATATTTGTCCTCAGCTTACTTTAGTCTGATTTATTGATCAATCGCTTTTACATTTACCGACTGTAGAGTGAAAAATATTGTTTGGATCATTAGAAAAAACTGAATGGAATGTTTAAAAAAATGTCTGCACTAGCAGAAAAAAAAACTTTTAAATAACACGAAACTGTTTGAATGACCGACCAATGCTGAAAAATGCAAGCGGCCGTCTGACCCCGGAAGACACGGTTATGATGCTGCTGAGGGAAAGGGGGGAGGGAAGGGGTTGTTAGTGGTGTGAAAATCTGAAAATTATTAAACAGCGAACATAAAATCGATGTATTTCAAGTCGATAAATACATAGGCAGAAGTACTTTTTGGAAGAGCCAAGATGTTGATCTGTTAAAGTGTTCATATTTAGTTGTTTAAAGCTTATACTAGTTAAGCTGATATTTTCAGAATTCAGTTTGTGTTTTTCTCGGAGTCAAAATGTGTCGGTAACTCAATTCTTCAAGCAGAAGGATCCTTAACCGCTTTATAGACAACCTCAGGCCTTAACCGTGATAGATATTTGTGTTAAGTTGCATGTTTTGTTTGTTTCACACTTGAGAATTTAATATCATTCTATTTTATTTGTTCATGCACCTTATAATACAGACAAAATCAAAAAAAATAATAAGAACATATAAAAAATTGTTTATTTAATGGTTTGTACAACTGTGTAGGTATAACAGAATATTCTGTGAAAAATATAAAATGGTTATATACGAGTGAGGGAATGTCACCACAAATTAAACCGACCCATAGAATTGGTGTATTTTAAGTTGATAAATACATAGACAGAAGTACTTTTTGGAAAAGCCAAGACGTTGATCTGTTAAAGTGTTCATTTTTAGTTGTTTAAAGCTTATACTAGTTAAACCGATATTTTCAGAATTCAGTTTGTGTTTTTCTCGGAGCCAAAATGTGTCAGTAACACAATTCTTCAAGCAGAAGGATCTTTAACTGCTTTATAGACAACCTCAGGCCTTAGATTGCCAGTCTGAGAAATTGTTGAGCCTAAGGTAGAGACAAAATTGGTTATGTAATATTTATTTCTGTAGGGAAAAAAAAAAAACAAGCTATAAACACGATGCCCGATCTAAAAGCTAAATTTACCACATCTTGTTGTTTCCTTTTTAAAAAACAAACTACTTAAGGTTCATGCAGAAGTGTTTTTTTTTTTCTGTACATTTGAGGTTTTGACTGCATATGCCTGTCAGTAAAATACTGTGAGATTGTTGTTTTGCATCAAAAATGGGTTTTTTTTGTTGTTGTTTTTTTGTGAGAATGAGGGTTGTTTCAAAATATTAATCATACCAAAATATTAACCATATTTATATGGTTATATATGGGGGGGGGGGGTCACCACAAATTAAACTCACCTTTTTCAAGAAAAGTAATAAACCTTTGAAGCAATCATGCTGAAGCAGGTTTGTGTGAACATAACTACCTGTTTCAAAGTCAGAGTTTGGAGAAAAGGCTTTGGAATGTGAATGAACCATGGAGTAAAAAATAAGAGAGAGAGAGAGAGAGAGAGAGATTGTGTGTGTGTGTGTGTGTGTGTGTGTGTGTGTGTGTGTGTGTGTGTGTGTGTGTGTGTGTGTGTGTGTGAGTGTGTGTGAGAGAGAGAGAGAGAGAGAGAGAGAGAGAGGAAGGGTTGGAGAGGGGAGGGTGGTTCCTTCATACAAGTGATAGCTTATGTTACACGGGGGACAGACAGATTTAAGAGTAACACAATATCTTTAGTTCATGGTGCCGTTTGCTGGGGTGGTTAATAGGACCCCCCAGACATCTTTCATGGTGATATTGTTATGTCATAACTTGTATTGTTCGTGACAGATGCTGTGTTTTTAAAGCATGTAGCCTCCCAAGAGAGTAGACGCTTTTTTCTTCTCTCCTGCTGACTTTTTCCTCCCCTCCTACTACTGGATCCCAGCTTGCTGTTGTCTGTCTGCGTCTAACTGCGACCGCCGAAAAGAAATTATGGAGTTAATAAGCTGGGCTTTGAACACAATTGACACTATTTTTTCAACAAGGAAAAGTGCTCCGGGGGAAGCTGTCTGCCCCGCTGGAACGGCTCCAGTGGGCTATTTATGTGACACAGGTAATTGGAAAATGCTGTGTCTCTCTAATCTCTCTATCGAAGATATTGAAGATTTGTTTATCTTCGTAATCTTGGTGATTGGGATAATTCTGATTGGGACGGGAATTGTCTTGGTTTACCGCAAATTGCTGAAGATGGATTCAACCTATCAAAATGCTGGCCAGGCGAGGTGCATCCAACAAATTGAAAAACTGGAGAAGACCCTGATAGCGACTACTGGAGAACTGTCTCGTAAGGTGGATTACATCATGGGTTCGCTCAGGTCTTACCACGACGAATTCAAAGCTGCGCAATGAAGGATTAATGTACTGAATCTACAGAAGAAATACAAGTCTTCTCTGTGATCAGTCCTATTTGGCATTATTATTCCCCATGAAAATTCCTCCTGGCTGTCTGCAGACTGTGTTTTTTCAAAATCATGAGCACAAGGCCTTGGACAGCCAGCTGCAGCGCCAGATAAGACTGGGCGCCAGACAGACAAAACATCTTCTGCCAAGGGTCCTTGGGTCTCTCTTATTATCATCAACACTGCTCAACACCGCACACACATTGATTCATGAACTGAATAAAGATATACTGTACACTGCTCTCTTGTGTCTTGTGAAATTCTGAGTGTAGCGAATGTATGTGCATGAGAGCTTTTTTTTTCCTTGAACTCTTAATATTGAGTAAGTATGTAACCAGTATTTTGAATCAATGATTTTTTTGCTCCTTCCCATTGTATTATCTTTATGCTTCCTGTATCCTCCTGCTGATAGGCGCGTTTCAGATGCGCCGCGGCACGGAAATGCAGGTCATTACTGTGTCAAGTCAAATTCTCTCGTATGTTATCAGTGTTCTGTTAATGTACTTGGCAATAAATCCTTTTCTGATTTCTGATTCTGATTCTGAGGAGGGAAATGTACTCTTTGGAATGTGTGTGTGTGTGTGTGTGTGTGTGTGTGTGTGTGTGTGTGTGTGTGTGTGTGTGTGTGTGTGTGTGTGTGTGACAGAGAGAGAGACTTGACTTTTAAAAAAGGCTTTATTGCACATTCCGAAATTGCAAAAAGACCAATATCACTTGTCCAAGTGTGTCACATCTCAAAAGTGCAAACATAACTCATCCCCCTGACCCACAGAACACAAAACATTCCCTACAGCCCATCTATTGATGAATGCCTCCAAATTGTCCACCATTTGATAGTAAGAGAACTCCACCCGGAGTCTGACTTTCAACAAGACCTTGAAAGCGGACACAGGATCCACACTGGCAGCGTTGCTTGCCCGATGTTTCCTCGTCAGCCAGATGGCAAGCTTAGCAGTACCAGATAGGAAGTTCATCAAAGTGTGGGCAGCCTTCCTTGCCACTTTATACTTCAGACCGTAAATGGACAGACCAAAAGAGAAACATTCACCCAAAGCCCGAAACCACTCGTGCAAAATCTCAAAAAGTCCAGATAAATGAAAACATTGGACAAACAAATGCTTGAGGGTCTCAACTTGGGAACAAAACAAACATTCCACCCCCACAGTCGGATCAAGGTGTGCCCTGTATTTATTCGTAGCTATTGCCCCATGCACAATCCTCCACTGGAGATCTGCTGTGCGTTTCTCAATAGGTAGCTTGTACATGCACCGCCAGCTGCCTTTTGGGGAGACCTCTGGCCCCAAACAACCCGCCCACCTCGACTCCGTGGCATCCTTCAGAGAGCCCAGATTCAGAACCTTCACACAGATGTGATACACCGCCCTTGTCCCGACAAACTGGAACTTGCCCAGGCGAGGAATCCTGAAGGTCAGTAGGTGATCCTCTCCTCCCTGCCACTCCTCCACAGCTGGAGTCATGGAAATTGCAGGAAAGGTGGACGCAGTGTCATCATCCCATTGATTGGAAAGAGTGCGGTTTGTCGCGAACGCTCGAAGCGGTTGTGGCAGGGCGGCGCACACGTCCTCCACCACCCTTTGCAGCAGTCTGACAGATGTAATGTTGGCACTCCGCCTCAGTGTATCCATCGATGTGGTCGACATCCTCATAAGATGACCAAGCTTGGTACAGCGTGCCTCCCGCAAACAACTCCGCAGACTGACAGACTGCAGCACCTCAGCTTCGATGAATCAATTGATAAACAGTGGTTCCTCGAACAGCCACATGCCCGGCGTCTCGTCACGGAAGCGGGCCACGTTGAAGACTCGCCATGCATGCAAAACGGACGTGTAAAAAGCAGATAGTCCAGTAAGGTCCACCTCCCCAGATGTCACGAGGAAGAGCTGCTTATCATAGCCCAAGCGACCAACTCTCCTCAAGAGCAGTTTAGCAGTGTCCATCCAGCAGGGTCCGCATCCGTAAAGGAGGCGTTGTGCAGTTCGAAGCCTGAAGCTGGCCATCTTGGAATGTATGTCCACCAGGCCCTGTCCCCCCTCGGCCACAGGCAGGTAGAGAACAGGCGCACGGACCCAGTGGCGACCAGACCAAAAGAAGTCCACGATGTTCTTCTGAATCTCCTCCACGAGGCTCCTGGGCGGTGTCAAAGCCACCAGCCTATGCCAGAGAGCCAAGGCAACCAGATTATTCGCGACCAGAACCCTGCCCCTATATGACAGCTGTGGTAGCAACCATTTCCATTTAGAAAAGCGAGCACACAACTTGTCCTTAACACCCTCCCAGTTCTTTCGTTCAAAAGCCTCCGTACCCAGAAAAACCCCCAACACTTTGAGACCGGCCATCCCCCACTGAAGACCGCCGGGTAGGCGAGGGACGCCTTGACGTGACCAGTGGCCCACCAATAGACCCTCACTCTTGGCCCAATTAACCCGTGCAGAAGATGCCCTTTCATAAACTGTCAAAGTATCCACCAGACGCTGCACATCCCCGTGGGAGGTGATGAAAACGTTGACATCATCCGCATAAGCAGACAAGATGATCGGGCGGCAACAGCTTGATGGCCCCGGCAGAACCAGACCACCCAGCCGAGCGTGCAACCTGCACAGCAAAGGCTCAATAGCCAAGCTGTACAGCTGACCCGAGAGTGGACACCCCTGTCGTATTCCCCGGTGTACAGGGATTGGCCAACTCAGGCCCGCCCCCACCTTCACCAAACACTCAGCTCCAGTATATAGCAGATTGACCCACCTCAAAAACATATTTCCAAAACCAAACCCCCCCAGGGTAGAAAACAAATAGGAATGGTTAACCCTATCAAAGGCCTTTTCCTGGTCCAAAGACACAATCCCGAACTTTAAGTCATGACATTTACTGAGCTGGACAATGTCACGTATGAGGAAAACATTGTCCATAATGTTCCGGTCAGGAATACAATATGTTTGATCCTTATCCACGATCAAACCCAAGACAGTGTTCAGTCTGTTCGCCAGGGCCTTGGAAAGCACCTTGTAGTCCATGCAAAGAAGAGCCACGGGCCTCCAGTTTTTCAGCAGGGCCAAGTCCCCCTGCTTTGGCAACAGAGACAGCACTGCACGGCGGCAGCAGACAGGTAACGTTCCCTTCCTGTAACAGGCAGTCAGAATGTCATAGAAGTCTGATCCAATAATATTCCAAAAATGCTTAAAAAATTCTGAAGAAAGGCCATCAAGTCCAGGCGCCCGTCCCAGCGCCATCTGATTCACAGCCACAGTCAACTCATCCAAAGTCAGGGCACAGTCCAGAGCGGCCCTGTCGTCTGGGCTGAGCACCGGAAGGGCCTCGAAGAGCTGAGTTTGAGATTCTTTGCAACACGTTCCCGCAGCAAACAGTGCCCCGTAGTAATCCACTGCATGGCGCCACATCTCGGACAGGTCCATAGTCAGGCGACCATCTGGGAGTGTCAAGCAAGCCATCAACTTCTTTTTCGCAGTAGACTTCTCCAAATTGAAGAAGAAGGACGTTGGTGCATCCATGTCCTGCAGGCGAGTGAAGCACGACCTCACTAGCGCCCCCTCCACTCTGCCCTGCATGAATGTGCGCAGGGCCGATCTCTTCTCCTGCAGCAAAGGACCAGCAGTAGAATCCCGACCCGTAACCAAGCTGGCCTCCAGCCTCTTGACAGCGTCCTCAAGTTCACTGACCTTGGCGTTGATGATGGCAGTTGAGTTCGCAGCGTACCGTTGACAAAAAAGGCGAATTTGCACTTTGCCAACGTCCCACCACTGTTTGAGGGAACCAAAACAAGCCTTTGTGGTCCTCCAGTGTTCCCAGAAGCACACAAAATACTGACAAAAGGCGTTGTCCTGTAGGAGCTTGTTATTGAAGTGCCAATATGATTTTGCCCGTTTCCCTGGTGAGTTCAGTAACACCGCAGTAGCCAGGTGATGATCCGTGAAGCCGACGGGACTTATGTTACTGTGAAGGAGGCCGGGGCTACAGGTTCTAGAAACATATATCCTGTCTAATCTAGCAGCACTGACAACACCGTCAGTGACCCTGACCCATGTATACCGTCTCGCATTTGCATTTTTAGACCTCCACGTGTCCACTAAGTCGAACTGCACAGTGAAATTTTCCAAGATTCTAGAAGACTGCAGATGAGGTTCTGCATTAGTGCGATCTACAGTGAAGTCCAAGGTACAGTTGAAATCACCAGCAACAACAAGTTGTTCTTGGTGATAGCGCTGCAATTCAGTAGTCAGTATATTGAAAAAGGCAACCCTTTCTGCGCTGTAGTTTGGCGCGTAAACATTAACCAGGCAAAACACGGAATCCCCTATTTGTGCCCTAACAAGAAGCAGCCTGCCCCTCACAATCTCCACCACCAATAAAATTTGTGCATTTGCTGATTCCCCAAACAAAATGGCCACTCCTGCACTTAGATTGGTGCCGTGACTGAGTGAAAATGGGCCTTTCCACCACAAGCCCCAGTCGACTTCATCTGCCGAAGTGGTATGAGTTTCCTGCAAAAACAAGATGTTGAGACCTTTCCGTTTGAACATGTCACTAATGAATCCCCTCTTATGATTACCCCTCCCACCATTGATGTTTAAGGTCCCTAATTGTATTTTCTGCATCATGGCGATAGTTGTGAGGAGCACCGTGCTTTGCCATGGAAATCATTCCATCTTTGCGCGCTTGGCCTTTTGTCCCCCTGCTGATTTACGCAGGGCTGCAAGGTGCTTCTTCAGGCGGAAGCGTTTTCTTTCATCCAGGAGGTCAACACCAACCTGCTTCCTCAGTACATTAACAGACCGAATGAATTTGTCAGTGTCACTGAAGTAATCTGCGACGTCCACGGCCCTATTATTATAGGTTCCATCCAGGAAAGCATTTATTTCGTCTAGTGAATACAAATGTGCAGTGGCATCGCCAGTTGCCCCAATAGACTCATTTTTAGCAGACACAGCGTCAGTTTCACACTCCATTCCCTCGTCAGCACAACTCTGCTGACTGTTAGATTCAGCTGGCACGTCAGCTGGTGCAGCTGATCCTTCATCAGTCACGTGTTCTGGGGCGGCGCCTATATCAGCTGACCGGCGTTGTTCCGCCTGCTGCTCTGAAGTTGCAGCAGGCTGCGGAAGCACAGCCGCTGATGTCACACAGCGCAATGCTGAGTCAACGTCATTGACTGCTTGTGCGCCATCACCAGTCATGCCCCCAGCTGCAGGCGCCACAGGCCGACTGTCCACAGCCACAGCGGCAGGCTCCGGAGCAGGAGCGGTGGAAGGCCCCGCAACGTCGTCCGCAGCTGCGGCGGGTGCGGAGGCCTCGCTGGCAGGCTGTGCGGCCCCGCCGGGCTCCGCCACGGCGGAAGCTCCCGCAACTCCTTCCGCAGTAGCGTTGCGAGTGGAAGGCGCACCAGCCGCCCCAGCCGTGGCTCCACCAGAGCCCCCCGCCGGGCGCCTGTGCGGGCAGGCGAAACGTTTATGGCCCACGTCGCCACATTCAAAACACTTCATCTGTCCCGAGCTCGCATACACCATATAGTAGCCGTCCCCGTGTTTGACCTGGAAGGATACTTCCAGAGTTTGAGTGGGCGAGTCTAGAAACATGAACACCTGTCGCCTGAGTGATTTCACATGTTTAAAGTCGGCTTCCCTGATTCCCAAACTGACGTGTCTAAACGGGCCCGCAAACTTCCCGAATCTGCGGAGCTCCGCCGCCAACTGCTCATCAGTAATGAAAGGTGGAACACCCGAGACGGTGATAAGCGTCGATGGAACTGATAAGGGGGACACCTGGACAGACATGTCCCCGATTACAATACCGCTCGCAATCAGAGCGTGGACATCCTCCTCAGTAGCCAGAAACACAACTACAGCCCTATTCATCCTGGACGCATAGCGGATCGCAGCAGGGCCCATGAGAGACAGTGAGAATTCTGATGCTTATTTGGTCACTCTGACAAAATGAACGCACTAAAAACATATCAATTACACTGGTCAACACCAAATTTATTATCTTTTTTTAGCTGATTTAGGACAATTTTGATGTGCTGAATCCAAAAATTACATTGGTTTTGCTCCATCAGGTCAACTTTATGAACTATGGACACATGTTTTTTACATTTTTGTTTACATGTAGGGGTATTTTCGCTTTATATGATGCAAAATTATTTTTTATTTCTTGAAATTCTCCGAATTTTGAACAATGATGTAAAATTCAATTTACATGTACTTACCTTTATCAGTGTCTACTATTCAATTTACAGTACAACTGTATAACTGCTGTACAACTGCTTACAACTTAGCATAAAAACCTGACCTGATCGAGAGAAACGGATGTCATTTTCGGATTCAGCGGTGCAAAACTGTCTTAAATCAGTTGATAAAACACAGACAACTTACAAAAAAATTATTTTTGTTATGTTGTGTTATCCTCGAAAGCTGTTGCCGCCATAATTAACATTCCATTCTCACGCTAACCCCATATGGTCAAAGATAATTTTTAAAAGCATATACAATTGACATTCCATTCTCACACTAATCTCACAGGTCAAAGATCATTTTTAAAAGCACATATAATCAACATTCTATACCCCGCATTAATCTCACAGGTCCATTATAATCAACATTCTATACCACATTAATCCCCGCACTAATTCCACAGGTCCATTATGATTGACATTCGATGCCCACACTAATCCCCATGTCATTAGAGATAATCCCCTGAGAATTACATAGGTCAGGTCAGGGGCGGGCCAGGGGGCGTGTTGGGTCAAAGGTCACCTGTCAAAACGAAGTTGATCCTTAGTACCCCCCTTCTTCCCTTGTGTCTGCATCTCTATAAATTGTTCCAAATCAAGTGATGGTACTACAGAGCCAAGGACACAATTACCATAGCAACAAGCATAGCGAATGCATTGGTTAGAGTTGTTGAGCTGTTGTTTGGCAGTTTGGAGCTCAACCAGCAGGAAAAGAATTCCTTCCTTTATTCATTACCATCTTTCTCATTATGCAGCTCCTCCGTAAAATGGCACAGTACACGGACACATTTTGCACAAGTTGCTAATCTGGCCTTTCACAAAACAGTGCTGTGCAAGCTCTCAGCAGGTGATGTACAGTAGCTGAGCTGAGAGCAGCCTTCGCCTGCCAAATTAACAGTGTGTGAATTAGCTCATGCAAAAGCGTGCCCAGTTTTGACAAAGCCTTCAAGTTTTTTTTTATTGCAACACATGTTGAGACATCACTGGATGTTAGCTGTTTCTTTCCAGATCTTTCCAGTATTTTTGACACACATACATTTTTTTTCTTTTAACATAAATAAAAACTTACAGACACATGTGAAATTCCTCACACCACGTTGCAATGTTTTCATCAGTTTGTTGTGTGTTACTCACTTGTCCTAAACTTTCCTGTCCTCTGCCTAACATTTCTCTCTTACTCTCTTTGAGCTACAGGTGACTAGAAACTGTACTCAAGCTAAAATAGCAGCACCACATGATATCAACTGCTCAAGTATAAGTAAAAGAAGCAAGGTTCTACACAGGGGCAAGAGGGGGCAATGCCTCCTCAAACAAATGTCTTACCCCCTCAAATCACATTTTGAAGTTAAGCAAATGCGTTGTTATGGAAAAGTCCGCTGAAAAATTTAATTCCTTTTTCCCTCCCCTCTCTGTCCCTCTGTGCATCTGAGCACTTCAAAGCCTGCCCCCCTTCCCCCAGGCCGAGCCCTCAGTAAACATCCAATCAAATGTTAGTATGTAAACCAACTATGGAGTAGCCTGGCAGCAGCGTCAGGTTTCACAGTGAGCAGGACGGAGAAAAACAGAGTTAAGTTTTTGAGTTTAGCAGTAAAACTTGGAGGGGGCAGTGATGCACCATCAATTTTGTAGTAGTGACTAGAGAGATAAGAAAAATTAGGAACAAAAATCAAAAGTAGATGTAAGATTTATATATATTTGTTCAGCCAACTGAGGTGCAGCCTGCTGTTCTGTTGCTACAGTGGAACGTCTCTATCATATTTGTCCTTCTGGGGCATAAGAACGGACTCACAAGCAGGGCGACGTTTCCTCATAATTTATTGCCAAACATAGTGGTGTGGAGCAAGGCCTTAACAACATAAGGACGCTACAATGAGGACAGAGGGCGGCGGAAATAAATAATAAACTCAATAATTGCAAAGAAGGCACAGGCTGTGGCGGTTACAAACTAAAGAATAAAGTATAAGACCATAACCGTAAACAGAAAATGAAACTACAACAATAAGAGTACCAAAACGGAAGAGACTTCAAAATAAGAGTGAACTCAGAAACTGAGATAAGGTAAGAAATAATACATGAACCTTACCAAAGTAGGGTTCATGTATTATAATAATAATGATGATAATAATAATGGGATAATAATGATGATAATAATAATTAGTCCCGAAAGTAACAAAAAGTGTGGACATGGTCACGGACCATGTCCAGATCATGATAGTCTCTGTCAGTCACACACTGGGATGAGCATCCGCTGCATTTGACAAACTGAGCAGAGATGACCAGTGTCTACCAGACCCCTACGTAAAGCCCCACCCCAGCCTCTAGTTCTGCACCATCTGTGATAACTATTGTTTCACACAATTTTAAGAATATAATTACTGATTTTTACAAAGATTGCTCACTTCCCACTGCGGCTTCAAGCAGCTCACAAGTTGAGGACATGCATTGTTCATTATGCTGTACATATGTTTTACAAATTAGATTGAGAAAAGGCTTGGTTTCCCCTTGAGGCATTGCCACCTTATTGTGGTCAGGGGGTTTGCATACCCTAGTGACCCTAACAGTGATTCCAGCAGGATCTTAATCCACATTTAAGTGTGACAAACACACAAAAAAAAATGAGAACTCAGGAAGGGGGCAAACACTTTTTCACACCACTGTATATGCATGCCTAGAACCAACCCTGAAAAGAAGCAACCTAATAAATTACTTAAGAGTGAAAAGCATCTCAACCGCATTTCAACCGATGATCCTGAAGGACAAGCTGCTGTGCGCAGGGGTGGACCAGCACCTGTCATCATGGATCCTGGACTACCTCACTAACCGGCCACAGTTTGTGAGAACCCGAGATTGTGTGTCTGAAACGATCATCGGTAGCACGGGGGCCCCCCAGGGAATGGTTTTGGCTCCCTTCCTTTTCACCCTTTATACTGTGGACTTCTCACACAACACAACACTGCCATCTACAAAAGTTCTCTGACGACTCTGCGATCGTCGGCCTCATCGCCAACGGAGATGAAGCTGAGTACAGAGGACTTATCCAGGACTTCGTGGACTGGTGCCATCGGAACTGCCTCCAGATCAATGCGAGGAAAACTAAGGAGCTGGTGGTGGACTGCCGCAGGCAAGGACAACCCCTCACAGCACCAGTAAACATACAGGGAACAGACATTGAGATGGTGACATCCTACAAGTACCTTGGTGTTCATCTGAACAATAAACTAGACTGGTCACACAATACCGACGCACTCTACAAGAAGGGACAGTGCAGGCTGTTCATACTAAGGAGGCTCAGGTCTTTTGGTGTACAAGGGGCACTGCTGAAGACATTCTACGACATGGTGGTGGCATCAGCCATCACTTTTGGAGTGGTCTGCTGGGGCAACGGCATTACAGCAGCCGATAGGAAGAGACTGAACAAACTGATCAAGAAAGCTAGATCTGTCCTGGGGAAACGCCTTGACCCAGTGGAGGAGATAGGAGAGAGAAGGATGGTGGCTAAACTGTCATCTCTGCTGGAGTCTGAGTCCCACCCTATGCAGGACATATTGAGCGCACTGAGGAGCTCATTTAGCAGTAGACTACATCATCCTAGGTGCGCAACCGAGAGGTTTCGCAGGTCCTTCCTACCTACGGCTGTCAGACTGTATAACCTAAGCAGGGCTGCTCGCAGAGATAGCAAAAAAACGTGACGACCTAATAGTATTGAATGCAAAAGACGCAACAGACTTACACAAATGGCCCCCTCCAGTATACAACTAGGACAATATCAGTCGCTACGGAGGGTGACAATATGTATGGGTACATATTCATACTATGTAGGACAACTAAGTAGACGGTTATGCTGTTTATTCCATCTTGCTACAATGCTCCGCACTTTGTATATATATTTATATATTTATGTGTACGTATGTATATCCACTGCTCTTATTTATATTTTTCGTATCTTCTTAATTATTGCTCTGAGTGTTGCTATCCCTGTGCTGTTGCAATCCTGGAATTTCCCCATTGTGGGACTAATAAAGGCTTATCTTATCTTATCTACTAAAAAGTTATTTAAGCAGTTAGTAGACTTTACTCACCAATTTGACAGATTTTTCTGTTTGTTGTTAATTTTCAACCCCTTTTCCCCATAAATTTGGGATTTTTTTTTCTCATAAATTTGACTACTTCTAATAAAGTCACAATTCTCTTAATTTGCAACTTTATGCAATTTGTGTCTTTTTTCCTAATTGTATTAGTCTGTTCACTCCACAGACAATGGTAGTGGTAAGCTACTATTGTAACCACAGTTGTCCTGGGGCAGACTGACGGAAATGTGGTTGCCAATCTGTGCCAACGGCCTCTCTGATCACTACCGAACATTTATACCCAGTGTCATGGACACTGGAGGCAAGGTGGGTAAAGTGTCTTGTCTAGGGACACAATGGTAGGATGGCTGGAGACAGCGGGATTCAAACCGCCAACCCTCCAGTTATTGGACAACCTGCACTACCTCCTGAGCCACTGCCACCCCTTATAGTCAATCTATCAAAGAGCAAACCAGGATTTGAGTCAGTGCATGGGTATGTTTGTATTTATTTGCTGACATGTGTAATTTAAAACATCCAGCCACAGCCCACACATGGTTTTAGCCTTAGGAAAATAAACATGGTTATCTCCTTGGAGGTCCCGAAGGAGCCCTGAGAGACACTGGTGCATTTGGCTGGCAGCACGCTTGGTGGAACACGGTACAGAGGGCCATCCTGTCTGCTGTTCACAGTGACATAAGAATGTGGGATCAGCTGGAGTTAACTGCACATATATTTATTTAACTACAGTGGCTTAAGGTAAATCATGGAACTGTCTGAAATATCACTGGGCTTTTTTCACTGAATTATATAGTTATTTAAAAGTCACTAAATCTGTTCACTAAATTTGATGCAATGGACCTCTTGCATAATGTAGAGTAATGTACCTCTGCATTCCAGTCCACCCGCATTTCCGGTTCTGCTTCCATTATATTTTCCCATTCCCTGGTGCTGTCTCATCAATAAATCAATTTTATTACTTTCACTAATCATTGTACATATGGGAAATAGTGTGCAGTTAGATAGTCTTTTCTTTATAAAGTTCGTGTTTCACATTTTGGTTGCTTTTGTAACTATACTGAGCCATTTGGTAGTTCCCCAGTTAGCTTAGCAGCTAGCAGCTATCGTGTTTGTTTATGTCTGTGCCATTCCATATACCACAGGAGGGCAAAAAGTAGAAAATTTACAAATAAAAAAAAGTTACTAAAGTAATGAGAAAGAAGTTGCAAATTCATGAGAAAGTTATTAGACATTTATTCCATAAATTTTCCAGAAAAATGTTTCAAACGTATGAGAAAATTTAATTTATGAGAAGAAGGTCCCAAACAAGAAAATTTACAAACAGACTACAGATTTAGGTGAAGAAAATTTCAAATTTGCAAAGAAAAAAGTAATGAATTTGATTGGAAAAAGGCACACATTCATGTGAAAAAAGTCACAAAATGGCAAGTGTGAAGTAATTTCTGCTCAAGTAACTGTTTAGTTTATATGCTACTTTTCCTATTGTTACACAAGTATGTGTGGTGTCTACAATTATTTGCACAAGAGTAATTAATGTCATTAGATAATGCTACCTTTACTTAAGCTCAATTTCTGGCTACACACAACTCTTATTCTGTGAAGGTGAATGTCTAAACAAGTGAAAGTTTCTTTTCATGTGCACTGCTTATTGGCTTCTTTCTTGTCACAAAATATTTCGACCAGTTACCTGACGGTCTCTGTATGTGATATGGAGTGTCTTTGTCTGCATTTCAAAGAAAAAGCAGCTGTTTGTAGTTTTCAATTATTCCACCTATCAACAACGGGGTCAGTTGATCAGTTGTCACTGACACAGAACGTGTTTATGGGCATTTCCAAGTTCATTTCCTTATCACAACGGTGTAAAATCGAACTTTCCACCAACGCATGGTGCAAAGAGGCCGGTCTAACCACTCAAAGGTGTGTTTTGGATAATCCAATCCAAAGCGCTCCTTCCCATCTTTTTAATGCAAATAGGGGCATTATCTAAAGTGAAGTGTGATCATGACGGTTTAAGACGGGTTTTTAAAATTAAATTAAATCACCCTTTATTGTCATTCAATCCATACAGCCAATCATGTACAGTAGAATGAAATTGTGTTTTTCTCATCTACAGTGTTAATCACACCCACCCATATATAGAATCAGAGGGGTCGCTGCCATGCAAGGCACTGCCACAAATTTCCCTCCTCCATTCCATTATTGCTGAGCACCAAGCTGGACGGCAGGAAGTTCCGCTTTTATATGGTCTTCGGCATGACCCAGCCGGGATTTGAACCCCTGCCTCCCGGGTGTGGGGCGGATGCTCTACCAACTGAGCCACCACTCCATGGCCACACTTTTGTGTGTGTGAGCTAAAATGCACGCAATAGTAATGCTGCTTGGTAATAATGAAGACATCAGTCACAGGTGATGCCCAGTTAGTTATGTTAGAAAGAATAAATGGTGAAGAATGGGCTGAAAAAATCAGCTGAATGGTTTAATGTTGTGCGCTTGGATGCAACACAGACATGAATGAGTTTGACACTTAAGGAAAATAGGATGATGCCTGTGCAAACTTTCATAAACTTTCATTAACAATGGCACGGAAGTCCCTCCCGGCTGTGGGGAGATGGAGTGCTCCCTCTCCTGTTGCTTTCGCCGACCGAGGGTCTTCCCCTATCCATCCTGGATAGGAGGGAAGAAGGCAATCTGGCGCGGCTTCCCACCCGCCTCCGGCCCCTGCCACAAAGCAAGTCCGCTCTTGGCAGCCTCTGCCGGGGGCTGACAGGTGGCTGTCGTGGAGCTTGCTGGGCTGGAAATCCGGCGTGGACGGCCGATGCAGATGTGGACGCATCTCCTGCCTCTGTGGGGAGTTACAGTGAAAAGTAAAACACTGCACACTCCTTGTACATTCACACACTATTTTTTTTTTAAAATTCCATCCACACTCTCATTTTAATTGCGGACTTACCGTTGGAGTCTATCGATTAGGCATTAATGTATGATATTTTTAGGGGAATGAATGAATGAACAGGGAGCATGTGTGCCAGTGTGTTCCAATGTGATGTGTGCCACACGGGGGGGGGGGGGGGGGGGCATTTTCATCACAGACTTATTAGGCATTAATGTGTTTATTTTTAGCGGAGTAAATGAATGAACAAGGAGTGTGCAGTGTTTTACTTTTCACTGTAACTCCCCAGAGAGACAAGAGATGCACCAACATCTGCCTCGGCCACGCACCCCGGATTTCCAGCTGGGCCGAGGCCACCCACCCCAGCAAGATTCCTGACTGCCACCCATCAGCCCCCAGCAAAGGCTGCCGAGAGCAGGTTCGCTTCATGGCAGAGGTCGTGGTGGATGGGAAACCGCACCAGATCTCCCTCCTTTCTCCCGCCCGGGAGAGACTGTGACAGAGAGCCGCAAACCTCGGCAGATGCGCTGAGACGGATTGGGTGGGGGGGACCCTCAGTCAGTGAAACCAACAGGAGAGGGAGCACTCCATCTCCTCATGGCCGGGAGTGACTTCCGCGCCATCGTTAATGAAAGTTTTTTGAAAGTATGCAGAGCCATCCTCTTCTCTTCTTGAAGTTCTACACCACATGAAGTGCGCACTACATTAAACCATTCAGCTGATTTTTCAGCTCAGCATTCTTCCCCGTTTGTTCTTTCTACCATAACTAACTGGGCATCAACTGTGATTGATGTCTTCCTTATTACCAAGCAGCATTACTATCGCGTGCATTTTGGCTCACATGCACGGGCTTTGGTCAGTGCAAAACCCGTCTTAAACCGTCATGATCACAGGTCACTTTAAATGCGAGCTCCTTAAATAGCGGAACCCAGTCCCATCTAGATCCAGAGGGTCTTCTGTCCGGACCCAACACCTTTTTGACACTACGGACCAGCGATCCAAACATGACACAAAAACGAAAGTCAATGAGCTTCCGTCAGACAGTGGTCGGCTTATTTCATGTCTGATATTTATATGCTAGAAATCCTGCGTTTTTGATTGAAGGACTACGTTACTGTTTATTTTACTTCACCTTTATTTAATATATTCACTTGTCTGTGCTGACCAACTTTGCTGCGCTGCCTTCAGCATTGTGTGCATACATTGAGCAACACCTGTGCTTGTGATCACTCCATTCAAACAGCAGATTTGGCCGATTTAGTGGTAGCCTGCCCTGACCACTATCACCAACATGGCCTTGCTGCCACTGTAGCTTGAAGACTGCACTCATTGTCCATGTGTGGGCGCGCCCATCTCTGGTGCAATTACCTGCATTAATACTCAGGTAACTGCTGCTGAAAGTAGCTGCTCCTCCCACAGCAGAACGGTCTTTTTTCTTTAAAATTTGTAACTTTTTCTCATTAATTTACTACATTTATTTGTAAATGGAAAACTTTTTTGTTGTAAATTTGTCACTTTTTCCTCATAAATCTGCTATTTTTTCTTGTAAATCTGTAACCTTTTTCCATAAATTTGTGAGTTTTTTCCTTGTAATTTTACAGATTTTTCTCTCATGAAGTTGCAATTTTTTTCTTGTAAACGACTTTTAGGAAAATTTCCGCTTTTTTTTTCTTGTAAATTTACAGCCCCCCCCCCCCCGCCTGCCCCCAATAAGAGTGCATTTATACATTCTTTCTCAGAAATTTGTGACCGACAACAATAATACTTAGAGTGTCCCCTCAACGTTTACTCTGGAGAAAATGTTCTGTTTATTGTCCCTTCCAACATAAAAATTAAATATCCACCCATGCGGCACATTGCCACTGCTCCAGACCTCCAGCCCACTTGAAAAAGCAAATGCAGACCCCTGGCAAAAACATTTGAGGACCTCTGCTTTAGATAATACACCTCTTTGCATTAAAGGGATGGCCAGGAGCACTTTGGACTGGATTATCCAAAACACACCTCTGAATGATTAGACTGGCCTCTTTGCATCATGCGCTGGCAGAAAGTTAATTTCTACACTGTTGTGATAAGGAAATGAACTTGGAAACACCTATAAATGCGTTCTGCGTCAGTGACAACTGACTAACCAACCGCATTGTTGTAATATTGCCCATAGTCTTAATGCTGAACATTTTTCCCGAAATTTGAACTACGCCATGGGTGTGATGTAGTGGTTGCCCTAAAAATGATGTTTTAATGGGAAAAACAGAGTAATACAAGCTAAAAACATTCATGGGTTCATCCTGATTAAATTTGGGTTATTTGTAATGCCACTTAGCAAGTAGCAGCTGCTGTAGTGGATGCTAGTTTTGCCTCTCTACATTCCTGCAAGTGAAACTGTGGTCCCACATTTGCTGCAGATCTAAAAGTCACATATGTTTGTATAAAAAAGAAGCATGCCAAACAGATGTCATTCACTGTGACCAAGTCAAACTCAATCCTGTCCCTCATCTCCCAGGAGTTCTAAGCAAAAATTTAAAAACAAATCTCCATCTAGACAGCAAATGAAAAGCATTCGACATTATTACAGCCCCCAGCTAGACAGTATGAATTTACACATTAAATTTAGTCATCAATGTAAATAAATTCTCTCTAATGTAGAAGAGAAAACTTATTGACATTGATTGCTAAATTTAATCTTCAGTGAGATAATAAAAAATGCACCTGAGAAAATGTTAAATTAGCAATTACTACATTTTCATGTCTATTTTAATTTTTAACTAAAAGGGTCAGCAGGCTAAGTATGAACTAAATCTAGATTACACGAGCACACATAATAACTGTGTCCATTTTCATCTAGATGTACTTTGTCCTGTTTTTAAAGCAGTAAAACCCTGAGTAAGCATTGCAGTATAGTTAATGAATGGTGTTAAATGTGAATCTTCTTAAGCTACCAGCACATGTGTAAAATTAAAGACAGCATTTTATTGCTTCTAATGACTTACAGTATATAAAGGTTTGACATCCATCCTTCTTCTGCTGCTTTTTTGGGAATATGGGATGCAGGGGTAGCAGTCTAAGCAGAGCAGCCCAGACTGCCACCCAATCCACAAAGCAACCTTGAGCCCAATGAACCCCCAGCAGGCAGTGAACCCACTGGAGGGTGAACCCATGTGGTTCAGGTGGACTATGCCAGGCCAGGCCCTTGGGCAGAAACCCAGTTGCCAGGCACTTGCAATAGAGCTCCTCCCCCAGGCCTGGCTCCAAGGCAAGGCCCACCGGTTGGGGTACACTAGATCTTTGTAACTTTTTCATGAGGATTTACTGGACCATCCTTAGTTAGGCCATTCACCCAGAACAAATTTGCCTTGAGAGACCCTACCAGGGCAATTTGCCCCTGACAACATACTGTAGCTCCTGGAATCATTAGGGCGCAAACCCCTCCACCACAATAAGGTGGTGATCCACATTGGAGTTGAAGATTTGACATTAAGCCACGCCTTTGTTAGCTCTCGATTAGATTATTGTAATTTGTTATTATCTAGTTGTCCTAAAGTATCCTTAAAAAATCTTCATTCATTCATTCATTCATTCATTCATTCATCTTCTTCCGCTTAATCCTTTTCGGGTTGCGGGGGGGGGGGGGGGGCTGGAGCCTATCCCAGCATCTTTGGGCGAGAGGCAGGGTACATCCTGGACAGATCGCCAGTCCATCACAGGGCCAACACAGAGACAGACAACCATTCACTCTCACAGTCATACCTAAGGACAATTTAGAATCCCCAGTTTGATGCCAATTAACCTAACTTGCATGTTTTTGGCTTCAGTTGATTCAAAATGCTGCTGCTAGAGTTTTAACTGGTTCTAGAAAAAGAGATCATATCTCTCCGGTTCTGTCCTCCCTTCATTGGCTTCCCATAGAATTTAGAATCAAGTTTAAAATCCTTCTTCTTACTTTCAAAGCTCTTAATAATCAGGCCCCCCAATATATAAAAGATCTGATATTACCTTACCATCCTAATAGAGCATTACGCTCCCAAAATGCTGGCTTACTTGTGGGGCCCAGAATCTCCAAAAGTACAGTTGGAGGCAGAGCCTTCTGCTACCAAGCTCCTTCTCTCTGGAACCAGTTACCAATCTGGGTCCAGGAGTCAGACTCGGTCTCTGTTTTTAAGAACAGGGTAAAATCCTTCTTTTTTAATATAGCTTATGTTTAAGGAGGGATTTTGTGTCTTTTATCCCCACTTTTGTTCTGTTGTTATTTGATCCATACTGCTGGTTGACCTCCAATAATGTACTTGGCACCTTACTGTTATGTTCTTATGTCTGTCCTCTCCATCCTCCCTATCCCCTCACCCCCAGCCAGTCGCAGCAGTTGACTGCCCCTCCCTGAGCCTGGTTCTGCTAGAGGTTTCTTCCTGCCAAATGGGAGTTTTTCCTCTCCACTGTCGCTTAGTGCTTGCCCATAGGGGATCGTCTGATTGCTGGGTTTTTCTGAGACTGTGGGGTTTTTCTCTGCACTCTGGCGCCATGAGATGGCCTCTGTTGTGATGTGGCGTAGTATAAATAAAGCTGAATTGAACTGAAATAGTCAAAAGCAAAAGGCTTGCTCTGAATAGTTTCCTCTACAAATTATACTTATGCTACATTTGTCCTCTAGGCAGGTCTCATTAAACAATTTCCACACAACTAAGCTGAATTGTCTCTTGTATTTTAGAGGTAATGCATTTTCTTCTACCTTTCATTTGTTTAAGCCCTTACCTTAATAAATGTTATACTAAATATGTACATGCTTTCCCTTTTACACAACAAATTAGATAAATGGGGATTTGCCAAATCCCTTTCAATTTACAAGTTTTGCAAAAAAACAGTTTTTATGCTGATTTCGTCTCCTTCATGGATCATCACCTTATCGTGGTGGGGGGTTTGCATGCCCTCGTGATCCCAGGAGCTGTGTTGTCCGGGGCAATTTGCCTCTGGTAGGGTCACCCATGATAAACAGGTCCTGGGTGAAGGGCCAGACTAAGAACGATCCAACAGACTCTCATGATGAATGCTAGAACAAGGATTCAGTGTACCCCGCCTGGTATGGGGTTACCGGGACTCCACACTGGAGCCAGGCCCGGGGGACGGGCTTGATGGCTAGTGCTTGGTGGCCGGGCTTACGCCCATGGGACCCAGCTGGGTTCAGCCCGAAGGAGTTACATGGGTCCGCCCTCCAGTGGGCTCACCACCTGCAGGAGGGACCATGGAGGTCCGGTGCTATGTGGATCAGGTGGTGGTCAAAGGTGGAGACCTTGACAGTCTGATCCCAGGCTTCCTAAACTTGCTTTTGGGAAATGGAATGTCACCCCTCTGGTGGGGAAGGAGCCTGAGCTGGTGCATGAGGTTGAGAGATACCGGCTAGATATAGTCAGCCTCACCTCAACACACAGCTCTGGTTCCGGAGCCAGTCTCCTGGAGAGGGGCTGGAGCTTGGCCTACTCTGGAGTTGCCCTGGGCGAGAGGCGTCGAGAAGGGGTCGGTATTCTTGTATCCCCCCACCTTGCGGCTTCTATATTGGAGTTTTCCCCGGTGGACGAAAGGGTTGTTTCTCTGCACCTTCGGGTTGGGAAACAGGTCCTGACCATCATTTGTGCCTATGCACCAAATGATGTTTCAGAGTACCCACCCTTTTTGGAGTCTCTGACTGGGGTGCTGGAGAGTGCTCCTCTTGGAGACTCCATTGTCCTACTGGGGGACTTCAATGTGCATGTGGGCAACGACAGTGAAACCTGGAGGGGGGTGATTGGGAGGAACAGCCTGCCCAATCTGAACCCGAGTTGTGTTCAGTTATTGGACTTCTGTGCTATCCACAGTTTGTTCATAACGAACCATGCTCAAGTATAAGGGTGTCCATATGTGCACCTGGCACCAGAATACTCCAGGTCGCAGGTCGATGATCGATTTTGTTATCGTGTCATCAGACCTTCGACCGTATGTCTTGGACACTCGGGTAAAGAGAGGTGCAGAGCTGTGGTGAGTTGGATCAGATGGCAGGGGAGGACACCATTCAGACCTGGTAGACCCAAACATATAGTGAGCGTGTGCTGGGAATGTCTGGCTGAGGCCCCTGTCTGGGAGGTTTTCAACTCCCACCTCCGGAAGAGCTTCGACCACATTCCAAGGGAGTCTGGAGACATGGAGTCTGAATGGGCCATGTTTTCCACCTCCATTGTTGAAGCGGCTGCCCAGAGCTGAGGCCACAAGGTCATCGGGGCATCTCGTGGTGGCAACCCCAAAACTAAGTGGTGGACACCAGTGGTGACGGGGGCCATTAAGCTGGAGAAGGAGTCCTATGAAGCTTGGTTGGCTTGTGGGACTCCCGAAGCAGCTGAGGTGTACCGGCAGGCCAAGTGGAGTGCGGCTCGGGTGGTTGCTGAAGCAAAAAATTCGGATGTGGGAGGAGTTTGGTGAGGCCATGGAACAAGACTTTCGGTCGGCCTCGAAGAGATTCTGGCAAACTGTCCGGTGGCTCAGGAGGGGGAAGCAGCTCCCTGTCCACACTGCGTAGGGTGTGGATGGGGCACTGCTGACTTCGACTGGGGATATCAGGGATATTGGGCGGTGGCAGGAATACTTCAAGGATCTCCTCAATCCCAATGACACGCCTTCCACAGAGGAAGCAGGGCTTGTGGACAAGGGGGACGACTCGCCCATCACAGGGGCTGAGGTCAGCAAGGTTGTTAAAAATCTTTTTGGTGGCTGGGCCTCGGGGGTGGATGAGATCCGCCCTGAGTACCTCAAGGCCCTGGATGTTGTAGGGCTGTCATGGTTGATACGCCTCTGCAACATTGCATGGAGGTCGGGGACAGCGCCTTTGGCATAGCAAACCGGGGTGGTAGTTCCTCTCTTTAAAAAGGGGGACCGGAGGGTGTGCTCCAACTTTAGACGGATCACACGCCTCCCTGGGAAGGTTTATGCCAAGGTCCTGGAGAGGACAGTCCAGCCGTTGGTCGAACCTTGGATTCAGGAGGAACAATGTGGTTTTCGTCCTGGCCGTGGCGCATTGGACCAACCCTTTACCCTCTCGAGAATCCTCGAGGGTTTGTGGGAGTTTGCCCAACCAGTTTACCATTCGACCGCGTCCCTCGTGGTTTTTTGTGGTGGGTGCTTCGGGAGTATGGGGTATCAGCCCTGTTATCACAAGCTATCCAGTCTCTATATGACTGTTGTGAGAGTATGGTTTGTATTGCCAACACTCGGTCGGACTCATTCCGAGTGAGAGTTGGACTCCACCAGGGCTGCCCTTTGTCACCGATCCTGTTCATAATTTTTATGGACAGGATTTCTAGGTGCAGCCAGAGAACGGAGGGTGCCATGCTTGGTGACCCCCAGATCTCATCTCTGTTGTTTACAGATGATGTTGTCCTGTTGGCTTCATCCAGCAATGACCTACAGGTCTTACTGGGATGGTTTGCCGCTGAGTGTGAAGCGGCTGGGATGAGAATCAGAGAAGAATTACTGCTCCTCCACATTGAAAGGAGCCAGCTGAGGTGGTACGGGCATCTGACCAGCATGCCTCCTGGACACCTCCCACTTGAGGTGTTTTGGGTATGTCCCACTGGGAGGAGACCCTGGGGTAGACCCAGGACTTGCTGGAGAGACTGTCTCCCAGCTGGTCTGGGAACGCCTTGGTATCCTCTCTGAAGAGCTGGAGCAGGTGGCTGGGGAGAGGGAAGTCTGGGTTTCTCTGCTTGAACTGCTACCTCCATGACCCGGGCCTCCGGAAAAGCGGTAGAGGATGGATGGATGGATGGATGGATGATTTTGTCCCAAAGTGAATCAAATGACCATGATGCCTAAAGTGAGTGATGATCAGCAATAGATATTAAGGAAAAACAAATAAATGAACAATTCATATCCCAATTAAGTTTTAATTTGCTTTTTCTATCTTGGGCACTATATTTGTTTAATTTGTTGCTTACAGGCTAATGAGTGAACATCCTCTCTTTTTTTCTGCTCTGTTGGACGGAATTGTTGAAATGTATCAGAAAATCCATAGTATCCATTCAGTTTTACTGTATATCTACAGTGGGGCAAAAAAGTATTTAGTCAGCCACCAATTGTGCAAGTTCTTCCACTTAAAAGATGAGAGAGGTCTCCAATTTTCATCATAGGTATACCTCAACTATGAGAGACAAAACGAGAAAAAAAAATCCAGAAAATCACATTGAAGGATTTTTAATGAATTAATTGGTAAATTCCTTGGTAAAATAAGTATTTGGTCACCTACAAACAAGCAAGATTTCTGGCTCTCACAGACATGTAACTTCTTCTTTAAGAGGCTCCTCTGTCCTTCACTCATTACCTGTATTAATGGCACCTGTTTGAACTCGTTATCAGTATAAAAGACACCTGTCCACAACCTCAAACAGTCAGACTCCAAACTCCACTATGGCCAAGACCAAAGAGCTGTCAAAGGACACCAGAAACAAAATTGTAGACCTGCACCAGGCTGGGAAGACTGAATCTGCAATAGGTAAGCAGCTTGATGTGAAGAAATCAACTGTGGGAGCAATTATTAGAAAATGGAAGACATACAGTACAAGACCACTGATAATCTCCCTCGATCTGGGGCTCCACGCAAGATCTCACCCCGTGAGGTCAAAATGATCACGAGAACGGTGAGCAAAAATCCCAGAACCACATGGGGGGACCTAGTGAATGACCTGCAGAGAGCTGGGACCAAAGTAACAAAGGCTACATCAGTAACACACTACGTCGCCAGGGACTCAAATCCTGCAGTGCCAGACGTGTCCCCCTGCTTAAGCCAGTACATGTCCAGGCCCGTCTGAAGTTTGCTAGAGAGCATTTGGATGATCCAGAAGAGGATTGGGAGAATGTCATATGGTCAGATGAAACCAAAATAGAACTTTTTGGTAAAAACTCAACTTGTCGTGTTTGGAGGAGAAAGAACACCATACCTACTGTGAAGAATGGGGGTGGAAACATCATACTTTGGGGCTGTTTTTCTGCAAAGGGACCAGGACGACTGATCCGTGTAAAGGAAAGAATGAATGGGGCCATGTATTGTGAGATTTTGAGTGAAAACCTCCTTCCATCAGCAAAGGCATTGAAGATGAAACATGGCTGGGTCTTTCAGCATGACAATGATCCCAAACACACTGCCCGGGCAACGAAGGAGTGGCTTTGTAAGAAGCATTTCAAGGTCCTGGAGTGGCCTAGCCAGTCTCCAGATCTCAACCCCATAGAAAATCTTTGGAGGGAGTTGAAAGTCCGTGTTGCCCAGTGACAGCCCCAAAACATCACTGCTCTAGAGGAGATCTGCATGGAGGAATGGGCCAAAATACCAGCAGCAGTGTGTGAAAACCTTGTGAAGACTTACAGAAAACGTTTGACCTCTGTCATTGCCAACAAAGGGTATATAACAAAGTATTGAGATGAACTTTTGTTATTGACCAAATACTTATTTTACCGAGGAATTTACCAATTAATTCATTAAAAATCCTTCAATGTGATTTTCTGGATTTTTTTTTCTCATTTTGTCTCTCATAGTTGAGGTATACCTATGATGAAAATTGGAGACCTCTCTCATCTTTTAAGTGGGAAAACTTGCACAAATGGTGGCTGACTAAATACTTTTTGTCCCCACTGTATGTATTCAGTTGTGCAGCATCATCAGAGATGCATCACAGCCCACCTCTGCACTATTCTGCTGCTATACTGCGGTCAGAGCTCATGAATATTTAAAGCGTCTACTCAGGCAAACTCGAACAGACAAACCACTAGTAAACAACATATGACATCATGCAATATATTAATAACCCAATATTAAATCGTTCATGTATATACAGGACGTTTGTTGAGGTCTAAATATCGACAATAAAATTTCATGGTACTTAAAAGAATGTTTATCTGGCCATTTAGCAACAACAGAAGTTACAAAATGAACATTCAAGTACCAAAAATGGTAGGTTTTCAAATGACCACTTGAGAGGAACACTGAAATTGATTAAATTTCCAAGGCTTCAATTTTTAAATTAACAACTTTAGACCAAAAAAATAGTGTTTTGGTACAGTAGCTAAAAAAACCCTATACCACCAGTGTCATCAGGAGGGCCCACAACATCATCAAGGACCTACCCATCCACAACACAGTCTGTTCTCACTCCTGCCATCAGGATGGCACCACAAGGCGTGTGAAATCCTGCACATCCGGGCTGCCAAACAGCGTCTACCCACAGGCCATCAGACTCTTGAACACCCTCGTCACTTCCTTGTGGTAACGTATCGTCACTTCCTGTTTTGCTGTCTGCCTGTGTGGTTTGCTCTCCAGCCATTAGCTATGGCTACTAGCTCTCTTTCCTCTCCTCTGGTGTGCTCTCTCTGTCAGATGTTTAGCTACACCTCTGCCTCTTTTAGTGATAACGGTAAATGTAATAAATGTTGTCTTTTTGAGGCGCTCGAGGCGAGGTTGTCTGATTTGGAATCCCGGCTCCGCTGCATTGAAACACCGTCTGCGCCAGTTAATCTCGACGGACGCCCATTAGCTGCAGCGGAGCTAGCTAGCTTAGGCCCCCCTGTCAGCGGTTCCCCGGCTCTCCTCAGCAGCGAGGAGACTGGGTGGGTGACGGTGAGAAGGAAGCCTAGTCGCAAAGCCCCGGTTCACCACCAACCTGTTCACGTTTCTAATCGTTTTTCCCCGCTCAGCGACACACCCGCTGAGGAAAAAACTCTGATCATTGGCGACTCTGTAGTCAGAAACGTGAACCTAGAGACTCCAGCGGTCATAGTCAAATGCATTCCTGGGGCCAGAGCAGGCGACATCGAGTCAAATTTGAAAATGCTGGCTAAAAGTAACTGTAAATACTCCACAATTGTTATTCACGCCGGCATTAATGACATCCGTCTCCGGCAGTCGGAAGTCACGAAACTTGATGTAGAATCGGTGTGTGACTTTGCCAAAACAATGTCTGCCACTGTAGTATTCTCTGGGCCCCTCCCCAATCTGACCAGTGATGACATGTTTAGCCGCTCGTCATCCTTCAACCGCTGGCTGTCTGTGTGGTGTCCTAAAAATGACGTGGGCTACATTGACAATTGGAGCTCTTTTTGGGGAAAACCTGGTCTTATGAGACGAGACAGCATTCATCCCACTTTGGATGGTGCTTCTCATTTATCTAACAATCTGGCATCTTTTTTATCCAAATTTCCAAAACCATGACTACTCAGAGTTGGGACCAGGAAGCAGAGTCGCAGTCTTACACGCCTCTCTGCAGCTCCTCTTCACCCGCCACCCCTCAACTTAGCCCCTGATTTCCCCATCAGAGAATCGTTGTCTGCTCCCTCCAAAGTGAATAAAAATATAATGTATAAGCATCCCAAAGTGATAAAGCAAAATATTGGTAAAACTCAAATTAAACATAAAGCCTCTAAATTGAATGATTTGGCCTCTGTTCCTCCTCATAATTTAAAAATTAAATGTGGTTTATTAAATATTAGGTCTCTAACTCCCAAGTCTCTGTTAGTCCATGATCTGTTAATTGATCATCAGATTGATTTAATTTCCCTTACAGAGACTTGGTTAGGACAAGAGGATTATGTTGGTTTAAATGAATCAACTCCCTCTGGTTATTTAAACTGTCAAAATCCCAGAAGTTCTGGTCGTGGAGGAGGAGTAGCAACAATTTACCATTCCAAATTACTAGTTAATGTAAAGCAAAAAACATGTTATAATTCCTTTGAGGGCCTGGTCCTCAGTATTGGGCACTTTAGCAATTTTAGGTTAAACCCAATTTTATTTGCCATAGTTTATCGTCCCCCATCAACCTACTCAGAATTTTTATCCGAATTTGCTGATTTCTTAGCTGATTTAGTGCTGAAATCTGATAGAATAATTATAGTAGGGGACTTTAATATACATGTGGATGTAGATAGTGACTGCCTTAATGTGGCTTTTAATTCAATATTAGACTCGATTGGGTTTTCTCAGAAAGTAGGAAATTCTACTCATTACCTCCACCATACATTGGACCTTGTTCTGACATATGGCATAGAAATAGAAAATCTTGTAGTGTCTCCTCATAACCCTGTACTGTCAGACCATTGTCTGTTAACCTTTGATTTTACTATTTCTGACTATTTGGCTCCTAAAGAAAAATATTATTACAGTAGATGCCTCTCAGATGATGCTGTTTCCAAATTTATGCAGATTGTTTCCTCTATGCCATGTGTCAACACAACGGAAATAAGCTATAGACAGCTTGCTCCTTCTGTAATTGATAACATGGTGGATAGTGTTTCAGCTTCTCTGCATCAGGCTCTAGACTTGGTGGCCCCCTTAAAAAAGAAAAAGTCTAATCAGAGATTTCTAACTCCTTGGTTCAACACAGAAACTCGTAGCTTAAAACAGAAGACTCGTCAATTAGAAAGAAAATGGCGCTCTACTAATTTAGATGAAATCTATTTAGCTTGGAGAAATCATCTTTTAATTTATAAAAAATCTCTTAGAAAAGCTAGAACAAGTTATTACTCTGCATTAATAGAAGAGAACAAGAATAATCCCAGGTTTCTTTTCAGTACTGTAGCCAGGTTGACAAAGAGTCAGGACTCTGTCAATCCTAGCATTCCCTTAGAGCTTACTAGTCAGGACTTTATGAACTTTTTCAATAATAAAATTTCATCCATCAGAGATAAAATCAATCAGATTCTTCCCACAGTTAACTTAAATACTGTAACTACTACAACTCCTTCTTTTGATGTCTGTCTTGATGAGTTTACTCCAATCGACCTTTGTGAGTTAGACAAAATAGTTTCCTCATCCAAACCTTCAACTTGTCTTTTAGACCCTATTCCTACCAGGTTATTTAAAGAAGTCTTCCCACTTATTGATAGCTTTATTCTTCATACAATCAATTCTTCATTAACTTTAGGCCATGTACCGCAGGCTTTTAAAACAGCTGTAATTAAACCCTTACTCAAAAAGCCAACACTAGATCCAGGAGCTTTAGCTAACTATAGACCAATCTCTAATCTCCCTTTCATTTCAAAAATCTTAGAAAGAGTTGTCGCTACGCAATTATTTGACCACCTGCAGGGAAATGGTTTACTTGAAGAGTTTCAATCTGGGTTTAGAATCCATCATAGTACTGAAACAGCCTTAGCGAAGGTCACTAACGACCTCCTCATTGCATCTGATAATGGACTAGTTTCTGTACTTGTCCTTTTAGACCTTAGTGCAGCTTTTGATACTATCGATCATAATATTCTACTTGATAGATTAGAACACTATGTTGGACTTAATGGAACTTCGTTGCAGTGGTTTAGATCTTATTTATCTGATAGGTTCCAGTTTGTTCATGTAAATAATGAGTTTTCTTTCAACTCAAAGCTTAGTCATGGAGTTCCACAGGGATCTGTGCTAGGCCCTACTCTTTTTAGTTTTAGTTTATATATGCTTCCGTTAGGCAACATTATTAGAAAGCACTGTATACATTTTCATTGTTATGCAGATGACACACAATTATACCTGTCAATGAAGCCAGATGATAGTAATCAATTAGCCAAGTTAGAAGCCTGTCTTAAGGAAATCAAAGCTTGGATGACTTGTAATTTCCTGCTATTAAATTCAGATAAGACTGAAGTCATTCTTGTTGGTCCAAAAAACCTTAGAAATTCCTTTCCAAATCAAACTTTCAGTTTGGATGCAGTTACTCTTTCTCTTAATAGCTCTGTGAGGAACCTTGGAGTTATTTTTGATCAGGATTTGTCCTTCAACTCACATATTAAATTTGTTTCTAAGACTGCCTTCTATCATTTGCGTAATATTGCCAAGATTAGGAGCATCTGGTCTCAGAGTGATGCTGAGAAGCTGATCCACGCTTTTGTTAGCTCGAGATTAGATTATTGTAATTCTTTATTATCAGGCTGTCCTAAAACATCTTTAAAAAGTCTTCAGCTGATCCAAAATGCTGCAGCAAGAGTTTTAACAGGTACTAGAAAGAGAGATCATATCTCTCCGGTTCTAGCCTCCCTTCATTGGCTTCCCATAGAGTTTAGAATTAAGTTTAAAATCCTTCTTCTTACTTACAAAGCTCTAAACAATCAGGCTCCTTTTTATTTAAAAGATCTGATACTACCGTATTATCCTAACAGAGCACTACGCTCCCAAAATGCAGGATTACTTGTAATACCTAGAATCTCCAAAAGTAGAATGGGAGGCAGAGCCTTCAGTTATCAAGCTCCTCTCCTGTGGAATCAGCTGCCAATCTGGATTCGGGAGTCAGACTCGATCTCTGTTTTTAAGAATAGGGCTAAAACCTACCTTTTTGATATAGCCTACAATTAGGGAGGGATCATGTGTTTCTGAACCCTCCCTTAGTTATGCTGCTAATAGGTTTAGTCAGCCGGGGGACCTCCAGTAATGCACTGGGCCTCACTCCTTTCCTCACTCTCTATGAAATATTTTTTTTGCTGGTCATTAACATTTGTTTGTTCTCTCCCATAGATTGAGTCCCCATCGTGCTGTTTGCTCTCTACATGTCTGTTCTTTTCTTCTTCTCTATCCCCTCACCCCCCAGCCAGTCGCAGCAGATGACTGCCCCTCCCTGAGCCTGGTTCTGCTGGAGGTTTCTTCCTGTTAAAAGGGAGTTTTTCCTCTCCACCGTCGCCAAGTGCTTGCTCACAGGGGATCGCCTGATTGCTGGGGTCTTTCTGCAACTGTGGGGGTTCCCCCCTACAGTTGATAGTGCTATGAGATGACTGTTGTTGTGAAATGGCGCTATATAAATAAATTTGAATTGAATTGAATTGAATTGAATTAAATCATTCCCTCAGTGCTCCATTCCCCACCTCTCGTCTCCTGGACTCTGACTTTTGTTTGTGCTAGTCAGCGCTGCCCCCACCCAAAAAAAAAAAAACTCAGCACATCGCTGCGATTTGCACGAGGCACAGCACACAATATTTACCTCCGCCAAGGGAGGACAGAGGTCATGTTTTTAGTGGCATTGGTTGGTTGGTTGGTCTGTTAGCAACATTGCTCTAAACGTTATGAACGGATTTTAATGAAATTTTCAGAAAAGGTGTGTAATGGCACAGGGAACAGATGATTAGATTTTGGTGGTGATTCGGATCACGATCTGGATGCAGGAATTTTTTGAATATTATATATATATTAATATGGCGCTTTTCATGTACTGCCCCTTTAAGATGTATCCACTGAGTTACGTGTGTGGCCACGCCATAGGGCCACGCGCCTCAGCAACCTGGAAGCCAAACACTACAGAAAAAGTGTTAGGGGGCGTGTCCACCAAACTCGTTTTTTCTGCTGTGGGCGATTATTTTGTATTCATTCATTCTCTATATAGTCCAGCACTTACAGTGCTGAATGCCCTCGGCACTGAAATGCTTTGAGCAGTGGCTGCTTTTTGTTCAACTTTTCAGACTACTGTACAGCTGCACTCGTCAATGTCAGACCTTTCTAAGCAGCCAATCAGAATTAGGGAAGGGTGGGACATAGGATGCCGGTACAGGAAGACGAGAACGTAGGTGACAGTGGAGGAGGTGGAGACTGAACTTTGCTGTATCAAACAACCTGGCACTCTTTGATCTGACACTAAAAGGACATCATGATCAAAATATGAAAGAAAATGCTCGGTGGAACATATCCGCATCTGTCGGTGTGCCAGGTGAGCGCTTGTGCTTTTGTCATGATCATATTTCATACAAGTTTGTTGCATTAGATAATATGGATACTATGTGAATTTGTAGATGATAACTGCAAAAGAAATGGAATGATACGGCACTGTTGTGCAATATTGCTTAATAATTATGAATCTTGTTGGTAAACTGTAGGGGAGAAGAGAGGAGGAAATCGACCTGAAAGAGTCAATAAACCATGATGTTGATTTCAGGTGGAATTGCCCAGCCCCAGTGTATGGTCAGTACAATTATGACAGTTGTGTTGTTGTTACTATTATTATTATTATTATTATTATTATTATTATTATTATTATTATTATTATTATTAACAGAGAAATGACAGCCAAAACAATATGACTACATTATATGACTACTTAATAACAATAATAATAATAATAATAATAATAATAGGTTCAGGTTCAGGTTCAGGTTACTTTATTTGTACCCGTAGGTAGATTTGTTTTGCAGTTGGTGACATCCATATTTACAAGCCACTAATTACATTCAACACAGACACAAACACAGGCACACATCTTACAAAATAGGTAAATATAGAATATGTACAATATAATTTTATAGCTTGTTCAACTCTTTGACAGCAGCAGGGACAAAGCTGTTTTTGTAGCGCTGGGTTCTACTTTTTGGGACAGCAAACCTCCGTCTGGAGGGAAGAAGCTGAAAGTTGCAGTGCAAAGGGTGGGAGTCATCATTTAAAATCGAGTCGGCCATCCTCTGTACTTGTTTGGCGTACAGGGATAAAGGCTCAGCTGTGACTCACCAAGCAAACGACTGGACCATCTGACTACCTGATCCAAGGATTTCCTCTGTTTCAGTTTTATCTGACCAAACCATGACATTAAAGAAAAGGATAAAACAGATTCAATAAAAGCCCGATAAAACATAGTCATTATGGGTCGGTCAATTTGGAAGCGTGCAAGTTTCCTCAAACAATGCAAATTTTGCTGACCCTTTTTGCACACCCTTTCACAGTTCACCTCAAAGTTCAATCCACTATCAATAATCGTCCCAAGATATTTGTACGATTGTACACATTCGGTGGTCTGGCCTTTTAGTATGGTGACTTTGTGCCTGGGAGTTTTCCTCCTAAAGTCAATAATCATATCTTTCGTTTTTGTTGTATTCAGCTGCAGGTAGGAATCCTCACACCAGTGAACAAAGTCATCAACTACTGGGCCGTGACCACTCTCACCATCCTGGAGGAGACTGACAATGACTGAGTCATCAGCATACTTTATAATGTGTCTGTTGTCATGTCTACTCCGACACATGTTTGTGTACAGGATGAAGAGTAGTGGTGACAACACACATCCCTGAGGAGAGCCAGTAGAAGAGCACTTTAGGTCAGACAATGTGCCATTGACCCTTACTCTCTGCGTCCTGTTGGTTAAGAAATCCAGAATCCAACCCACCAGATTATTGCTTAAATCAAATTGTTGCAGGAGCCTTTCAACTAAAATATGAGGTTGGATTGTATTAAAGGCAGAAGAAAAGTCCACAAATAAAAGCCTGGCGTGTGTCCCATTAAAATCCAGATGTTTAAAAAGCATGTCAAACAGAGTGACAGTGGCATCCTCCACTCCTCTGTGAGGCCTATAGGCAAACTGCAGAGGATCCAATGCATGTTCAGTCTGCCTTAGGACCTCACATCTGACCAGTTTTTCAAAAATTTTCATTAAAATTGAAGTCAAAGCAACTGGTCTAAAGTCATTTACCGTTTTAGGACAGCTAGATTTTGGAACGGGAACAACCACGGCATCTTTCCAGATCTTAGGCACATGTTGTGTCTGTAAGGACTTATTGAAAATGTAGTGAAATATAGGACTCAGTTCATGTGCACAGGACTTTACCAAGCGCCCACATATATTATCAGGGCCCTGACTTTTGTTCACTTTTACAGCGCGGAACTCCCTTTCAACATCCTGCATCTCAATATTAAAGTGCTGATTGTCTTTGAGTTTCTGTTTCAAATCTTGGATTTCTGTGCTAAAATCAAAGGAGTCAAAACGACCATAAAAACAATTAAGAGCATTAGCCAGCTCTGTGTCTGAACTAAAACCATCTAAAAACACACGATTACTGCGCTCTGTGCTCTGAAGGCCTGCAATAGTTTTCATACTGGCCCAGGCCGAACCCAGTTTATTTGCTGCCATCTTGCTTTCCAACTCTGATTTATAATTCTGTTTTGCTCTTAAAATTTCAGCCTTCAGCTCCTTAGTGGCAACCTGTAGTTCAGAAACAGACCCCTGTTTAAAGGCAAGAGCTTTCCTCTGTAAGCAGGATTTAACTGATTTAGTAACCCATGGTTTGTTGTTGGGGTATATTTTGACACGTTTATGTGGAACAATCTTATTTTGACAGTAAGCCATGTATGAGCATGTGAGCTCAGCCAGAGAGTCCAAGTCATCCCCGCAGGCCATTATGAACATCTTCCAGTCTGTACAGTCAAAGCATTCCTGGAGGCTGTGCTCTGAATCTTCTGTCCACACATCAATGTCTCTCATCTCCACCTTGCCTCTTCTGAGAGCAGTTTTATATGTGGGCAGCAAATGAACACAGTTGTGATCTGATGATCCTAAAGGAGGAAGGGGGAGTGATTTATAGGCCCTCTCTATGGATCCATAGCACAGGTCCAATGTCTTTTTTCGCCTAGTTGGGCAGGAGACATACTGATGAAAGTTTTTAAGTGTCTTCTTTAAAGAAACATGGTTAAAATCCCCAAGAATGAAGTTTGGCGCCTCTGGAGAAATTGACTGCAGCCGCTGCACCACATCAGAGATGGTGCTGGAGGCGGAGTCAGCGTCTGCCCTCGGATGAATGTACACAACTGTGATGAAAAGTTGGGGAAACTCTCGAGGCAAATAAAAGGGGCGTAGTGACACAGACAGCAGCTCCACATCGGGTGTACAGATGCGCTCTCTGACCGTGACAGATGTGCAGTACTGCTTATTAATGTATAAACATACTCCGCCCCCCTGACGCTTCCCAGTTACCTCTTCCTGCCGATCCGAGCGCAGCGGGGCTCCAAAGCCGTCAATCCACAGGTCTGCATCTCGATCATGCGCAGTAAGCCAAGATTCAGTGAAAGCCATGACGCAGCAGTTCTTAAAATCCTTCTGGTAACGTACGTTGCCTTGAATTTCCTCCACCTTGTTTCTCACAGACTGTGCATTCCCAAAAATGATCGAAGGAAGAGGAATGTTACCAAACTGACGTCTCCTAAGGCGCAATTTCACACCTCCACGTCTTCCACGCTTCCTTCTGCCGTCTTTCTTTTCACCGCTGTGTCCGTCTCTCAAAATAAAGTCCGGCAGCTGAAATTTGGGCGCAATCAGAGACTCTGCACCAGCTGTGTTAAAGCGCAGCAACACGTCCCTGGAATATTGTATTTTGCCCGCTATTCTGCTCGCCATGGAGCCGAACGCGTTTACCTCAGAGACAAAGAGCCACAGCACAGATAGCAGCAATGCGAAATAGGAGAGGAAATCCATGTTATGGATGCCAGGGAGCTCTTCGCCATATATTCCACAAACGCTCCAGGGCAGAAACGACACATAATAATAATAATAATAATAAATAACGACACTTAATAATAATAATAATAATAATAATAATAATAATGGATTGCATTTACGTATATAGCACATTTCATTCAAATTTTCAGGAAAGGTGTGTAATGGCACACTAAACAGATGATTAGATTTTGATGATGATCTCAAAATGCATACCTCAGCCAAGGCTCTTATTTTTCACAGTGTGTTAGCAACAATACTTTAAGACTAAAGGACAGACTGATGCAATTTTCACCAGAAGTGGCTCTAGGCCTACACACAAACCCATTACATTTTGGAGGTGATCCATGAGGGACGGATGGAGCCTTGGCGGAGGTTTGCACTCTCTAAGTGCTTTCTAGTTTTATTAGTGGTGAAAGTCGGTTATAAAGTTTAATCATGATTCATCTTTTGAAATTATTAGCTAATTACAACTTATCACACTTTAAATGTGAAAAAAAATTATATATAATGTAGCTTAAATTGGTCATTTTTCAAATTTTTCATACTCTTACCAACATGGGAATGGACAAATGCTCTTGCTTTCTGAAACTGGTTCTGAAACAAGGTTTATTATTATTTCACCATAATGACAAATACTACCCAGAATATTCTCCACAAAAATCTCAGAAATGCTGCTTGTGCAAAAGAGATGGGCAGACCTCATGGTAACATTACTGACAATACTGACACAGTTCAGTGTCGAACTTCACTCTTGTTAACACTACATAAGAACAGAACTACAACATATATGGGTGGTTTCCATTACTTCTTTCCATTGAGCTAGTTGTCCAATAAAAACAAGGTTTACGTTTTCAGATGACATAGCAACTTTTTTGTCTCTTACTGACAAAAGTCCAGTAGTCTCCTTACAAGTTGTATATCTTGTTTACTGTGATGGGATTTGAAGCCACTTCACAAGTGCAGTCGTTGGATACAATATGAATTATTTCCAGCAGAACTTCGTCATGCACAATGCCAATTGCCCTGCAAGCTGTGGCTACCCATTTAGCGATCACCTTGGAAAGTCTGTTGACTGTAAGGTTGCCCAGGCATCACCATTGTAAATTGTCCAACATAGTTTGTCTTGCAATGTGCAGCTTCAGCTCATACAGCTAGCTTAGCGAGGAAAGCACTTGGAAGCGATAGTTTTTGCAGCTGTTCGTGTAACCTTACTAACACTCCAGCTCTACAGCCCCACTCCATGGTCCTTCCTCCCATTGCTCGCCAGGAAACTGACCCACGGACAGCCCGGGAACCTTGTAATTTCTTCTCAAATGTTATGCGAGGAGAGAAACTCAGCTGTAGCATGTTCTTCGCTCTGTAAACCAATTCTTAGAAGATCCTACCAGCTGTGGGTGTTGTCCACCAAGCAGAAAGTTGTCAGGAATGTGTACAATATATACGAAACCAGCCATATTAGAAACTGAAGAAAAGAACACTGAACAGCTGCGTGTATGCACATCAATATTTCCTGTCTTACATATGGAAAGCCAATAAGGCCAAAAACCCATATTTGCCGGACCGGTGGCGCCACACGAGTTGGCTGCCCGTTGCAACAGCCTTTTTTTTATCTTCCTTCTTCTTTCTACACCTTTCACTCTATATATATATCACGGACACACAGATCGCCCCAAAGGTCTCCCGAGTCGGCGGACGAAGCCACTGTTTACAGCAGGAGACGTTACAGCAGGAACACTCAGCGGAGAAACTCAACATACCCGGAACTGTAGCGAAAACGACGCGGGTGCCAGGCTGGAGTTTAGGCGGCGTGCAAGAAATATAAGACAGAATAATAAAGAGCGATGGCAAGAACCAAGCAGACCGCCCGTAAAATCTACTGGAGGAAAAAGCCCCCCAGGAAGCAGCTAGCCACCAAGGCTGCTCGAAAAAGCGCTCCGGCCACTGGCGGAGTGAAGAAGCCTCACCGTTACAGGCCCGTGGCTCTGAGAGAGATCCGTCGCTACCAGAAATCCACGGAGCTGCTCATCCGTAAGCTGCCCATCCAGCACCTGGTGAGGGAGATCGCTCAGGACTTCAAGACCGACCTGCGCTTCCTGAGCTTCGCCGTCATGGCTCTGCAGGAGGCCAGCGAGGCCTACCTGGTGGGTCTCCTCTTCGCTAAGAGGGTCACCATCATGCCCAAAGACTTCCAGCTGGCCCGCCGCATCCGCGGAGAGAGAGCTTAGACTTTCTGCTGCACATTCACCAACCATAATGCTCCGCACTGTGTGTCTATATATATATATATATACAGTATATATATATATATATATATATATATATATATATATATATATACAGTATATTTATAGTAATATGTACATATGTTTACTAGCTGTTCTTGTTTTTTTTCTTGCCTTCTGATTGTTGCTCTGAGTGTTGCTATCCCTGTGCTGTTGCAATCCTGGAATTTCCCCATTGTGGGACTAATAAAGGCTTATCTTATCTTATCTTATCTTAATCAACGGGGTGTTGAGTTAATTGTGATTAACTCAATTCATGCTTTCACTAATTTTTACGTTTATTACCTCCTCCAAGGAGGTAATGATTTTGTCAGCAGTTGTCTGTTTGTTTGCCTGTTAGCAGGATTAACGTAAAAACTACTGGACGGATTTGGATGAAATTTTTACCAAAGGTGCCCCTTGGCCAAAGGATGAACCCATTAGATTTTGGTGATGATCTGAGAATGCATACCTCCACCAAGGCCCTTGTTTGTATTTGTGAAGAAGGATTACTCAAAAACTACTGGATGGATTTCAATGAAATTTTCACCAGAAGTGTTCCTTGGGCTACAGAGGGACCCATTAGATTTTGGTGATGACCCGAGAGCACATACCACCACCAAGGCTCTACCTTCTCACAATGTGTTAACAAAAATACTCCAAAACTACTGTAAAGAGTTTGATGAAATTTTCACTAGAGGTGACTCTTGGGCTACACACCAACCCATTGCATTTTGGAGGTGATCTATGAGTGCATATTTCCACCAAAGCTCAATCTTCTAGCTATGGTGTAACAAGATTATGCAAAAAAGTACTGGATGGATTTTAATGAAAATTTCACCAGAGGTGGCCCTTGGGCTACAGACAAACCCATTATATTTTGGAGGTGATCCCTCAGCACATACCTCCACCAAGGCCCTATCTTGCAATGTATGGAGTGATGGAGGCAGGGAAGTATGGACAGATGGATGGACAAAGGGAGGGAAGCAAGGAGAATTGGCAGAGGTATGCCATCTCTAAATGCTTTTCTAGTTCTTATATCTGTTTTTGCTTATTTTACTGATTTTTTCTGTTGCGTGAAGGGAGTTATGTAGCAATTAGAATTTCATAACATGGTGAAACAACTTTTTTTGACAATAAAGCTTCTGATTCGGTATTTCATTCCTTAAGACAATTGAATCAGGAATTTACATACAGTGGTATGAAAAAGTGTTTGCCTCCTTCCTGATATCTCATTTGTTTGTATGTTTGTCACACTTAAATGTTTCAGATCATCAAACAAATTTAAATATTAGACAAAAATAACACAAGTAAACACAAAATGCAGTTTTTAAATTAAGGTGTTTATTATTAAGGATAAAAAAAAATCCAAACCTACATGGCCCTGTGTGAAAAAGTGATTGCCCCCTAAACCTAATAACTGCTTGGGTCACCCTTAGCAGCAACAACTGCAATCAAGCGTTTGTGATAACTGGCAATGAGTCTTTTACAGCGCTGTGGAGGAATTTTGGCCCACTCATCTTTGCAGAATTGTTGTAATTCCTCCACATTGGACGGTTTTCCAGTATGAACAGCCTTTTTAAGGTCATGCCACAGCATCTCAATTGGATTCAGGTCAAGACTTTGACTAGGCCACTCCAAAGTCTTCATTTTGTTTTTCTTAAGCCATTCAGAGGTGGACTTGCTGGTGTGTTTTGGATCATTGTCCTGCTCCAGAACCCAAGTGCGCTTCAGCTTGAGGTCACAAACAGATGGCCGGACATTCTCCTTCAGGATTTTTTGGTAGACAGCAGAATTCGTGGTTCAATTTATCACAACATGTCTTCTAGGTCCTGAAGTACCAAAACAGCCCCAGACCATCACACTACCACCACCATATTTTACTGTTGATATGATGTTCCTTTTTGAAATGCTGTGTTACTTTTACGCCGGATGTAATGGCACACACACCTTCCAAAAAGTTCAACTTTTGTCTCATCAGGCCACAGAGTATTTTCCACCAAAGTCTTGGGGATTGTCAAGATATTTTTTGGCAAAACTGAGACGAGCCTTTATGTTCTTTTTGCTCAGCAGTGGTTTTCGTCTTGGAACTCTGCCATGCAGGCCATTTTTGCCCAGTCTCTTTCTTATGGTGGAGTCATGAACACTGACCTTAACTGAGGCCAGTGAGGCCTGCAGTTCTTTGGATGTTGTTGTGGGGTCTTTTGTAAACTCTTGGAAGATTTGTCGCTGCGCTCTTGGGGTAATTTTGGTCGGCTGGTCACTCCTGGGAAGGTTCACCACTGTTCCATGTTTTTGCCATTTGTGGATAATGGCTCTCACTGTGGTTTGCCGGAGACCCAAAGCTTTAGAAATGGCTTTATAGCCTTTTCCAGACCGATAGATTTCAATTACTTTGTTTCTCATTTGTTCCTGAATTTCTTTGGATTGCAACATGATGTCTAACTTTTGAGGATCTTTTGGTCTACTTCATTTTGTTAGGCAGGTCCTATTTAAGTGATTTCTTGATTGAGAACAGGTGTGGCAGTAATCGGGCCTGGGTGTGACTTGAGAAATTGAACTCAGCTTTCCAAAGATGTGATAAACCACAGTTAATCTATGTTTAAACGGGGTGGGGGCAATCACTTTTTCACACAAGGCCATGTAGGTTTGGATTTTTTTTACCCTTAATATAAACACCTTCATTTAAAAACTGCATTTTGTGTTTACTAGTGTTATCTTTGTGTAATATTTAAATTCGTTTAATCATCTGAAACATTTAAATGTGACAAACATGCAAAAAAATGAGAAATCAGGAAGGGGCCAAACACTTTTTCATACCACTGTACATTCAAATTGTATTAAGGCCTAAATTAAACATAACTGTAGTCTAGACAGCTTTGAGTAGCAGCCAGGTGCTGTTAAAATGCATCCAGACCAATTTTTGCATATTGGCTGATAAATTCCAGTTTCTTGTCCAAACACAGTCACAGCCAGCAGTCAGCAGCCAATGTCCAAATAAATATAGGTGTGACTGTGTTGATTTGAGAGGTATTTATTCTCCAAAATCTTTACTATACTGTTTCACCCAGGGTCAATCATTTGTGTTTAAAGGGGGTAAGCAGATTAAAAGCCTGCTGCACTGTGCAGTCATTGAGTGTTTGTTGCATGGTCCTGTAAGACTCACATAAAACACACTTTCACTTGTCATGCCATCACCTCCACTGCCGTGCCAAAACAAATGGTGTGCACAACTCTGGGTTCACTTCCTAAAACAAGAAAGAAATGGGGGGACAGAGGAGGAGAAACAATCTAGTCCCATACTGTCCATCAGCGTTACTGTCAGCAGAAAACAATGCAGCATGGAATGATTAGTGCTCATACAGTGGTATCGTCTCTCTGTGTCTCTTTTCATCTTCATTTCTCTATCTATTCTCTCATTGTTCCAATACACAGCAGTGAGCACAAGCTCTAGCTTGTCCTCATCTATTGTCAGAAGCAATTTTCACCATCTTCATCCTTTAGAACACTTAATGACAAATTGACAGGCATATGGCTTGCTATCCTACACAGGAAGCTAGGGACTATGAAATGATGTGATGTGGAGTTGGTTCTTACAGCTATGTAGCTTTACTTTTAAAAGTAAATTCCTAAGCTAAAGTCACCATTTATTTGATCCAGGCAATAATTTCCTTGTATAATAATATGTGAATATACAAACTATGCATATTCATAGCCTTAAATGTGGGGACTTTTGCTGACATACACATGACTAACACAATTAAATCCTAGCATACACAATCACATGGTTAGGACATCACTGTAAGAGGCTGAATGTGCATGTTGCTCACTTTTACTTCTACATCAGCACTAAACAATGGAGGGTGTCCTCCAATGGAAAACAGACTACAAAGGTTTTTACCAGAAGGTGATATGCCCTATTTACACTATGACATTAAGTGAGTCTATTATAAATAATGAAAATATAGGGGAAGGATACAGATGCAATGTGCGTAAAAGTAGTCTGTCACCTTTTGCTAACCCTGTTCCAAAATAGTTGTCTAAAACTAGTATTTCACGGAGCGGTGAATGCTGACAAACGTGATTTGGGGTTTCGTCGGGGTTTGTAAAAGGGTTCAAAACAGTTTGCAAACAGTTTTTCTTTAATGTAGTTTTCTGCAAACAGTTGCAAACATTTACAAAATAGTTGTAAGCATTTGCAAACGGCTGTAACGTGTTAATAAAGTTCTTTTTGGTTCCACAAGTTGTGAACACCAGCAACTGTTTAGGAACCTTTACAAACCCTTAAAATCTGAATGCTCGGGAAGGTTTGCTCACCCTTTTTATAGGGTTGGGTTCAAGATTTGCCTGGCATTTGCCTGGTATTTTACCTTGAGCTGGCAAAAGGTCCCAAACATTCCCAAACAGAGGCAAAAGGGTGTCAAAGCTGCTAATCATCACAAACACTGTCGCTAACATTTGATAACAGTTGCTAATGTTCGGTAACTGTCTTTCACAAACACTTTTGCAAACATTCACGAGAATGTTGCTGTCACTAGATGCCACTAATGGCAGAGGTGAACCCTGATATTACCAACATTCATCAGAAAAGTTGGCAAATCCCAAAATCACAACATTCATCAGCATTTGGCGTTCTGTGAGATACAGTACTATCTTAAAGTTAACCCAAATATTTTTAGTGCTTACCCTTTGCCCTATCTAAAAATATGCATCTAATACATAAAAATAACCTAATCATTAAATTGAAAGTGAGTCTCAAATGAAAAGTAAACAGATGACAATAACAAAGAGGCACAATGGAGAATTGATCTTGAATTTCCAGATGGAAGCACATTCTAAGTGCTGTCTAGCATACCCCTCCCACCTCACATTTGGATTAAAGCAGTTTGGAAATAAGGACACAATGAAGTGCATATTTTATTGTGAGGAATATGCATATAGTTACTGTATTAGTTGGAGGGTTTGTTGAAACAGTGACATTAATGCCAGTTTAACGCATTGCTTGGAGTTTGTAGCGTCAACCCCTTTGGGTTCTAATCTATAAAATCACCCTTCACTTGGAAGAAATTATTTCACCCAAAAGTCTGGTCAAGAATTGTTTTTTCACCTAAGCACCACAGTTTGAAAACACATTCCATGGTAAAAGAGACGATAAGGATCCCATTTCGTGCCAGGAATGGATTAGTCTGCAGTCATAAATCCCAGAACTTCCTCCCCAACCAGGCAGTTTCATGCTTCACGAACTGTTTGAAACATTCCAGATATACTGACCACATTCCACAGGTCTCTAGAAATGATCCATAGCTCAACATTACCCCCTGGTGGACAACTCCGGAAAATGTTCGCTGTTGCCTCTGCAAGCTGAACTGTGGTTACTGAATGAAATAACCTCCTTTAAAAAAAACCTCTCAATTTTCGGAACATTTTCTTTTTCAGGACATCCTGGAAAATCAAGCGGGACGTCTGGTTTAAAATGTTTCATTATTCATTGGTTTAAATGTATTGCATATTTGAAAATGCTTAAACAAACCTTATTCTAATGCATGTTAATTATAGAAGGACAAGTTTTTGAAACTGCATGTTTAATGTAGCAAGAATGAAAATTAGTCATGAATCACTGAAGTTAGTTTAGCTTAAACACATAAAGTGAATTTTCATTTTAATCAAGATGTGTTTCATCTTATTTGAAAAGCTTGCTCAAGTCATCTGACTGGTGCCAGCCAATCACTAGCCAGTCTCTGTTGGACAGTGCCCCCTTTCATTCTGTTGGTTAGTTACAGACAAAGGACGGCTTTCTTATTGGACCAGAGTTCATTCAATTCTCCTGCGATGGGAGACAAATGGTTCCCTTTCATGTCAGTCAAGTTTTTTTCCTTTGAAAGTGATCAGTTTAAGGAAGAAACACCCTAGTTCAGGCAGTAGTTCTTTCTGTAAGTTTGTCTAAGTTTGTAAAAGTTTTTGTCTTTGTGTCCTGTTCAGTTACATCCTGCCTTGAATTCTCTCTTTCCTTTAAACGTCTAGGAAAAATACTTTTTCTTCTGTTTGAGCTCAACCTTCTCTTTTACACGGAGTGAAACTCCGTGTTCTCAGACGTTTTTTCTATTTTATTCTGTTAAACTTTTTCTATTGGTTTTCCTTAACTCACCATGTTTTAAAGTGGACTGATCATTTTTTTCCTCACACTGGAAGCTGTTTTCGCCAATCCCCATGACATCTGAAGAACTCTAACTTCGTGGCTTGAATATTTTTTTTAAATTATTTTTGTCTCTTCAATTCTGTGACTTTGATCAGAGTTTGAACTCTCTTATCAATTTATTTGGACCCGGGAGAGCCGCTGAAAAAACCCTCTCGTGTTGCCCACATGACATACTGTACTGCTTCAGTGGCCAGCAGCAGCCTCTCATCATCATTGTTGGATCTGAGATCCTGACTGTTTGCCTCTTGGAAGAAATTGTCTGCTGGCAGATTTTCCCAGTATCATCAAATAAAGCTTCAGCGAAGGATCCAGTTGAAAGCCAACGCAAAGATCACGTGAGCAAGATTCCTTTGTTTCATCTGCTGAGTAATGCAATGTCCATCGCTTTAAAGTACATCATAATTTGTCTCAGGTTTAAAACTAGTTCATAACTCTGATCAGAGCTATAGAAGTAAAGAGAAATAGTATCCCTCTTTTCATTAAATTACATTTTCCCTTTTTAGAGTAACCCAGAATTTCTTTTTCCATATAATCAGCTTTTATAATTTTCTTCATAAAATTTGCATCCAATTTTCTTCATATTTTGGTTACAGTTATTTCAGTCTCCATTTTCATCAGTTACAAATTCACACTAAGGTTTTCTTGGTTCCACAAATGTGATTACACTCTTTTTGCTCAATAATCAGTTACCAAGTTGAATGTGATGCTTGATACTTGATCATTTCACCTTACCAACAAGTCCATTGAATGTAATGTCATTTAATCTGAGTCTGATCATTAAAATTATAAACGGTATATGGAGGTTTCTGTTGATTTCTTTTTCCTATGTCTGTTTCTGAAGGCACCCAGGAGAATTCATGAATATTTGAGACTGATTGATTGAAGGTATAAAGATTAGTTATTAATAAATTGTCCAAGTTTTGGACTGGTGCCCCCAAAAAAAGTTTTTTTTTTTTTTTTTTTCCAGTGTGTGTGTGGACCTGAAGCAAGCCTTTGTTTCCACACACACCTATAGGTATAAATTAAATAATCTTTGTACCTTATAACCAATTTTCCTGACAAGTTATTGGAGAAACACTAACTATTCATGGCTTCCTTCCATCCATCAAATCATCCCTTGGTTGCTCTTATGTAGCTTCAGGAGCCCAGTCAATTTTCATCAATTTCTAACAATGCTGTGACAATATTCACACAGTCATCAAAGTTTAATCAATCCCAGCACTCTCTTCAAGGGAGATCAATCAATATTCACTCTGACCCTGCGGGAAGGTGTGAGATTTCTCACTGTTGGACATTGATCCTTACAGATATTGGGCATCTAAAATTGATGAAATAATGAGTTGATCGGTGTTTCCCAGCAGTGATTATACGTCAACACATTAAAGGAAATAGGCACAAGTTTCATTCACTCATCTTCTTAACCACTTAGCCCTTTTTGAGTCAATTGGGGCTGGAACCTATCCCAGCATCATTGGGCAAGAGGAAGGGTACATCCTGGATAGATCACCAGTCCATCCCAGGTTATTAGTGATAATTCAAAACTTCTGACATCATGAAGTTTATGAGAAAAAAAAACAAAACATTTTGACCATTTATATGCTGATCCATCATTTTGATGTGTGGTTTCCAGCAGAGAGTGACATAGTTCTGAGCCAAAGGCTGCGCTGCTCAGCTGTCTCCCTGCTCCCATTACTGGTCAAGCGGTATCACAACCCACTTATATTACATATTGTCTAGACTGCTCCAGAGTCTAGACAATATGTAATATCAGTCATGTGCTGAACAATGATACAATAATCCTGGCTCAAGTTATAGGGTACACTCACCCTAGGGCCAGTTGCTTCATTTCATTCCAAAGTGCAATGATCCCTCCTCAACTCTCCCCCAAAGCCCACACTCACAAAGTCACAGTTGCTCTGTACTGCCCCGATGTCCCTGCTCCCCTCGCTACCAATGGTTGTTGAAAATTTTCTCAAATACTTCTGCGTTCATTTGATTTTACCCACCCAGCTCTGTATAGTTAGCATATGCATTTGTTCAAGAGTACGCACACAACCTCTGCAACTTTCCACCGTTATTGTTAAATGATTGTGGAGAAGAACAGTCAGAGTGATGATGCAGGACATTCATGCTGCACTAGGACACAATGCCAGCAGCAGGAGGGTGCAAGCATTTGCATTTGTTCCATGCCTAAGTATGTACCTTTATCAATCATGCCTGAGCTGGGGAAGTGTCCCATGCTTAGTTTGGAGCCCTCACACTAGTCAAATAATCTGGACTTCGGGGTCAACCATCCATCAGCATGGTGCAGATGGGACAATGTTAGAACACTCATAATTATCAATCAAAAATCACATCAATCTTCTTTTTTATGTTTTGAGAACAAGTTTCATATCTTCTACTCTGATCAGCACTTTCCATTTAAAACACAGTGCGCATTTAACAGTAAAATAGCAAAGCTGATAGTTATATTTTTTAATATACATGTTAAGTCAAGCTCTTAGATTTAGTTCTGATAGTGACTGCTTTGAAAAGGTGAAAACAGTTTAACGAACTGTCTTACTGAACAGGAACCCAATCATTTTAGCACTCTCTTCGGGATGCAATATGCTATCTGATCAATATGGAAAATGGTTATTATAGACACCCTCACTCACACACACACACACACACACACACACACACACACACACACACACACAAAACAGTCTTATTCCATGGTGATCTGCAAAGCTTAGTAGGAAGGAAAGTAATGCTACCATATTTTACATAAGATTCACAGCTTAAGGGCATGAGAGTCAAACACATAAGTCAGCTGAGCAGCAGTAGAGGTCAAATCCAACTCAGACCCTCTGCCCACTCTGCAGAGCTGTCTCAACCAAACCAGAGAAAGGCACAGAGAAGGAAGAGGTAGAGAAAGGGTGTAGGTGTGTGGGAGAGAGGTAGGAGCAATAGACAGCACTTCCATTCATGGCATTTGAAAAGATTCACATTTCAGTATTTGAGCATGACAGAAAGTATATGTGAGGAAGTGTAAATGAACTGTGATGAGAAAGTCAGGACGGGTGTTAGACAGAACTGACAATGAACCTGCGGGAACTGCCAGTTAATTCTCACCGCGTAGCAGACAGCGTTTATTCATAAATCCTGCCAGGTTCACGTCTGACATGCAGTTTGAACAAGCAGCTTCCGCATGACATACCGATCAGTCTGGGGTCTGCAGATCAGATGTGAAAAGTACAGTGGAAGCTAACTGAGAAAATGAGATGTCATGGTATGACTTCCGCAAGGAACACACAAAGGGATTTGAAGGCAGAAAAGAAGCTACAGATTTTCATCACCCATAAAGAACCAACATTTTCTAGTGCAAAGTTCTTCAGTGGAAATTAGTCATTCCTTTTAAAAATGAAATATACAAAGTAAATCTGTTAATTTAACTACAGCACAGTGGGTTGTCATTTTTCCATTAAAAATCTATTTGTCAACTTGGAGGTGAAGTTTTAGATCATGATTTTGGACATACAGTTATTCTAGAATATACAATGTTACATTATGTCGTAATAAGACTCCGATGAAAACATAAATTATTCGCTTACTCATGACAATTGATTAATTTTTAATACAGATGAACCATGGTTAAAAGATTTTTTGTTTTTGTTTTAAAACCCAAAACAAGAGTCTAATTCTACTTGCCAAAGGTGCTGACAGCTGATATCTAGTGGAAGACTCCAGGGTTTAAATTAAAAAAAAAAAAGAAGAAACAGAAAATAGGAAGGGAAGGATGAGGAAAATATACAATATACTTTTGCAGAAAATAGCTTTAGGAGTACGTATAGAAGTCTAGGAAAACTACACCAAACACATGGAAGTACGGCTACTTTATATCTGTCACATTAGGCAAACATGCGCTGACAAACACACCTGTACTTCATGCCAGTGTGTTTCCCCGTTGACTCTTTGAGTGAGATGTGGCGCGGTGTGAACGAACCAAAGCTGCGGGCAATGATGGCCACAGTGCGGAACTTAGCCCGGGCTTGGTTGACCACGTTGGGGCTGGTGGCACTCTGCTTGCTGTGGTCCCCATTCCCCCTCTTCAGGTTGTGGTCCGTACAGGCAATGGACACCTGCATGGCGAAGCTTCAGTCAAGGCGGGGGTGGGGTGGGGGCAGAAGGAAACTACAGATGGGACAGAAGGGAGACTGGCAGGAGAAGCCTGAAGTCTCACAGAGTGTCTGTTTGATTCTCTTCCTCAGTCTGTGCTCAGGTTCTTCTCTTTCTTCAGAAGTGCTTTTATTTTCCTTGTAAATGGATTAAGTTTTCAGTTGCTCACCACCAACTGCTCCGTCTCCATGTGCGTTACTTTGTTCTGCGAAGCAAAATAAACCTGTAAAAAGCTTTTCCTCCTATTTTCTGCCCTCACATCAAGCATTCCATTTTAAGTCTATCGTTACAAAAGAGAAAGAAAAGAGAGCGAGCCAGCGGAGCAGGTCAGTCATCAGAAGCTTGAAAAGAACAAAGACTCCTTGGTTCTTTGAGGAATCCCAAATCTGTCCCCCCACTGGTTTTTCCTTCCTCTGTGTCCTGCCTCTGATGCAGAGCTTGGGGATTTTTTTTTTTCTTTTCTAACAGGTTCTCAGCTGCAGAATGACAATCAGAAGAGGTGGAGGGAGTGCAGAGGAACAAACAAGAAACAGAGTAAGACCGAGATGAGACCCACACGCTCCGTTCTCTCACTGGTCTGACTGCGGGAGGAGAGAGGGAGAGAAGGCATGTGTGAGAGAGGGGGGAAAGGAGAGTGAAGGAGGAGGGGACAGGGACAGGGAACACATAAGGAGGCGAGGCAGTAAGGACAGAGGAAACAAAGCTCGGAGTCACTCTCGGGTCCTGCCAGGTGCCCCATCACACTTCTGCCATCAGCACTTTTTCCTGCCTTGTCACTTCTTCTCCTCGTGCTTCTTCCATTTGCAGCGCTGCCTTGGTCCCGTCCGCCGATGTCAACGTGTGTCACTAATATGCTCCTACCCCAGTTTTCCTCTCTTTCTCCCTTTTCCACTTCTTGGTCTCCTTTTTTTTACTGATAATTGTTGTACATCCAATATCTGGATGCTCTTGTCCTTTTTGTCTTCTTGGTTTTTAGTGGTTCTCAGCAGGGCAGCACACCTTCAAGGAACTGATTCGCATGTGGTGCAACCCAGAGCTCCTCTCTCTCCCTCTCTCTCTCTCTCTCTCTCTCTCTCACTCCCACATGCTTTCTGATGCTCTCTCTCTCTCTCTCTGGCTCCCACTCCACCTTTTTCATTCGCCCTCCTGCTCTCGTGTTCTCACTTGTCACACATCTTTGCAAGTTCCTTCCCCTCTGCCTCCACATTTAATCGCTCAGCTGCAAAATGGTTTCCCTTAGGTTCACTTGAAAAAGACATCCCTTTTCTCTCTTTTTCTCTCATTTATTACCTTTTGTTCAGGTGTCCACACAGGTAGCTTCTTCATAAGGCTTAACTCTGGATTTTAAATCCTACATGTATCTAAATTCAGAGTCAGTGTTGTGCTTTTTTTTTTTTTACAGGAACATAAAGAAGCAAGATCTTTGCTGACAAGATGTAATAATCACTTTCTCCAAATCCCTCAACACATGGCGCGTTCAGCCCAACGGGCAGTTACAAATCAAAGTGAACAGGGAGGGGATGGATAGATGAGCCGGAGGAGGTGCAGAGAGATCAGTCAGGAAAAGGAAAATAGGTGAGAAAAGGAAAGCATAGTAGGTTGAGGTATAAAAGAGCTAAGAGAAGGGATAAATGCATCTATTTTTGTGTTGGATTAGAGCACACCCAAGTGTGTATTTGTATGTGAATGGTGTGTGTGTGTGTGTGTGTGTGTGTGTGTGCACGCGCATGCATGTGTGTATGTGTGTGCGTGTGTGTGTGTCTGAGCAAATACAGATCTCCACATTCAGACTAAATATCAACATTGCAGTGTTTGCACATACAAATGCTTGCACAGAACGCAAGGACAAGGTCTCCAGCTAATATGTAAAAACAGATCATATGTTCCTCAGCTCAAGAGTGCAACCATATGTACTGTGTTGAAGAGGGTGAGGTTACCATCACTTTTATGCTATTTCTCAATGAAATAGTTCTTAAAACTAAGTACAGATTTCAGAGATTTTTTTTTTTAGCAGAATACACCTGCACCATCCACTCTCACTGAATGTAGTTATTTTCACAACCACTAGAGGGCCACTTTTTCAAAACACTTTCTCCCACTTACTTTAACTATTCCACATTTTCAGACACAAAAAAATACCTAAATCCTACTAAAACACATTTTGTTTTTAAAAAGCACTTATAAGGCATAGTTACCTCTGCCAAAGATGTAATGTTTTTGCTAGCATTTGTGACCCGTGCTGGCAAAATGAGTCGGAATGTGCACCACGTCATTACGAGCTACAGGCAGGAGAAGTCACAAATCATGACTCTTTCTGTTTGCTAGCGGCAAATCCTGGGAAAAAATCCATGAGTACCTGGTATCATTGGAAAGCTTAGAAAACGTACTTTCTAAAAATACATATGTTTTTGTGGAAGACGTAACTCCCGACCAATCGAACGTGAGTATTAAACCTAGCCAATATCTAAACAAATTGTCTTTTTCCGGTGTCCGTTTTTGAACACTTCCTACAAATTAAATATTATTTTCAAGGTCTTTCAATACAGAATATGGAAAAAACGTTACCTCAGTTTTGATAATTTCCTCAAAATGACCCATTTTGCCAGCACGGGTCACATTTGTCTGTTTGTCTGTCTGTTAGCAGCATTACACAGAAACTGCTGGATGGATTTTGATGAAATTTTCACCAGAGGTGGCCCTTGGCCTAAAGATGAACCTATTAGATTTTTGAGATGATCTATAAGAGTATACCTCCGCCAAAGTCCTATCTCGCAATGTACAGATGGCAGTATGGATGGACGGCTGATGAGAGAGAGGGAGGGAGGGACGACTGGAGCTTTGGCGGAGGTATGCACTCTCCGAGGGCTCACTAGTTTTATATTATTTTGTATAGTTTTATTATATAAATTGATTTGGTTTATTTGATGTTGTGTAGTTGGAGTTGCAGCTGTTTGTGTAGTTCTGGTACATTAATTATTGTAATTATTGTATTGTATTGTGTGTGAGTGTGTCTTAAATTATGTTCTTTTTAATTATATGGATGCCGAGAGAAACACAATTTCATCTTGCCTGCACTACAGTTGTACAGCAACATGACAATAAAGGTTGATTTGATTTGATTTGTATTAAGCAAACTGCCTAAAGAAAGGGATATATATAAAAGGGATTATGCAGTGTAGGTGTGTATGTATGGGGGGGGGGGGGGGGGGGGCGGGGGGCTGAAAAGTTCATAGGCTGAAAAGTTCATAGTGGTCAAATTTCACCAAATGTGGTTTATTTTTCAACATAGTCTCTCCTTCGGTCCAGACACTACTTCCATTGGTGTTGCAGCGCTTGGATCCCTGCAGTTGAAAAATAAACCACATTTAGTCAAATCTGACCACTATGAACTTTTCAGCCCCCCCCCCCCCCCCCCCCGTATGTATGAGGCAGAAACTTGTCCCCCTTCTAACCCAGAGGCCACTTGACTGCAGGCTCTCCTCCTTTGCGGGGTGATGCCAAAATACCAGAAGAGTGTACCTGACATTGTTTCACTGACTGCTTGACCATTAAAGAGGTCAAAGATGAAATTTTTTAACTGAACTTTACCAGTGGAGGTGTACGCTGAGGAAGGAATCAATCACCTGACACGGAGTTTAGGATCTGCGGGTCTCTCTCCACAATACAGGTGTTATGGACTGACCGGGAAACAGAGGTACAAGTTATGGTTGGGTGCTGGGACACTGAAACTATAATCACATTTAACTATATTCACATTTATTTACTTTAATACGCTCATATAACACCCGTTGAGGTGTACGCCAGTGATGGAATCGGGTGCACTCTGACCGGTCGTGTCTGGGTGTGACAGGGAGATGGAGGCTGGAAGCTGAGGGGCTGACCTACATTTATTCCGCTCATCTTTCTTTGCACTTTGAATGCGTTCTTGCGTTGTCAGAATGGGTTTCTGCTGTTTCCAGTGATGTGTGTTCAAATCACATCTCTTTGTTTAACAAATAGTGATGGACAAGAGCGGAGAACAACTTTTCATACGATTGGTGCAACGGGGGAAGAAGATAAAACAGTATGTACACCCATTGCCGCGGTCGGCATATACCAATTTATGTAATTATTTGTGGTGTTGGCATTATCGCGTTAATCACCCGTTAATGCAGTGCCCCCCTTAACGGCAACAAATTTTGTGATCGTAGTTAACGGCAGTTAACAGCAGAAAGCTCAAACAGTACTTTTTGGCCTAGCCGCTCTCCATAGCAAGGCCGTTGTGACCACTGACACTGTGTGCACCATGCAGACAAGCTTGATTACAGCCATGGATACCACCAAAGTGCTGCCATGTTTAAGTTTACAACATTATCTCTCTGAGCTCTCACCTGGATAATTGTTACAGCCTCCTCCAAAACTTCATTGGGTTGTTCTTCTGTGGAAGCTAGCTAGCTGGTAGCTAGTAGCTACTAGCTCCATGCTAGGTTATAGCTGATCTCCATCTGCTAAGATGGACAGAAATCCGCCTGTTTTCATCCCCACAGGTCCAATGGTGGTGAGTACCAATGTAAAAAAAAAATTCTCAAGCTGTCTTCAGAATGTCCATTCACTCCCTCGCTGTTTTGTAGCACGTTGGGTTGTCGTCACGAGCGCGATAGTAGCTGCGTTTGTTAGCGCTGCTGCTAAGATGCTAACACTGTAAACAAATGACTCTTGCTGGCAAAATGAGTCACTTTGAGAACATTTTCAAAACTGATGTAACATTATTTCCATATTCTGTATGGAATGACCTTCAAAATGATATTTAATTTGTAGGAAGTGCGCCAAAAAGGTACGGAAAAAGACTATTTGTTTATATTTTGGCTAGGGTGAAAACTCGCATTCAATCGGTCGGGAGTTACATCTTCCGCAAAAACATATTTATTTTTAGAAAGTACTATTTCTAAGCTTTCCAATGATATGAGGCATTTGTGGGTGTTTTCCCAGGACTTGCCGCTAGCAAACAAAGAAAGAGTCATGATTTATGATTTATGCACTTCTCATGCCTGTAGCTCATAATGACACGGTGCGCACCAGAAATATTATTTCTGGTGAAGCGGCATGAAAAATAAGCAGCAGTGCTGTGGTTTTAAGCAGATTTTATTAATCATGTCGCCTTCACGGGATCCCCTCTCCGGTGCATAGTGGAGCAGCCCGGAGCGGGATCCCTAGGCTCTCAGAGAAAGAGAGGCGGACACAGTGTGTCCACCTGTTGCAGGATCAGAGTGAGAGAGTAAGAGAGAGATTGCGTTACAGAGTTGCACCTTAAATACTTGATCATAACAATACATCAAAAAGACATACCCCACAGTCTAGAATGATCAAAGGGACAACAGAACAGGCAGGAGGTATTTGCATTTGTAAGCCATACATCACAATGGGCAGATTAGCTAGACCTCGCTCTAAGTGCAAGACAAAGAGGCTAACAAGCACATCTACATATTGATCTGAGTCTCTAGGTCACAGTAAGGACAGGACGCATGAGTACAAAGGATGAAAGGCATCGATTAACATCACATAGGTGAGACAGAAGAAACTCGTCTACCTGTAGACATTAATACACCAAAGCACATCTAAGATGCTCAGAAAAAGCACAGTAAGGACAAGCCATATGCACACTATACAGAATGGCGCATTACATCACAACACATGCATGTTTGCATCACAAATACATGAATGGCACATTGCTTCTCAGTAATGCAGCAGAAAAACAGAGAAAAGAGGGCTGAGTGTCCTTAGTCTGTTGTGGGGTTAAAACGAACCGCCACACACGCTCCCCCCCAGAGGACGCGGCAGGGGGTCGCGACCTCGATAATCCATCTGTGTGAGCGAGCTGTGGGAGAAGCTCGCTGCAGGCGGAGGGGGAGGGAGGGGAGGGGTAGTAAGTGCCGGCAGGAGCTGTGAAATCGTCCTGAGCCGTGCAAAAATTGCTTGCTGCTCCGTGACGTCGAGGGTTTGTCCCATTGCACGTGCGGAGATCACAAGAAGAAAAATTAGTCTCTGACTCCTCTTGTGGCCATGAAGAAAAGCAGGAGCGGCTGTAAGAGAAAAAGTAAACAAAGCAGGGGGACTGTTGGCTTTGGGTGCTGAAGCAACCCCAAAGCTCCCGGGAACAGCTGACGGCTGAAATCCCGTTGTGCCGTGGCTAAGACCATTAAAAAAATCCAGTGGCGAGCTGCGTGCTTGCTTCAGGTGAACGAGCAGCCCTGAAGGTTCTGTGGGCAGCGGCGGAGGACGATGGCGGTCTCTGGCGTGGCTGAGACTGTTAACAAATCCTTCGAGCGTGCTGCATGCGTGCTTCAGGTGAGCGGGCAGCCCTGAAAGGCAGCGGCGAAGGAGGAAAGCAGTCTGTGGAGCCGTTACTTGTCCCGTGCGTGATGCGCCGTCCTTGTAACTCCCCGATGCGTGCGCGGGGGTTCAGTGCGTGGGTGGGCCGCTGGAGTGGCGAGTCAGGGTGCAGAAACTTGGTGGAGAACGGCGCAGACGGCGCCGGTAAAATCCAGGTTGAGCTGTGGCTGTAGATTGGCCATGGTGCGTTGGAGCGGTGAGAGGAAATAGACAATCTTTAGTCCCTCAGGCTCGTGCAGATACGTTGGAGCGGCGGGAGGGAATAGACGATCTTATGTTCCTCAGGCTCATGCAGCTGCGTTGGAGCGGTGTGAGGAAGTAGACGATCTCCGTCCCTCGGGCTCGTGGAGACGCGTTGGAGCGGTGCGAGGCAATAGACGATCTTTGTGCCCCGGGCTTGTGCAGCTGCGTTGGAGCGGTGAGAGGGAGGAGACGATCGTTGTCGCTCGTGCGGCCATGGTGCGTTCAGTTCCACGCGCTGCGCTCCCCGTCGGCCCTGGAGGTTGCCGTCGTGGAGAGAGGACGAGGTGCGTGCGCTCTCTGTGAGAGCGGCCGGTCCAGCGTGGTCATCCAAAACAGAAGGCTGCGTCTTCAAGGGGTCGCCAACGCAGCTGTCCAGCTGTCCAGCTCGGAAGGTTGCATTCGCACAAAACGTGTGCGTGTTCGAGGGGTCACCAGTGAAGCGGCATGAAAAATAAGCAGCAGTGCTGTGGTTTTAAGCAGATTTTATTAATCATGTCGCCTTCACGGGATCCCCTCTCCGGTGCATAGTGGAGCAGCCCGGAGCGGGATCCCTAGGCTCTCAGAGAAAGAGAGGCGGACACAGTGTGTCCACCTGTTGCAGGATCAGAGTGAGAGAGTAAGAGAGAGATTGCGTTACAGAGTTGCACCTTAAATACTTGATCATAACAATACATCAAAAAGACATACCCCACAGTCTAGAATGATCAAAGGGACAACAGAACAGGCAGGAGGTATTTGCATTTGTAAGCCATACATCACAATGGGCAGATTAGCTAGACCTCGCTCTAAGTGCAAGACAAAGAGGCTAACAAGCACATCTACATATTGATCTGAGTCTCTAGGTCACAGTAAGGACAGGACGCATGAGTACAAAGGATGAAAGGCATCGATTAACATCACATAGGTGAGACAGAAGAAACTCGTCTACCTGTAGACATTAATACACCAAAGCACATCTAAGATGCTCAGAAAAAGCACAGTAAGGACAAGCCATATGCACACTATACAGAATGGCGCATTACATCACAACACATGCATGTTTGCATCACAAATACATGAATGGCACATTGCTTCTCAGTAATGCAGCAGAAAAACAGAGAAAAGAGGGCTGAGTGTCCTTAGTCTGTTGTGGGGTTAAAACGAACCGCCACACTGGAAAAAATACTGGATAGTTTGTGTCATTTTGGGTATGTTGAGAACTTTAATAAACCTGCAGGTGAAGAAAGTAAGTATATTTGCCCACTCCCATGTTTATAACAGTATGAGAAACTTGAAAAATTACCAACTTAAGGTACACTGTATCTGAATGGAAAAACATGTGATTAATGCATTATTAATGGCAATTAACTCAACATTCCAAAAGATTAATCCCGATTAGAAATTTTAATTATCCAACACCACTAGTAATTATTAGAATCAGAATGAGTCATGTTCTGTGTCTGCTAATTCCCTTAATATTCTTTTGAAGTTGGACTGCATCCCACTTGCTTTGGAAGTACACGAAATGTGAAGGACACAATTGTCTTCTATTAAAAAAAACTATTAACATACTGATACAAAGTGTGAATTACTGTGGATTTAAAACGTTTGTAAACAGAACAAGGAATATGTCTTTTTATGAAGAGCCATCCATCTATCCACCAAAACCTTTAAAATGGACCAAAAAAACCCCCACTTACCTTCCAACACAAACATTCAAAAATAACATTGGATCATTGTCCAGATCAGCCCCCCTCGCCCCCCCCCCAAAAAAAAAAATTAAAAAACCATCACACACAACAAAAATGTAACCAGCATCCATATGAACGTTGCATATTTACAAGAAAAAGGTAGCAAATCCATGAGTAAAAAAATTCATAAGTTTGAGAAAGTTTTTAACTGACAGGAAAAAGCTAATTTGAGGAAAAAATGCAAGTTTGACAAAACTTTGCAAACTATAAGTAACAGCTTCTTCCCCTCTGCCATCAGACTGCTGAACACTAAGTGACTTATTAGACTCTCGTGCACTACGTTCAGCAGCTCAACCGGACTCATGATAATTATCACTGTTTTCTTTTGCACTACCGACTCACTATGTGGAACTCCACAATATCTGCTGCTTGTTAATATATTTAAAAATTGCATTGATTAGTATTACTCATTCATATTCTACATTTTATTGCATGCATAGTTTTTTATTTTTATCTTTAGTGCTACTCATGTTTAATGTTGCAGCATTGCACCGAGACAAATTCCTAGTTTGTGTACTACATGAACAATGGCAATAAATCTCATTCTGATTCTGATTCTGAAAACATCAAATTTGAGGAAAAAAAAATTGTGCATTTATGAAACACAGATTTATGTGGGAAAAAAGTCAAACTTTTCAGACAAAAGCAGTAAATTTGGGCAGTGCGGTGGCGCAGTGGTTAGCACTGCACCAGCACAGCAACTCACCCTTGGCCATGGGATCCCTGGTTCGAGCCCAGCCCCTGACCAACAGTGATCTGTGTGGAGTTTGCATGTTCTCCCCGTATCTGTGTGGGTTTACTCCGGGATTTCTCCGATTTCCTCCCACAGGCCAAAAACATGCAGGTTAGGCTAATTGGAGACTCTAAAGTGGCCCTAGGTGTGAATGTGTGTATGAATGGTTAAGGGATAGCGCCGTACCGTGGCTGCTTCATCCATCCAGGTGGATGCCCTCAATTTCCCCTCTGGGGATCAATAAAGTATACAAAATCAAAAAAAATCAAAATCAAATTGAAAAGAAAAAATTTAAAATTTCAGAAAATACATTAATTTCACTAAAGTTAAACAGCAGTAAAAATGAAAAGGATATACAACAGTAAAACACTATATCCTTACTGAAGAATAAATACCTTAAGTAAATGAGGTAAATAAATGTAACATGTGTTTAACGCCTACACGCTGTTATCAGCCCGTGGTGCATTTTATTTTGTGCAATGAAAAACGAATATCAAGATTCAAAAGTTTTATTGTCAATACTACTATATGTGCCGGACATACAGGAGATATGGAAAAGGAGTTATAGATAATGGAGGGTATGGAAAAATTAATACATGTTTAATGCTTTACATAACCTTGAGAACCTTGAGAACATAGGAATACTGGAGCAATAACCCTCCTTAAATGGATTACTGACATTTGGGAACATCAAGCTTTTAAGTAAATACTACACACAAAGTTACAGTAGTGTGAAAAGGTGTTTGCCCCCTTCCTGATCGCTCTTTTTTTTTTTGTATGTTTGTCACACTTAAATGTTTCAGATCATTAAACAAATTTAAATATTAGACAAAGATAACAAGGAAACACGAAATGCAGTTTTTAAATGAAGGTGTTTATCATTAATTGGGAAAAAAAATCCAAACCTACATGGTGCTGTGTGAAAAAGTGATGGTCCCCTAAACCAAATAACTGGTTGGGCCACCCTTAGCAGCAACAACTGCAATCAAGCGTTTGCGATAACTGGCAATGAGTCTTTACAGCACTGGGGCGGAATTTTGGCCCACTCATCTTTGCAGAATTGTTGTAATTCCCCCACATTGGAGGGTTTTCAAGCATGAACCGCCTTTTTAAGGTCATGCCACAGCATCTCAATCGGATTCAGGTCAGGACTTTGACTAGGCCACTCCAAAGTCTTCATTTTGTTTTTCTTAAGCCATTCAGTGGTGGACTTGCTGGTGTGTTTTGGATCACTGTCCTGCTGCAGAGCCCAAGTGCGCTTCAGCTTGAGGTCATGAACAGATGGGCGGACATTCTCCTTCAGGATTTTTTGGTAGACAGCAGAATTCATGGTTCCATTTACCACAGCAAGTCTTCCAGGTCCTGAAGTACCAAAACAGCCCCAGACCATCACACTACCACCACCATATTTTACTGTTGATATGATGTTCCTTTTTTGAAATGTGTTATTTTTACGCTAGATACTGTATAATGGGACACACATCTTCCAGAAAGTTCAACTTTTGTCTCATTAGTCCACAGAGTATTTTCCCAAAAGTCTTGGGGATCATCAAGATGCTTTCTGGCAAAACTGAGACGAGCCTTTATGTTCCTTTTGCTCAGCTGTGGTTGTCATCTTGGAACTCTGCCATGCAGGCCATTTTTGCCCAGTCTCTTTCTTATGGTGGAGTCATGAACACTGACCTTAACTGAGGCCAGTGAGGCCTGCAGTTCTTTGGATGTTGTTGTGGGGTCTTTTGTGACCTCTTGGATGAGTCGTCGCTGCACTCTTGGGGTAATTTTGGTCGACCAGACACTCCTGGTAAGGTTCACCACTGTTCCATGTTTTCGTCATTTATGGATAGTGGCTCTCACTGTGGTTCGCTGGAGTCCCAAAGCTTTAGAAATGGCTTTATAACCTTTTCCAGACTGATAGATCTCAATTACTTTGTTTCTCATTTGTTCCTGAATTTCTTTGGATCGCAGCATGATGTCTAGCTTTTGAAGATCTTTTTGTCTACTTCATATTGTTAGGCAGGTCCTATTTAAGTGATTTCTTGATTGAGAACAGGTGTGGCAGTAATCAGGCCTGGGTGTGGCTAAAGAAATTGAACTCAGCTTTCAAAAGATGTGATAAACCACAGTTAATTTATGTTTTAACAGGGGAGAGCAATCACTTTTTCACACAGGGCTATGTAGGTTTGGATTTTTTTTTTTTTACTCTTAATAATAAACACCTTCATTTAAATACTGCATTTTGTGTTTACTTGTGTAATCTTTGTCTAATATTTAAATTTGTTTAATGATCTGAAACATTTAAGTGTGGCAAATATACAAAAAATATGAGAAATCAGGAAGGGGGCAAACACTTTTTCACACCACTGTATGTACTGCTGACATCGTCACATGTAGGGTGCTGTCTGGAAAGGAACCAATTATATGGAAGGCCATCCTCTTCAAAACGTTCCACAACTTGTAGTTACATTTCTGAAGAGGTGCACGTCAGGTCAACATAAGCTACAGTGTGGTGACCCACCACAATCTACATGGACATTCAATCTTCACACTCAGCTAGCCGGCAGGAAGCAGAGGACAATTTGCATATGGACAGAGAGCCCCTAGGAGACAATCAGAACAATAGACTGTTGTTATACATCCCCGGATTAAGGAGACGAAGTCCGGGCGCCAGTTGGTCACGCAAATGATATGTATTGACTGATATGTATATCAAGATGCAAATGTGCCATGCATTCTCTCTGTCTGTATAAAAGAGCTTACAATACATGCCTTACGAGCAGACACAGCACAACATAGCGCACAGCGCTACAGTGTGTCTCATGATGATGGAGGAAATAAAACTCTGAAACCTTCCAGCTCGTCGCATCTCACCTGAACTTATTTTTCCCCCACACTGGTGACCCTTGACGAAGAATGGAACACAAGGCAAACACCCCAGAGATGACCCCGACCGGGAAAGCCCCAGCACGCATCATGGTGCGACCCCCGCCTGATCTCCTCCCTCCACACTGGTGATATGACGAGAGAGAATGACCGTCTGCTCCCTCTCACCGTGCTGTGGACACAGAGGACCAAAGAACGCCTGCAACCTCTTCATCCTCACCGGAGCGCACGCTCCGGAGCTGGGACCAAAACGCACCATGAACAACACGAGTGAACGAAGGAAGCAGCCTGAACTGGGACAATCATCGACGCCGACTGCGTTGATTCCCACCAAGCTCCCCGACTCTGACTAAACTCCAGACAGCGGACTTCCCGCGCACAGAAGCCCCGCACGCACACCGCAGGATTACGAGGACAGCGCAACTGCCAGTTATGTGGTCACGGCGCCAAGCGCACACCACACACAGAGACGAATCGGCTCCACAGACTGATACATCGTCCTTCACCGCTGCACATGCCCGAGAAAAACGGCCGATCGCCACCCTCGGAACCTTCAGGGCTGCTCATACACCTGGAGCAGACGTGCAGCCTGCACACAGGACTTTGTATGGGTTTCTCAGCCATGGCGCACAAGGGAAATTTAGCCGATTGCTTTCCCCGATGACTTTAGGGCTGCTTCCCGCACCTAAAAGCCAAACTGCCTCACACCCTCACACAGCTGCAATTGTTTCCCAGCCGCTACGCATCCTTGGGGAATTTGGCCGCTTGCTTTTTCCACATCCTCGCTGGATCGAGCCATGAGAGGAGTAAGATAAAATGGTTTTTTCACAGCCACTGTGGATCTCCGCCAGGTTTACCGGGAAAGTCCCTCACCATCGCGGATCCACACACAATTTTTGCGCGGCCCAGATACCTTTGACGTCCCGGGCCGGCACTCACTTACTCCCACCTCACTCCCCCTCCTCCTCCACAGTGCTTTTCCACCTCACTCCCTAAAGCTGGCTGATCGCCATCTTGTTCCATTATGCACGAAACGCACCGGCCCGTGTGCCCACAATCCACGGCCGTTCAACGTGCTGGAATCCGGAGCTGGAGCCACACGACGGGGGGTGGGGGGGGGTCACAACCCCTGCTGAGTGTTCTGGGGGGGAGCCCTGTGGTGACCCACTACAATCTACACGGACATTCAATCTTCACACTCAGCTAGCCGGCAGGAAGCAGAGGACAATTTGCATACGGACAGAGAGTCCCTAGGAGACAATCAGAACAATGGACTATTGTTATACATCCCCGGATTAAGGAGAGGAAGTCCAGGCGCCAGTTGGTCACACGAATGATTTGCATTGACTGATATGTATATCAAGATGCAAATGTGCCATGCATTCTCTCTGTCTGTATAAAAGAGCTTACAATACATGCCTCACGAGCAGACACAGCACAACACAGCGCACAGTGCTACAGTGTGTCTCATGATGTTGGAGGAAAATAAAACTTTGCAACCTCTCAGCTCGTCGTACCTCGCCTGAACTTATTTTTCCTCCACAACAGTATATATTCATTTCAGTCCAGCTGAGCTCTGGGAGGGGCGGAGGTTGATCAGCAGGTCCTTGATCATCATTAGGATGAAACACTGCATGCCATATTTGTTAGCTATTGCTGCTAATTTTAACTTTTTGTCAGTGCAGTGGCGGAGTGGTTAGCACTGCGGCAGCACAGCAACTCACCCTTGGCCAGGGGATCCTGGGTTCGATCCCAGCCACCAACCAACAGTGATCTGTGTGGAGTTTGCATGTTCTCTGCATGGGTTTACTCCAGGATTTTTCTGGTTTCCTCCCACATGCCAAAAACATACAAGTTTGATTAATTGGCATCAAACTGGGGATTCTAAATTGTCCTTAGGTATGACTGTGAGAGTGAATGGTTGTCTGTCTCTCTGTGTTGGCCCTGCAATGGACTGGCAATCTGTCCAGGGTGTACCCTGCCTCTCGCTCAAAGATGCTGGGATAGGCTCCAGCCACCCCACCCCCCACGACCCGAAAAGGATTAAGTGGAAGAAGATGGATGGATGGATAGTAGGAATGGTTTAAAGATAAAAGTCAATCCATTCCAAAAAGACAACATTCACAAGCAAAGAGGTCCTTCATTTTATATTTTTTAGAGAAGTAACATCTCTGTGCTTGGCTAATCTTTCCAAATAGTGCTACATCTGTAGTAGTCACAACAATGGACATAAAAATGGAGGATAACTTCTACTGGAAGAAGATACGCACTGTAAATACTAACTGTAATTGACACTACAAGAGCTGGTAAACTCCCCTAATATGAAAAATAGCTTTAAAAGAAATATTATCTTCTTCTAATATGGATATAGTTCTGTATCTCTTTTATTTGACTTCAACAGCACAGAAGCTCATTGTTTCTTAATACTCTACACCAAAAATATATCTGAATAACAAAATTACTTTTGTACTGTGTTTTGTATTGTGGGGGACCCATGCTGGGACCCATGCTGTAGAGTTCAGTAGTTTTCCTCTCAGACTGAGAGAGCATGGAGATCAAAGGGCTGGGGGGTGAGGGGAATTGTCTTGGGGAGCGAATGGTGAATGCAGGACCTCAGGTAGCAGGGAGGTGTGAGTTTCGGGATATAAAAGAGAGAGTCCCCGCTATAAATGTTTAATGTTCAATGTTCTGATTTTGGAAGATGTGAGATTGAAATAAAGTTCGTCTGCTCGGAAAGTCGGTCTGGTTATTTCACCTCTACACTTGTGAGCCTTGATGCAGAATGGAACACGAGGCGAACACGCCGGAGATGACCCGGATGGGAAACCCCAGCAATGCGTGCGCCGTTTCGGTCAAACTATCGGACTTTTGGCTGCACGACTCAAAGTCTTGGTTCCTCCACACCGAGGCCCAGTTTGCGCTCCGGGGAATAACGGCAGATGACACCAGGTATTACTATGTGGTCACAGGACTGGACGCTCGCACGACTCAGCAAGTAGCAAGCCTGCTCCAATAGCCCCCAGCCCACTACAAATACGGATCTCTCAAAGCTGCGCTGACCCGGCGCTACACGCTCTTGGATTGCAAGAGAGCGGAGAGACTCCTGATGCGCTCTGAGTTGGGAGACAGGTCGGCGGTCGAACGGATGGAGAAGATGTTGGCGTTGATGGGCATGGACGATGGGCATTTTCTATTTGCCCACCTTTTCCTCCGGAACCTCCCAACGGTGGCCAGAGCAGTTCTTGCCAACTCGCGGCTGCTGGCTGCGTGTGACTACCGTGCGTTAGCCCAGGAGGCAGATCGGATCATCCTCACCACCAGAGCCCTCACAGTGAATGCAGCGGCGTCAGAACCCAGCGAGACGGCCAGCGGAGGCGAGGAGCCAGCAATGGTAGCAGCAGCGGGGGCAAGGAAGCACCAGAGAGACACGCTCTGCTCCTACCACCGCTGTTTTGGAGAGGACGCACGCCGATGTGTGCCACCGTGCCAATTCAAGCATTCGGGAAACGCCAGGACCAGCAGTCGATAGCAGCTGCGACCGCCGGTGAAGAAAGCAAGCTGCTCTACGTGACAGACTCACGCTCGGGGAGACGGTTCCTTGTGGACTCCGTCTCCCAAAAGAGCCTCATCCTGCCATCCTACGCCGACCGGCTAGCGGGGACTAGCAGCCCCGAGCTGATGGCCGCAAACGGCTCAGACATTAAGACTTTTGGTGAGAGGACACTGACTGTATCCCTGCACGGCCGTACGTACCAGTGGACATTCGTCATAGTGGCATGCAGTTTCCCAATCTTAGGCGCTGATTTTTTGTGTGCACACGGACTACTAGTCAATGTTACTAACAGACGTCTGATCAATGCAATGTCTTTTGATTCTCTCCCCTGTACAGCTCGAGGAGTCGGGCCAACAACGCTAGCCAATGTCACAGCTTCAGGTGGTAAGTTCCACACACTGCTCACCCAGTTCCCAGCACTCAGGGTCCCGACGTTTTCGGCGGCCATCACTAAACACGGGGTGGAGCACTTTATTACCACCACCACGCCGCCCGTTTTTGCACGACCTCAGCGCCTGGACACAGCTAAACTGGCCATAGCGCGCGAGGAGTTTGCCAAATTGGAAAGGCTGGGCATCATCAGACGATTAAACAGCCCATGGGCATCCCCACTACATATGGCCCCTAAGGCCGAGGGATCGTGGCGACCTTGCAATTTTTTGGGACACCGCATCTCACCAGAGCGAGCAATACCCTTGCCGGACAAGGTGCGCGCAGTGGCGAATTTTCCCCAGCCTCAGATGGTCAGGGCACTGCAGGAGTTTTTGGAGATGGTGAACTTGTACAATCGTTTCCTCCCCCCGCAGCCCAGCTCATGCAGCCGTTGTACGCTGCCCTTAAGAAACGGAAGCTGGCGGACAGAGTTGACTGGACTCCTGAGAGGGAGCAAGCATTTTCCGAGGTTAAAACAGCTTTGGGGACCGCTGCCCTGCTGGCGCACCCAGACCCGGCGGCTCAGATTGCGCTCACTACAGACACATCAGACGTAGCCATAGAGGCCGTCGTGGAGCAGTGTGTCGCCGGTTCTTGGCAGCCGCTCGCCTTTTATAGCAGGTCTTTGCGCGACAATGAGCGTTAATACAGCGCATTCGACAGGGAGTTGCTGGCTCTCCACCTGGCCATACGCCACTTCCAGTTCTGGCTGGAAAGGCGCACCTTCACTGCGTTCGTGGACCACAAGCCGCTAACGTTCGCGATGGCCAAGGTTTCAGAACCATGGTCGGGCTGGCAGCAGAGACAGCTGGCCGCGATCTCGGAGTTTACGCCCGATATTCAGCATGTGACTGGTAAACTCAACATGTTGGCCCCAGTCTACGTGGGGATAGATCACACGGCCATGGCGGCGGAGCAGATCGGCGATGCGGACGTGTGCGCGCTCCAGTCTGGACCAACAGGGTCAAGGCTGGAAAGCAGAGTTATGCAAGACGCCCCCCCCCCCAATCTGTGACGTCTCCATGGGCCGCCCGCACCCGGTGGTACCACACGCTTGGCGACGCCACGTTTTTGAGTTGGTTCACTCCCTGGCGCACCCAGGCGTACGCGCGTTAGTCAAAATGGTGGTAGCAAACTTTGTCTGGCCGAGCCTGCACAAACAGGTGAAAGAGTGGGCTGCAGCCTGTGTAGCGTGCCAACGAGTCAAAGTGCACAGGCACACAAAGGCCCCCCTTGAGCCATTCCATATCCCGGCTAATAGGTTCGACCACGTTCACGTGGACCTCGTCAGCCCCCTCCCGCCATCGCAGAGGTTCACGCACCTCCTGACAGTGGTGGACCGCACCACGCGATGGCCCGAAGCAGTCCCACTAGCTTCCACCGCGTCCGTGGACGTGGCACGCGCCTTTTTAACAACATGGGTGGCTCGTTTTGGCACCCCTTCGGACATTGCATCCGATCGGGGCCCGCAGTTTGTTTCCGACCTCTGGTCCACGATGGCCCGGAGCCTGGGCATCTCAATTCATCGCACGACCGCGTACAACCCACAGGCCAATGGGTTATGCGAGCATTTCCATAGGTCACTGAAGGCAGCGCTCAGGGCTTCGCTTACGGATGCAAATTGGGTGGACCGGTTGCCGTGGATTCTATTAGGGTTGCGTTCCGCACCGAAGGAAGATTTAGCGGCTTCCCCAGCAGAGCTGGTTTTTACGCAGTCCCTGCGGCTCCCCGGGGAGTTTTTACCAGATAACCCCGCGCCAAACACCCATCCGTCCCCGCGTTCACAGCATAGCGCAGATGCACAGATGCTCCCTGGCCTGGCCCACCACTGTTTTCCCCGCACGTTTGTGCCAAAAACCTTGAAGGCCGCGGCGTTCGTGTTTGTCAAGCACGATGCCCACCGGACCCCATTGCGTCCGCCCTACGATGGCCCGTTCAGAGTGCTGGAAACCGGGGACAAACATTTTGTGTTAGATCTGGGGGGTCACCGGGAGAGAATCTGTATAGACGGGCTTAAGCCCGCCTTTGTTGTGGCAGACGAGCAGCTGCAGTTGGCTCGAGCTCCTCAGCGAGGACGACCCCCACTGAGAGCTCCCCAGGTAAATGATTCATCACAGCAGTCACACGAGCATGCTGAATGTTTCTCCCCCCACAGACGGACGCAACCCCAGGAACCCCCACCGGTACAGCAGCATCGTAGAGCCGAGCACCCCCGTTACAGCAGCTATGGGCGGAGACTGAAGCCACGAGGACGGGAGAGTTAACACCCAGTCTGAGACTCTGGGGGGGGGCGATGTGGGGGACCCATGCTGTAGAGTTCAGTAGTTTTCCTCTCAGACTGAGAGAGCATGGAGATCAAAGGGCTGGGGGGTGAGGGGAATTGTCTTGGGGGAGCGAATGGTGAATGCAGGACCTCAGGTAGCAGGGAGGTGTAAGTTTCGGGATATAAAAGAGAGAGTCCCTGCTGCAAATGTTTAATGTTCAGTGTTCTGATTTTGGAAGATGTGAGATTGAAATAAAGTTTGTCTGCTCGGAAAGTCGGTCTGGTTATTTCATCTCCACAGTATGATGAATATTTTGTTAAACAAACAGCTTAACAGTCATTGATGTCTTTAGTTTCCAGTATTTTTAATCCCTAAAAAAAACCCCTTTCATATCATCTCCACTATTGGTATATAAATATACAAATCAATTTCCCCTTGGGGATTAATAAAGTTTACATATCTATCCACCCTCACTGAGAAGATATATGCAGCTTCATATCAATCTTAAACCTATTGGAAAAGTGACACATTCCAGATTAATGCTGTCTTGCTTACTTTGTCAAATGCGTGCGTCTTAGCACAGCGCATATGGAGATTGGACATGAAGACCAAATGCAGGAGTAAGTTGAGTGTGTTTTATTAACAAAAATGTATACAACATACAAACAATGAAAGTCACTAGCTTACAAGGGCGACTGCCAGGACGCTCAACAGCTCACGGGAAAACGGTGGAAAAGAACCCAGGATGCCTCCAGACGGAACTGGATGGCATGGGTCAAATAGGAAAAAACTTAATGAGCTGGAGCAGTCCAAGGCAGTCACGGGTAGCCGTCCCAGTAGAACAAAAAACAGCAGTAAGCACGCTGGTGGAAAAACAATCCTTGACAGCAGGCTTAGCGGTCTAGTTCAACGCTGAGGGAACAAACACTGTCTGGAAACAATGACCCGGCAATGCACATCAGTGAACACAGATCTTAAGTCCTTCCACTAATTAAACAACTGAGTGCATGCCAGTGTGTGTAATGAGTGCGTGGATGTGTGAGCATGTAAATGAGAGTGAATGGTGTGTGCGTGTGCAGAGAACAGCATGTGTGTGAGTGAGTGTGCTGAGTGAAACCTAAATGACAAACAGCTGTGGCCCTGACAGGAGGAGGGGGCGTGGCTGTCGGCTGTCAGGAAGCCGGCGAACCCCAAGGCTCTCAGCAGCCTGACGTATGGACCTGACAGACGACAGACACAAAAGAAATAAAAGGAAACGAGCCATGTCATGAAGCAGGCTAGGACAAAACTTAAAACCCCTGCTCATGACATATTTAGGGAACGTGCAGATTCCCAGAGATAGCTAGCTAGCTAGCTAGCTAGCTAGATAGATAGATAGATAGATAGATAGACAGAAATGATGACCTAGTTGATAGAGCATCCGCCCCACAACTGGGAGGTTGGGGGTTCAAGTCCCGGCCGGGTCATACCAAAGACCATATAAAAATGGTACTTCCCCACTTCTAGCTTAGTGCTGAGCATAATAGAATGGGAGAAGGAGGAGCTGTTTGTGGCGGCGCCTTGCATGGCAGCGACCCCTCTGATTCTACATGTGATTAACATTGTAGATAGGAGAAACGTAATTCCATTCTACTGCACATGATTGGTTGTATGGACTGAATGACAACAGAGATGGCTTCTTCGTACATAGATAGGGTTGGTTAGATAGGTAGTGCTGAGTGGTAAACTGTGTTTACAAAGTGTGTTTATAGGACATCACACATTATGACAATAATTCTAGAGTAAAACTGTGATGAAAAGTGTGGGCTTGTGCATTAAGAATGTTACACCTCAAATGCAGCTTATTACTAGTATATAGAAAGAAAAATTGAGCCTTCATAATAAATTCATTCCATTTTGAAAAAAAATATTTCAGTGGAAAATAGCTGCACATAATTCAGAGAAAAATATTTACAAATCTTTTCAAATCAGACAGAGTGGAGGAGTTAATGATAATCATCTATTAACAACGAGAACTGGACAAAACATCATAAATACATTTGTAATTAGTTTGTAAATATTTGTATTCTCCTTTGTTGTGTTTTGTTGGTCTTGCCTGAACTGCTGGCTACACCACACAACACTGGCCCCACAATTTCTGGAGGTACTGCTATGTTTGGTTTCTATCTGTAAGTTTTTAGAGAAATATAGATGAGGTGATCATAGAGTACCCATAGAAGAAGCTAAGCACGTGGAATATGTAAAGCTCCAGTAGAAAAACATAACACCAGTGGTAATTGAACGGAAACACAAATAGTGCTTTAATTTTTTTCCTTAGGATACCAACTAGTCAAATCAAACTATTATGAAGTGCTTTTTGAAGCAAAATTTGAAGTTAGATCCATCCATTTTTCATCCATTTTCTACCACTCTTCCGGAGGTCCGGGTCGCGGCGGGAGCAGCTCAAGCAGAGAAGCCCAGACTTCCCTTTCCCCGGCCACCTGCTCCATCTCTTCAGAAAGGATAACAAGATGTTCCCAAGCCAGCTGGGAGATATAGTCTCTCCAGTGTGTCCTGGGTCTGCCCCGGGGTCTCCTCCCAGTTGGACATGCCCAAAACACCTCAAGTGGGAGGTGTCCAGGAGACATCCTGATGAAATGCCCAAACCACCTCAACTGGCTCCTTTCGATATGGAGGAGCAGCGGTTCTACTCTGAGCCTCTCCCAGATGACTGAGCTCCTTACCCTATCTCTAAGTGTGAGTCCAGCAATCCTACAAAGAAAGCTCATTTCAGCCGCTTGTATCCGCGATCTCATTCTTTCGGTCATTACCCAAAGCTCATGACCATAGGTGAGGGTAAGAACATAGATTGACTGGAAAATCAACAGCTTTGCTTTCGAGCTCAGCTCCCTCTTCACCACAACAGATTGGTACAGCGTCCGCATCACTGCAGAGGCTGCTCTGATCCGTCTGTCAACCTCCCGCTCCATTCTTCCCTCACTCGTGAATGAGACCCCAAGATACTTAAACTCCTCCACTTGGGGCAGGAGCTTGTCTCCAACCCGGAGAGGACATTTTACGCCACTGTACACACCTGATGGATCTTCAAGAATATCTGTGGCTGAGCATGTCACAGTTCTGGAGAATTAATAAACATTAACATGCTATTTTCCATCCATAGTCGCGTTTCATTTTCAAACTGTATGATTTGCCGAAAGTGGTATATGCACGTATGTAATAAATGATAACCAGGGCGATGAAAAAAACCCCGTAGATTATGCTACGATTTGTATTATTTTCTCCCCAGAAATGCAGATGACTGCATAGTAGTCATCCTGCTTCCTGTATTTACCTTTCCTGTTCTTGCGGCAAAAAAATCTGACCAATAAGAACAGAGAACATTCTGACGTAAGTCTTGTGGGATTTAATGTGACACAGTTTGGTCCGCTTGAATTTTTGCCTGTATGAGAAAGAATCAAACCAAGGAGAAACTGATACAAAGTAACAAACTTATCAACTGATTCGGACCAAAGTAAATGGATTTAGGGGTGAAAGCACTCTAAGACTCAGGAAATTCAACTCTTAATTTTACACACACAACAACAACACACACACACACAAAATAATTTGAACTTTGGAACCACAAAAGCAAGCACACCAGAGAGGCCTGTAAAAGTGGAACCTTGCCAGTAATATCTTGTAGAGTAAAAACAAGTTCTAATTTCCATTATTTATTAGGCGAATTTCACATATTTTAAGCATTTTCCATCATCTATCTGATTATCGCCTCTGTTTTGTTTTTGTTTTCCCAGTAGCTTCCCCGTGAGCAAATGATGACACACTCATAACTCTGAACGCAAGGCAGTGGATGTGTCCTACTTTTGCACCTGAGAACGTGTGTGTGTGTGTGTGTGTGTGCGCGCGCGCGCTGCATGCGTACATGTTTTGTGTTGATGCTGGGTCATGAGTTTTGTCAGCAAAAGCCCACAGACTACATACTGAAATCCCCCAGGAGATACTGCGTGTTGCGAATGAGCACTTAAATTAGAGCTGGGAACCTTTGACAGCCTCTCTATTGCGACATCGGTACTGTGGAGCATCATCACAGTCATCATCCTAAATGGTTGAACTCTACAGAAACCTCCCCTACAGCTGCCACAGTGGGTTACTCCATGGTGTAACAGTCAGATGGGAATGGAATGAGGAGCTTGTTGTCATAATGAGGGCAGGCATCCCTGATGTTTCCCCGTCTACTTCCATCATGACACTTGGAGCAGAGCCACAAACACAGGCAGATGCATACCATAAGCAAAACACCCGAGAACACAGGTTCTCAACTACCTTTAAGCTGAGATGGTGGACAATTTAACACATTTTAGTGATTAGATTTTCAAAATTCATTATTTTGAGTAAATTGGATCCCAGTACTGTTGAACTCCCTCACTATACAATGACTGGTTGACCAACATGCACATCAGGAAATTTCCAGGTTTCTCTCAGTCAGAGTTGACTCTTCTTTACAATATGCTCTATACAAAAAGCAGTCTTCTTATTTTAATTTTCAACCAGAATGCACTCAACGAAGATGCAGACCCATGCCTTTTGTAGCCTTATAGATTTAAAACCTTGACCTCTGACTTTGTGACCCCAAATCCATAACACTGGTCAACACCAAAATTATTGTCTAAGTATTTTCAGCTGATTTAGGACCATTTTGATGTGCTGAATCCAAAAATCACATTGGTTTTGCTCCATCAGGTCAACTTTTTCAACTATGGCCACATGTTTTTTACATTTTTGTTTACATGTACCAGTATTTTTGCTTTATATGATGCAAAATTCTTTTTTATTTCTTAAAATTTTCTGAATTTTGAACAATGATGATGTAACATTCAATTTACATGTACTTACCTTTATCAGTGTCTACTATTCAATTTACAGTACAACTGTACAACTGCTGTACAAATGCTTACAACTTAGCATAAAAACATGACCTGATCAAGCGAAACGGATGTCATTTTCAGATTCAGTGGTGCAAAATTGTCTTAAATCAGTTGAAAAAACAGACAACATAACAAAAAAATTATTTTTGTTATGTAGGTATGTATCTGGACAGTTTGTGACCCAGCAAGAATTAAACCAACTGATTGCCAGATACGTTGTTACAGAATGAAGATCTGATAACAGTCATTTCCCATCAGACAGCTGAGACTGTGAGCCACTGAAGTTAAAACACATTTACTTGCTACCTGGATAAAGATTATTCAAAAATGAATTTTGATCTCCAAAAGGAATTTAAGGGACCAGATCATGTCTCAGTCACAACAGACATTTGGACTGTGGATAATGGACATTTTCTTTGGATCACTGCACACTGGATTAAATCCATAATATTAAAGGTAAGAGACATTGACAGCTTTATGCAGTGTTGCCAACTCACTCTTTTGGAGTGATTCTCATTCTTTTTCCCCTATCTCTCATGCCACAAATCCTATTTCACACTCCAAAATGAGGAAATTACTGGTAATTTCACATTGATTTTCTTCAGATTTTTTCCATAATAAGAGCTCTCAAGACAGGATAAAGCAGACTGAACATGTTCTAAAAGCTGTGTCTGAAACAGTCTGTTTTCAGCCTGACATTAATAAGCCTCCCCCTCATGGATCGTCACCTTATCGTGGTGGTGGGGTTTGCGTGCCCCCGTGATCCCAGGAGCAGTGCTGTCTGGGGCAATTTGCCTCTGATAGGGTCACCTAAGACAAACTGGTCCTGGGTGAAGGGCCAGACTAAGAACGATCCAACAGACTCTCATGATAAATTCTATATCAAGGATTCATTGTACCCCGCCTGGTATGGGGTTACCAGGGCCCCACCCTGGAGCCAGGCCTGGGGGCGGGGCTCGATGGTTAGCGTCTGGTGGCCGGGTTTCCACCCATGGGACCCGGCCGGGCTCAGCCCGAAGGAGTTACATGGGTCTGCCCTCCAGTGGGCTCACCACCTGTAGGAGGGATCATGGGGATCCGGTGCTATGTGGATTAGGTGGCGGTCAAAGGCGGAGACCTTGGCGGACTGATCCCAAGCTTTCTAAACTGGCTTTTGGTACATGGAATGTCACCTCTCTGGTGGGGAGGGAGCCTGAGCTGGTGTACGAGGTTGAGAGATACCGGCTAGATATAGTCGGCCTCACCTCAACACACAGCTCCGGTTCTGGAACCAGTCTCCTGGAGAGGGGCTGGAGCTTGGCCTTTTCTGGATTTGCCCCGGGTGAGAGGTGACGGGCAGGGGTGGGTATTCTTGTATCCCCCCACCTTGCTGCCTCTATATTGGAGTTTTCCCCAGTGGATGAAAGGGTTGCTTCCCTGCGCCTTCGGGTTGGAAAACGGGTCCTGACCATCATTTGTGCCTATGCACCAAATGATGTTTCAGAGTACCCACCCTTTTTGGAGTCTGCGACTGGGGTGCTGGAGGGTGCTCCTCTTGGAGACTCCACTGTCCTACTGGGGGACTTCAATGCGCACGTGGGCAATGACAGTGAAACCTGGAGGGGGGTGATTGGGAGGAACGGCCTGCACAATCTGAACCCGAGTGGTGTTCAGTTATTGGACTTCTGTGCTAACCACAGTTTGTCCATAATGAACACCATGTTCAAGCATAAAGGTGTCCATATGTGCACCTGGCACCAGGACACCCTAGGTCGCAGGTCAATGATCGATTTTGTTATCGTGTCATCAGACCTGCGACCGTATGTCTTGGACACTCGGGTAAAGAGAGGTGCAGAGCTGTCAACTGATCACCACCTGGTGGTGAGTTGGATCCGATGGCAGGGGAGGAAGCCATTCAGACCTGGTAGACCCAAACGTATAGTGAGGGTGTGCTGGGAACGTCTGGCTGAGGCCCCTGTCCAGGAGGTCTTCAACTCCCACCTCCGGGAGAACTTCAACCACATTCCGAGGGAGTCTGGAGACATGGAGTCTGAATGGGCCATGTTCTCCACCTCTGTTGTTGAAGCGGCGGCCCAGAGCTGCGGCCACAAGGTGGTCAGTGCATCTCGTGGTGGCAACCCCCGAACCAAGTGGTGGACACCAGTGGTGAGGGGGGCCATTAAGCTGAAGAAGGAGTCCTATCAAGCTTGGTTGGCTTGTGGGACTTCTGAAGCAGCTGAGGTGTACCGGCAGGCCAAGTGGAGTGCAGCTCGGGTGGTTGCTGAAGCAAAAACCCGGGTATGGGAGGAGTTCGGTGAGGCCATGGAACAAGACTTTCGGTCGGCCTCAAAGAGATTCTGGCAAACAGTCCGGCGGCTCAGGAGGGGAAAGCAGCTCCCTGTCCACACTGTGTATGGTGCGGATGGGGCACTGTTGACTTCAACTGGGGATATCGTCGGGCGGTGGAAGGAATACTTCGAGGATCTCCTCAATCCCACTGATACGCCTTCCACAGAGGAAGCAGGACTTGTGGATGAGGGGAACGACTCGCCTATCACAGGGGCTGAGGTCGCCAAGGTGGTTAAAAATCTCCTTGGTGGCCGGGCCCCGGGGGTGGACGAGATTCGCCCTGAGTACCTTGAGATTGGGTTGAGATCTGGAGACTGGCTAGGCCACTCCAGGACCTTGAAATGCTTCTTACGAAGCCACTCCTTCGTTGCCCGGGCGGTGTGTTTGGGATCATTGTCATGCTGAAAGACCCAGCCACGTTTCATCTTCAATGCCCTTGCTGATGGAAGGAGGTTTTCACTCAAAATCTCACGATACATGGCCCCATTCATTCTTTCCTTTACACGGGTCAGTTGTCCTGGTCCCTTTGCAGAAAAACAGCCCCAAAGCATGATGTTTCCACCCCCATGCTTCACAGTAGGTATGGTGTTCTTTCTCCTCCAAACACGACAAGTTGAGTTTTTACCAAAAAGTTCTATTTTGGTTTCATCTGACCATATGACATTCTCCCAATCCTCTTCTGGATCATCCAAATGCTCTCTAGCAAACTTCAGCCGGGCCTGGACATGTACTGGCTTAAGCAGGAGGACACGTCTGGCACTGCAGGATTTGAGTCCCTGGCGGCATAGTGTGTTACTGATGTAGCCTTTGTTACTTTGGTCCCAGCTCTCTGCAGGTCATTCACTAGGTCCCCCCGTGTGGTTCTGGGATTTTTGCTCACCATTCTCATGATCATTTTGACCCCACGGGGTGAGATCTTGCATGGAGCCCCAGATCGAGGGAGATTATCAGTGGTCTTGTATGTCTTCCATTTTCTAATAATTGCTCCCACAGTTGATTTCTTCACGCCAAGCTGCTTACCTATTGCAGATTCAGTCTTCCCAGTCTGGTGCAGGTCTACAATTTTGTTTCTGGTGTCCTTTGACAGCTCTTTGGTCATGGCCATAGTGGAGTTTGGAGTCTGACTGTTTGAGGTTGTGGACAGGTGTCTTTTATACTGATAATGAGTTCAAACAGGTGCCATTAATACAGGTAACGAGTGGAGGACAGAGGAGCCTCTTAAAGAAGAAGGTACGGGTCTGTGAGAGCCAGAAATCTTGCTTGTTTGTAGGTGACCAAATACTTATTTTACCAAGGAATTTACCAATTAATTCATTAAAAATCCTTCAATGTGATTTTCTGGATTTTTTTTTTCCATTTTGTCTCTCATAGTTGAGGTATACCTATGATGAAAATTGGAGACCTCTCTCATCTTTTAAGTGGGAGAACTTGCACAATTGGTGGCTGACTTAATACTTTTTTGCCCCACTGTAACTGCAAGCCTCTGGAGGATCCTACACCTTGAGGTCATGGGAGTCCAGAGGCACCAGCAGCTTCAAATACCTGTTTGCTGCTTTGTAATGGCATTTTAGCAGCTGCTCTCTTAATTAATCTCTTAATCTGATGAATTTGACTGGCAGAAACCTTCCTCATTTTGCCTTTATCTGCCGTCTGTGCTCAGAATCAGCCATAAATTTCTTCACAGTACAAGGATCACACTTACGTTTTCATGAAAAATCTAATGTTTTCATACCTTGCCCAAGGCATTGCACTATTTGACCCTTTTCGGCAGCAGAGAGATCCTTTTTCTTTCCCGTATTGCTTGAAACCTGTGGCATGCTTAATAATGTGGAACATCTATCTTAAGTAGTTTTCCATTAATTGGGCTCACCTGGCAAACTAATTATGACAGGTGTCTGAGAGTAATATCAGTGATCCAAACAGCCTTGAGGCACAATAACAGCCATGAGTTCAATTGAAAAACAAAAAATTGAATGTTTATGACACTAAAATCCTATTTGCATAATAATTTGGAACACGGTGTATACACAAGTATAAACATCATGGATGTCCAGCAATCATACCATTCAGGAAGAAGACGGGTTCTGTGTCCCACACATGAATGTGTTTTGGTGTGAAATGTGCATATCAACCCCAGAACAAAAGCAAAAGACCTTGTGAAGATGGTGGCTGAAGCTGGTAAAAGAGCGTTATTATCCACATTGAAACGAGTCCTGTTTCTAACTCCAAAAGCAACATTAAAAAAGCCAGATTACAGTTTGCAAATCCACACAGGAACAACGACCTTAAGTTTTGGAGATATGTCCTCTGATCTGAAACTAAAATTGAACTGTTTGGCCATAATGACCATCGTTACATTTGGAAGAAAAAGGGCGAAACTTGCAAACCCTGGAACACCATCCCAACTGTGTAGTATGAAGGTGGCAGCATCATGTTGTGGGGTGGTTGCAGGAAGGACCAGTGCACTTCACAAAATAGATGGCATTGTGAGGAAAGAACATTAAGTGAAAATATTGAAGCATCATCTATAGACATCAGCCAGGAAATTAAAGTTTGGGCGCAAATGGGTTTTCTAAACGGACAATGACCCTAAGCATACCGCCAAAGTTACAAAGTGGCTTAAGGACAACGAAGTCAATGTTTTGGAGTGGCCATCACAAAGCGCTGATATCAATCCCATAAAAAAGCCTATGAACTTTTCACACACACACACACACACACACACACACACACACACACACCCTCCTTGTGCACCAATTCTGTCAAGAGGAATGGGCTAAAATTGCAGCAAACTATTGTGAGAAGCTTGTGGTAGGATACCCAAAATGTTTGAGCCAAGTCATGCAGCTTAAAGGTAATGCTACCAAATACTAAATAAATGTACAGTATGTAAACTTCTGACTTTGAAGAAAGTAATAAAACATTCTCTTAAAAATGATTTAGCAAATTAACAAAAAATAGTAAATAGAAATAATTTTGGCAATCCTAACTGACCTAAAACAGTGAAAGTTTAGTCGGATTTAATGTCAGTGGGGGGGGGGGTGTATTTGTCTTTTTATAGTGTTATGGAGAAAGGAAGCAGGTGAGGCAACGAGCTAGATGACACGTGAACTTCATTCCATCTCCAAAATACAGTACAGTAAAAGAGCTCCCGGGTCTCTGTGCATTCCTCTTTTATACCTTTAATCCCATGCATTGAGACCCGGAACTTCCCACCATAATACACTGTTTGGAACAAAGCCCTGTGTGGCACATTAACATCATAACGCCAGCAACACTACTCACACTCTTCTCTCTTCCAGCGGCTCTGGTGGTACCCCTCTTCCCGGAGGGTGCATAGTCCATACTGTCCCGTTTGAGACCCCCCGGTGGCCTTTCTCCTCCGGTCCATTGTTCCCCCTTATCCCAGCTGCCTTCTCTGGGTGGAGAATCCTCCACCCGTGCCGCCACAGTGTATGTAAACTTCTGATTTCAGCTATATGTAGTCGTGTTTGTCATGGTCCGAGCGCTGACTCTGTCCGCGCTCGGGTTGTCCAGTAGTTCCCCGTTCTCTTCTCAGGCGCACCATATGGCCTCCGGGCTTTTATTGTGACAACGTGTCGGTGGGGCTTCCGGCTGTCAGAGCCGAGCTCCGCAGGGATGGCTGGAATCCAATCAGCTGATGACGTTCTCATCAGCTGATTAATCTGTCAGCCCTATTTAAGGGAGCAGCTCGGTTTACTCCGGGCTGCGACCTTGTCAAACATTCCTTCGTCAATCATTCGTCACAGTAAGTGTTCTACCTAAGACTCTGCATCCTGTGTCTTACCTCAGTTGTGTTTTTGCCCCTCGTGGCTCTTTATTTTGTCATTTGTCTTTTGTTAATAAATTATGCAAACTCATTGGCTGGCTTTTGGCGTCTCATTGATGGCTCATGAGAGCCCATCGTTGACAGTGTTAACTTCTTATCCCACTGCCAGGGAAAATTGTTACATATACCAGTTTAAGTTGTTCCAGTGAGTGGTAAGTTAATAAATTCACAAGACAGTACTTCTTTCTATAGATTTTATTCAAACTGTAAACAAAACGCTTATACTTTCACACCATGCTTTATATCTAAAATAAAACATGAATGCAGTGTATCAGTCACAGACAAATATGCCACACTGCTTATTAATATGGCTTGAAATCAAAATTTTCATGGAAAACAGAGGGAAAGGTGTACAAACTCATGGTGGAATTTTGAAGCCATACCTTTTTGAGACATCATAACAATGTGCCCCTGGTCTTCCTGTAAAAACTTGCCCCATCATTGCCATGTCTACCTTAAATTCAAATCCTTTTAAGAAATGATAAAACAGCTTGCCAATTAGTGCTTACTTGCCAAACCTGACTGTATCATGTGTAAGTTATAGTAAAATGTTCTGGCCAAATTGTGTTTCACAAATGTAAATGGCAGTAACATACACAGGTTTACTCTACAGCAGGGACAAATGAGCAGAAGAAAAACTAAAAAAAAAAAAAAAAAAAATCCCCACTCAGCTTTGAATAAAAGCCACTTTCCACCATTCAGTGGCTGAGCGCTGAGGTGTGTTGCTGTGGAGCGATGCCAGAGAATCTGCAGCTGCCACCTCCAGCATTATCATTACCCCTGAAAATGAAATGCTTACTTCAGAATAATGTCCGTTATTACCTCCACCAAGGAGGTTATGTTTTTGCCGGCGTTTGTCTGTTTGTTAGCAACATAACTCAAAAAGTTATGGATGGATTTTGATGACATTTTCAGGAAAGGTGTATCATGGCACGGGGAACAGATGATTAGATTTTGGTGATGATCTGAGAGTGCACACCTCCACCAAGGGCTTTGTTTGAATTTGTGCAGCAGGATTACACAAAAACTACTGGATGGATTTAGATGAAATTTTCACCAGAAGTGGTTCTTGGCCTACACACGAACCCATTACATTTTGGGGGTGATCCATGACTGCATATCTCCGCCAAGGCTCAATCTTCTTGCAGTGGTTTAGTAGGATTACGTAAAAACTACTGGATGGATTTTGCTGAAATTTTAACCACAGATGGTCCTTGGCCTGCAGACGAACCCATTACATTTTGGAGCTGATCTGTGAGCACATACCTCTACCAAGGTCCAATCTTGCAATGTATGGTGGGATGGAGGTGGGGAGATACAAACAGATGGATGGACAAAGGGAGGGAAGGAAGGAGCCTTGGCAGAGGTATGAACTCTCTGAGTGCTTTTCTAGTGTTGTTTCTGTTACTGTCTACCTAATTATTTATAAATCATTGTAACTATGTGGTGCATTAATTTTGCATTTAGCATCTTAAAAGTTTGTTATCCTTCAATAAAATACTAGTAATAATTTGAGAAATTATGTCATTAATTTGGTTCAAAGTGTGTCTGTATCATCCTCGGCACTGCACTAAAACACAAATGCAAACAGGCAAACACAGGTCAAAACAGGGTCATCATCAATCTAGCGGCTATCATTGTTCTCAAAGGAGCATTCAATTACACCGAGTTATTCAGACTTCAGACAGCTGGTGAAAATAAGAAGGGTCAGAGTGTCAGGACCTGTTTGTCACTACCTTACTTTTCCTGCCTGTCTGTAATAGCTCAGTGAAGCAGGTGATTCTTGGCAACATTTCAGACAGGCTAGTTATATTAAGATTGGAAAAATGTGCACTATCCCCAAGCTGTTTCTTCAGAATTGACTATAGCTTTCAGGCTATAATTATTGATTGTTTTTTTTAATTAAGCGCTTCAGAAGACCCAGGTCAAGAGTAAAATTATTGTCATTTGTGAAAATGCACTACTTGAGGTTACAGTGTAAATTACATAACCTACTACACTATGGCATGTCATCCAACTCAGAAATATAACATGGCTGTTGACAGTTCTAAACTGGTAAATATTATAAAATGGCATCTTTACATCTTTTAAATTAAGAGCAGATGGCACAAACACCATTTATGATGAAGTGTTACACTAATGTGGCACAACGTTTTGCTAACTTCTTGGTTTAAATCATTCACTTTGAGCAACTGGCAACACCTCCAGGAGCAGTCTTCTCTCCAAACACAGAATGAACCAACTCATTCTCAGTTCTAACCCATGACATTTTGATGCCCATGATCACCTTCAGATGATGTTTTAAATAAGAGTGTAGTATTCCAGGTAAAGCACACACTCTCACCTCATCTGTTGTTACCACTGATTATCTGCTTGATCATCTACAGCTGTGCCTCATCAGCCCCTGCCTATACATGGGAAGGTTTCTTCCCTCTCCGGCTGTGGAACTGCTGGATTAATCTCTCCATGCTGTCGGCAGTGAAGCTTGGGTTTATCAAGCTGAGGGTGCGTCCCTGTCTTCTACATGCCTCTTTCCTCACCTTCATCCAAAGGAAAACAAGTAAGCTTACAACCACAATCAGCCCAGCAATCCTCACCTCTCCTCTCTGTCAGGGTTCCTACCTGGATCTCTGGAGGAGCACTCAAGATTCTACCTGGTAGATCTGGATTACCTGGGAGGACCTCCATCTCACCTTGATCCTCAACTCATTCCCCTGTAGGTATCAAGCAAATTCAAACCATAATTAGATTCAAATCCCCAGGGCTGGGGTAGCCTCATCTCACTTGTAGATACTCACCATCACACCTGAAGACAGAATAAAGCTTGAGCTGCAAATATACTTACCAACCAGAGTGGTGGCCTAGAAGAACAGCATCCACCCCACAACCGGGATGCCAGGGTTCAAGTCCTGGTCGGGTCATGCCGAAGACCATATAAAGGTGAAGCTTCCTGCTGTCCAGCTTGGTGCTCAGCAATAATGAAACGGAGGAGGGAAATGTTGGTTACCCAGCCACAGTGGGCGCACAAGCCAGTGTACTCCCTGTGCCAGTTCCAAGCCCGGGTAAAAATGGGCAGGGTTGCATCAGGAAGGGCATCCGGTATAAAAACTATAAGGCTATGGCAGATACATCTGTGTCTGCTGTAGCGACTCGTCCAACCCACTTGGTAGTGGGGGAAAAAACGAACGTTAAAAGAATTTTAATAAATCTGCTTCTGGACCTGATGAAACAAGAAATAATATTCAAGTCTGATCACAGTCTGCAATTCACCATTCTCTTTTGTCTCCGCAGGGTGGCCAGCACCAGCCACTTCCTGTTTTCAATAAAACAACCACTTTTGCATTTAAACTCTTCTCCTCTCTGTTTGCATTTTGGGTCCAGTTTATTAGAAACATGTCACAAAGCTAATTCCCTTAGTTTAGACTTCCAACATGCAATCTGCAAAAGTTTTGGAGATTTAAAAAAAAAAAAAAAAAAAAAATGTTGATCTTCAGCCTAAAAAGTCTTTTTCATTTTTGCTCACTTTTTAATCTTACTTTACTGCTTTTGCCTTAGGTTTAAGCACTAAAACCACTCGAGTGGGCACTAAACTATACAGATGCAGCTCAATAAATTAGTGTCATTGAAAAGTTAATTCATTTCAGTAATTCAGTTAAAAAAATGAAACTCATGTAGAGTCATTATGCACAGAGTGATATATTTCAAGTGTTTATTTCTCTTAATTTTGATGGTTATGGCTTATAGCTCATGAAAACCACAAATTTGGTTTCTCAAAAAATTAGAATATTACTTTAATTTTAAAAAAAGGATTAATAGAAGTGTTGGATGACTGAAAAGTATGTCCATGTACACACTATACAGTGGAGATCAATAGTGGAGAACAATGTACAGTCGTGAAAAAATTAGGACACCCTCTATAAGCCTGTGTTTTTTAAAAACATATTTGGACATATGAATATTTAATATCAATGTTAAAAATACTGGGAGATTCGTGTATTCCAACTAAACAATTAAAAATGAATTAAAGACTTTTTTCACATTTTCTGTAAAATGTAATTCTAAACAAAGTGAGGAATAAATTAGGACACCCCCCATCTTTTTAAGGACACCCCCACATTCATTCCCACTTAAAATGGCTAAAATAAATGTTAAAAAAATGCTAATAAAAACAAAAGCAAGGTTAGACATAGATATGTGAACATTTCTTAATAAAGAACTGAATATTTAATGGTGTGTCCTAATTTTTTCACGACTGTATTAATACTTAATTTATTCATGTTATTCTTCATTGTTCAGAATTTTACAGAATATCAGCTGTGGCTATACCACTGCTGTACTAGCATGTGTTTTTAAAATAATCAAGGCACTTCAACACATTTATTTTATTTTAAAAAAACAGTGAGCAAAATTAGAGAATATTGACCAATGTGTCAGAAGAGAAGATTTAAACAATTTTTTTTAGGGTTATGCTACAGCATTAAAAAATTAATAGGAAGTGTATTGGCTCTTGCTTTAAATGACTTCACCACATCTGCTCCCACAGGACATCACTAGTTTTTCACACTGCTGGTTTTGGGGGCAGGGTTATACCAAGACTCTCAATGGGGATTCTGTTCAACACTGCAGCTGGAACTACTCACCAGTTCACTGCTGAACAGGGCAAAGATCTGTCTCGGCACACAGTATCTTGCCGTTTAAGACAATCTGGACTCAAAGCTCACTCTGCAGTGACCAAACCTCTCATCAGCAGAAAGAATAAAAAGGCTAGACTTGCCTTTACTGAGGAGCATGTTGTGTGGACAGAGGAGAACTGGTCCAGAGTGCACTTCAGTGATGAGAGTAAGTTCAATTTATTTGGGTCTGATGGGAAACAATATGTTCGCCGTCAAACTGGGGAAAGACTGAACCCAAAGTGTGTAAAGAAGTCAGTTAAATTTGGAGAGGAAGTGTCATAGTTTGGGGGAAGTTTTCTGCAGCAGGAGTTGGGCCTCTTGTGCAGCTATATGGCAGGATGAATGGAAATGTTTATGTGAACCTCCTTTGGCAACATACAATTCCTTCACTGCAATTTTCTCCCAATCAGCCTGCAATTTTCATGCAAGACAATGCCCCCTGTAACACTGCAAAATGTGTTAAACAGTTCCTTGAATCTAATAATATTGAAACAGTGAAATGGCCAGCCCAGAGTCCAGATCTAAACCCCATAGAGAATCTCTGAAAAATCCTTGGTAACAAAGTAAAAGAAACCCACTACAGTTACTGAACTATGGATGAGACTGCAAGAAGAATGGCCCAAGATCAAACCAGAGCAGTGTGAGAAACTAGTGATGTCCTGTGGGTGCAGATGTGCTGAAGTCATTCAAAGCAAGGGCTTGAACACTTCCTATTATTTTTTTAATCCTATACCCCTAAAAAAAAAAAAAAGTAAAAAGTTTAAATCTTCTCTCCTGACAGAATGGTCACTGTTCTCTAATTTTGCTCACTTTTTTTACAAAATAGATGTTTGTGTTGAAGTGCCTTGGTTATTCAAAAAAAAAACAAAAACAGGCTAGTACAGCATTGATATTCTGTAAAATTCTGAACAATGAAGAATAACATATGTTAGAATAAATCAAGTATTAATACATTGTTCTCTAATTTTGATCGCCACTGTATACTTGGTTGAGGCTCCTTTTGCATGAATTACTGTATTAGTGCAGCGTGGCATGGAGGCGATCAGCCTGTGGTACTGAAATGAAATCAGCATCTCCATAAAGCGTGTCAGCAGAGGGAAGCATGAAGTGCTTGAAAATTTCCTGGTAAACAGCTGCACTAACTTTGGACTCGAAAAAAACACAGTTGACCAACACCAACAATTGGCATGGCTCCTCAAATCATCACTGACTGTGGAAACTTCACACTGGACCTGAAGCAACTTGGATTCTGTGCCTCTTCAGTCTTTCTCCAGACTCTGGGGCCTTGATTTCCAAATGAAATGGAAAATTTACTCTCATCTGAAAAGAGGACTTGGACCACTGAGCAACAGTCCAGTCTGTTTTCTCCTTAGCCCAGGTAAGACGCTTCTGACACTGTCTCTGGTTCAGGAGTGGCTTAACACAAGGAATGCGACAGTTGTACGTAGCCCATGTTCTGGATACATCTGTGTGCGGTGGCTCTTGAAGAACTAATGCCAGCCAAAGTCCAGTCCTTCTGAATCTCCTCCAAATTCTTGAATGGACTTTGCTTCACAGTCATCTCAAGGCTGTGGTTATCCCTGATGCTTTTTCACCTTTTCAGCTACAATTTTCATTCCACTCAACTTTCCATTAATATGCTTGGATACAGCACCCTGTGAACAGACATCTTCTTTAGCAATGACCTTTTATGGCTTACCCTCCTTGTGGAGGGTGTCAATGACGGTCTTCTGAACAACTGTCAAGTCTGCAGTCTTCCCCATGATTGTGTAGACTACTGAACCAGACTGAAAGACCATTTAGCTCAGAAAACCTCTGCAGGTGTTTAGAGTTAATTAGCTGATTAGAATGTGACACCATAAGTCTACATTATTGAACTTTTTCACAATATTCTAATTTTTTCAGAAACTGAATTTGGGGTTTTCATGAGCTGTAAGCCATTCAAATTAAAAGAAATAAACAGTTGAGATATATTACTCTGTGTGTAATGAATCTATATGAGTTTTATTTCATTTCAGTGAACCTGTAACCACGTGATAACCCGATCCTTGGGGCAGGAGCATTATATCAAATTAATCACACCTGTGGATGCACACCCCATATATACCCCCTGCATCCATCCACTCTTCCTCTTCCTTTCCTCCTGGTTGGAAAGAGCTTATACCATCTGTTTGACAGTATGCGTGTGCCATTTAGGCTGCCTTACTCTGGGGACTCCATCGCTGTCGTGAAATTGTTGTGTTTTTCTGCTGAATGAGAGAAGGTTTGCAGCGGCGGCATAGCGTGACGTGCATGGTTCGTGCCTGCTTGAGGTATGTAATATACACTTGCCATCTTTTCAGCCGGAACTGTGGCGTGAGGTATGTACTACCCTTAACTACTTAAGGTATGTGATGTATTTTGTGCCTTCTTTTCAGGCAGAAGAACTGTTTTTACAGCTTAACAGCATGTGATATGCTCATCTCCTTGAGATATGTGATATATTTTTGCCTTTGTCAAGGAAGAATTACTTAACAGTTAAAAGCATAATACAATTGCCGTTAATTCTGTTGTGGGGACATGGTGTGGGAATTCTCCACCCAGAGAAGGCAGCTGGGGAAGGGGGGAAGCACGGATAGAGCTCACTACGGATGTGTCTGATGTTGCCGTAGGAACAGTGGTAGAGCAGTACGTCTCAGGTTCGTGGCAGCCGCTCGCATTTTCCAGTCGGACTTTGCGCGACAGCGAACGCAAATACAGCACGATCAACAGAGAGTTGTTGGCTCTACACCTGGCAACGCGCCATTTCCCGTTTTGGCTAGAAGGGCATGAGTTCACAGCGTTTGTGGACCATAAGCTGCTGATGTACGCGATGTCCAAGGTCTCAGAACTGTGGTTGGCCCGGCAGCAACGGCATTTGGCCATGATCTCTGAGTTTACAACCGACATTCAACACGTTGCCGGTAAGCTCAACATCGTAGCCGATTGTCTGTCACGCACATTAGTCTCCCCGGTCTACATGGGAATAGATTTCCCTGCGATGGCCACGGAACAAGACGGAGACGCAGACATTTGTGCACTCCAGTCTGTGCCTACTGGGTTAAGGCTGGAGAGCAGGGTGGTGCAAGAAGGGTGCCCTCCCTTGCTCTGCAACGTCTCCACCGGCCGCCCGTGCCCAGTGGTTCCGAGCTCTTGGCGCCATCGTGTTTTTGAGTTGGTCCACTCCCTTTCGCATCCGGGAGTGTGCACTTCGGTGAAACTAGTGGGGGCGAAATTCATCTGGCCACGCTTTCGCAAGGACGTGAAAGAGTGGGCTGCAGCTTGCGTCACATGCGAGCAGGCCAAAGTGCACAAGCACACCAGAGCCCCCCTCGAGCCGTTCCAAATCCCAGCCAGGAGGTTCGACCACGTCCACATAGATTTGGTGGGACCCCTCCCACCGTCGCAAGGTTTCACGGACCTTTTAACAATCGTGGACCGCACCACACGCTGGCCTGAAGTGGTCCCGCTGGCTTCTACTACGTCCGCAGAAGTGGCTCGTGCTTTTTTGTTGGCTTGGGTTGTACGGTTTGGATCCCTGTCAGCCATCACTTCCGACAGGGGTCCACAATTCGTCTTGGAACTCTGGTCCGTGATGGCCCAGAGCCTGGGGGTCAAAATTCACCGCACTACTGCGTACAACCCCCAAGCTAACAGGTTATGCGAGCATTTTCATAGGTCGCTTAAAGCAGTGCTCAAAGCTTCACTCACGGACACAAATTGGGTCGACCGCCTGCCCTGAGTTCTTTTAGGGTTGCGCTCCCCACCTAAGGAGGATTTGGCAGCCTCCCCGGCAGGACTCATTTTCTCTTAGCCGCTGCAGATCCCCGGAGAGTTTTTACTGGAATACCGCGCGCCCGAAACCAAGCTGACCACGCAATTTTTGCACAGTATGGTGGCTTTTAACATACCGGGCCCGGCCCACCATTGTTTTCCCCTCACCTTTGTCCCAAAAAGCTTGCAGAACGTCAGTTTTGTTTTTGTCAGGCAGGATGCGCACTGGATCCCGCTGTGCCCACCGTACGATGGACCGTTCAGGGTGTTGAAACCTGGGGCAAGGCATTTTGTGTTAGACTCGGGGGGGATGTAGGGAGACTCTGCATCAACACGCTGAAGCCCGCTTTTGTGTTGGCAGATTAGCAGGTGGTGTTGGCCCAAGCTCCCCGGCATGGACACCCACTGATGGGGGCTCTGCAAGTTGGTGATCCCTCAGCAGGGACCTGCGCATGCAAAGCTAATGTGTTTTCTTCCCGTCCCTCTTTCCCTCCACAGACTGACGTGCCCTCCTATACACCTCGCCAGTGGGGTGGTTCAACTGGATCGGCGACCCCCCACTACAGCCACAATGGGCGCTGGCTCAAGCCCAAAGGACGGGAGGTTAGTGCCCCTTCTGGGTATTCGGGGGGGCTGTGTGGGGGCATGGTGTGGGAGTTCTCCACCCAGAGAAGGCAGCTGGGGAAGGGGGGAACAATGGACTGAAAGAGGAGGTGTCACCGGGGGGTATCAGACGGGACAGTAAGGACAATGGCCCCCCGGGGAGGGAAGGAATTGCCGGAGCCGCTGGAAGAGGAAAGGGTGTGAGAGCGGCGCCAGCGTTATGTCATGTTAATGTGCCACACGGGTCTTTGTCTAAACAACAATGTATTATGGTCGGAAGTTCTGGGTCTCAATGCATGGTATTAAAGATATAAAAGAGGAATGCACAGAGACCCGGGATCTCTTTTACTGTACAATATGTTGGAGAAGGACTAAAGTTCATGCGTCATCCAGCTCATTGCCTCACCTGTATCCTTTCTCCACATTGTATTGTTTCTTTTTTTCTCGACTAACAGTCATCTTAAAAAAAAAAAGAAAAAAAGGAGACGTCTTCTTTGTCTTGGTACTGAGCGCTCCTGTGCTTGGTGCACTCTCCCCACCTTTTGAGGGGGTGTGGTACTGCATTCAGGTGGGAACTGAAATCTGATATTTCTATGTTGTCTTGTGGCTAGCGCACTTGTACCTCATAGAACAGCCCTTTGGCCCGTTTATAATAATAATAATAATAATAATAATAAAAATAATAATGAAATTAACAGTCTTGCTTTCTCTCCTACTGTTCTCCTGGAGGAGTAATGGCTTCTGTGGGGAGTGAAGGAGGAGGAAATAGCCCGGACATTGATATACACCAGCCCGGGGCTCTATTCTTCCAGCCTTAGCTGCTCCAGCTGGAACCGGGAAGGCCAGCAGGAAGCGGAAGCGGATTGAAGGAAGCCAGCTGTGTGACCCATGGGTGGACTTCATGCAGAGACAATTGGAGGAGGTGAGTAAGTCCATTGAATATGTGGCAGCAAATCAATGCGTAAGACCATTGAACATATGGTGGCAAATCAGTGTGTAAGACCCTTGAACATATGGCTGCAAATCAATGCATAAAACCACTGGGCATATGGCAGCAAATCAACATCACCTTTTGGGAATGCCAGGCTCCCGTTTGTGCTCTGGGACCGCATCTTGATGCAGTGTCCCTCATGGCCTTTGATGACTTTGGTAAGACCATCGACTCCAGTGGGCAAATGGATGTCTATGAGGATGAGGAGGAGGATGACAGCGACCCTCTGGTCAAGAAGGACAATCCTGAGCACCATGATGTGTCTCAGGGCACTGCTCTCTAGAGCAGCATCAGCTGCTGGGCTTCCTCCTTCATCTTCTCCACCTAGGGCTTCGGCTTTGGACAGGGGTCCTGCATCCCGCAGGCCAGTTTCCTTGCCAGATTATCTTGAATTCATGAGCTCGTCCAAGGGAGGATGCTGCTCCTCGCTCTGGGCTCAGTGTTCTGAGTGGTGCTGCAGAGCAAGGCTTGGATGGTGCATTGAAGGTGGGCCCTACCTTTGCATTGCTGGCTGGAGGAAGTCTATACGCCACCCTAACTACAAGTGTTGTGCCACTGATGGGTTAGTGGCTAGTGCTTACCAGCCTGTAGCTATGGCCTCTAGGCTGGCAAATGCTAATACACTTTTTTTGTGTGTATTTAGAAGGTCTGATAAGGGACCTGGAGTCAAAAGCAGAACTGACCTACCAGCGTTTGTAAGGATTGTGGACACTGTGATTCAAGGAGCTAGCTTTCAGGCTACAGCTCTTGGGAATTCCTTGGCCAGCTGACCATAGCCAGTGGCATGTGTGGTTGAGCCAGTCTGGATTGGTGGATATGGACAAGGCTGCTGTTTTGGAGCCTGCGGTAGCGCCTGGCGAGGTCTCTGGGCCCACAGCAGAGGCGGTGTTGGACGAGGTGCAGAAGGTGAGACTGCGCATGCAGTCCTTCCATCAGCAAGGACCACCCAGCTCGAGGGTTTTTGAACCGCCTTTTTAAGGTCATGCCACAGCATCTCAATCGGATTCAGGTCAGGGCTTTGACTAGGCCACTCCAAAGTCTTCATTTTGTTTTTCTTAAGCCATTCAGAAGTGGATTTGCTGTTGTGTTTTGGATCATTGTCCTGCTCCAGAACCCAAGTGCGCTTCAGCTTGAGGTCACGAACAGATGGCTGGACATTCTCCTTCAGGATTTTTTGGTAGAAAGCAGAATTCATGGTTCCATTTACCACAGCAAGTCTTCCAGGTCACGAAGCAGCAAAACAGCCCCAGACCATCACACTACCACTACCATATTTTACTGTTGGCTTGATGTTCCTTTTCTGAAATGCTGTGTTACTTTTATGCCGGATGTAATGGGACACCCACCTTCCAAAAAGTTCAACTTTTGTCTCGTCAGTCCACAGAGTATTTTCCCAAAGGTCTTGGGGATCATCAAGATGTTTTCTGGCTAAACTGAGATGAGTCTTTATGTTCTTTTTGCTCAGCAGTGGTTTTCATCTTGGAACTCTGCCATGCAGGCCATTTTTGCCCAGTCTCTTTCTTATGGTGGAGTCATGAACACTGACCTTAACTGAGGCAAGTGAGGCCTTCAGTTCTTTGGATATTGTTGAGGGGTCTTTTGTGACCTCTTGGATCAGTCGTCGTTGCGCTCTTGGGCTCAAAGCTTTAGAAATGGCTTTATAACCTTTTCCAGACTGATAGATCTCAATTACTTTGTTTCTCATTTGTTCTTGAATTTCTTTGGATTGCAGCATGATGTCTAGCTTTTGAGGATCTTTTGCTCTACTTCACTTTGTCAGGCAGGACTTTTCTCGATTGAGAACAGGTGTGGCAGTAATCAGGCCTGGGTGTGGCTAGAGAAATTGAACTCAGTTTTCCAAAGATGTGATAAGCCACAGTTAATTTATGTTTTAACGGGGGTGGGGGGGGGGGTCACTTTTTCACACAGGGCCATGTAAGTTGGGGTTTTTTACCCTTAATAATAAACACCTTCATTTAAAAACTGCATTTTGAATTTACTTGTGTTATCTTTCACTAATATTTAAATTTTTTTGATGATTTGAAATATTTAAGTGTGACAAACATACAAAAAAAATGAGAAATCAGGAAGGGGGCAAACACTTTTTCACACCACTACATGTATACCTAGGTAATCACACATTGAGCGACAGAGACATTATCTGTCACGATGTGTAGAAACAGGACCCAAATGCGAGGCTTGAAGTTTTAACTGTTTTTATTGTGAGCTGTCAAACCCAGACGCAGCTCAAGGGCTGAAAAATAAAGACAGGCTTGGCGAAAACTCATGCTAGACAACAAAGCATGTTGTTCACGCAGTATGACGTGAGGAACCCATGCAGAACACAGACAGACACTGCCATAAATAGATGAGGGGTAATCACAACAACACAGAACAGGCGGGGAGACTAATCAGAGCTAACTGACATATGGGGAAACAGTGACGACAAGTATGGAAAACAGGATGGCTGGGATGAACAGACAATCATGGAGCGGGGGTACACAAGAAACTTCAACAAAGGACTAGGGGAGACAACACCATGACAACAACCCTTAAATGGGATTTGAAATTGTACTCTTAAATTGTTTTTATGTGTGCCATCTGTCTTATCTTTTTACCTTGTAAACTTACTCCCTGCTTGTTTCAGGGTCATCAGTTTCTGAAACTCGACCTGAATTGCTTTATATATGTGCTGTTTTTCTTTTAATATCTTCCTGCCTGCCTCAGGGACTACAGATGGAAATTAGTGAAAAGGCTATAATCTGGTACAAAGCATCTTTACCCTGTGTTTAATGTTTCTTCTGTACATGGAACCCTGACAAATAAACCAATAAACTAACTAAACAATAAATAATAAACTGACGACCAGGCAGGGACAAATCTACGGAACCTCAGAAGAGACATGATAATGAAAATAAACACAAAGACCTAACAGAACTGGGGCTAAAGCAGAGATAATAAACACAGAGAACAAAATAATAACAATAAGGAGCAAGAACAAAAACAAGACACAATACATTAAACAACTAAAGGTGAGGACGTGTGTTGAAAATGCTCTAAACATGTGTGTATCTGCCTTTAAGGCCAGAGTTAATTATTGTAGTATTTTGTATCTGACTGGTCCCTGTATAGCCATCCTGGCCAATCACGTTTCAGCTTGTTTAGAGTTTCAGTGCACAACGTCTCTTTGCAGTGTTAAAGGGCCTATATCATGCAAAATCAACTTTTTTGAGCTTTTAAGCATGTTATAATGTTAATTCCTCACCAAAAACACCCCCAAAGTGGTATTTTGCTCCATTCACGCATCTCTGAGTATTCCTCCTCAACCCTGCTCTCTGAGCTGCTGCTTCGCCCTGTCCCTGATAATGATTGGGTCCCCACGTTCATACGTATGAACGTGGGTGAGCCGCCCATTCCAGGAAGTGCCTGTGCTGCCAGCACCGCCCCCAGGCTAACGCACACACCCACTTTCTCCACGCAGCTAACGGAGCGGTGATCGGCAAAACTCTTTCACTTTAGCATTGACGCTGTGAAGAAGTAGTTCCTCTCACACCTAATCTGCTCAGTGACAACAACTGTTTGCTTTTTTACGTAAGACAATGTCTTCTAAGTGGCGTAAATGCGTCTTTGGCTGTGAGAGATTTAGGAGTTTGTTCAGCCTTCCTAAAGAAGAGCCTACTTGACAGAAATGGTTGGAGTTTATTATTGTCATGAAATGGGCGGCAGCCACAAGAAGGAGAGGCGGAGCCTCAGAGATCGAGGCATCTTACTTCCGGGTTGGAAAAGTAGCTCGCGGAAATAACTCATATTTCATAAGAAATTCATTCTCCAGTGTACCAAAGGTAATATACTATCACATACATGCATATAGTTTACTCTGAAAGGCTTAAAATAGCATGATATAGGCCCATTAATGAGCAGAAAGATTGCCTCTGGTGTATGTTGGGGCTGAGAGTACATGAATGATGACAAGTAAGTTTGTTTATAGTTTCTTTAAGTCTCGTGTTTATCACTTATACTTTGTAGATATTTTCTAGATAAATGTTAAGAGTTCACAATAAGTTTGTAGATTATTTCCCCTGTGTAAAGCCTAGTGTGCTAGCTGTCACAAGCTCAGTGTGTATTACATATCTAGATACATCTAAGCCAATCATATACCCATAGACCATGTTAATATGTTTAAGGATATTTTGTGATGAGTGACTGTGAGTTCATTATTGGTTTAGCATGTAGGATTGTATTGGATTTAAATACGTTGGGATGCAAAGGAGTGAGTGTGGCCATTTGTGACTCTGGGGTGTCCTCTACTGGTGATAGCCATATAGCAGTAGGAACGTTATATTGAGCCCATATCTATTTGTTCATTCTTTTTGTTTGTGTACTTGTTTCAGACCACACTTCAACTGAGTCATTGAAGATTTAAGAAAGAACCTTTAAGTTGTCATTCTTGACCGGATGCACATGGTGGCTGTAAACTTTGAACTTCTAAAGTCTTTACAACAATGTGGGTTGGACCTATGCCCTGGTGGCAAGGAAAAATAAACTAGAAACTAAAGTGAGGACATGGGACAAACCCACACCCTGACATTATCTGCACTTTCATTGTATCAATGATGTTGATGGATTCCATAATGGCTTTTATTTCACTATCCTTTGCACTAAAAAAAAGGAAACCCAGCACGTTACAATGTATTTGGGGGGAGGGGGGAGCTGAAAAGTTCATAGTGGTCAAATTTGACCTTTGACCAAATGTTGTTTATTTTTCAACCACAGGGATCCAAGCACTGCAGCACCGATGGCAGAAGTGTGTGGACCGAAGGGAAGACTGTTGGAAAAAAAAAAAACCATTTGGTCAGATTTAACCACTAAGAACTTTTCAGCCGGCAGCATGGTGGCACAGTGGTTAGCACTGTGTCAGCATAGCAAGAAGGTCACAGGCTCGATTCCACCCCTAACTATCATGGGTTTGATCCCATCCCCAAACCATCGGTGACCCTTCTGTGTAGAGTTTGCATGTTCTTCCCGTGTCTGCATGGGTTTACTCCCGGTACTCCAGTTTCCTCCCACAGGCCAAAGACATGTAGATTAGGTTAACTGGCATCAACCGGGGATTCTAAATTGTCTGTAGGTATGAATGTGAGAATGAATGGTTGTCTGTCTCTCTGTGTTGGCCCTGCAGTGGACTGGCGATCTATCCAAGGTGTACCCTGCGTCTCACCCAAAGATGCTGGGATAGGCTCCAGTTCCCCGCAACCCGAAAAGGATTAAGTGGTAGAAGATGGATGGAACTTTTCAGCCTATGAACTTTTCAACCCCCCGTACATACATAGACTTAGAGTTGAATGCATGGAATGGCCTTTGTATAAGACTGTTATGTTATTATACGTATAACTTTTCTGAAACTATATATTAACCTTAAATGTGAGATGATCTAAGACAAGCCTATTCAATTAGCGGCCCATGGGCCACATTCAGCCCAAAACCAACTTCCGAGTGGCCCAGGCCCAGGCCCAGTCTGTGGTCCAGCCAGAGAGGCTGAAATCCATTAATTACTACAGACCATAAATGCAACACTCCGCATAGCCTCGCAACCGTCAACCCACAATGTAGTGCATTTGTTTTGAAGTGTGGGTTCTATTATGACTGTAGCTAATGGTGTTAGTGGAAAGCTACGAAGCCTAAAACAAACGCGAACGGGCAGTGCTAAATGCATACAAAGTCAATGGAGAGAGGCGAGTACACGCAAAATCGTGCTTTCGCATCCAAGGGATATCACTAGCTTTGAGATTCTGCCATCACCGGAATAAAAGTATCAACATTGGAGAGTAAGCTAGTTTGAAAATGAGACTGACACTCACCTGGAGAAAGAAGGACTGGGAGCTCTTCAGCTGAATTGGGATGATGTTGTTATTTACCCACAGACTCCTGCCATGGACGTGCTAACAAGGCTAGCAAGCTAACTATGTAAACGCCTATCATCTTGTGAAGTTTTGGAGGTAGGAACAACTTTTTCAGGTGAGTCCCCCGTCAGATAATGTAAACCTAAGCATGGCATTATTTGGGGGATTTCAACAGCAGGTTGAACACAGCTGCAGCAATTATAAAGGCAACTTTCCCTGTCTGCAAGTCACTCAGATGGTGGATTCATGTCTACTTGCGTGTTTACATTGAGTTATAATGTAATCGTGCCACGCGAAAAATTCGCCCATTCACGTTTGGTGTGAAGGCACCTTAAAACATGTCACTGTCAACTCTGAAACGTAAAATTGATGATGAAAATCGTAGGTTTAATCCTGCCTGGACTGATATGTGTGTATAATGGAATGTGTAGTTATAAAAAAAAGGTTCTTACTCACATGTGGTGATATAAAACAAAACAAACCACAATAGTGGATGTGCAATGTTTGTTGATGTTAACAATCTTTTACTAGGGGGTTGTGCACTGAAGTGTTTGACAGTTCATTTTTTTATTCAGCTAAATGCACTTTGTGCATTTAGCTGAATAAGGTCCATGAATAAGATCCATGAGGGGGCATTTAGCCCCCTCATGGATCGTCACCTTATCGTGGTGGGGGGGGGTTTGCGTGCCCCAGTGATCCCAGGAGCTATGTTGTCCGGGGCAATTTGCCTCTGATAGGGTCTCCCAAGACAAACTGGTCCTGGGTGAAGGGCCAGACTAAGAACGATCCAACAGACTCTCATGATAAATTGTATATCAAGGATTCAGTGTACCCCGCCCGGTATGGGGTTACCGGGGCCCCACCCTAGAGCCAGGCCTGGGGGAGGGGCTCGAAGGCTAGCGTCTGGTGGCCAGGTTTCCACCCATGGGACCCGGCCGGGCTCAGCCCGAAGGAGTTACATGGGTCCGCCCTCCAGTAGGTTCACCACCTGCAGGAGGGATCATGGAAGTCCGGTGCTATGTGGATTAGGTGGCAGTCAAAGGCGGAGACCTTGGCGGACTGATCCCAAGCTTTCTAAACTGGCTTTTGGTACGTGGAATGTCACCTCTCTGGTGGGGAAGGAGCCTGAGCTGGTGTACGAGATTGAGCGATACCGGCTAGATATAGTCGGCCTCACCTCAACACACAGCTCCGGTTCCGGAACCAGTCTCCTGGAGAGGGGCTGGAGCTTGGCCTTTTCTGGAGTTGCCCCGGGCGAGAGGCGACGAGCAGGGGTAGGTATTCTTGTATCGCCCCACCTTGCTGCCTCTATATTGGAGTTTTCCCCGGTGGACGAAAGGGTTGCTTCCCTGCGCCTTCGGGTTGGGAAACGGGTCCTGACCATCATTTGTGCCTATGCACCAAATGATGTTTCAGAGTACCCACCCTTTTTGGAGTCTGTGACTGGGGTGCTGGAGGGTGCTCCTCCTGGAGACTCCATTGTCCTACTGGGGGACTTCAATGCGCACGTGGGCAACGACAGTGAAACCTGGAGGGGGGTGATTGGGAGGAACGGCCTGCCCGATCTGAACCCGAGTGGTGTTCAGTTATTGGACTTCTGTGCTAACCACAGTCTGTCCATAACAAACACCATGTTCAAGCATAAGGGTGTCCATATGTGCACCTGGCACCAGGACACCCTAGGCCGCAGGTCGATGATCGATTTTGTTATCGTATCATCAGACCTGCGACCGTATGTCTTGGACACCCGAGTAAAGAGAGGTGCAGAGCTGTCAACTGATCACCACCTGGTGGTGAGTTGGATCCGATGGCAGGGGAGGAAGCCATTCAGACCTGGTAGACCCAAACGTATAGTGAGGGTGTGCTGGGAGCGTCTGGCTGAGGCCCCTGTCCGGGAGGTCTTCAACTCCCACCTCCGGAAGAACTTCAACCACATTCCGAGGGAGTCTGGAGACATGGAGTCTGAATGGGCCATGTTCTCCACCTCTGTTGTTGAAGCGGCGGCCCAGAGCTGCGGCCGCAAGGTGGTCGGTGCATCTCGTGGTGGCAACCCCCGAACCAAGTGGTGGACACCAGTGGTGAGGGGGGCCATTAAGCTGAAGAAGGAGTCCTATCAAGCTTGGTTGGCTTGTGGGACTCCCGAAGCAGCTGAGGTGTACCGGCAGGCCAAGCGGAGTGCAGCTCGGGTGGTTGCTGAAGCAAAAACCCGGGTATGGGAGGAGTTCGGTGAGGCCATGGAACAAGACTTTCGGTCGGCTTCAAAGAGATTCTGGCAAACTGTTCGGCGGCTCAGGAGGGGAAAGCAGCTCCCCGTCCACACTGTGTATGGTGCGGATGGGACACTGTTGACTTCAACTGGGGATATCGTCGGGCGGTGGAAGGAATACTTCGAGGATCTCCTCAATCCCACTGATACGCCTTCCACAGAGGAAGCAGGGTTTGGGGACAAGGGGGATGACTCGCCTATCACAGGGGCTGAGGTCGCCAAGGTGGTTAAAAATCTCCTTGGTGGCCGGGCCCCGGGGGTGGACGAGATTCGCCCCGAGTACTTGGGCTGCACGGTGGCGCAGTGGTTTAGCACTGTGACAGCACAGTTTTACCCTCGGCCGGGGGATCGCGGGGATCATGAGATCGTGGGTTCGATCCCAGCCCCCGACCAACAGTGAGCTGTGTGGAGTTTGCATGTTCTCCCCGTGTTGCGCGGGTTTACTCCGGGATTTCTCCGGTTTCCTCCCGCACACCAAAAACATGTAGGTTTAGGGCGCTCGCGCACGCAGCGACCAGCAGCCAGTGGCTTGTCACCAGACTGCAAACCAAGTCTACCTACGGGTACAAATAAGTAACAAAAAAAAAAAAAAAAAAAAAAAAGGCCCTGGATGTTGTTGGGTTGTCATGGTTGACACGCCTCTGCAACATTGCGTGGAGGTCGGGGGCAGTGCCTTTGGCATGGCAAACCGGGGTGGTGGTTCCTCTCTTCAAAAAAGGGGACCGGAGGGTGTGCTCCAACTTTAGAGGGATCACACTCCTCAGCCTCCCTGGGAAGGTCTATGCCAAGGTACTGGAGAGGAGAGTCCGGCCGTTGGTCGAACCTCGGATTCAGGAGGAGCAATGTGGTTTTCGTCCTGGCCGTGGCACATCGGACCAGCTCTTTACCCTCTCGAGAATTCTTGAGGGTTCGTGGGAGTTTGCCCAACCAGTTTACATGTGTTTTGTGGACTTGGAGAAGGCATTTGACCGCGTCCCTCGTGGATTTTTGTGGGGGGTGCTTCGGGAGTATGGGGTATCGGGCTTGTTGTTACGAGCTATTCGGTCTCTGTACGACCGTTGTGAGAGTTTAGTTCGTATTGCCAACACTCGGTCGGAGTCATTCCCAGTGAGAGTTGGACTCCGCCAGGGCTGCCCTTTGTCACCGGTCCTGTTCATAATTTTTATGGACAGGATTTCTAGGCGCAGCCAGGGAATGGAGGGTGTCATGCTTGGTGACCACAGGATCTCATCTCTGTTGTTTGCAGATGATGTTGTCCTGTTGGCTTCATCCAGCAATGACCTACAGCTCTTGCTGGGACGGTTTGCCGCTGAGTGTGAAGCGGCTGGGATGAGAATCAGCACCTCCAAGTCCGAGTCCATGGTCCTCAGCCGGAAAAAGGTGGATTGTCCTCTCCGGGTTGGGGACAGGCTCCTGCCCCAAGTGGAGGAGTTTAAGTATCTTGGGGTCTTGTTCACGAGTGAGGGGAAAATGGAGCGAGAGATCGACAGACGGATTGGAGCAGCATCTGCAGTGATGCGGACGTTGTACCGGTCTGTTGTGGTGAAGAGGGAGCTTAGTTCTAAGGCAAAGCTGTCGATTTACCAGTCAATCTACGTTCCTACTCTCACCTATGGTCACGAGCTTTGGGTAATGACCGAAAGAACGAGATCGCGGATACAAGCAGCTGAAATGAGCTTTCTCCGTAGGATTGCTGGACTCACCCTCAGAGATAGGGTGAGGAGCTCAGTCATCCGGGAGAGGCTCAGAGTAGAACCGCTGCTCCTCCACATTGAAAGGAGTCAGTTGAGGTGGTATGGGCATCTGATTAGGATGCCTCCTGGACGTCTCCCACTTGAGGTGTTTCAGGCACGTCCCACTGGGAGGAGACCCCGGGGCAGACCCAGGACTCGGTGGAGAGACTATGTCTCCCAGCTAGTCTGGGAACGCCTTGGTATCCCCTCTGAAGAGCTGGAGCAGGTGGCTGGGGAGAGGGAAGTCTGGGCTTCTCTGCTTGAACTGCTGCCTCCGCGACCCGGACCTCCGGAAAAGCGGTAGAAGATGGATGGATGGATAAATGCACTTTGTGATGTGCCAAGGTCAGTTATGACCAGGATGTAGTATAGTTTAATTCAAAAGGGTTTTTATGCACTTTGAGATATGCTTGAGTAAGATGTGACCAAAATAGTTATTTACAGAATTTTATTTTTTCATTCTACTTACTTAATTGTTGTTCAAGAGGAAAAATATTTCTATTACTTCAAGTTCTGCTCAGCCCCAGCACTGTTATTGTGTTTTTATGCACTCTTGATGTGCCTTTGTCATGTGCCAAGCGCACATTTAAATCCACGACAATGAATAAAATTGCATATTTTTCATCATATTGATCTGTGTTGGTGTGAAATTTGTCATATTCAACAGATCGCAGAACATGTGCAGTCCAGTTACATGTCTTGATTTTAAATTGTGACCCAACTGATTTTGTAATTGAATAGCCTTGATCTAAGAGTTCTGGCTTGTTCAACTTGTGATCTCTTTAATGTTCAAATTTGGAATTTAGCTCAATCCCAGTCTGGCACCCATGAGCCCTCATTTGCTGACATTCTCAGTGCAATCATTTGAAATTTAAAAGAAAAATCCTAATTAAAGACAATATCTTGGCTAAACGTATTGGGGGTTTTTATTAAAACATTATTGATAAAGACATAAATTGTCACCAGACAATAGCCTGTGGTTTGAAGAGTTCCAGCCAGTGAGTTTTTTCTTTTGCTCTTCACACAGACTCCTATCCAACCAAATCCTGCAGAAACATATACTCACTGCCAATGAAAACACAACACTCTAGAAAAATATATTTTTACCAATTTTCATGAAAATGGTCAATTAAAGGATACAAATTATTTTTAGACATCTTCAATATGAAATATGAACAATCCTCGTGAGGCCTCGTTAGACCTTCATGTCAGGTTTGTGTTCTTCCTTGTCTTGTCATAATTTAGCTTGTAGTGGCTGGGGTTAGCCCTACGAGCCCTTGTATCGCTTAGTGTGTGTTTTTGCCCCTAGCGGCTCATAGCCTTGTGTCTTGTCTTGTTTTATTAATAAATTACCATCATTGCAAAACTCACCGGTGGACTCTTGGCGTCTTATGTGATCCGCGAGGGTCACCGCATGACAGTATACTCCTGCCAGACATCTAAACGGAGACGCCACTCCAAGACGCCTTTTTCACCGTGAGTTTTGCCATTGTGTGGAGTTTTTTCCTGTAGTTGGACTTGGTAGGGACATGCCCGCCAGCGAGTGTGATTATTGCCCGGAGTGGCTGGAGGAGATTGACAGCTATCTGGCGGAAGCTGCCCGTCTCATGCCCATCCAAGTGGCTGGTTATCACTTAGACCTCGCCCAGCGGGCTGTGCACCGTTATCATCTAGCCTATAGTAGAGTCATTTTGGGGGGTTTCGTGACCAACCTCCCAGGACCTTTTTTTCTCACTGGATTTAGCATTCTAGACCTATTTTAATGAAAATAAGCTCCCATGTACCTCCCAAAAATTACGGGAAACCTTTTTTTTGCCCAAAATTCAAAATGGCCGCCAAAATGCATACCACCACCTATATCTCAGTAACTAATTCAGCTAGGAGGTTGATTTTGGTGTCTAGACATAGGTTTTTGGGGTCAAGCATTCCATTAATGCTATTAGTTTACTTGTGAAACAAACCCATCACGATGAAATCCAATATGGCCGCCAATATGGCCACCGATTAACATTTTTTTTTGTTTCTTGACTACTAAGGCACCTAGAAAGCTGATGTTGGTGTCAAAACAGAGGTTTAAGGGGTCATACTATCTGTTTATTCCAATAAAAGTGTGTTTAAATGATTACATAATCGAGAAATCCAAGATGGCGGCCGGCTGTCATTTTCACATGCAATGGACTTTTTCATATCCGTCACCAAATGAGCTAAAAATGTCAAATGAGGTATCCTTACATTCATTTTTAATAATTATTATAAAGCTCCTGCATTGATTCAGTGATTTCACTGAGGAACACTTGGGTAATCCCCTTAGGATTCCCGGAATCCTATGCTTGATTCATTGATTCCTTTTTGCATAGCAAGAGAGAGGATGCAGTGATTTTGTAACGTCTGTGCTGCCATAATATGTAGTCCTAATCTTTCCAATTTAACCAAGGTTGCCAGGTATGTATAAATTTAGCTTTAAACTTATCTGGAGAGGTTAGAATTCTGAATCTTGTTCCATACTGTATAGTCAGGTAATGTTAGCATATTGACCATGTTGCTTGCTTAATGCTACCGTAATGACAGTAGACAGTACAAGGGCCTTTGACTCTAGGTCTTGTCATCCCTCCTTTTTCTCTCCTCTGTTCTGATAATGACAAATTTGTTTTATTTTCAGACACTTATTCATATAAAGTGAGGGATAAAATGGATACTGCAAGTGACAACGATGAATTACCATCAACGTCTTCCGGTGAATACGAATGCATTCTACGTTGTGGTCAACCATGTACCAAAAGTGACTCTTTGGATAATACCAAGGACCAAAAATGGAATTCAATTCGTGAAAAAACTCTACGATGGAAAGGACTTGATCGGTTTCAATGTGGGAATATTGATTGGGCCAAAGGGCCAAAAGGGCATTATATGCACCAGACATGTTACACCACGTTATCTAACAAGCGTTGTCTATCTCAAGCCGAGAAACGTAAGCATAAATTAGAGGTAGATCTTGAAAGAGACAATCAATCAGTTCAGGGGGATCCATCTCCATCTGCTTCTCTCTTTTCACCGAAGAGGCTCCGGTCCAGCATTGGTATTGTGCATGACAAGAACCTATGCGTGTGGTGCAATAAGGGACCACAGAAAAGCAGTCACCGGGACTGGAAACAATTGCTCCTAATATCAACAAAGGACGCCTGGAGAAAATTCAAGTTACACACTGTACACCTGAATGATCCGGTCCTGAGGTCGAGGCTCAACACGCTGATTGCATCCATTCCAGACTGTGAAACAGCTTTCGGGTGGGAAATCCGTTACCATCGCGGCTGCTGGAAACACTACATTCCCGATTCCCAGCCTCTTACAGAAGAAGTCACTCAACACCTGCAGGATGTAAATCTGCGAGAAGCACAAGCCATCTTCTTCAATCATGTTCGTAAGGTGATCTTTGATGAACATGAATTTCGGACATTGCAGAGTCTACTGGAGGACTATCAACGAATTATCTTAAATCATGGACATGACGCAAAAGTAAAGTCGAATTATGTGAAGGGAATTCTTATAAAGGAATTTGAGGAGGACATTGGCTTCCATAGACGTAGTCGGTTAAATGAGAGTGAACTGGTATATGACAAGAAAGCTGCAGCTACCTATGTAGAAGCAGCACTATCTTCCTTAGGCATAAGCGAGGATCAGTTGGTGAAGAACGTGGCAGTACGACTCAAAGAGCAAGTTGAAGCGACTGATACTGTTCCCTGGCCTCCATATGTATTAGAGTTGGAGAAAAAGGAGAACCTAAATGGGCTACTCCTAAAGCTAATAACATGGCTAAAACACCCAAGTAAATCAGAAGTTGATGACAACCCATCTGTCCGGACCATTGGGTCGATCCTCACGAGCTACATCACAGGAAAGCGCACTTCCTTTGAGGTGAATCTCTCTGTCTTGCTACATGGAATGACCAAAAGTAGAGAGATCGTAGACCTGCTGCACAAAGATGGCCTAGGCATCAGCTACAATGACGTCCTCATGTTGCGAGACTTCTGGGTGTTCAGTGATCTCAAGTCCTCCCCGAATTGTCCCTCCAAACTTTCCTTTGGGAAGCCTGCAATCGCTGTAGTTGACAATGATGACTTTAAGAGTGATACATTGACTGGTGCTGGCCAGGCGCATCGCATCGCATCGCATCGCATCCCTTAGTAGTCAAGAAACAAAAAAAATGTTAATCGGTGGCCATATTGGTGGCCATATTGGATTTCATCGTGATGGGTTTGTTTCACAAGTAAACTAATAGCATTAATGGAATGCTTGACCCCAAAAACCTATGTCTAGACACCAAAATCAACCTCCTAGCTGAATTAGTTACTGAGATATAGGTGGTGGTATGCATTTTGGCGGCCATTTTGAATTTTGGGCAAAAAAAAAAGGTTTCCCATAATTTTTGGGAGGTACATGGGAGCTTATTTTCATTAAAATGGGTCTAGAATGCTAAATCCAGTGAGAAAAAAAGGTCCTGGGAGGTTGGTCACGAAACCCCCAAAAATGACTCTACTACTATATTCCGGAAGGAGAAAAGAGGTTAGCGTGGATTGTTGCACAACGCACATTAAGGGAGAAGGCGCTCCTGGGAACCCCTCCACCTCCCGCGAGGACAGCGTCCCTGGCGAGAGTGGAAATTCGTCGGCTGGAGGGAAAGCCCAGCAGGGGACCTGTGGATCGGACTCGAGTGCCTGCCGCCCGCCCAGTCCCAGCGTCATGTGTTCCTGGGCCCTTCGCCACTCCATCGGCCAGTAGGCCCCATAGCCGTGCCCCTATCAAGCCCCAATGAGAATCCAGTCCGGATCCAGCTCCGGGTCGTCGGAAGGACCCAGCCTCCCTGTTGGCCGCATCATATACGTCACGACAGAGGGGAATCCCCGCAGCCGCTGCCCACGGGTCATCTGTTCCAGCTGCGCTGTCAGCTCCTCGTGCCCGCGTCGCCCCGACTGCCATGTCCTCCTCAGTGACGTCTCCCCCCGCGGCTGGGAACGCTGTGAGTCGTGCTTCGGCAAGGCCTGTCAGCAAACCACCTCGAGCGGCTCCTCCTCGTGGCCCCGTGGAGCCTGCCGTTTTCTCCCAAAGGGATGAAAGGAGAACTCCACCTACTGCAGCAGGCACCACCTTCTCTCCAGGAGACAGGCAAGTGCAAATTGTTTCTTCCCATCATGTTTATGATCTGCCTTATCTGACTCCTGGGGCCGGAGTTCGGGGTTCGCAGCCCCCTGAGCTTCCGCCACCTGCTGTAACTATTATTCCAAAACCTGCTGCCTCTGTGTCCCCTCTGTTGAGCGGTCCGCGACGCCAGGCCAACGTCCTCGGATGAAGAGGGGGCCTGCAGTGCTAGAAAGCCTGGATCCGGCCCTGCAGCCACATCGTGGATGGAGGAGAAGAGCGGACTGCGGCCCGGAGCCTGAGCCGACGATGAAGCGTCCCCGGGTCTCCTCGCCAGAGCGGTCCGAGCCAGTGGGTCGAGTGTCCTCTGCCCCCATGCCACACGGGTCATTGGCATGGACAACAGCGCGGGAGGAACCTCAGGCTGCAGACGACATCTTGCCAGCTGCGGAGCCCGACGCAGCTGAGTTGGAGCCTGCTGACGAGAGTTGCCGCCCTGAACCTGGATCGTCGAAGTCCTGGGTGGCAACAGAACCCGAGTGCAGGCAAGTGCTCCTTCTTGTGTCTCTGTCCCCTGTTTTGGAGCATTTTTGCCTGCCTCTCGGGGAGGCAAGTGAGGAGCAGCCACCTGCTGCGCCCGAGCTCGTCTCGCTGGGTTCTGTTGCTACCGGTGATTCTGATCCCGGTTTTCTTGTTGTTTGTGAGCCTCGTTGCAGTGTCGCCAGCATGGAACCAGTTGGAGTCACTGGGTTGGAGGTCCCAGGTTCGGGGGTGGAGATCGTCAGCGGAGCTGCACCGACCCAGTTGGGGTCCATCATGGGAGCTGCTTTGGCCCAATCGGGGTCCGACGTGGGTGCTCCAGAGGCCCAATCGGGTCCACCGTAGGTGCGGTTCTGGCCCAGTCGGGGTCTGACGTGGGTGTGCCAGAGCCTCAATCGGGGTCCACCGCAGGTGCGGTTCTGGCCCAATTGGGGCCCGACGTGGGTGCAGCTGGGACCCAATCGGGGTCCAGCGGAGGTGCAGCGCCAGTGTGGTCCGCGGACGGTGGAGGAGCTGCAGACCTTTCGCCGTTGGATGGATTACGGGCTCATCCTTGCCTTCTTTCCCCTCCACTGAGTCACCGCCCCTGCGCATCATCGCCGGGGGCCGTGGGGGTTCCTGTCCGTTCCCCCCAGCTCTCCTGAGTTTTGTCCTCGTCAGGGATGCCGCCACGGGCTGTTTTTCCCCGGGACTGGTGGCTGAGGGACACGGGTCGGCCGCCTGAGGAACTGCTTCTCCGGTTCGGCGCCCCGGGTCGGCCACCCAACGTGTTGTGTGTTTCGTTGGGCGACCTGGTTTGTCCGCCAGAGGAGCGGACGTGCTGGGCGTTGGACTGTGGTGAGCCGCCTGGTCATGTTCCGCCTCCCATGACCACCCGCCGGCTGTTGGACGTGGGGAGACCACCTAAACTGTGCCTATGGCGCCTGGTCTCCGCCAGTCGGCATAAACTGTCGGGGGGGGGGGTAGTGGTCATTTTCTGGTGATGATCTGTCCTAGTGATTGTTCTGTTGTTTTTTTTTTTTTTTTTTTTCCCTTGCTATCCTGTGTGCTTTGTGTTATGGTCATTTGGGTGTCGGCGGGTATTTGTTATGTCTTGCAGTTGCCCTAGTTTGTTTTGTGTGTAGTTAAGTATGAGCCAGTAATTGCTCTGTTTTTCTGTATTTGGTTATTTGACAATTCACATGAGAATTCACACAGGTGGGAGGCCATTTTCTTGTGAAACATGTGGGCAAAGATTTAATTTTCTCTTGCTGTGCTGTGTTTTCTGTAACTGTTATTTGGGGATCCTTGGCAATTTGTGTTATGTCCTACTGTTGCCTTATTTTCCTCCATGTGTATTTTATCTGATTTGAATATTTGGTATTTTTTGTCATTGTACTGTGTTTAGTTTTTTTTTGCCTTGTCTGGTCTGGATTTTGTCTTTTTCCTGTACTGATTCTGTGTTTGGTCTTTTTCTCCCTCCGGACCTACCCTCATCCGCCCACCCTGGAGGGGGTGGGGGGGGCAGGGTGGTCTATGGGCGTTCTGGAAGCCCGCCCTCAGAGGGAGGGTACTGTTACGACCCGAGCGCCGGTCCTGTCCGCGCTCGGGCTATGTATATTCGCTGCCGGCTTTGACAGCTGTGGGTTATATTCTGGCTTCACCGCGGTCTTATTGTGAAGGCGCTCGGTGGGGTTTCCGGCTGTCAAAATCGGTCAGCTGTCTGTCATCACTGCTCGTTAGTGTTCACCTTTATAAGGCGGGCACTGACGGCAGTTAAATGGCAGGAGTATCGTCAGATATCGTCAAACAATCTTCGTGAGGCCTCGTTAGACCTTCATGTCAGGTTCGTGTTCTTTCTTGTCTTGTCATAGTTTAGCTTGTAGTGGCTGGGGTTAGCCCTACGAGCCCTTGTATCGCTTAGTGTGTGTTTTTGCCCCTAGCGGCTCATAGCCTTGTGTCTTGACTTGCTTTATTAATAAATTACCATCATTGCAAAACTCACCGGTGGACTCTTGGCGTCTTATGGTGATCTGCGAGGGTCACCGCATGACAGTATACTCCTGCCAGATGTCTAAACGGAGACGCCACTCCAAGACGCCTTTTTCACCGTGAGTTTTGCCATTGTGTGGAGTTTTTTCCTGTAGTTGGACTTGGTAGGGAGATGCCCGCCAGCGAGTGTGATTATTGCCCGGAGTGGCTGGAGGAGATTGATGGCTATCTGGCGGAAGCCGCCCGTCTCATGCCCACCCAAGCGGCTGGTTATCACTTAGACTCCAGCACCACCCCATTGATCGACCTGTCAGACACAACATGGGGCAATGGACAAACAAAATCAGGATTTGTAAGAGTTTGTCTACTGCTGTAGGGTCCGCCTGTTGTGCTGACGAGCCCACTTGTGGCGATTTTGCTGCCGCTCTGCCATCAGGATCATCCCTCAAAAGGGTCTTGAGGCTCATAGGTCCTGACGCCTGAGGCACCCTCTCACAATATTGGCCAAGATCCTTGGTTGGTGTCTCCCTGGAGTTACCTGGACCACCTGGGTGGCTGTGCGGAACTGATCTCGGAGGTGCTGCAGCAGGATGTACCGGTCGCGCTCCGGCGTGGTGACACATGCTTGTCCTGGACATGGTCTGTCTGCCACGGACCCAGTTTCAACCTGGCGTTGTTGCAACCAAACAATGGTTGATGCATTGCAGCCAAATCACAGCACCACCTGTCATGCCGACATTCTACCCTCCGAAAGGCCCAAAGCATAGTTATTACCTCCGCCAAGAGGAGGAGGTTATGTGATCATCAGCGTTGGTTTGTTTGTCTGTTTGTTAGCAAGATAACTCAAAAAGTTATGGACGGATTTTCATGAAATTTTCACAGATTGTCAGAAATGTATTATCCTACAGATGATTACATTTTGGTGGTGATCCGGATCACCGTCTGGATCCAGGAGTTTTTAAAACGATTCTTTTTTTTTCTCAAAAAGTTATGGACAGATTTTCATGAAATTTTCACAGATTGTCAGAAATGTGGTATCCTACAGATGATTAGATTTTGGTGGTGATCCGGATCACCGTCTGGATCCAAGAATTTTTTAAAGGGTTCTTTTTTTTTTTCAGGTTCTATTGCGCAGCCAAACCAGCTCTGCCGGGGAAGCTTCCAGATCCTCTTTCGGCACGGAGCGCAACCCCAATATAAAACCCACGGCAGCCTGTCTACCCAGTTTGCATCCGTCAATGAAGCCCTGAGTGCTGCTTTCAGTGATCTATGAAAACGCTCGCATAACCCATTGGCCTGTGGGTTGTACGCGGTTGTGCGGTGAATTGTAACACCCAGCCAATTTTAGCAAACACGGGCTTATTGCCATTTCTGTACGCCAAAAAGAAAAAAAAATATACAGGAAAAAAAATTATTGACAGTGTGGAGGAACACCTCGTGTGTGACCCCCACAGCGTATGGGCCTGACAGAGCGCTCAGCGTGAGCAATTATCAGAACAATGAGAGGTATGGACTGATCATTATGCAGATGCGCCTCCCTCCCTCTTTCGGCCAGTAATCCTGATATGTGTGACTCTAATGCAAATGTCCATGCTTTCCTGCTGTATACTGTGATGCTAATGTGCCATGCATGCATTGTCTGAGCTGGGTATATAAGTTGACTGCATATATCTTGCTCTCTCTCTTTTTGATCACTCGCATTGTTTGTTGCTGACTTTGAGACGCAGGGCTCGCTCCAGCACGCTGCCACAGCGAGCGAGCCTCGTGATGGAGGATGAATAAAACACCCTTTTAAACTTCAGTTCGCCGTGTAATGTAGGATTAATATTTATGATGTTAAACACTGTATGGGGGGAACTGTGGCGCTTGGCGGAGGTCTGCGCTCTCCGAGTGCTTTTCTAGTGTTTGTCATGTGGCAGTCGTGGTATCATGAAGATTTCACAACATAGTGCTATGCGTTTTTGTTCATCTTTATATAGGGAAGATGACTACTCCTTAAAATCACCCATTTTTGATTTTGACTGAGTACCCAAAACAAACAACGAGCTCAAAAAGACTATAGAGCTAGAGCTTAAAGGCAGTGAGTCATGACAGTGAATACAACCACTGAAATTGAATTCTAGATGTATTTTGAGTCATACAAACACTATTACTCAAGTTCAGATAGGGTGGACCCCAAAATATTTATACAAAAATTGTGTTGTGTTTTCATTGGCTGAGTATAATTGGCTGATTTAAACCTCAACTACAAAAAGATGACAAACTACAAAACACTAAGCTCTCTGTACCAAAATGTTGTGCCTTGCACAGAATACCAATATCCAAGCAGATCTGTTAATTAAGCAATATTACACGAGATGGAGCATGGTATCAATTTATATAGTAGCTGCAGATGTGATTAGAGTATCACACCCGTAGCTATTATGTATATAAAATGACACCATAACGACATTGAGTGTAATATTGCTTTATACAACAGTTCCAGAAAGTACAACTTATTAAATGACAGCAATACTGGACAAAATATTATGATTTGGTTCTTTAACCAGTTATTTTGCAAGGCTGAGAAAAAATAGTCCCTTCTAAATGTAGTCATTAACTGTTACTAAACATCTCAATCAGCATGAAGACATCTATTGTCATTTCACACACATACAAACAAATTAAATATTGTCAAGTGTAAAAGTAATAAGTGTTTATAAAACATATACCTGTTGAGTCGGTACTGCAGAAGACCCCAGATCAAAACGTAATGTTATGAGAGCAGCTGGAAGTGAGGTGTGTGTCCCTTTAAGCGAGAGACAGAAGGTGTGCTGTGATGACATGTGTCATGGTGCAACGATGTGGTGTGCATGTGTGGATCGGGAGGGAGAGAGAGACGTGTGGAGGTATTGACAGGAACAGGTTAGCAGACGAAGAAAAAAAAGAGCATAACTGTGTCGTAGGAAGTGTTCGGTGCTTGTGGTGAAATAAACACACAGTTAATGAAGGCACGGGTGTCCGTCTGTCTGTCACTGACTGCTGTGAGGAGTATCACTGGGTGGGTCATTGAACCTGAAGTGACTAACGCCTTCAGCCCTGGAGTAAAACGTGGTGTCCTCCCCTATGCCCTCTAACTACTGTTGGAGAGCCCAGTAGGAAAGTTCAACACTGGTGACCACGAAGGGACACTCAAGACTAAATAAAACAACAGTGGTGAGCATTAAACCGTGGAATCGATAGGGACAGTAAGTGCTATCAAGCTAACAAGTTTACCGAGCCAGATGCTTTGACTGTGAAACTTTGACTGTGAATATTCACCTAAGCAAAGACCCAGTCAGACTGTGCAGCTAAAGAGCTTTCCCCCAAATCTGTGCAGCCAAGATCACATGCACTTCAGGACTGCCGGTCACATTACCAGGTTTCATCAGACAGTGAGGATGACTATGATCACTGAGAATGTGTCTCAACCTTACGTCCTGGTCAGTATAATGGCACCACCACGTGGAAAGAGTTTCTGCACAGGTTTGAAAGTTGTGCTAAAGCAAACTGCTGTTCGAAAAAGATTAAGGCCATCCAGTTAAAGTTCTGCCTGGTGGGTGCAGCAGGAGCAGCTGTACACAGAAATCCCCGATCTTCACAGTGGGATTACTGCCACTTGGTGGAGGAGTTGGAAACTTCATATGGCCCCTCTTCAGAGCATGCAGCGGCAGTGGTGATCGAGCTGAGGCAGCAGGTCCGCAAACCAGGTGAAGCTCTTCATGTGTTGAGAGACAAAATTTACGACGAAGTGTCAGTGGCCTACAGCAACAGAACTGAGACTGAGCAGCATGCCATAGTCATTGAAATTTTCACCAATGCTGTAGGAGAGGGGTGCTCAATACGTCGATCGCGATCGACTGGTAGATCGCAAAGGCACTGCAGGTAGATCGCGTGACATTAAAAAAAATATATTTTTTAAAGTTTTTAATTCTATCACCTGTCCTCTTATTGGCATTTACCATTTGATTGATGTACAGGGCAGCCAGTCAGGAGAGGTCCTGTCCTATATGTGTCATAGGTCACCCTGCATGCGCGGTCAAACACACTAGCTAGCTGCTAAACTCCAGCGAGCTGTGACCGTGTTAGTGGCTTCCAATTTCTATCAACTAAAGAAGGGATATTAAAAACGAGTGGGGGAGCTGAACCTGTGGTGTAATTGAGTTATTTGGAAAAGAACTACAAAGTCGCGCAAGAATGACGTCAAGGAGGCGACTGGCGGGAGAGTGACAGACTAGCAGCGAGGTTGACATTTGGTGCAATAAAAAGTGACGTTAAAAACTACAGTTGGACTCACGCAGTGTTTTAATAACACGACATGGTGTCAGAAGTCCTGTAGTTAACGTAGAGAGGTAAGCCCGGAAAGAAAAGGATCGTTTGTACACCGCGGAGGAAGAGAGGGGAGTTTGCGGACACGATGAGTGAAGACGAAGATGCAAATGGAGGGATAGAAACCGCTCCAGGAGCCGCTGTGGCAGCGGGTCCGTGCGCTACGTTCAACATCCAGCCGCCGAAGCCCTTCGACTTTTCTAAGCCGCAGGAGTAGGCCAAATGGATCCGGAGATTCGACAGATTTTGCCTGGCAAGTAATCTGAATGCAAGCTCTGAAGAGAGTCAAGTTAATACTCTGATATATTGCATGGGAGACGAGGCGGATGATGTTTTACGTGGGCTGGCTCTGACTGATGCTCAACGCAGCTCGTATGAAGCGGTGCGTGATGGCTTTCAAAGCTTCTTTGTGGTTAAAAAAAATGTAATTTATGAACGTGCCAAATTCAACCTGCGAAAACAGAGAGAAAGTGAGACAGTAGATTCTTTTGTCACTGCACTATATGCGCTGGCTGAACACTGCAATTATGGTGTGCTGCATGATGAGCTACTTCGGGACAGACTCGTCGGTCTGTTAGACTAGAGGCTGTCTGAACGCATGCAGCTAGATGCAGAGCTGACTTTGGAGAAAGCAATCAGGATGGCATGGCAGAGTGAGGAGGTGAAAAAGCAGCAAGCTTCTCTGAGAGGAGACACCAGGACTCAGGCAAGTGAGGCAGTGTCTGTTGATAGAGTGTTCAAGGGAAGTTGGAAGCCTGCTAAAAACAAACCTCAGCGTGCTCACAAACCGCACAGTACTCAGAATAGCAAGGAAAAGGGGACACAGTCAAAATGTCATAAATGTGGCAGCTCTCCATCACATTCAAAACGGGAGTGCCCTGCAAATGAAGTGAACTGTCATGCTTGTGGGAGAAAGGGTCACTATAAACGTGTCCGCAAGACCGTAAAATCTGTACTTGAGGTGGAAGAGGATGAGGATGCCATCTTCCTCGGCAGTGTTACAACAGACAGTGATCCTTGGATGGTCAACATTGACATTCATGACAGCAGCGTGACATTCAAAATTGACACGGGTGCTGATGTCACAGTTTTGCCACATGCTGTGTTCCAGAAAATACTCAGAGAAAACCCACCTGCGCTCCACAAAGCACCTAAGCCGCTCCTGGGACCGGGGAGGAGGCCACTTGATGTTGTGGGCGTTGCCAAGCTGTTGTTGAGAATTGGTGGGAAAGAGGAGATGGAGGAGGTGTATGTTGTCCGTTATGTGCACACTGCCCTGCTAGGGAGGTCTGTGAGCTGCAGACTAGGGCTTGTTGCACGCCTTGACAGTGTCACTATAGAGACATTAAAGGAGAACTATCCAAAACTATTCAGCGGACTAGGTGAGGTGCGCCAGGCATATGCCATCTAGCTCAAACCAGGTGCCAAACCATTTTCACTCAAGACACCAAGGAGGATCCCATTGCCACTAATGGACAAAGTCAAGCAAGAGCTGTCCCGCATGGAAAGCCTCGGGGTGATATGCAGAATTGAGGAGCCTACAGACTGGTGTGCTGGCATCGTGGTAGTGCCCAGAAAGAACAAGATGGATCCTGTGCGAATATGTGTCGACCTCACTAACCTCAATGAGTCCGTGTGTAGAGAAAAGTTCATTCTACCATCAGTAGAGGAAACACTTGGGAGGCTGGCTGGAGCCAAAATATTTAGTAAGCTGGATGCAAATATGGGGTTTGGGCAAATCCCATTGACAGAAGATTCAGCGAAACTGACAACGTTCATCACGCCCTTTGGACGCTATTATTTCAAACGGCTACCTTTTGGAATTGCGTCTGCCCCTGAACACTTTCAGAACAGAATGGTGACGGAGGTCACAGAAGGGCTCGAAGGCGTGGTTTGTCACATTGACGACGTGCTGGTGTGGGGTCGCACGCAAGAGGAGCATGATGCTTGCCTGCATACCGTGCTAAGAAAGATTCAGAAGGCAGGTATCACACTTAACATTGGCAAGTGTGATCTGTCAAAGTCTGAGGTGACCTTCCTAGGCCACGTGATCTCCGCCAGCGGCATCAGTCCAGACCCGAGCAAGACGGAGGCTGTGAGGGAAATGCCTGAGCCAAAAACAGTGAGTGAACTAAGATCTTTCCTTGGAATGGTAAACCAGCTAGACAAGTTTATCCCGCAGCTAACTGAGAGGGATAAAGCCCTCAGAGATCTCCTTTCAAAGAAGAACTGCTGGGTGTGGGGCGCTGACCAGGCTAAATCCTTCCAGGACTTAAAGGATGCCCTGACGTCGCCACCGGTGCTAGCCGTATATGATCCTAACAGAGAATGCAAAGTTACGGCAGACGCGTCGTCTTACGGACCTGGAGGAGTCCTGCTACAAAACTGGGGTGAGGAGTGGAGACCAGTAGCCTTCATGTCGCGGTCTCTCACGCCCACCGAGCAGAGATATGCACAAGTGGAAAAGGAGGCTTTGAGCCTGACCTGGGCTTGCGAGTGGCTCAGCAACTTCCTCATTGGAAAACACTTCCAGTTGGAGACAGATCACAAGCCTCTCCTGAGTCTCCTGGGGTCTCAAGCACTGGACGCTCTACCCCCTCGGATACAACGCTTTTGAATGCGTCTTATGCGCTATTCCTACTCCATATCTCAAGTGCCAGGGAAGTGCCTGTGGACAGCTGATACATTGTCGCAAGCGCCTGTCACAAGAAAAGGGACACCAGCTGACAAAGAGCTGTTCGAGGACACAAATATCTACGTGGATATGGTGATGGAGAACCTACCTGCAAGCACTGCTTATCTGGACAAGCTGAGAGAGCAGCTGCAGAGGGACAGTGTGTGTGCTCTAGTGATGCAGCTGTGTGCAGAAGGCTGGCCAGCTCATGGCATAAATGAACCTGCACTCAAGCTATACTGGACTGACAGGGCATTTCTTACTGTCCAGGATGGTCTACTGCTAAAGGGAGATAGGCTCGTCATACCCTCAACCATGAGAAATGATGTTCTCGCTAAGCTGCACAAAGGACACCAGGGTGTGGTTAAGTGTAAAGAACGGGCACGACACTCAGTATGGTGGCCGGGGTTGAGTCAGCAGCTGAATGAGTTGGTTCTCAACTGCAGAGCAAGCTGTCAGGAGAGACAGAACCACAGGGAGCCACTGATGCCGACACCATACCCAGACAGACCATGGCAGAAGTTGGGAGCAGACTTGTTCATGTTAGGGAGCAAGACCTACTTGCTAGTAGTGGACTACATGTCAAGATATGTGGAGATTGCCCTGCTAACTCCCACAAGATCTAATGATGTGATCCACCACTTTAAGTCAATCTTTGCACGTCATGGAATCTGTGAGATCCTGGTGACAGACAATGGGCCACAATTCTCTGGAGCAGCTTTTGCAGCATTTGCAAAGTTGTACGGGTTTCAGCATGTAACCAGCAGCCCAAAATATCCCCAGGGCAATGCTGAAGCGGAACGTGCAGTGCAGACAGTGAAGGGGCTTTTGAAGAAGTCAGATGACCCCTATCTTGCTTTACTGGCCTACAGGGCTACCCCTCTCCAAAATGGGTCTAGCCCAGCTCAACTGCTCATGGGAAGGCGGCTTCGTACAACTGTGCCTATTCTTCCTGCGTTGTTGAGTCCTGCTCTTCCGGATAGAAATGCTGTTATGCTGAACGAAGGGAAGAGGAAAACAAAGGATGGGCAACGCTACAACCTGAGACACCGTACAAAGCATCTCAATAGACTCACTCCAGGACAGGACGTGTGGGTCACCGATCAAGGAGCAGCAGGTGCTGTCATCGGAAATCACACCACACCGCGCTCTTATCTGGTGGAGGGACCCCATGGGACCATCAGGCGAAACCGTCGTCATCTCATCCCCTGGAACTCCTCATCGGAGCAGAGCAACAGTGCTGCAGCTGAGCAGTCCCCGGAAGGTGTTCCAGAACAACCTTCAGCAGAACAACCTTCAGCAGAACAACCTGCAGAAACATCATCACAGCAGAACGTTCCTGAACCACCATCTACTCCTACTCCTAGAACCAGGTCTGGGAGAGCGGTTGTAAAGCCAACCCGGTTGGACTTATAAACAATTATGAAGATTGAACTTTTGAAAATAATAGTGGAAAAAAAAAGGTTGCAAATGTATTGCACTATTTTTCTGATTTTGCACTCTTTTCTATGTAAATGTTCAAGTTCAGAGTTTAGAGTGAGGACAGAACAGTACAGGGTTTAGGATGGAAGTATTGTACTTGATTTTGCACATATTGTTCAGTGCTAAGGGTAAACTGCAGTGTGTCTGTTGTGTGTGTGAATGGTATTAGGTAGGACCAGATCTTCCAGCCACAGAGGCAGAATAATCCTCTAAGGTCTGTTGAATCAATGGCAGTCTACCCATTGATACTAGAAAGGGGAGATGTGGTGTAATTGAGTTATTTGGAAAAGAACTACAAAGTCGCGCAAGAATGACATCAAGGAGGCGACTGGCAGGAGAGTGACAGACTAGCAGCGAGGTTGACATTTGGTGCAATAAAAAGTGATGTTAAAAACTACAGTTGGACTCACGCAGTGTTTTAATAACACGACAGAACCCAGTAAGAAGACAAAAACTTATCACTTCCATGTGGAATGGGAGGGAGATTTTTTTTTTTCACAATGTCATTTTTGAAGTGTATTTGTCTGATCTGTCAATCTATCGTTGCGTTTCCAAAGAAGGGAAATGTGGAGAGGCACTTTCGAACCGTTCATAAAAACTACGACACTGACTTCCCTCCGAAAAGTGAGCTGAGAAAAAAAAAGGTGAAGGAACTGAAATCTCAGTTAATCGGACAGCAGTCATTTTTCACACAGCTGAATTCAAAGGCAAAGGCAGCCACTGAAGCATCATTCTGGGTGAGTCATTGCATTATTAAGCATAAGAAGTCCTTTCAAGATGGAGAGATGATAAAAGAGGCCTTTGTTGGGGCAGTGGAGTCGTTGTTTTGGGATTTTAAAAACAAACCAGAAATATCTTCTATCAAAGCTCTTCAGCTATCAAGAAGTACAGTTATATGGTGCTGTGAAATAATAGCCCATGATATGACACATCAGCTTTGGAAGGACATTGCAGAATGTGAGTATTTCTCACTGCAATCAGACGAGTCCACAGACATAAGGGGCACAGCTCAGTTGTGCATTTTTATTCGGATGGTGTTTACCGATGTGACTGCAAAAGAGGAGCTGTTAACAACACTGCACACACGTGAGGAGAGGACATTTTTTACTCTTTCAAAAACTTTATTGAGAAAACCCAGCTCCCAGTGTTTAAATTAGTGTCAATCATCACGGATGGTGCACCCGCAATGGTGGGCTACTCAAATGGATTTATTGCAAAGTGCAGGGAGGACGATGATTTCCATGACTCCCTTAATTACCACTGCATAATCCGCCAACAAGCATGTGCTAAAATGCTAAATATGAAAGAGGTAATGGATGTGGCTACAAAAATCGCTTGCTCTATTCGAGCGAGATCTCTTCAAAGACGATTGTTCCAAGCACATCTGGAGGAGGCTGATTGCAACTACTCTGAGCTCTTGCTACACACTGACATTAGATGGCTTAGTAGGGGAAAATTCCTGCAGCGATTTAGAGAGCTCTGTCCGGACATAAAGGAGTTTCTTCTCCTCAGTAAACATGTAGAATACAAGAAACTTGATGATGATCAGTGGCTGCTAGACTTGGCATTTTTTAACCGATTTAACCAACATGTTGAATGAGCTTAATTTAGAGCTGCAAGGAAAGGACAAAACTATGGTAAACATGATCAGCTCAGTTAATGCTTTCAAATGAAAAGTGCAACATATGTCCTCAAAACTGCAGCACCATGATTTGGGGAACTTCCCCAACCTGACGTCAGAGCTGGAGAAGCAACAAAAGGCACGTGCGCAACTTGACAGTGCGCGCTACATCGAGCAGATGGAAAATTGTTTGTCAGAGTTTGACAAGCGGTTTCAAGACTTTGCTTTACTTGAGCCACCTGCTACATTTTTGTGCTCTCCATTCAAGGAAGATGTTGAGGTTGAGTCACTTGCGTCAAAAATTGCAACACTGTTTCATCTGAACTCGTCTACAGTGGAGGATGAGATTTTGACACTACAGGCTGACACCGAGTTTAAGTCCAGGGCTCATGGACAGTTTTGGAACTTACTCACAGAGGAAAAGTATCCAAACACGAGGAAATATGCCCCCTCCTTGACTGCATTATTTGGCTCTACTTATTTGTGCGAATCAGCCTTTTCCCACGTGAAGATTATTAAGTCCATATACCGTTCTACCATGACTGATGATCATTTGGAAGCCTGCTTGAGACTAGCTACCAGCAGCTGCTGTCCGGACAATGCAACCCTGGCTGACTCCATCCAGTGCAAGTCATCAGAGTAAGGTAATGATCGTAAATGTACTGAGTTGTATTGTGCCATAAGGGTTCAAGCAGTTATATAATGTACGCCAACATATATTGCCATATTTGGCATTTTTTAAATGTAGGTAGATCATTTTGACCTGGTCATTTTAAAAGTAGCTCACAAGCCAAAAAAGTGTGGGCAACCCTGCTGTAGGAGATGTTGAAATGGTACAGAAGCTGTTAGAGAAACGGCCCCAGACACTAGCCCAGGCCTACAACATAGCCCACCATCACAAGACCACCAAGCGAGCAGCGTCATATGTTACAGGCCTCATGCAATTGGGAGTACACAACATGAGCAAAAAGAGGACCCGCACTGCAGTCATCAGAGCAGATGCAGAGGAAGAGCAAATAGAGATTTCTATAGCCCCGCAATCAGCCAAATGGGAACCTGGACTCTCTAACCCCAGCTCACACCTCCAACCAACCTCTCTTGATTTGAAAAATAAGCCAAATAAGGGGAGAGGCCATTGAAACCTAAACTGGGAGGAAAGTCGATGTCACAACTGTTCCGGTTTGCGCCATATGAGGAGAAATTGTTCTTCACCAAAGAACATTAACAAAGCCCACATTTGGACACCGATGCAAGTGATGTGGGCATTGGTGCCATGCTCTCACAAATCCAGAAAGGCAAAGAGCGGGTGCTGGCCTACAGGAGTCGCAGGTTGTCAAAAACTGAGCAGAACTACTGCACCACACAGCATGAACTGCTGGCCATGGTGGAGTTCACAAGACATTTTTGGCAGTATTTTCTGGGGCAGCTCTCCATTGTGCACATAGACCACAGCAGCCTTCGGTGGCTCACAAGGCTGAAAGAGCCTGAAGGAGAGCCCGCCAGGTGGTTGGAGAGGCTTGCTGAATATGACCTGGAAATTCTCCATCACCCTGGCAGGATGCACACCAATGCTGACAGCCTCTCTAGGAGACCATGCCGCCAAAATTGTCCATGTCAGCTCCCAGACACCTCACTTCACCCAGAAAATGTCACTCATCAGGCTGTGCAAAGTAACTTGTAGAGATGGGTTCAAAAGATCGATACGACAATCTGGATTGATCCATGTTTGACTGAGCTGATATCAATCCACAAAATTCGCAGATCAATCTTTTAATATAATGCTTTTATGTCTGTGAACATCTGTTGAGTCTGATCGGGTCAAAACCGGGTCTTTGAGCCGGAACAGCGGCGAAGAACCAGAAGCACCCGTAGCGCTAACGGAGCTAACAGCTAACAAACTAATGGATATGCTGTGGGGGCACAGTTTGGGAGTTCTCTCACACCCAGAAGCCAGGAGGAAGGGGAGAATAATGGACAGTACGAGGAGGTGGCACCGGGGGGTACCAAACGGGACAGCAAAGACCATGCCCCCGGGGAGATGAGTAAATGCCGGAGAGAAGAAGTGTGTTTGAGCAGAGCCCTCGAATATTATGTTAATGTGCTGCATTTCTCTTTGTTCACACAACAATGTATGAGGGTCAGAAGCTCTGGGTCTCTACATATGGAAATAAAAGTATAAAAGAGGAATGTACAGAGACCCAGATAGCGCAGTTGCTCAGCAGAGCTCAGAAGCGTGTTTGCTGTTATGTTGGAGAAATAATAAAGCCTTGTGTCATCTAGCTCGTTGCCTTCGCCTATTCCTTTTTCGCCACAATGCTAATCCTTCTTTTGTGGTGTTAAAACGGTTCTCATCCGGCAAGAGTTCCCTGCGGCGCACGTCTTTACTTCCGTGTTTACATGAGCGGAGTTGACGTGTATGTCTCTTAATTTATCAACAAAAGTCACCGTAAAAACTATCCTCAACAGTTTCCTAATATTCTTCATAAAGCGGGGATAAACATTTTTTTACTACGTGCAGCGCTGTGTTGGAACATAAAGTCTATGACTGACAAACACTTGAAACGGAAAGTGCAGAGAGACTGGCTGAAACTCGTGAACAGAGAGACTTGGAGCTGCTGAGATTCTAAGTAAAATATCATGTGTCACATCTGACACATTTGTGTCGTAAATTAATAATTCATCCAGCATCATGGTGTTTTCTTTTACAAATCTACAGATACAGTAGTTAACCCTTGGTTAAGTGCTGTGAATAAATGCAGAATAAAGGTATATTTTATGGGATTATGGACTTCTAGCACTTAAGTGAGAGATTTGAAGATAATAATAAATCATAAAATGAAAATGGCAAAATTAATAAAGGCTGCAGTATGAGCTATTTTTACTCAATAGAACTAAACTGAAAGGAACAAATTTTCCCAGGAAATGAACTGAAACCCTTTTCAAAAATTGAAAGTTAATTTGTAGTTAAAATTTAAAAAACAAAAAATAAAAGAAACTAAATTATTAAACCCTACTGTGGTGTGGGGATTTAAAAATAGGATTAATTTTTACTTTGAAATATATTTTCCTTTTCATCTCCCCCTTTAGATCCGTGAAGACTGGGTTTCCACTCCAAGGTCCATCCTGCACTGAGACGTTCTGAAGGGAAGAGGTTGTCAGTGGAGGCGCCATCCCTGCTTCATGAGGATTTCAGCACGGAAGAAGAGCTCAAATTTTTCAGGGGTTTTAGTTTTCAAATTCAAGATTCAAGATGGTGTTGCCATAATTTTCTCCATACTCTAACATGCATTCAGTGCAATTTAGTTGTTGTAATGACTAATTCTTTTATTTCTTTTTTTAATTTAAGTTCTCAGCAAGAATACAATGTTGGTCATTTTTTGACAATTTTACTGAGCATTTAATTCTACATAAATCACTGTTTAACAGGAATTTTTTTGGCAATCCTGTGCTTTTCTTATGGTGTTACATAGAACAGCATCACTGTAAACTATGGAAAAAGCAGCTACTTTAAAATCTGTACTTCCTCACACAACTTTTAGTGCAAAAAACCTCTAAAAATGTCACAACTTTTGGGAAAAGCTCCCACAAATTCAGGCTTTTGGGCCACAACAATCACAAAAACAGCTGACAAAATCCTGGAGGGACTGAAATACAGTGAGATTGTGTCTACATGCTTCACACATTGAATTTGTGTACTGACTCTGGGTTGTTAACTTGACACTACATGCCCTTTACACTAAAGAAAGCACTTGTGAGCACTTTGTGAAATCAAAAGTTAAAATAATAAAAGTACATTATTGTAACTGATTTTGGGTCAGTTCTTTATGTGATAATTTATGTATTAACAAAGTTAGAGTATTCTTGGTACAATTTGCAGCATTAGGTCTCGGAAGATTTTTTTTTTCTGGCAAGTAAAATGGCTATTAAAATGGTAGTTTCCCAGATCAATTCGGGATCGGATTGGATCGAATCGGATTTGAATCAATTCAGAATCTCAACAATCAGAATCGAATCAATTCTGGAAATTAGGGATCGTTCCCAGCCCTAGTATCTTGGACTCTGGCGTCAGCCATGTGATGTTGGCTCCAGTAAAGCCTTACTCATGCTGCATTTCCCCTCCAGTCCGCTTTGGTCCGTGTGCGCTTTGGACAAGCCCTGCATGCACGTGGCACTGTTCATGTTCACTTTTTTCATCTACCCAGGCCAAGCGGTTGATGCATGCGCACAACCATCATTTGTAGTTTCACTCCCGCCCGATAGGTAGTGCCAGTGCGCTGACGTGCCAGGATTTTCACCAACAAAGAAACGCTGCTTGCTTTCTGCTGCTTGACTTCCCGGTTTTCACTCCTTTTCCACGAAGATGCTGCTGCTGCTGCTGCTGAAGTATTTGTGTGTGATTCATGTATGTTTATTCTCGTCTTCCGCTTCCTCATTGTCTTCGTCGTCTACTTTGTCTTGGTATGTTGTGCTGATATTGCCACCTCGTGAATGGGGCGTTCAGTCTTGCACATGTGTTTCTCAACACATTCAGGTTGTGGGCAGTCACAAAATTTGGGCTGCCTGTGGTCGTCCGCAGTCGAGCACTGCGGAGTGGAGTCGATAGCATAAATTTTGTCACATGAGGTTTCCGGTTACATGTACGCGGACAGCAGAGGTGCAGCACGAATCCAGTATAAGGGTAGAGGGACACACAGCTCCATCAGTAGTGACCCCAGTGGAGGTAGATGAACCTTCCCCCGCTCATGTGGACGGTTCAGGGCCCACTAAAAGAATCTGCCGGACTCAGATAAGCAACTCCGAGCTATTCAATGGCTGGTCTCCAGAGAAGCTGCGTCAAGCGCAGGAAGCTGATACAGATATTGCACCTATCAGAACATGGATGGAGGCCAGTGAAGAGCGGCCACCATGGGTAACAGTCTTAGCATGCAGCCCGGCCACAAAGACATATTGTAGCCAATGGAAGCGACTCTACATCAGAGATGACATACTGGTCAGGCCTCGACGACACCCAGTTCTACCCACAGGTCATGCTTCCCCAGGCCTTTTGGTCCAGTGTCATAAAAGAAGTGCATGAGGGACAAGTAGGTGGGCATTTCGGAGTAGAGCGAACTGTAGCCTGCCTACAAGCCAGATACTACTGGTACAGAAGGAGAGAGGATGTCGTGCTCTGGTGCAGCACCTGTACAAGCTGTGCAGCCAAAGCCAGGCCCCGCAAAACACCACAAGCACCCATGGGTACTGCTGGAGTTGGGGCCCCCATGGAGCGCATCGCCCTGGACATCGTGGGGCCACTGAATGAGACAGAATGCAAAAATTCATATGTGCTTGTGATACAGGACTATTTTACAAAGTTTGTGGAAGCTTTTCCTCTACCTGACCAGCAAGCTGTGACGGTGGCCAGAGTTTTGGCCTCCGAGTGGGTGTGCTGTTATGGAGTGCCACAGGCATTGCACAGTGACCAAGGCTGAAATTTCAAATCAGAGGTGTTCCAGGAAATGTGCAAGCTGTTTGGCATTGGGAAAACACACACCACACCTTTTCGACCTCAGTCTGATGGCCAAGTTGAGAGATTCAATGCCACCTTGCAAAGGATACTGGCCACAACAGCGGAGCACTGCCACTCTGACTGAAACCTCATGATTCTTTATGCTGTGATGGCCTACAGGGCAACAAAGCACAGCACAACTGGGTTCACTCCCAGCTTCATGATGTTTGGCCGAGAAGTGAATGAACCGGTGGACCTGGCGGCCAGCCTGCCCCCAGACACTGATACAGTCCCGTCAGCCCCGAATTTATCCAACAGACCCGAGAACACCTAGAGCTGGCTCATCAATTTGCCAGGGAGGCTCTTGGAGATTATGTACAATGTGCAAAGAGACAATATGACAAAAACTGCTGCCGCAAAGAGTACAGGATTGGCGATGCTGTGTGGTACCTGATCAAGGGTACATGAAAGGTCAAGAACAAGGTCAAACAGTTCCTCCCATCTTATGAGGGACCTTACTTCATCCTGGGACACTTAGATGATCTGGTGTATCGCATCCAGAAAGGCCCGAGGACCAAGGCAAAAGTGGTTCACCACAATCAGCTGAAGCCATACCGGATCTGCGACCCACTGGACAATGCCTGGGTTCTGGAGCGGACTCTCAGTTGAGCTCCAACAGAGGTGTCACCCCCAGTGTTGGACATTAATCGTGTGGACACTACCCTGGGTCTGTCTCAGCTGTTTGACAGCACCGCCTCCTCTGCCGAGGAGGATCCCAGCTGCACCTCATCAGATCCAGCTATAGACCCTTCTGCAGCCACCACACCTCTTCCCTTCACCCTGCCTCTGGACTCTTCTGTTCCCGGGGACTCTCAGATTTGTGGGGGTGGGGTGGTGGGGCAACGCCAGCAGAGCCATCATTCGAGGAGGCCGCTCTGCCAGAGAAGGTCACTTCTCTGGTATGGTGAGTGGGTGGACTGAATCCACGGTTCATAGACAATGTTCATAAACAATAAACAGTTCATTTTTTTTAAAGAGAGAGTTCTGAGATTTGAGTGTTTAAACTTTGTACTGTGACTAAGTTGCGCCGTTGTTGTCATACTTGTTGTTCAAGATGAAATTTTGAGTGGTACCAATCTTTAGTTAAAAATATTCTTCTAACTGCTAACATAGGACTCCAGATGGAATGCTCCTAGCCATAGAAGTGTAATTAATGCCTTTTCACCTTCAAGTTGAATGCTCCACCACAAAGTGCTGTAAAGTACTAATATGGAGTGGAATTGTGTAAATTGCCATCCATAGTGGGGGTAGTGTTTTGAGAGCAGCTCAAAGTGAGGTGTGTGTCCCTTTAAAAGAGAGAGAGAAGGTGTGCTGTGATGAAGTGTGGTGATGCAACAGGAGGGAGAGACAGAGACGTGTGGAGGTACTGACAGGAGCAGGTTAGCAGACGAAGAAAAACATGAGCATTATAACTATCGCAAGAAGTGTTCAGTGCTTGTGGTGAAACAAACACATGGTTAATGAAGGCATGGGTGTCATCTGCCACTACCTGCTGTGAGGAGTATCACTGGTTGGGTCATTGAATCTGAAGCGGCTAACGCCTTCAGCCCTGAACTATAACGTGGTGTCCTCCCCTATGCCCTCTGACTATGGTCAGAGAGCCCAGTAGGAAAGTTCTACAGTATCCAGAACACTGTAGCTAGCCAGTAGCTAGTAGTTAGCATACTAGCAATTTAGCACACTTTGCTCACTTTTCTTCACATTTTCAAACAAAGGGTCTATCACCACAAAAGTATTGTGGTTTGTTAATCAAGACAATAAAACAAACTCTAGCACTGCCTGTTTTTGTAAAAAGTCATGAAATGGCTTAATGAGCTTAATGACGGGCAAAAGGAAACAGGTTTTTTTGCAAAACGGCGGGACTTCTGGGTCACAGATGTATAATTTCTTGTCAAACGGCACCTCACTGTGGAAATTAAGGTTTCCAAAACAGTACTGAAACTCTCAGAGTTGATAGTAAATTACTGTTAGTAATTAACAGCTACATGAACACCTTTGAAGCAGAGTGATACATATCCAGTGAAGGTGAAGTGCAACTATCATAGAATAGTAACTCCTGGAATTCCTATTGTCCAATCAAATTGCTCGGTCAGAATTAACTGTTGTATGACAGAAAATCACTGAATCTGGACTTAATATTAGTAGGACTTCCAGTTTTTGTAATCACACTTTTGTTTGTACTGCAATATAATAGCACCCCCCCCCGTGCTATTGAAAAGTCATTCTTGTGCATCATTACTGTGTAAAAATCACTAACTTGGTCTCAGTGCCTGAAAGAAATATTGTGCATGCAGAGGCAACAAAGGACCTCATTATAAACTGCCTATGAGCAAGGCACTGGGCTCTCAGATTTCATCAGAAGATCCTAAACAGTGCAGTGTTGGCACAGAAATTATGTTCATACTGTATGTGTGTCTAATGGCACTCACAGCAGCTCAGGTCAAATGTGAACCCATCCAGAGTCATGAATAGACAAGTTAATTTTTTCCATAGGAATGTCATGAAAAAAAACCAAACAGGAAAACAGATTTCTATATTTCTGTTTGCTTTATGAAGCATGTAATTCAGAAGTGTGAACTGCTCAGCTCATGTAATTGAGATTTTTCAGTCTCTTGATGGCACATTTGTAAAAGAACTCCTGACTGAAATTGTAACGGAAAGACTTTTTGTAAAAGTTTTGTTGATTGTCCCTAAATGTATGCATAAAAAGGATTGTTCTCCAAATTGTACTGTGTAATAAGCCCATACGCCTACACCACCTGCAACACAATTATCTATTTGTTGCAGAGAGCAGTGTTCCTGACTGCTAGAGAGTCTCCAGATATGGACACTTGATAGTCAAGAGCGGTAACAACAAGAGAAATCCGTCATCACAGTAATAGTATTGCTATGGAAACGGTATGGAGGCGTTGTGTGGGGGGGAAGGGGGAAGCAGCAATAAAATAACACCAGACAGGAATAAAGATGGCAGATGGCAACCAGGAAGTATCTGTAGGAATGTACGGTAAACAGTAGCCACGGTTACATGTGCAAAATTTCTTCAATCTGATTACAATTCAGATCAGAACTATACTGTTTACATGGATCCTGAAAAACTTGATCTGATTAGGACATGCGTTTCCATGTGTCACACGTTTGAACGGACTAAATCATTTTGACATGCACACAATTATTCGACATTCCGGAAATTGTAGAAGAAGAAGCAACTTCTGATGTAAACAAACCCCACTTTGTGTCTCTCATTTTGAAATGGACCTGTATTGTATTATTCAGACTGTACTTTTGCTTCTGCTGGTCTCCATAAAGAAGATACAAGTACATACTTCTGCAAATGACAAACAGAGGGAGACAGCAGGACGATACAGACCAGTTTTATTTTACTCCCGCCATGTCTTCCGCTAGCCGCTGTAAAGGCGGAAATACGTCATGTCAATGTGTGGCTGACTAACAGACACGCGCAGTAAACATATTTTCTACCCAAACTTCGGAATAAGCGTGTATATGAGTGTGATCGGGTCAGAATATTCAGACTGGTGTGGTTACATGGAGCATTTTTATTCTGATCAGACTTTTAATCCGGTTACTTGTGTCCATGTAAACATGGCTAGTGTGTCATGATTTGCCCCTTCGGGGCAGAGAGGAAAAACCCAGGCGCTGAACTGTAGTTTGTGGTATATATTAACGGCAACACAAAGTCCAAAAGGTGCACAAAAAATAAACTTACAACAAGTTGTAGGAGAGAAGAGCACAGGAATACGTGTCTGAACAGGGGAAGAGTTCCGACGGGGATGAGTAGGTTGCAATAATGAGGCTCCAACCAGGAGTGGGTGAACAGGCAGATAATAAATAGGGCATGCAATCAATAAAGTCAAATGCCATCAAGTGTGGATCACATGAGCGGGCAGGGGGTGACAGCGATTACAAAATGAGATCAGCTGTGAGTAATGAGAGGAGAGGAGACGGGACTGACAGCTTGACAGGAGCTCTGCCCAATACAGAGCAAAACCCGGAAGTGCCACTGACAGCAGCAGCCCTGGAGAGAGAGAGAAAGAGAACACAAAGGTACAAATATAAAGCGAGAACTAAAATTACAACAAATAAAGACTGAGGGATAAATACAAGCAAATACCCAATAAATAAATAAATAGCACGACTGCAATGAACAAAAACAGGAGAATGGGTAGAACTAAGAAACAATGCAAGATATATGAAAACCAACCAAGGCTAAAATGCCAGGAAACTAAGAACTCAAAAATACAACAAATATACAAATAAGGAAAAAGACCATGAGACTGAGCACGGCGGAATCCTCCATGCTCAGATCATGACAGAGCCCCCCTCTCAAGGGGTGGAATCCAGACTCCCAGGATAACATGAAAAAAACAAAAAAGAACTCCCCCTCCCCCCCCCCCCAAAAAAAGAGTAGAACAATAAACCACCCCGGGCAGGTGGTGGGTGGAACAGGCTAGGAAGGAACAAAAAAGAAACAATGCAACCTGCTCAGGACCCGCATCAGGCAAAGCCAAACCACCTATGCCCCCTGGACCGGAGAGCTGGAAAGTTCAGGTGGGCGGCCAGAATCCCAGGCTCAGTGGACGGCATGATGGAAGGAATCAGGCGGCCTCCCGGAGAACGTGGACCGCCTACCCCAGTGGCACAGTCTGTCGGGTGGTCTTCCAGAGTACTTTAACCACCCGAACAGAAGGGGTAGTCCAGGAGGCAGTCGCCCAACAGGGAGAACCAATAATGTGGAGGATAGAGGGATACTGGGGCTCACAATGACATCGGGTAGAGGAGGGGGAACCACGACAACGTCAGGCTGAGGAGAGGGGACCACGACAGCGTCAGACAGAGGAGAGGGAACCACAACGGCCTCGGGCAGAGGAGAGGGGACCCCAACGTTTTCAGGCAGAGGAGAGGGAACCCCGACGGCATCAGGCAGAGGAGAGGGAACCCTGACAGCATCAGGCAGAGGAGAGGGAACCCCGATGGCATCAGGCAGAGGAGAGGGAACCCCGCTTTGGACTGGCCTGTAGCACCCTCGGTGACCCCGGGCTGGGGAATGGCAGCACCCGCGGCGGCTCTGGGCTGGAGCATAGCAGCACCTGTGGTGGCTCCGGGCTGTAGCAAAGCAGCACCCGCTGTGGCTCCGGGCTGGAGCAAAGCTGCACCCCTGGTGGCTCCAGATGGGAGCGTAGCTGCACCCGTGGTGGCCCTGGACTGGGACAAAGTTGCACCCACGGTGGTCCTAGACTGGGACAGAGCTGCACTCATGGTGGACTCCGGGCTGGAGCATGACATCCACGGTGGACCCAAGCTGGGGTGCAGCACCCACATAGGTCTGAGGCTAGGACTCAGCATCCACGGAGACCCGGACTGAGGAGGAGCTGCACCCACGGAGGCCCCGGGCTGGGATGGAGCACCTGCAACGTTCTCAGCTGGAGGGGCTGGACCCATGGAGATCTCAGGTGGTTAGGCTGGACCCATGGAGACCTCTGGCAAAGTTGGATGATCCTCGGTGACCCTTGGGAAAATCTCCGACAGGAGGGACAAAGAAACGGGGTCAGGGTAATCGGCGGCAGTGGAGCCCAGTGGGGTGACCTCAGGTGCAGCTGACAGCCGCACTTGGCCCTCCCCACCAAGAGCCAGACAAGATCTCTCCAAAATAGAAACAGTTAAAACAAAGGAGAGCACTTGCCTGAGCTCAAGCTCCAGCGCCATCCAGGACTCTGTCGATCCATGCGGTGACGTCTTGGGCCCGGCCCTCTGGAGGTCCAGCTTCAGCTCTGCTGCGGCAGCCCCTGCAGCAGGAATGGTGGTAGATGCAGTCCCAGGACCCCCCAGCGAAGTGACCCACACAGGTGGCTCGCCTAGCGTGGCAACAGGAGGTCGGCTCCCTACTGGCGCTGAATGCAGCACTGCTGAAGCCAGGGGACGCTCCATCGTCGGCACAGGCTTCAGCTCGGTGACAGCGCTCTCCCTCCGTCTGGACCATGGCTGTGAGGCTGGAACCAAGTCCTCCAGGGCCGCAGGCTCCTCCATCGTCCGGCGGCTCAATCCTGGGGCCGGCGGACACTCAAGGGGCAAAGGAGGAGACACGGAGAGAACAGGTGAACAGTCTATAGCTGACTCAGAGGACTGCATAGTCTGAGCCTCACCACTGGGAATCAGGCAAGACAATTCATGTTTTGGTGAATGAGAGTGAAAAAACACTTGCCTGAGTTCCCAGGGCACGATGTTCTCTGCTGCAGCTGGTCGAGAATCAGCCCTCTCCGTGACTTCAGTGGTTGAGGGCCCCTCCGAGGAATGTAGAGGAGCTGCCCCTGCAGAAACGGCGATGGGCAGAGCCAGGAAGGAGGCGACCAAACCTTCAGCAGTGGGAGAAGTCGACAAGGAGCAGGGAGATGCAGCAGCAATGGAGGAAGAGGCTGACGGTACAGCCGGAGAGGAGAAGTAAAAGGGGGGTGCTGCTGTGGGAATCTTCGGCCTCGGCAAAGGAGGGACTGCTGATAGGGAAGTGGAGGCATTCCTCCAGCTGTGTTCCACTGGGCAGCGGCGGGAAATGGGAGGCAACTAACCCAGGCGGTTCCCTCCCAGGGAGTCCAGTTCCGCCACGACCGGAGGATGGGCGGCAGCTGACCCCGGGGGGGGGGGTGTCTCGGAGTCAACGAAGCAGAAGCAGGAGCGGACGAGCAGAGGATGGTGGATGACGTGTGCTGCGGAGAGCGCTTCCGCGTTAGCCTCTGTCCCGCTGGAAGCGGCCCCCTCGTCAGCCTGGGGAATAACTGCTGAAGCGAAGAGACTGTGGCCAGCAGCTCCATGAATTGGGGATACTTCCTCAACCTAGAGTACGCCTCCATAATCCCACCAGCAGCATTTACACTCTCCCAGGTCTTCTTGGGGCCACAGGAGGTGAGAGCTTTGTCCACGAAGCCCTGGATGAAATCCGCAGCCCCTCCTTTTCCACGCTTGGAGGCCCAGCTGTTGATCTCCCTCTGAAGGCTGAAGGCCGGCATGATGGGGACATGGTGAGAGCCCCAAAAAAACGGTGATTGAAAAAAAAAAAACCCACCAACTACAGCATCTGGGTCTCAAATTGGTTGAAGCCTACTGTCATGATTTGCCCCTTCAGGGCAGAGAGGAAAAACCCAGGCACTGAACTGTAGTTTGTGGTATTTATTAACGGCAACACAAAGTCCAAAAGGTGCACAAAAAATAAACTTACAACAAGTTGTAGGAAAAAAGAGCACAGGAATACATGTCGGAACAGGGGAAGAATTCCGAAGGGGATAAGTAGGTTGCAATAACGAGGCTCCAACCAGGAGTGAGTGACCAGGCAGATTATAAATAGGGCATGCAATCAATAAAGGCAAATGCCATCAGGTGTGGATCACATGAGCAAGCAGGGGGTGACAGCGATTACAAAATGAGATCAGCTGTGAGTAATGAGAGGAGAGGAGACGGGACTGACAGCTTGACAGGAGCATTGCCCAATACAGAGCAAAACCCGGAAGTGCCACTGACAGCTGCAGCCCTGGAGACAGAGAGAGAACACAAAAGTACAAATATAAAGTGAGAACTAAAATGACAACAAATAGAGACTGAGGGATAAATACAAGCAAATACCCAATAAATAAATAGCAAGACTGCAATGAACATAAACAGGAGAATGGGTAGAACTAAGAAACAATACAAGATATATGAAAAACAACCAAGGCTAAAATGCCAGGAAACTAAGAACTCAAAATACTACAAATATACAAATAAGGAAAAAGACCAAGAGACTACGGCGGAACCCGCCGTGCTCAGATCATGACACAGTGGTTGCCATGGGGATTTTAGTATATGGCAAGATATGTAATGACACAGCATGTGAGATGCTGGTGTTTTAAAAGTCAGTCTCTGAGTTTTAAAACTGTGTTTTAATAAGATCAGTTAAGTTAGATGTAGTGCTTCCTTCATTAACAGCATTTCCACCTTTTTTACTCCACGAAGAAATGCGTAAAAGAAAAAAAAATTCTCAGTCTGAGCTATATGTGGAGAACACTGACCATGGAAGCTCATTTCCCTGCCCTTTAAATGCAAAGAAAAGGGACAGCAGAGAAAAGGAAAGAAAAATGTCACAGTGCTTATATCTCAAGCCTAAATATATGAAAAACTTCTTCCGATGAATGGATCTCAGCTCTACAGATGAGAATACACTTTAACCAAATTAAATATGATCTTCACATGAGAGAAGTAAGACCCATGAATACCTTCCAAGGGTTGTCCAGTTATGTGCCAGGGAGGGCCAAGACCCTGTGGGTTTTCTTTCCCACCGCACTCTTCAGATCTGGATCAGTACTGATATTCTGGATTACCTCTTCAATTTTTTTTGCATTTTGAGATATGGCTTTTTATAATTTGTTTCAATAAAAGCAACCAGAAAAAATACACAGGCTCAGACAACTTATGCTCCTTTTCATACCAGCCTTGGCAGAGATATGCACCCTGTAATCATAAATTTGTAACTTTTTATGATAAATTTGCAGTTATTAAATATGCCTCTATGTTAAAATTTGTTGATGTTTTCTCACAGATTTTTCCTCAGATTTATGAGTTGTAATTTTGCATCTTTAACATTAATTTGAAACTTTACTTGTGAAAGCACAATTTTTTTCTTGCAGATTTGTGTTGTTTTTCCCCCTCTGAAGTCTGCATCTCATTAATGACTTTATCATAAATGTACTACTTTTTTCTTTTAAATGCAATGGGTTTGTTACCTCAGTTTTCTTTAGCAGAGACTTCTGACCAGAATATTGTACCTGCAGAATTTCACTGATATACTGTATGGCTAGTAGGCTCAGTGTTAATGTCAGCTGCTGGTTGTCACAAATGGTCTAGAAGTCTGCTGACAAATTTCTAAGGATTATGGAACCCCCCCCCCTCCCCCAAATTTATATATGAAACACAGGATCTGCAAAAAACAGTAATAACTTCTGCATATACACTATGTGGCATTGGTGCACTGAAACCATCAAATACACTTGACTGTTTATGAGTGTGTACGAATGTAAATATAGCTTATTATAGCTGATGGAAGCTTATGGAGTTTCTTGTCAGTGTATAGGTACGTATACTGTCTGTTTTAATGAAAAATACTGCAAACCAGTGTCTGTGTGTATGTGTGTGTATGTATGTGCATTTGTGCTGAGTCTGCACTAACCAAAATTGTTCATGTCTCATCCGCCTCCCCCTTCTTTCACCTCTCCACTCTTAACAGGCCCAGATGGAGACAAGAGCATTACCTCTGATCACATTGTCCATAAGAACACAAACACACACATATACACATCCTCTTTCGTGAAACTGGCAAAGATTCAAACATTCCCTCCTTACATTGCAATCTGGGAAACACACACATACAGTATACACTGGGAGAAAGAAAAGTGCTGATTTTATGGGACCGCATTTTAAACTTTGCCTGCGTCACTGTGTAAGTTTAGTGCTGCAAAGTGGAGATGTACAGCAGCACAGTAAAAAGTACAAATGAATTCACTGCAGAGCTGCTTCTCTGTGTACCATCAGGATTTATGTTTCTGCTTAAGCTTTGCCTTAAGTTATTACAATACTCAAGTATAGCACTTAAGTGATCATTTTTCACTTTACACAAGCCTTAAAAAAGACTATGGAGCGTATGCTAGATATTTTTATGTTTGGGTATCTTGAGCTGCCAGTAGGCCACATAGAAGCACCAGTGGAAATGGTGAACTGAAGTTAAGTGCAGATATTAATGAACTTGAGTTTATATTTTTGTTTGCTTGTCTGCTAAGAGAGTCACTCAAAAATAGATGAATTTGGCTAGAAGCCTCAAAGTTTGGGGGGGGGGGGGGGTACAACATAATTTCTTCATAAATAAATTAAATAGAACAATTACTGTCACATATTCTGTGCCAGCAATGCAGGAGGTTTGATTTTGCCTCCAAACACTTCTTGTGAGGACTTCCCATTAAAGACTTCCCTTGATCTACTTGCAGTTATTGTAGGAGGATGAAATTCCACATGTATAATAACACACATCTTTATAGGTCACGTGGTAATTTGCAGCTCTAAACTCCTAAAAGTTTCTCTTTTACAGGTGCTAAGGTGTGAGCAAGGTGTGATAATGGAGCCAGCTGAATGTAGACTGGTCATCAGGTTCCGGTACTTGAGAGGACGCACACCACAGAAGACATTTAATGAGATGAAAGAGACTTATAGGGAGGATGTCCCATCATATGACACAGTCAAGCACCGGCATCGACAGTTCAAGTGTGGTTGGACATCAAAGGAAATGGCACCCATTCCCATGTGATCACAGCACACCATTGATGAAGATGTCATCCAGAAAATAAAGGCCACCATTTTGGAGGATCACTGCATAACCCTTTGTCATCTACCCCAAAATGTCAAGATCACTGGGGGCTCTGTGGAAAAGAAATCATCCATGACCATTTGCACATGCAGAAGTTGTCTGCATGATGGATTCCCCGGTTGCTCACACCTTTCCAGAAGTAGGAACAAGTCACATGCTCCTAGGCTCTTTTGGCAATGTGCCAAGAAAACAAGGAGGACTTCTTTGACAGACTAATCATGCAGGATGAAACATGGGCCCATCACTATGATCCAGAGACTAAAGCCCATTCGAAGCAATAGAAGCATTATTAGTCACCACTTTCAAGGAAGGTACGTGTCCAACCCTCAGCGGACAAGGTCATATTCACGGTCTTGTGGGAACAGCATGGAGTAATGATGATGGTTTTCCTGGCAAAGGGTACCACAATTACCGGGACGTACTATGCTTCACTGCTGCAGAAATTGCAGAAGGCCATCAAAACCAAGCGCTGTGGCATGCGGACCAAATGCGTCTACCCTCCTGCAAGACAACACCGCACTTCACAGCTCACATGTTGTCCAGATGGAAGCACAGTCCTGCGGCCATGAAATCCTTCCTCACCCCCCCAACTCTCCTAACCTCGTACCATCTGACTGCCACCTCTTTCCAACCATGAAGTCATTTGTGATGGGCAAGCACTTACAAGATGATGAAACATTGATTTCTGAGGTTAAGTTGGGGCTTCTGACGCAACCCGCAGACATCTACAGGCGAGGACCCAACAGCTGCAGAAAATGATGGGAAAGTGTGTGACCCTTGGTGGTACCTATACCTATGTTGAGAACAACTATGTACCAAGTTTGGTTACTCTCAGTCCATGAGAAATGAGTCAGGGGAAATCTTTAATGAACAACCCTAATAGACGTCTTTATCTTTTCCGCATCCTGACGCTAAAATATGGGTGATATCATTGTTGGGGGAAAAAAAGAAAGGTCAGAACTGGATCCATTAACTCAATTTATTCATAGTCAGGAGATATTCAGCTATTCTGCAACTGACTTAATGTTTTATAAAGTAAGAGGTGCCTATTTGGGGGATAACAATGAAAACGTTTATTTGCCTGTTCTGGAGTACCATTAAAGGCCTCTGAGTTATGAACTGCACTACTTGCAGTAGTTTTTGGAAATGATAACAGATTTTTTACACATCTATAACTGTGCAGCATAAACAACATTTTAAACCCCTGTCGCACAGGTAGTTCATGCAAAAATGATTAATGTGTAGGACCGACAGTTCCACTAAAGCTGAGATTCTTCACAAAAGGGTAAATACCACAATGAAAACCGATGACAGAAGCTGTGCAGGGAGAAAAAAATCAAAGCAAAAGTTGGGAGACGGAAGGAAATTAAGACAATATACAAGTAAAAGAATAGAGTGAAACCAATAAGCTAAAAACAGAGTTCTGAGATGGATAGCTGCTTGCTTTGTTATTGAAGTTTAAGTAAAAGTTTGGGGTTTTTTACCTCTTTTGCACAGTGGTTAGAAAGCAGGCAACACTCCAGCTGATCCCACCTCTGCATGAGCCTGCAGCTCACTTCCCTTTACTTCTCTTAGCAAACACACTATGAACACCAAAACAGCTGACTTTTACTCTGATCAACCATCAGCTGTGCACATGATCAGGGTCCGTGGCTTGTCGTCCATCCTGTTTTACATTCATACCACTTCGTACATATTTGTATCTATGCTTACACTCTTTGCTTTTGCAATGACATGCAATGCTCCACAATCCCTCGTTGGCATACACAAATTAATGCATCCCTGGCTTTACTTTAAGCCGTAAAATTGATAGCAGGTGCACGGCTCCCTCTAGTGGCAGTATCAGCAATCAACACCAGAAGATAAACGGGGCATCTTATAAATCTCTCCTCTGTCTTTTGATCTCATTTACAGATCCCCATGATTCTCATTTTGCATCCTTGCATCTTTTTTTTTTTTAAACTAGCCCACTCTTCCTCACTCCCACTCCCACATCTAACAGCTAAACGTGTTCCAAAAGTGTCTCCATTTCCCCTTCAGGGGCTCACCGCAAGCCCACACCATTACCCCTCCTGTGTATTGCACCATCATTACAAATTAGGCATTTAACTGCTGCTGAGCATCTTAAAGTCTTGTCTTGAAATAGTAGTTGAAATAGAAATGGTTCCGCCTCACATCCCACTCTGTAGATGCACACCTATTAGAGAGTCCCTGGGGGGAATTTCAAATCGAGTTACTCAAAAGTGTGCTCATAATTCACAGGCCATCCTTATGACTCGTGGTTCTTTAGCTGTGAGTTGCTAAAGGCTACGCCGTCTCCCTGAACATCAATTAAGAGATTTAAAGTAGAGGGCTGCATGTGTCCAAGCCACGAGGTTTATCTTGGTGAGGTTCCATGTCTTTGATGTGAGGCAGTGTGGGAGAGAAAGACGAAGCGCCACCAAGGCGCTATGCTCAAGTGGCCTCACTGAGACCCAAGGAGAGCACTGACTTCTAAATAAGTGCTTATCAGTCCTCATCAATAATGGATGAAAACCAAGAGAAGGGAGGAACATGACAGACAGACCACAAGACTATCAAGAGAGAAAGGATGACTATTTAAGATGACAGAAAAATCAAAGCAGAACTGAAAGAAGAAAGACTGAATGTCTAATTATTTATTGTTTCAGTTTATGCCTTTCTCGACTGTAAAGTTTTCTTCATTAAAGTTTCAGATATTGGTCGGCCTAGCTTGGTGATTCATGCTGACTCTTTAGCTTGTCCTGACAGCAGTTGAGTCCGGTCTGGCACTCACCTAAAGAGCATGTCAATAGCGCAAACTGATGCCCCATTGATTCACACAGTCGTGCTGACATAAGTGAAACATCAGAGCTCTGTGTGTGTGTGTGTGTTGAGCTTGAGAAAGACCTACAGATGGAAAAGGAGGAGGAGGCAGAAGAGTAATAGCTGTGTGTTTGTTGAGAGCGGCTGACACTTCAATCTGTGTAGTTGGTTTATTGATGAGAGTCACGTAAAGACCACATATTAGCTCACTCAATAGCCGGCTAATGAGCCGCAGACTTGTTGAACAGACTACCGTGTGAACCCACTATTGGAACGGCACTGATAATGAGAGAAGTTTTTTTTTTCCCCACAACCTCCACAATGATAATCAAAAAAGTTCTTTGGTATATAATTGTGAGGCTAATTTTTGCTCATGAATCAATGAACATTAAAAATGATAGACACCTTTTAAACAAATGTATGTCAAAGTCAGAAATACTTTTCAGAACATGACATTTAAAAAAAAAAAAAAAAAAAAAGGTTAAAGCCTCCTAAAAAATACTTAATCAGGTGAATTCTGACTCTGACTCAAGGGCCTCCTGTCACAGCTAGTTTCTGGGCTCCAGCTAGCAGAGTGGAATGGCCACCCACCAGAAGGGCCTCCAAGAGTGGGCCTGCTGTAGTGCAGAGGCTGAGCCCAGCCTCACTGTGGCACACAGGCCTGCTCCCATTGTCCAGCTGGCTCTCACTCCCAGGGGCCCATGAGTGACTGAGACCAAAAAGGAACCTTGAGAGACCTGTGAGATGAAAAAGTTAGACGGCTGAGGCCCAAAAAGAGCAAGCCATCCCTGAGGTACTGATGGGCTGCTGTCGGAGGAGGGAAGATAAGATAAGCCTTTATTAGTCCTACAATGGGAAAATTGCAGAAGTTAGCATTAATGCTAACACCGATAATGTTAATTATCAATTCAGCTCCAGTTATTTGGAATGGGTAAATAAGAAAATAACATGAAGGCTAAGCTAACCTAACGATGCTAACAATGGGCATTTCCAAGTTCATTTTACTGTTACAGCAGTGCAAAAACTAATTTTACACCGGGCAGAAAGTGCAAAGACAGCATTTAAATGGGAGCACAAAGAGGTTTTACACTGAGGACAATGCAGGCTCATTCACAAAGTGGAAATGGATTTCAGAGCAAGGAGCTTTAAAGGAGCTTTTTAACCTCCTCCTCAGCCCTGGTCATACTGGGGAGACTTGATCATAATCACGCATGAATCAGTGCTGTGGGCTACAGTTCAGAGATTATGCCAGTCTTTCTCTTTGTCCATGATTCTGACAGAGTTATAAAATTTCCTTCAGATATATTATCATTCATCCAAACTTCTCTTTTAAGCTGAGAGAGAGGAGCCGCTCATCTCGGCCTGAGGTCCGTTAATCTGCTCTGCTGAATGCAACAATTCAAAACAACTGTTGGGATCAGGGGCATAGCAAGCTTTTCAAAAGTGTGTGTGTATGTGTGTGTGTGTGTGGGGGGGGGGGGGGTCCAGCTACAAATTGAGACACATACATGGCCTCTCTTCCTTCAATAGACCTCTTTCACAAACTGTAACTAAAAAACAGTATGTAGCTATTTTAATCCTAAATTTGGTTTATTGCTCACCTGTGAACCTGTGAAACCGATGCCTCCAGCAACTGCCTATCCCAGCGGTTGGCAACCTCTACAACACAGAGTCACTGTGAGTGATTTTTGTCTAAAAAAAAGTCTGCATGGAGCCACAAAAATATCTGAGCCTATAAACTAAGGTAAAAAAGCAGAATTACACCTACCATCTGGCTAGCCAACATCAGGATTAAGAGTTTTTTCTTACAAATTTGCATTTTTAATTGTAAATTTTTTACCTTTTTCCTCAGAATTGCTACTTTTTCTGGTAAATGTTTGTTTCTAAAAAGTTTGTGTCTTTTTTTCTTGTTTTCCTCATTAAAGTGTAATGGGTTTTTTGAGGGGGGTGCCAAAATTTTTTATATTTTTGGCATAAATTTGGTGTTTTTTTCTGAAATATTTTTCCTTGCAAATTTAAAACCTTTTTTGAGTAAAACTGGAGACTTTTTCCATGTAAATTTGTTAAAAATCAGTCATAAGCTTTTTTCATAAATTTTGATATTTTTGGCATAATTTTCGGCTTTTCTCATAAGATTGTCTTATCTGATTGTTACCCTTTTCAGGTAAAAAAACCCCTGCCTTTTTCATATAAATTTGCAACCGTTTTCTAATGAAATTGTAGCTTTTTCGGGTAAATTTGTGACTTTTTTCTTGCCAATTTGTGGGTGTGTTTGCCCTCATAAAATTCCAACATTTTCTTTAAATTTTGAGAATGTTTTTTCATAAATTTTCAGCTGTTCTCATACATTTTTCTTTTTAAATGTTTAGCTTTCATGAGTAAAACTATAGCATTTCTTACATAATTTTTTTTACATTTTTTCTCATAAAACTCCAACATTGTCCAGTAAATTTGTGATTTCTTTGCAGAAATTTTGTGACTTTTTTCTTATGAATTTATGTGTATGTTTTTCTCAGAAAATTGCACATTTTCCCCCTAAATTTGTGAGATTCTTTTGCTTAAGTTTTCAGATTTTCTCATTTTCTGCCTCTCAGGATATTTCTCTCATGAATGTGTAACCTTTTTCTTGCAAATTTATTGCTTCTTTTCTTGGAAATGTATGAGGGGTTTTTGTTTTGTTTTGTTTTTTCCAAGGCCTCAGAGAGCCACTATCGATGGGCAAAAGAGCCCCAGAACTGCAGGTTGCAGACAACTGGCCTATATCCTAAACAAGCAGGGTGCAGCGGTAAAGAATAGGCTCAAAATTAAGCACCCCTAATTAATACCCACAGACATAACATTAAGAAATTTTACAGCTGTGGCACTAGCAAACCTCAGTGATTACTGAAAAGTACAGTATTGTGAAATAAATGTAAACAATATCTAATTGAAATAGGCTACTGCTGTTTAATGTCAACATTATGGGTGATTAGATTAGAATTATTCTAACTGTCCATTAAAATAGCTGAAAATCCCAGCGCATGCTGTGTTTCCTCATGTGCTAATGTCAGCGGGAGCGGCGCAATTTCAAAACACGCTGCTGAAAGAGTATTAAACAACGTGCTTCTGTCGACAGACCTCCTATTTCCTGATCAAAAGTGCATTGTCATATAATGCACCAAAATACTGATGCACATGAGATTGTTGGCTGCCACACCTCTTCTACTCCTCCAAGTGCAAAGCCGGCGCACTGTCTACTGGTAATTAGATGTGTGACACAAAGCATAAAAAACAGACAATGCGCTGACAGAAACTAACAAAAGTACTGGTGCAAGGTGGGAAGAATGGTGCAACTATGAGCTGTTGATTGTCATAATAGGGCCCTGAATCTAAACCAACTCAATGTGTTAACAGCAGGGTCCAGAAATAGTACATCCAAAGTTCTAGATATGCATTCATTTTGAGGTCCAAAGGTCAATGTCATGGGGTCACCAAGTGCAGGAAATAGACTTCACTATAAACTACCATTATTTTGAAGATATTCAAGTTTAGAAGATATGAACCCAAGAGGCTACAGCACATGGAATAACCTTGGTTTGACACTGACCATGAAATTGGCCATAAGAAATGGTAGCGACCAAACTGAGGTTTTTTTTTTAACCATTTATATATATATATATATATTTTAGATTTAGTATACTTTATTGATCCCTTTATTGATATGCATATAGATGTAGGTTTGCATTTCCAGTGAATGTCTTCTGTTGCATTAAAAAGCCACAATGTCACTGACTTGAATTAACTGAATCACTTAAGGAGTCCACATCTGCACATACTAATTGTTTTCACTTCTGCTTTCTGATTAGACCTGGTTGATAGCCTGTGAAGGTGCCCTTGTTTCAAAACATTTCTGACTGTTTCCTCATAATTAGGGTGTACTTGTTGAAGCTGGGAAAAGTTGTTCAAGACATCACTGGGGAAAAAACTTCATCAGTCTGTTTGGGCAATAAAGTGTGAAAGCATGTGTCTTGGCTGCATGCTGGATAATCTCCTTTAATGTCCAAATGAAGAGTTTTTAATCAGTAGAGCTGTCATTCATAATGTGAAGGGGAGAGCAACTTCAAAACCCTTTATACAGTATTTTTTACATTAAATAATTCAGCTTGACAGTTGCTGCTATTGTGGATGCTACTGTATACTGTATATAAAATTGTATTTGTATTTTCTATTGTCTTTGTTTGGACAGCACAAACTACCAGTAGTTAATCAAAAGCTCTAAACTGGGGAAATTTCCCAATACAAAATCACGACTGTTAATTCATGGGTTTGTCCAGTATTAGCCAAAATGCTGCTTAAGTAGAAAGAACTGTTCAATCAATTAATTTTTCCCAAGCAAAAAAGGCATTTAAAGGGCTCATTGACTGAAAAATGACGTGTTTGTAGATTTTGACTGTCTGAAATGTATCTATTGGTCATGTAATTATCCCAAAAACTTCTTCCCAAAAAATCTTAGCCACCCTAACAGCCATCCCTGTAACCACCTGGTTTACCAATTCACAGTCAACAATATACCTCATGTCACTCCGGCCCATCTTTCAATAATTTCACCGTGATTCCACAGAAAATTGCCAGCACCAGTGCGCTGGTCACTGCAACCGACCTTGCTCGGGACCGGAGGCTGCTGGTGGAGTCTGCTGGCTCTCACGGCCAGCTACTTTACCATCTTCTGGGGCTCCGTGCAGCTCTGCTCTCGCAGGCAGCGTAGGGAAGCCGCCTCGTGACAGGGTGTCCCCCAGCTGGCTGTGGGAGCGGAGCAGAGTCCTGCAGAGCGGGACACTGCCCTTTGGGATCCTGTAACTCCGCAGCTCGGCTCAGGCAGCAGCCTCAGGTCCTGAGCCAGGTTGGTTGTGGTGATCGGGGGCCGCTTGGTGCGTGGTGCTAGCAATTTGTTGTGGAATCACAGCAAAATTATTGGGAGATGGGCTGGAGTGACGCGAGATGCACCATCGAATATGGATCCGTGAACCAGCGCCATTGAAAGGAGTCAGTTGAGGTGGTATGGGCATCTGATCAGGATGCCTCCTGCACGCCTCCCACTTGAGGTGTTTTGGGCACATCCCACTGGGAGGAGACCCCGGGGCAGACCCAGGACTCGATGGAGAGACTATGTCTCCCAGCTGGTTTGGGAACGCCTTGGTATCCTCTCTGAAGAGCTGGAGCAGGTGGCTGGGGAGAGGGAAGTCTGGGCTTCTCTGCTTGAACTGCTGCCTCCACGACCCGGACCTCCGGAAAAGCGGTAGAAAATGGATAGATGGATGGATGAACCAGCGCCACTCATCCAAGCTAGAAAGAAGCTAAAAGCTAAAGGTAAGAAGCTAGTTAGCTAATGGCTAACTGACGTAAGAGGGAGGGCAGAGCTGAATATGTGAAAGATGTTTCTTAAAATGACAGGCTTTAAATCAGAGCGTTTCAAGAAAGAGGGGAAAAATACAGAGCAAATTTGCTTCAGTAATTAAAAACTTAAAGAAAAAGTGAACAAAATATCTCAAACATTTCATTAAGACATGTATGAGCTGTTAAAATGTGGAAAAAGTGCAACTAATGACCCCTTTAACACAATTATTCGAACAATTAAGCCCATTGTGTTGTAGTAGGCATGAAAAAAATGGGTTTTATTTTATCTGAATTTTTTCCATTTAAGGTCCCATATGTGGAAGTAGAGGGGACGTGACTTAAGCACAAGTTATGCACCTGCATCGACACGACGCAGCTGTGACGGCATTGACACAGCATCGACACAGCGTTGACGCAGCAGCGACGTGTTCCTATTGCGTCACCCAACTCTGTAGAGGTGCACATCGACGACGCAGACCATAAGAGATGTGATTGGTCCACTTTGTATCCTCCTTCACATTTCCTCATTTTTGCTGTTGCTTCACTCTGCCTGTTCACAGCGGCACAATTTCCAAGGCGAGTCAGTTAAACAGTGGTCCAAATTCAAAAGATACTGAGGAAGTAAGCACATACAGAACATTTTGTGGCTTGTCATAACCCCAGTAATTACACAGACTGTCAAAACGGCAGCGGCAGTGGTCGCACACACCGTCTTCTCCAACTTCTCTTTTTCTCTGTGCAACAATCGTATTGTGACATATGCGGGGTTCCACAAAGAAGAGAAGCAGATGGTTGTGATGAACAGGCTTTATTCAACACACCCAACCCCAACACCCCTGAGCACAGACAGGAGGGGAGGTCATTCTCCCAGACCTCCGTTTCAGTCATGGTTATACAACACATGATACATCTTGCCCTAATCCTGCCTATAAACACTGCTGGGTCATTATAACGCAGTTATAATGACACAGCAGTATAATAACTCAGTAATAACACACACAGAGTAACGTTTTCAGCTGGCAAAGCATGCTGGGAAATCCTTGCCCCCCTTAACATGGCTCCGACGTTACACTGCCCTCCCCCCCCCCCGGACTGGTTTCTGTCCCCAGAAAAATCAAAGTCAAACCCAGAAGTCCAACACGAATCAGTCCAGGTGTTGGGGGTGGCTTTGATGCCAACAACCAGCACATCCAACGGCTTCAGTAGGACTACGCACAGTCCCTCCCCTGGCAGCGGGAGTCACGACTCCCACCGCTGCCAGGACCTCCCAGGCGGCCGCTGGCCCGCGTCCAGGCGTCCAGCCCCTGCCGAGCCCAGGAAAAGACCGGATCTGTACTGCTCGCTCCGCTGCTGCTGCGCGCTGAGGGCCTCTGTGACGACACCGCCGGGGGAAGCATCTGCGGGAGGCGGGAGGACTACGCACAGTCCCTCCCCTGGCAGCGGGAGTCATGACTCCCACCGCTGCCAGGACCTCCCAGGCGGCCGCTGGCCCGCGTCCAAGCGTCCAGCCCCTGCCGAGCCCGGGAAAAGACTGGATCTGTCCTGCTCACTCCGCTGCTGCTGCGCGCCGAGGGCCTCTGTGACATCACCGCCAGGGGAAGCATCTGCGGGAGGCAGCCTTTCCCAGTCCATGCCACCTCGCTCTAATTTAATCGTCGGCGAGGGGCCAGTTTCTCGTGGGGTGGGCGCGGGGCAGTACCGTGCGATGTGCCCTGGCTCTCCCCAGCGGAAGCACCCTTCCTCGCGTCACCGCGGCCGTCTCCTCCGTGGACGTGCCGTCGTGGTCTGCCGTAACTCCTCCTCCTCCCCCTCGCTGTCAGCACGGCGGTTTCCTCCGGTGACCAGTTGTTCAGCACGGCAGCCAACTCGACCTGGGCCAGGTGGTCATCCAACAGGTTCTCGCCGTTGTAGTGGAGAATCTTGGCCCGCTGCCGGATGGATGGGACGGTCGCCTCCCGGTCGATCGCTGCTCCTGATCGCCCTGGAATCGCCAGCCTGTCCTGCCCTGAAAAGAGCAGGAAGCGGGGCTAATAATTCTAATAATGCGCTAATAACTCAGTAATAACACACACACAGTAACGTTTTCAGCTGGCAAAGCATGCTGGGAAATCCCTGCCCCTCTTAACATGGCCCCGACGTTACAGTATTAAAAGTTGTCTTTTCTTAAAATTTTTTCTTAAAATTTTTTAGCTCCAACTACATCACAATCTGCTCTTGTCTGTTGCTATTTCATAAACGAAAACACACAACGAACACAAATCACTACACACATCATCAAAGCATTTCAGCCAATGCACAAGAAAAAAATGCCGATGACTGCATCCGCGATGGACATCGTTAATGGCGTCAACATGATGCGGGTGCATAAATCCAGGTTTAGGCTCTCTATGGCACTTAAGTTTGGATGGTTTCATGCTCTCATGCGCAAGCACTTCACAACAAATTACACATTGCGACTTCTGTCCCTTTTTATCCTCAATGTATGAAAATCCACATGTCAGATACTCTGGGTCATATTTGCGCTTTACCATCTCACCTCTGAAGAGCAACACAAACTTGAAGTAAACATCAATCAAATGATAGATACCATGCCTACAGCGCCAGAGAGCTGCACCCCTCTGACGCACGCCTGTCAAAATGAAAGTTTTTTCAAAATAAGACAAGTCCGACTTCAGATGTAACTGAACTTCACAATATTATTTATTGACCTGCTGTTCACGTCCCACTAAAAACTGGTCCACGACCCACTTTTGGGTCGCAACTCACAAGTTGAGAATCACTGTCCTAAGGTATGAATATGAGCGTGAATGGTTGAAAAGTGTCTCTGTGTTGGCCCTTCGATGGACTGGCGATCTATCCAGGGTGTGCCCTGACTCATCCAAAGATGCTGGGATAGGCTCCAGCCCCCACCCTCCACCCCCCACCTCCCGCGACCCGAAAAGAGAAGATGGATGAAGCATTTTGCCAAATGCCGAACTTAAAAAAAAGCTGTTAAAAATATGCATTTTTATAAAGCGACTCCCAGTGGGTGTAAAAGTATATTTGACTTTTGAGAGACAGACCACCACCATCACCAAATGGCAAAAACTGTCTTGAGGATAAATTTGGTTCAAATCCTGTGGACTAAACAGCACAATTATTGGACTTTTTTTGGTCAATTTAATAAATATTTTTCAGTATGGTCTGTGGTAGATGGGCTTAACACAGCCCAGTTTTCAACGTCTGTTTTTGGGTTAAATATGGTCCATATTAAACGGGACTAAACACAACCCAATTTTCAACATTTATTTTTGGGTTAAATACAGTCCATATTGGACGGCCTAAACACGGCCCAATTTTCAATGTCTATTTTTGTGTTAAATAGGGTCCATATTAGATGGACTAACACAGCCCAATTTTCAGCATCCATTTGTGGGCTAAATTAAGGCTTGAACCGACGGATCTGATTTAGCCCAAAATACAACACCTAAATTACAGCTTGTGCTGGGAGGGATACTGCTTCCTTGTCACTGCAGTTTAGTTTTGTTTATGTTTTACACTACATTTTTAAGTGTTTCACTAAACATATGAGGAGTTTATCTGATACAAACGAAGACAGCTGCGCTACTTTTAATTCTCTAAAAAAATATTGTAGCCTTCTGGATAAATGCAGCCGCAACGGCTGATGGAAAATGGTAAATGTTAGATGTTCTCCTTAGGAAAAGGGTTGAGTCAACTTAGACTGTCAGTTTATTGTATATTACTGCTGTGCATATGCCAAAGCCATTTATGTTGGGATATTTGCAACTTGTATCTTTGTCACCACCATTAGTGTAAATGCTATAGAGAGACTCCCCTTTTGATGTAGTGCTATGTGAGATGGACATCATCCCAACTGAAATTTGAATGACAGTCCATCCATCTATCCGCCCACCCATCTTCTACTGCTTATCCGGGGATCCAGGTTGCAGGGGCATCAATCCAGGCAGAGTAGCCCAGACTTCTGCCCAGTTCACATACAGTAGACCATGATCTCCATGACAGATAATTTTTTTCACGCGAGTTGTTCAGAACTCCTTATAAGAACTCCTTATACAAAGATATAGAGTGATGATAATCAAGTCAGTGGCGGTAATGAACCTGTAAGCTGGTTGCCAACCACCAGTCAAACCTAAAAGAAAAAGAAGAAAAAGATGATTCCTCCTGCAGGTGGTGAGCCCGCTGGAGGGCAGGCCCATGTGCCTCCTTTGGGTACACTGGTTCCTTGATGTTATGTTTTTTCATGAAGATCCACATGACTGCTCTTAAACTGGCCCTTCACCCAGGACCAGTTTGTCTTGGGAGACCCTACCAGGGGTAAGTTGCCCCCAACAACATAGCTGCTGGGATCATTCGAGCATTAAAACCCCTCCACCACGATAAGATGGCAATCTTAGATATAACAGGAGTCCCCAAGTGCAGGTTCAATAGATATAAGAACTCATTTATCCCGACATCAGTAAAACTTTTAAACTCAGATAAATAGGTCAGGGACACTTATAACTCCTGTTCTTAATGACTGCTGTTATATATTTATTTATGTATGTACTTGTATTATTTATTGGGTTTTATTTCATTTATTATGTACTACATCCATTGTGTATGTGTGGATTGTGTGGTTGCAGCACGGGTGACAAGCCCAAGACAAATTTCCCCTTGAGGGACGATAAAATTTATCTTATCTTATCTTATCTCATCTTATCAATCCATGGAGGGAATGAAAGCACCAAGGTGCTGATGCCTCGGTGACAGAGCCTTGGCGGAGGTATGCATTCTCGGATCATCACCAAAATGTTATGGGTTCCTCTCTAGTCCAAGGACCACCTCTGGTAAAAATTTCGTCCATATCCATCCAGTAGTTTGAGTATATGCATGCGCAGTTCACATGTCCACACTGTCGGTGGCAGCCAAGAGCCGCCAAACTGATTTGAACAGCTGCATTCCAAACAAAAGAAGAGTAAGGTGGCAGACGTTTTAAATGGCAGAAGCAATGGACGTACGTGAATACAATGACAATCAAGACGAACAGGAGCTTTTGCTGTTTAGTGGCAGAGGAAGAAAATAGATGGGCAAAAAGGTGGATATTTGTTCACCCAGTACTGGTGGATTGCTCAGTACTTTCCTCTAGTGGGAGTTTCTGGGCGCATGCGCTATTTTTGTGTTTATTTCAAAAACAAAGCATTATTTCCAAATTCTGGCAAATTAAAAGTCAAGGAAAAAAAGGTGATACAATGACACAAGCCTTTAGTTCCACTTAATTTTGACCGGGCGAGCTGACACGAGAGGTGGACGGACGGACAGATACACACAGCCACAAACAGATGCAATAACCAATTACCGTATGCCTCTGTTTCACCGAGGCATAATGATAGTCCAAGTTTAGAAATATCACTAAGTCAATGATTGCAACTCTAAACGCTATGATGTTGAGATTGACCTTATAGCTTGGGGCCCCATGGCATTTGTGCACTTTGCCCTATGGAGGAAACAGCTAAGATGCCATCACTACAGACAAACAAGCTGCCTGCAATTGTAATATGTTTTGCTTGTGTCTCATTTAGGAACTGATTGTGTTACAATGGCCCGAGCCTTCCCTACTTAACACAGACAGTATAGCCTATGTTAGTGTGAGGGTTCATATCTTTTCAGTGTATCACTTCCAGTTTCAACTCAGCACTATTATATCTATTATTAAGCTGTCTTTCCTCATTTTATAATCATACTACAAGGTTAGACACTTTCTCTTAGACAGTCCAAAGTCATTTATTACTTGACTGATTTTGAGCCAAAGATATAACAGGATCTTAGCTGGCCTGCTACTCTGTGTAAAGGTCTTCACTGTTCAGTACAGCCTCACATTATTAATGAAAAAGACTCTAAAGCAGGTACTTTAATCACGGAAATGATATACAGTCACGGCATGTATTCTTCTCCTTTTCTGTTTTTTTTTTAACAAAGTTGTTCTCAATCATACTCAATAACATTGCAGTTGTGTGTGTGTGGGGGGGGTCATTTATTGTGTTTCTGTGTTATTCAGACAGCAATGAAGACTTGATTGTGTCATATCCATACAACTGGAAACACACACACATGCACACACAAATGTTTCTGTGACCGGCTGACCAATTAAGTATTTAGAGAGGATACCTGCTCTTCTGTTAAATATTCACTTGTTTTCCAAGATGAATAAAGGATGAGCAATTGACGCATTTATCTGCACGCACGTGTATATGTGTGTCAGAATGCACAAACGACTGCCTATCTGTGTCAGTCTGTGTGCACACACACACACACACACACACGTTCCTCTTGCTAGACAATTTAATGGCTGAAAGCCTGATTTTCCTCAGTTGCATCTTATTACAAACCGATGCTTTTAAACACACTAACACCAACAGAAAAAGACAAAAAAAATCACATCTTCTTGTACTTGAGATTATATTGGACAGGGAAAAAATATAGTATCGCATATGTATTTATCCCTTTTAAAATCCCTTTTTATACTGCCTGTTGCTCCTTCACTCATACATTTTCTGTGTGAGGCAAGAGGATAAATAAAGTGGAGCCTGGAGAGCTTCTCCTTACATAGGCACAGGCTGTAGTCTAAACACTCTCAGAGAACACAAGCCTCCACTTCAGAATAGGGAGGGTTGTGACTGGCTGTTGTTAGTGAATGGTCGCTGTTTAGGTATCTAAACACAGCTCTGTTATATTTGAGTGTGTGTTATTTGTTCATAGTGGGTTTTTTTTTTTTCTGTTTTGAACCAAGCTGGGGCGCAGAACTACAGTGTGACACTAGGGTTTGAACTCAGTGTTTCTGACACCACATGTTCAGAGAAACTTAAAATCTGAGCTGCAAACTCAATATTAGTGTCACAATGATAATGATAAAGAACTCGATTGTTTGAGTAACTATTATATTTGTCCTTAAAAGTATATATTCTCTCATTTTTTTATCTGTAACTACATGCAATACAGTATCTACTAATTAAGGGGTGGTCGAAAGCACTTTTAAATCAGAATCAGAATCAACTTTATTGTCCCTCATGGGAAATTTGTCTTGGATGACAGTGCTACATAATGCTGCATTCACCTTCAACCACAATTTAAACTACAGTATAAACTGTAAACTGCATTTTTTTACACCACTGAATAAAATTGACCATGATTACATATCTATAACCTATTATAGTGTGTAGGATTATGTGATTGGCACAGCCATATGATCATGCATGTTGTTTCACTTTCCAACTTCTTACTAGTCACATAAGATTTTAAAACAGAAAGATGGTGACAGAAGAGGTGTTCACCTCAAATCTTCAAATACTATAGGTAGCTTGTGAACAAATGAGCAACAGAGATTGTCCTCTAATAGAAAATGGACTTCATGAGCATTTTAACCAGTAGGTGATAGTCCTGTTGTTTGTGTTGAGAAAATGCCCTCTAGTGGTCTTGGAAATAATGACATGGACAGACATGGCAAGCTTAATGACCATTCATTCATTCATTCATTCATTCATCTTCTTCCGCTTAATCCTTTTCGGGTCTCAGGGGGGCTGGAACCTATCCTAGCATCTTTTGGGCGAGGGGCAGGGTCCACCCTGGACAGATCGAACATGCATGAAACATGCATGTTTTTGGCATGTGGGAGGAAACCGGAGAAATCCCGGAGTAAACCCACACAGACACGGGGAGAACATGCAAACTCCACACAGATCACTATTGGTCAGGGACTGGGATCGAACCCAGGATCCCCCAGCCAAGGGTGAGTTACTGTGCTGCCGCAGTGCTAACCACTCCGCCACCGCGCCGCCCATAAAATAAGTATTTAATGCAGAGGTTGCATTAACTGAGAATTTTTCCGTCACTAATTTTTATTCTTCATTTTTATTTTATTGGGGTTTTTTTTTTAGCAGTGACAGAAAATTTTCAAGGCTGTCTATCATTTTGACAGTTTGGGATTTGGAGCTTCATCTGTCTGCTGATTTGCTCATGCATTTTGACCATGAAACACAAAATACCGACCTACTTCTACCTAGCTCCAGCCTGTTTGTTCCTCCTGGTGCAACAGGGATAGGTTTTGTCACTCTTTGCTTTGTGGCGCTCACCCCTGCTGACTCTTGGCAGCCAACGGCTCGGATCAGGTGAGCCAAACCCCGCACCCCTGTCCACTACAGGCAGAACTCTAGAAACTGCAGCCGTTGGTGCCAACTCCACCTTGCTGCTCAGCAGCTCCCATCAAGATGGAACTGGTTAATGCCAGCTCTATAAACAAAATAAAACTTTTATTCTAAACTAGCCTATTTCTTCTCCTCTCTGGCAATGGAATCTTTGTGTTACGAAAAACCTTTTGGTGAGTCCTGCGCCTTATGAGCTATTTTTTCATTATTTACAAGCATTTTTTTTCGTTAGAAAAAAATACATTAAAACAAAAAAAAATTGGTTTCTATCAGATATCATCATATTATAACTGTGATGTTCACTTTTTTATTTTTTGACCTTCTTGTTTTTATGTGCCTGTATTTAGTATTAAATAAATTATCACCTAAAAATTAGTTGGCAGAATGTTTTTGTAAGTAAGCGGAGACCGTTTATGGGTCGTATCAACACCACAGCTTTCCTTGGCAGCCTTCCCTTTGGCCCAACATGGAGCTGATATCGGAAACAGCCCCTCTACACCTGGCTTGAAGCCCTATCGATTGTCCAGGTTCTTGAGTTGATCAGGGGTTACTGTTATGTCTGAAGAATGGGCGGACACGACCATGTGCTGAAATTAGCATTGTTGGGCTTAACAGGTGTGGTACAGAGCAGCATATAGATGTGAAGGAGCAGGAGGAGAGCGGGAAGAACGCCTCGTGTCCCAGAGCTGTCTGTTATATACGCTCTGACGTGCTGACATCACCTGTGTGTGCGTGCACCTGCAGTGCAGCATGTCATGTCAGGTTGTATACATTACATTTAGCACCCCCCCTCTTTGAAAACACAAAACTGTTATCCTCCCAACATCACAGATTAACCCGATAGAACACACAGCTCTAACTGGACGACCAGGTAGACTGCCGGTGTGCCCGCATGGCCTTGTGGGGTATTCTGCCACATGCCAGCCCATGCCCTAACTACAAACGTACTTAAACCAGTCACATAGTCCTTGAGACAAAGAGGTCTCCATCAGGTTTGTTCCTGACGGCTCAGGTCACGCCAGCTCAGGTGGTTCCGGCGGGCACCAGGCTGGAGTTGCAGGCCGTGCATTGGCGAAGTCCTGGTCTGGATGGGCTGGCTTGGTCAGAAGTAGGAGGTGGCATTACCCTTCTGAGACAGCTGGCGTGTCAACGTGACCCATCAGCCAGACAGAAGGTGGCTGGACCTAGCTGAGCAGTGATCTGCATCAGCATTGATCAGAATGACTGCAGGTTGTGCACACGACTGGGTCGACAAATCCAGACCCAGTCGAGCACCATGAGTGAGGGGCACTTCTGCTTCATGATGTGTTGTTGCTTTTCCGTCCTACTGCTGGAGAAGGGTGACATTACTGGAGTGTTGTCTGGTGGAGGACGTAAACGGTCCGGGTGAAAGCGCAGAGGCAGGCCAGTCTTGCCGCTGATGAGGCAGGCCTTACCATCTTCCGGGTCCTGTGTGGATGCGATTGGAGCCCCTTCATTGAGGTGGCTGCTCAGGAAGGCTTGTGCCGCGTAAGGATCGGCTCCAGTTCTAAGGGTTTCTGCTCGGTATGCGGCACGGAGCAGGGAGTAGCTGCATCAACGGCCAAGTGCAGCAGACCCGGGCCATCGGTAGTCAAATGGGATCCCATGTGGTCCGTGATGGAGAAACCCAGTTCATAGAACAAGTCACACCCCAGGATATTGTCGCCATGATGTGTCATTTGAAATGTGAATGCTGGGAGAACTCTGGAGCCGTAGCATACCAAAAGGGGACAGCTCCTACCATGCTAATCTTGGTGTGTCTGTAGCCAAACAGTTCCACCGCGTCTGCCCTAATTAGTTGCAAAGGAAAAAGCCTCCTAACCGTGGACTCATTCATTAGGAACCTTGTGGCAGCGGCGTCCAGCAGCAGTGGTAGACTGACGTCATCCAACTCTACTGTGTACCACTTGAATGGCATGTTGCTGGGGCCCACAGAGGGAATGGTGATCGGGCTGGGCCAACTGGGCGAGCGAGATGGCGGGCTTGCAGGAACCAAGCGACACACTCTGGTGAAATGGTTGAGCTTACTGCAGCGTTGGCACCTCTGTCCTGTGGCTGGGCAGGCAGGTGCGCGTGTGAGGTGCGAGGAAGATCCGCAGTTACTGCAGGGTGCCTTGTCATCCCTCGACGTTCACCAGGGTTGGCGGCCACTAGCTGTATTGCTAATTGGCAGCCGCTTCTAGCTGGGATGCCATTTCCACTGCCCTGGCTAACGGCAGGTCATCTGGCACCATCAACAGCTTCTCCCGCAGCTTCGGATTCATGGTGTGCTCTGCTAACTGGTCTCGTACCATCTCCAAGTGCCCGAATCTACACGTGCTAGCCAAACAGTGGAGATCAGTGATGTATTGTTGTACTGACTCACCTTTACGCTGTTGGTGCTGGCAAAACACAATTCTTCAGTGTTTGATTGGTTATCTCCTGGTAAAACACGTGAGAATTACAGGGCACTCAGAGTGCATACCTCTGCCAAGGCCCTATCTCTTAATGTTGAAGAAAGTGAAAAAGTGATCCAGAATCCGCGTCAGGACCCAGTCACATTCTCATATGGGGTCAGTTGAAAAGTTTAAAAGCATGCCCCCCCGCAAAAAAGACAAGTTCTCATCCTGTATTTGCCTACTTTTTCTATTCCCGTCTGTGCTAACTCCAGTACATCCACATTCATGTTTCACTTACTTTATGGCTTAAATACATATTTCTAGGTGGTTATTGCTCAAATAACAGAGTTAGGGTATTGTGAGGGTGAATTCATTACACTGCCACTTCACTTCTTGTAGTGATTTTCAAAATTTTATAATTTACTTTTTTTAAACTTATAGCTATCGGCTGCAATGCTTACTGATAAAAAAATGCATTCTATTGTTGTTTTCTGTTGCAAGATAGTCTTGAAAAATCTGTCACCGCTTTGAGGGATTATATATCAATGCAGCTTGTAGAAAGAGAAGCTCAGATATTCTTCTATTAACATAAAGTGCAAAGAAAAGCTGATAATATAGAAGAATATTTTTCTAACTCACAGTCTGAGGTTGTCACAACTGAGGTTCTGATGTCACTATTACTAATCCCCCTCTTGATGAAAATAACTGAGGGATAAAGTCTCTAAATGATGTTGGAAGCTAAACGGCTGCAGGCACAAAGGAAAGAGTGAGTGACAGGGAATGAGAGAAGCAACTGTGGTTACAATGTAACTCTGTCACCTTCACACCACGGCCCATCAGCGGGAAGAGCTCATTTAATCAGATGGACTGACAAACATTCACTGACTGACAGTCTGCTAACACACACAAACACACACACATGCAATAGTCTTTCCATCCCTTCTGAGGGCATTACATTGACTTGCAGGATTTTCTTGGACTGCTTCCCCAACCTTGACTGCTCGTTAACTAACCCTGCCCTTAGCCTTAGACCAAACACAAACCAAACCCTGTGATGTGCCATATTAACAAATTCATGAGCCCACAGCATGAGTAATACACACACACACACACACACACACACACGGCATATGGTTCGTGCTGTGACCCTCTGCCCCCTGGAGGTTTGTATTCCCCTTCACTGTTGCTGCGCCCTTACCCAGCATTCCCCTGCTGTATCCAATAATATCATGGCCTTTCAGATTAATTCCCCCACCACATCACCACCAGGCTGATTGGATAGGTGCCTGCTTTAATTCATTGTGGGTAATCGAACATCAGTGCTCCTCCTCCTGTACTTTGGGCATTTAGGTTAAAAGGAGATGTATTATATTAATGCTTTTAATTTTTAAGTGGAAAGGTTGACTAGACATAGTTGATGCGATAATTACTGAATAGAGACCATAAAATGTCACAATCTGTGCACGGGGGGATTTCACCGTGCTCTGTTTCTTTGCTTTTTGTTTTTCCTTATTTGTATAATGTATTCTGAGTTCTTTGCCTGTGATGTTATTTCTAGTTTGTTTTCACATATTCTTCATTGTTTCTTTGTATGATTTGTTTTCCTGTTTTTTTCGTTCAGTGTAGTTTTGTTATTTATATTTTTGGGTTTCTTGTCTCGACTTTATTTTTTTGCCAGTGTGGCTGTTGTCAGAGGCAGCTCCAGGTAGTGGGCAGTGCGCCTGTCAAACTGTCAGCCCCACTTCCTCTCCACATGACTCACAGCTGATTGTCATTTTCTCCCCAGCCCGCTCATGTGATTCACACCGGTTTCTAGTTATGTTTAATTGTTCGGATCCTATTTAAGAGCTGTTATTTTCATTTGTCTTTGCCGGGATCTTGAGTTCTGTTCCTTCGTCTCCACCAGATCCCAGCCCTCGCTCTGGTGTGCTTTATTCGTGTTTGCTCGTTTGTTTGAATTTTGTGTTAGAGCACTGTTTGGGATTTGATGTTTGTTGTTTTCAATAAATCTCACAAACTGCAGTCCAGCGCGTGGGTCTCTCTTCTCTGCCCCGAGCGCCAATTCATGACATAAAACTCTTCAGAAGCAAATTCTCTAAAGAGGCACAAACATGAGTACATTTCGCTGAAGCATGTTCTTAGTAAGGTCAAAAAACAGTCAACCAGAAAATGTTCCTGATTCACAACAGATATAAAGTAGGATTTTACGAATCAGAAAATACTCAAAGTGAAACAAAATGATGATTTTACACAGCAAAATAAGGATGAAGGTGTTGCATATTAGCAATCTGTAACAGCAGCACGCTTTTTAGTACTTGACTAGAAGGCTGACAATAAAGAAAATCAGTTAATAAACCTCATGTTTATAGTAGCTCACTAACTAACTAACTAACCTGCACTTATATAGCGCTTTTCTAGTCACAAAGACCACTCAAAGCGCTTTCATTAATACTAACCCTCTATTCTAAGGGCCTATAGGAAACAGATATCTAGGGACAATTTAGAACAGCCAATTAACCTAACATGCATGTCTTTGGCATGTGGGAGGAAACCGGAGAAATCCCGGAGTAAACCCACGCAACACGGGGAGAACATGCAAACTCCACACAGATCACTGTTGGTCGGGGGCTGGGATCGAACCCACGATCCCACGATCCCCACAATCCTCCGGCCAAGGGTAAACTGTGCTGCCGCAGTGCTAACCACTGCGCCACCGTGCAGCCTGTAAATCACTCTGTAAATCCATTTTGTTTTTTGAAAATCAGCCTTCTCTGGGGGATGGAACATACTCTAACATGCTTCTCACAATGTCACAAAGGGACATACCCACCCTTGACAAAATAATTTGCGTTAACAGTTTCCACATTAGCCCAAAGGAGATGTTAAATGCATATATACTGAACTGAACAACAAGCCAACATTATTACGGACACGAAAAGATGCCCAGTAATAATACAACGAACATGTGCATGCACACATAAGAGGCAGCATTTGTTATCTCAGACACTCACAGATGCCCCCAGCACCAGTGAAAACGCACACCCAAGCCCCACAGACAGACACACTTGTAAATAATAAACTGCAGGGCATGTGAGGACACACTGGTGCTGGGGCTCAGCTTTGTCTCTACATCCTCTTCCTCTCTGGGCTGTTAGAAGAAATTTCAGTGACTGAATGCCAATTTGAAACAAAGATAAGTTGATGTAACTGTCTGGTGTGTATACTGTGATACTTTAGCTTGTCCTGGAAAATTGAAAAGCACGGTGAATTTGTTGGACAATCCCTTGTCCTGACATGAAACCGTTTCCCTACACTGTGAGAGAACCTCTTAGCCCAGGACCAAATTCTGACACTGCCACAAATTTAGGATGAGCATCACACAATGTGACTGCTGCTTACCTACCAACCAGCAGGCAATCTCTATGGGAAAAAAACAAACAAAAACAAACAAACATTTTGGCCACATAATTTGCATAGAATCACAAAATATACAGTATTTGAACAGCTTTATGAAGATAAAACAGCTGAGTTATAGTAGGTATAAAGTGGACTGTAAGTAGGTTTTCCTCTTATTTTTGCAACTTTTTTCTTGTTATTTAAAACCTTTCAGGTTCAGGTTACTTTATTTGTACCCGTAGGTAGACTTGTTTTGTTTTTTATACTATTTCATTTCTGTCCTCAGTAAATTCCATCCATCCATCTTCTTCTGCTTAATCCTTTTCGGGTCGCGGGGGGGCTGGAGCCTATCCCAGCATCTTTGGGCAAGAGGCAGGGTACACCCTGGACAGATCGCCAGTCCATCGCAGGGCCAACACAAACAGGCAGACAACCGTTCACTCTCACAGTCATACCTCAGGACAATTTAGAATCCCCAGCTGATGCCAATTAACCTAACTTGCATGTTTTTGGCATGTGGGAGGAAACCGGAGAAATCCCGGAGTAAACCTACCACCTTATTTTTAACAAATTAGCTTTATTCAAAAATTTATGACTTTTCATTGGTAAACTTTTAAATTAGTAAGCATTTCATAGTAAATTTGTAACATTTATCATTTTTAGTTTGTTTTTGCAAAGATATAATTTTAGATAAAAAGACTATTGAGACTATGGCATCAGAAATGTAGCTCTTATAAGGGTGGTTGCATGCAAATGTAGTGTAGTTATGCATCATGCCAATATACAATCTACATAGAAAGAAAGTTTTTATCACAACAAACTTTACAAGGCAGCAAACTTGTCATGTTCTGGGCATGTAATTTAGCCTATTGTCATGTCATCACAGCTTTCAGCATCCAAGAGTTTGTCTGTTGTTTTAAGACCTGTAATAGACCCTGTTAAAATCTAGCACATCAATATTTGAAGCTAAAAGATTGATATTGAGGAGCAAAACCTGCTTTTAAGAAAAGAGTCACAAAGTCACGTAACGGGAGGTTGGTGGAGTGGTAGTGGTGTTAGTTGGTGAGTGTCCTGCAGGGCATGTAAGATCTGTACCTGTGATGTTTCTAGGTTTCACTTTTACTTTTAACCACAGATTTGGTATAAACTCGAAATCTACTTGTGTAATATTTGGGAAATATTGTGGGTCTACTTTTTATTATGTGACACCTTTGGTCTACATCCCTAAAGCCACAACCCAGTGCATCACTACATGAAGCCAAAGGCGCCATTCACTGTTGTGTACTGTGACGCCAACAACTCTGACCAGACAGAAATATATCACGCACCCAGAGAGAACAAACGGAAGATTGTTGCTAAACTGAAGATCGTTGTCTAAATCTCACAGCTCGTGTGTTACGACCTGAGCACTGGGTTCTGATAGCGCTCGGGCCAGGTCCAACTCGCTGCCGGCCTTGACAGCTGCGGGCTGTATTCTGGCCTCACCGGGCTCTTATTGTGAAGGTGCTCGGCGGGGCTTCCGCCTGTCAAGGCTGGCCAGCTGTATGTCATTGCCGTTCATTAGTGCTTCACCTTTATAAACCCGGCACTAGCGACGGTATGACGCAGGAGTATCGTCTAATCTTCCTTGCCAGACGTTGGTCAACACTTCGTCAGATCTTCATGTCAGGTTCGTGATCTGAACTCATGTCATAGTTTAGCTCGTAGTGGCTGGGTTTAGCCCTACGAGCCCAAGTCTTGTTAAATGTGTGTTTTGCCCTGCGGGGTTCATAGTCTTGTCTTGTCACGTGTGAAAATAAATTAACATCATTGCCAAACTCACTGGTGGACTCTTTGGCGTCTCATGGTGATCCGCGAGGATCACCACATGACAGTATACTCCTGCCAGGACGTCTAAACGGAGGCGCCACACCGAGACGCCGTTTCACCGTGAGTTTGTGCCTGAACTAGACTGTTGTTCTTCCCTGTCTGAGTGTCTTTTGCTGGGAAAATGCCGTCCTCCAGGGGCCGCGGTCGGCGCCTGGGCAGGAAGCTAGCGGAGGTTCTGGAGTATGTGGACTGCACGTTATTCACCGCTACGCTGTGTGTCGCTCCCAGCGACATTCGCAGGCATTTGGACTACGCTGTGGAGTTTCTGGACAACCTCCCACTCGACTATGACGATCACCCGGAGGTGATAACGAGGTGGGAGGAATTCGCCGTGCAGCGCGAGGTACTTCGTGGGCTGGAGGAGGAAGAGAGCAGGAAGCAGAGGAGGAGGCATCCTCGCTCCCCGCGTTGGAGTTCCGTCCCCGTCCCGGAGTTGGTCCAGAAGTGCGCACCGTGTGGGGGCCGACGATGACGCAACGGCACGGGTAATTCGCAGCAGAATCCCCGGCTGGACTCGCTGCCGGCAGAGCCCATCAGCAAACCTCTGAGAGCGGCCCCACCTCGTCTTCCCAGGGGGCCCTCTGTCGCCATCCAGTGGGGAGAAGGAGGAACGACGTCCCCCACAGCAGGAACCATCTCAACCCCGGGAGGAAGGCAAGTGCACGATAATTTGTTACACCTTGATTTTGTTCTGCCTTGTCTGACTCCTGGGGGTGGAGTTCGGGGTTCGCAGCCCCCCGAGCTCCCTCCACCTGCTGTGGATGAAATTACTAAACCTGCTGCCTCTGTGTTCTCCCCCACCGAGTGGTCCGCGATGCCAGGCCAGCGTCGTCGGATGAAGAGGGCCCCCGCAGTGCTAGAAAGCCTGGATCCGGCCCTGCAGCCATGCCGTGGACGGAGGAGAGGAGCGGACTGCTGCCCGGAGCCTGAGCCGACGGAGAAGCATCCCCGGGTCTCCTCGCCAGAGCGGTCCAAGCCAGTGGGTCGAGGGACCCCTGCCCCCACACCAGACGGGTCATCGGCGTGGACAGCAGCGTGGGGGGAACCTCGGGCTGCAGATGAGATCTTCCCAGCTGCGGAGCCCGACGAAGCTGAGTGTGAGCCTGCTGACGAGAGTCGCCCTGAACCTGGATCGTCGGAGTCCTGGGTGGCAACGGAACCCGAGTGCAGGCAAGTGCTCCCTCTTGTGTCTCTGTCCCCTGTTTTGGAGCATTTTTGCCTGCCTCTCGGGGAGGCGAGTGAGGAGCAGCCGCCTGCTGCGCCCGAGCTCGTCTCACTGGGTTCCGCTGCTACCAGTGATTCTGATCCCGGTTTTCCTGTCTCTGAGCTTTATTGCAGTGTCACCGGTGGGGAACGGGTCGGAGTCACCGAGTTGGAGGTCCCAGGTTCGGGGGTGGAGATCGTCAGCGGAGCTGCACCGACCCAATCGGGGTCCACCGCGGGTGCACCGGAGGCCCAATCGGAGTCCACCGCAGGTGCGGTTCTGGCCCAATTGGGGTCCGACGTGGGTGCGTCGGAGGCCCAATCGGGGTCCACCGCAGGTGCAGTTTCGGCCCAATCGGGGTCCAACGTGGGTGCACCAGAGGCCCAATCGGGGTCCACCGCGGGTGCGGTTCTGGCCCAATCGGGGTCCACCGCAGGTGCATCGGAGGCCCAATCGGGGTCCACCGCGAGTGCGGTTCCGGCCCAATCGGGGTCTAACGTGGGTGCAGCTGGGACCCAATCGGGGTCCAACGGCGGTGCTGTGCCAGCGTGGTCCACGGACGGGGGAGGAGCTGCAGAACTTTCTCCGTCGAGCGGATTACGGGCTCGCCCTGCTCGTCTGTTCCTTTTGGGTCACCGCCCCTGTGCGTCATCGCCGGGGGCTGTGGGGGCTTCTGTTCGCTCGCCCCGGCTCTCCCGAGCTTTGTCCTCATTAGGGAGGCCACCGCGGGTTGTTGTTGCCCTGGACTGGTGGCTGAGGGACACGGATCGGCCGCCGGAGGAACTGTTTCGCCGGTTCGGTGCCTCGGTTCGGCCACCCGACCTACTGTGCGTGTCATCGAGCAACCTGGTTCGACCACCGGAGGAGCGGCTGTGCCGGGCATGGGACTCTGGCGAGCCGCCTGGTCATGTTCCGCCTCATATGACCACTCGCCGGCTGTTGGCCGCGGGGAGACCGCCTGAACTGTTTCTGTGGCACTTGGGCTCCGCCGGTTGGCGTGAACTGTCGGGGGGGTAGTGGTCGTGTTTCTGGGTTGTTCTGTCTGTGATTGTTCTAGTTTTTTTTTTTTTCTCTCTCCTTGCTGTCCGGTGTATTTTTGTGTTTTATGTCTTGCAGTAGCCTTTTTTTTGTTGTGCATACTCAGATATGTGCCAGTAAGTGTTCTGCTTCTGTATTTGGGTTTTTTTTGGAGACTCATGTGAATTCACTCGGGGGGGGGGGGGGGGGGACATTTTCTTGTGTAACATGTGGGCCAAGATTTATTTTTTCTCGTGCTGACTTGTGGTTCCTCTAACTTAGTTGGATTTTTGGGGCAATTGTGTTATGTTCTGCTGTTGCCTTATTTTCCTCTGTGTGATTTATCTGATTTGTATATTTGGTATTTTGTCTTAGGCCTTGTATCTTGTCTTTCTGACCCAGCAGTTCTGTTTTTTGGGTTTTGCCATGTGCTTTCTCTTGGTTTTTTTTTTCTGAGTGGTTAGTCTTGTCTTTGTCCTGGATGTAGTTGTTCTTGTCACTTTTTGTTTCTGGTTTTGGGTTCTCTCCCTCCGCACCTACCCCCAGCCTCCCACCCTGGGGGGTGGGGGTGGGGGGGCAGGGTGGTCCCTTGGGGCGTTCGGAGTCCGCCCGTGGAGGGAGGGTACTGTTACGACCCGAGCGCTGGGTTCTGATAGCGCTCGGGCCAGGTCCAACTCGCTGCCGGCCTTGACAGCTGCAGGCTGTATTCTGGCCTCACTGGGCTCTTATTGTGAAGGTGCTCGGTGGGGCTTCCGCCTGTCAAGGCTGGCCAGCTGTATGTCATTGCCGTTCGTTAGTGCTTCGCCTTTATAAACCCGGCACTAGCGACGGTATGATGCTGGAGTATCGTCTAATCTTCCTTGCCAGACGTTGGTCAACACTTCGTCAGATCTTCATGTCAGGTTCATGATCTGAACTCATGTCAGATTTAGCTCGTAATGGCTGGGTTTAGCCCTACGAGCCCAAGTCTTGTTAAATGTGTGTTTTGCCCTGCGGGGTTCATAGTCTTGTCTTGTCACGTGTGTAAATAAATTAACATCATTGCCAAACTCACTGGTGGACTCTTTGGCGTCTCATGGTGATCCGCGAGGATCACCACATGACATCGTGAACAATATCAAATTTATTTTGGAGTAAGCTCAACCCTTACGGGCATTATGTACAGTATGTATCAGATTCATTTAAAAAGTTTAGTCACTGGTTGGGGCCCTACCTTGTTCTGTTTCAGGTATTCTTAATGTTATCATGATAGTCTCTGTGTGAGTCAGATCTCTCTCTGCAGTCTACGGTCCACAAATCCTAACCGGTAGCTGTTGTGTTGTTTGCAGTGGATCTTCTTGAAGGCAGGCGAAGAACTTTTCCTGCTACTGGTGCATTCCACGAGAACAGACGAAGCTGCTGGTTAAACTTTGAGTGAGAATGTACACTTGCGTTTTTTCAAACTTATATACAAAAAGAGGCAACGCATGGAGGATGCCACAAGTGTGGTAGGACTCTTTTGTAATAATAGTTCCTTTATTTTTCTTTTTTTTCCCTTTAGATTATTTAACATTAAAACCAACTCCACTTCACCATGTATGAGTTAGTAAAAACAACACGATTCACTTTCACATTTTGAGTGGTGGCTATTTGAACACCCTGGTGTGTTGGACATGGTTGCATCAAATGCTGATCCAGCTTTTGCAGTTCCTTTTAATTCCTCAGGGTTTATGTCCATATTAATGCTGATTGGGTAACTGTTTTTGGAATAGCTCCTAAATAGGAGAAAATGCAGCCTTCCTTAAAACCTGCTGAAGACAGATGTACACGCTTTCCAGGAAACATTTTTATAGCTATAATTTATGTTGCAAGCCATTTTAATTAATTAAGCATGCAGCAGCTGTTACTACCAAAAAGAACTTTCAAAATAAAATCATAACCCACACAAATAAATATAAGGTATATGTTAGAGATTGTCATTTTGAAATCCACATTATTGTAGACAGTAGGTCCAAGAAAGAGCTTTCCTACCTAAAAACAACAACATTATAGGAAACGAACATCTTGATTTCTGAGGTCATGACCTAAAAAGCTCTGGTTAAAAAATGCTACGACTTTGATGTCACGACTCATCCCTCCCCACAGAGCCAGTGGGATTTTAAGGGGAAGCTAAATTAAAATTGCACTGAGGGCACTCCACTGATTTGCATATCTTACTTTCGGGTGTTTTAATGTTAATAAATTAAATTAGCTTTTCATAATTTACAGGGAACATTTTTGTGACTGCATTTTGGTTAAACTATGACTAAAGTCACTGAAAGGCAGAAGTTTTCAAAATTCTTTCATGTTTGTTTGTGCTGGAACACACTGTCCAGCATAGGTTTGACCACTGACTGGGGAAAGGGCATTAACAGCCAGCTGTTTTATCAGGTTGCCATGGCAATAGTCCCAAACATGCACGGGCCACGGGACGCACACATGCCAAGAGTCCCAAGGCTACATGCTAACAGCACATGGCCATACGAGCTCTCATAGCCAGGTTGATCCGACAGGGACACAGACTGCCATCACTCTAACACCCACTTATTTCCATTAGTGAACACTGAGGGGGGATGGAAGTCACGCTCTGTTGCCACACCGAGCCAGCACAACAACAGAATAAGTTTAGGACACGTTATTATTACACTGACTGTAATACAGTCAAATATGTTGGCGGAATTTAGCACAGAATCACTGATGAGAACGCCTCAGGGGATGAATGGGCTGTTCGGATGACAGAAATGTAGTTCATGGAAATGCTAAGCCAGCAGCCTCTCCAAATATAAAAGGCACATGGATGCACATTCTTAAACCACACTGTGCCGCCTGGCCGCTACATGTTTCCTATCAGTATAAAAGAAAATTACATTTTTATATTTAGCTGATAGGCAGCAAATTTTATATTGATTTTTTTTTTTTTTTTTTTTAGCTGTTAGCACTTGCAATTCTGCAGATAACCAGCACAGACAAATTGTGAGCCATCATCAGTATTCTGTGATCACAGTAGTGGTGTTGTAAAGTACTTAATATTTGTACAGGCCAGCAGTATGTGTAATGGGTCAGTGTGAAGCAGCATAAGAGTGTCAAAGAAACTTTCAGGACTGAATAAAAGTTAAAGAATAGAAATGCAAAAAAAAAAAAAAATCAAATCCTTTATTCAAGATCATCTTTCTTTCTTCTTCACACAATTTAGTCAACACACCTACATGCTCCGTTCTGGCCTGAGGACTGAGCCACATTCCAGTCACACTCAGTCAAATCACTCAACAACATGATGCTTAGTCACAGATGACAACATTGTGAGAAAGCAACACACGTGGCAGCAGGGACATGAACCAGACTACCTCTAAAACAAACGCCGTTTAAATACTTGAGACGTTTGGAGGATGACTCCATCCTTATTTTCTATCCAGAGATGTACATATGTGTATTCATCAATTGTGGCTCTAGTGCATAAATATGGCCTAAAATTCAAAAACACTGGAGTTGTTCTGAAGCTTTTGCAGACGTGGGAAGCATATAGACACGGACATTTTGGCACATAGAAAAACAAAAACAGCAATTAGACTCACGATGAAATAAAGTTTGAGTTTGAGATAATGTTGCATATTTTGAAGTATTCAGTAATTTGCCTTGCTAATGACAGCTATGTGTGTGTGTGTGTGTGTGTATTTGCAAATATCTTTGTCTAAACTATGGTTTTAACAAAGCATATAGATGAGTAGAATTAATAAGTGTGAGTGATGATCAAAACTGGAATTTCTGTAATTTTCTATGTTTGAATAAGAAGTTAATTGTGAAAATGTCATGGTTAATCTGGTCAGAGGTATTTACAAATACTCTGGCGGAAGTATATCTACTGAGCATGATCAATTAGTTTTTGAGTAAAATGGAGATCAATAGTCCCCATGATGGGGGATATACTGTAGGCTTTGGTTTATATAACAAGTGAACTGACGGACACAATATGTGGGGGAAATGCTGAGGCCAGTCAGTGTTGTGTTGTTTGCTTTTTAACCTTTTTTTAAGCACAACGGAGCTATGCCTTAACACTCACTATAGGAATTTTCAGAAAAGAAAAGACATAGAGCAAAAGGGGAGAAAGAGACCATTCCACTAAAAGAGAGGACAGTGTTAGTTGCTACTGTTCCGACTTCCAGTTAGAACTAATCATCCACAGAGCCAGAGACAACAGTTTAGTAGCACTGAGGAAGTTTTTTCATAGCTGCTTTGACACTGTGCTAAGCACACAAACACAAGTACTCAGGTGGGATTACCTGTAGACCATGCCTGTCTGACTCTTCACCGTGTCCTGCAATGACAACCCGTGAAAGTTGAGAAACTCCTCCAGCTGTTTCAGCTCCGACACACTCTTCGATTTGTTTGCTGTCCACAGCATCAGAGGGGCAAACGGCCTCGGCCCCGTCCCGATAGATGACTGCCTGATGAGCCTCCCCTGAGTCGGAACCCCACCCTGACCTCCACCTTGAATCCTAGAACCCTTGTGCTTCGGGATGGGGATCTCCGGGCACGCTGCTTTGTAGAGGTACATGTTCCCACTCTCCTCTTCACTTTATCCTCTCTTTGAGCCTCTCCCTTCGTCTGCCAGTGTGTGCCACAAACATGTACGCTCAGAGTAATCCAGGTAGGCCCCTCGCCCACGCAGCGCTACATGGAGCAGAGCAGCGTCTGTTTGTGTGTGAGGTAAAGTATTCCTTTGAATGAAGCTCCACATTTAGTATATTCTTCTGACTTTAAAAAAAAAAACTATAGAAGTGCAAAAAAATCCACGTTAGAAAAAATATCTAGAAAATGAATTCTGCCATCACTAATCAAACTACAAGTCCAGGCTGTACATCCACACAGGAAAAACAGTTTCTTTCCTCAAGTGAACATCTCCATGCGTCAGGCCATATATGTTCTCTGTCACACACAGATAATTCACCCTGTTTCCCCCCTCTATTCTCCCCTCACACATACACACACACACTCTCTACTACTGTCACTTTGCCCCCTGCTCAGACACTCTACATTATAAGCTCAGTTTGGTTTTGCTCGCTACTAAACAGCATGGGAATCTGGGACGGTTCTCTCACTTTCTCTCTCTCACTTTCTCTCTCTCTCTCTCTCTCTCTCCCTCTCTCTCACACATACACACTCTCACTCTGTCTGTTTCCTCCCTTTTGCCCCCCTTACTCATTCTTATCCTCTTTCCCACTTCCCTCATCATCCCTCTTTTGTCTCCCAGTATTCCCTCCGTCACGAGCCCTTCCACTTTCTGATTTCTTTCCCTGACTTCAAGATTTAAACCTCCTGCTTTTCTTCCCCTCATCTCTGAGCATTTTTTTTATTGTATTTCCAGTTCCCCCTCCCCACTTTATATTTTGGTGACCTCTACACTTCACTGCCTTACAGTCTTTAAGAGGTCTGCCCAAAACACAAATGTAGCACCTAATGTAAACGCAGAGCCAAGAGCTCATTTTGCACAATTGCACATGATCTTAGGACAATGTTTTTATTATGAAGTGAACCATAAACTCCCTCTGTCTCACCAAATAAACACACACACACTACACATAATCTCTCACCTCTGGTCTTCTCATGGAAGCATTCAGTGACATCATGTCTGGGCCTCAAGTGGATTGTGGGAATTGTGAAGAACAGCACTTTCCCATATCAGGAAATTGAAAACACGCATTCATATTATGGATTTGTTTTGTCTTCCACTGCTTTTGTATCATGCTGTGACCCCTGGGGCTAAAATGTGGAAATGCTAATATCCAGTTCCTCATATGGTCACTCGAGGTTAGTTTCTAAAGCACGTCAATCCTCACAGCTCCCATGATCAATGTCTAAATTTAGAGGTGAAATAAATAGCTTTTAGTGTCTATACTGAACCTCCCCCTTTCACGGAAACTGTGCAGTGAATAGCAGGTACAGTGGGGCAAAAAAGTATTTAGTCAGCCACCAATTGTGCAAGTTCTCCCACTTAAAAGATGAGAGAGGTATCCAATTTTCATCATAGGTATACCTCAGCTATGCGAGACAAAAAGAGAAAAAAAAATCCAGAAAATCACATTGAAGGATTTTTAATGAATTAAATTCCTCGGTAAAATAAGTATTTGGTCACCTACAAACAAACAAGATTTCTGGCTCTCACAGACCTGTAACTACTTCTTTAAGAGGCTCCTCTGTCCTCCACTCGTTACCTGTATTAATGGCACCTGTTTGAACTCGTTATCAGTATAAAAGACACCTGTCCACAACCTCAGTCAGACTCCAAACTCCACTATGGCCAAGACCAAAGAGCTGTCAAAGGACACCAGAAACAAAATTGTAGACCTGCACCAGGCTGGGAAGACTGAATCTGCAATAGGTAAGCAGCTTGATGTGAAGAAATCAACTGTGGGAGCAATTATTAGAAAATGGAAGACATACAAGACCACTGATAATCTCCCTCGATCTGGGGCTCCACGCAAGATCTCACCTCATGGGGTCAAAATGATCACGAGAACAGTGAACAAAAATCCCAGAACCACACAGGGGGACCTAGTGAATGACCTGCAGAGAGCTGGGACCAAAGTAACAAAGGCTACATCAGTAACACACTACGCCGCCAGGGACTCAAATCCTGCAGTGCCAGACGTGTCCCCCGCTTAAGTCAGTACATGTCCAGGCCCATCTGAAGTTTGCTAGAGAGCATTTGGATGATCCAGAAGAGGATTGGGAGAATGTCATATGGTCAGATGAAACCAAAATAGAACTTTTTGGTGAAAAATCAACTTGTCGTGTTTGGAGGAGAAAGAACACCATACCTACTGTGAAGCATGGGGGTGAAAACATCATGCTTTGGGGCTGTTTTTCTGCAAAAGGACCAGGACGACTGATCCGTGTAAAGGAAAGAATGAATGGGGCCATGTATCGTGAGATTTTGAGTGAAAACCTTCCATCAGCAAGGGCATTGAAGATGAAACGTGGCTGGATCTTTCAGCATGGCAATGATCCCAAACACACCACCCGGACAACGAAGGAGTGGCTTTGTAAGAAGCATTTCAAGGTCCTGGAGTGGCCTAGCCAGTCTCCAGATCTCAACCCCATAGAAAATCTTTGGAGTTGAAAGTCCGTGTTGCCCAGTGACAGCCCCAAAACATCACTGCTCTAGAGGAGATCTGCATGGAGGAATGGGCCAAAATACCAGCAAGAGTGTGTGAAAACCTTGTGAAGACTTTCAGAAAACGTTTGACCTCTGTCATTGCCAACGAAGGGTACATAACAAAGTAGTGAGATGAACTTTTGTTATTGACCAAATACTTATTTTACCGAGGAATTTACCAATTAATTCATTAAAAATCATTCAATGTGATTTTCTGGATTTTTTTTTCTTATTTTGTCTCTCATAGTTGAGGTATACCTATGATGAAAATTAGAGCCCTCTCTCATCTTTTAAGTGGGAGAACTTGCACAATTGGTGGCTGACTAAATACTTTTTTGCCCCACTGTATGTGCATAATTCAACTTCACAATTAAAGCAAATAACTGAAACATTTTACTTAGGGCCCTTTTACACAGGGGGAGATTGTTGGGTGTCCAATAGTTGATCAAAAATTGACCTGATCTATCAACGATCTCCTAAAGCTCGAAAAAGCCATTTCTCTGAAAATGTTTGGGAGATGTTACAGCATCTTTCATGGTGCTCTATAGAGATCTTTGAAAGATTCTTGAGAGATCACTGAGAAACCAAGTGAGATCACTGACAGACCAGGAGAGATCGCTGAGGGATCATTGAGAGTTTGAGTGACGAAAGGGGTGTTTGTATATATATTATTAGTTTCTTCTGACTTTGAAGAAAGTACACTACCGTTCAAAAGTTTGGGGTCACTTAGAAATTTCCTTATTTTTAAAAGAAAAGCACTTTTTTTCAATGAAGATAACTTTAAACTAATCAGAAATACACTCTATACATTGCTAATGTGGTAAATGACTATTCTAGCTGCAAATGTCTGGTTTTTGGTGCAATATCTAGATAGGTGTATAGAGGCCCATTTCCAGCAACTATCACTCCAGTTTTCTAATGGTACAATGTGTTTGCTGATTGCGTCAGAAGGCTAATGGATGATTAGAAAACCCTTATGCAATCATGTTAGGTCTGCAATGCTGTAATTGCTGCAAATGGAGGATTCTTTGACGAAAGCAAAGTTTGAAGGAAAAAATTATTATTTCAAATACAAATCATTATTTCTATCCTTGTCAATGCCTTGACTATATTTTCTATTCATTTTACAACTCATGGTGGTAAATAAGTGTGACTTTTCATGGAAAACACAAAATAATTGTCTGGGTGACCCCAAACTTTTGAACGGTAGTGTAATTTAAAAAAATCTCTAAACGATTATTTAACAAATGTAAAAAAAAAATATTTAGCACATAGAAATAATTCTGGTAATCCTAACTGACCTAACACAGGAAAAGTTTAGTCTGATTTAATGTTAGGTTATGTGTCTTCTTATACAGTCGACTAGCAGCAATAGCCACTGACTAAGACATGCAGGCTTTAGTCCTGATGATACTACCACAGTGATATTAAAGACCTCCTGACCAACCTCTGCTCCTCCAGAGTTCGGCTGGGCTGCAATGAAGATATAGCTTATGTTGACCTGATGTGTCTCTCCAGAAATGTAACTACACATCGTGGCGACATTTTGAATGGGATGGCCTTCCATACAATTGGTCCCTTTCTCAGACAGCACCCTACATGTGATAATGTCACCATTACATAATGTCATGCGTCAGCGTGACTTAAAATGCTGATGTTTCCAAACGTTGGTAATGCTTTTTGTGTAGCATTCAGGGAGATTTATTGCTCCAGCATTCCTACATTCTCAAGGGGATATAAAGCATTAAACGTGTATTATTGTTTTCATTAGGTTTTTATTGCACAAAGTAAAGTGCACCATAGGATGATAACAGAATACAGCAGGGGAAATAAGTATTGACCACATCAACATTTTTCTCATTAAACATATTTCTGATGGAGCCATTGACCTGAGATTTTCACCAGATATCAGTACGGTAACAACCCAAGTAATCCATACATACAAAGAAATCAAGGCAACTGTGTACACAAAACAAGTTATATTTAATAAAGTGGAATGACACAGGGAATAAGTATTGAACACGTGAAGAAAAAGAGGTGCAAAAAGGCATAGAAAGCCAAGAAACCAGCTGAAATCCATCAGAATTTAGGAAGACATTCCATCCCCCATAAGTACAAATTAATTTCAGCTGGTTAAGTCCAGACTGATAGCCTTTAAAAAGGTCTGTGGATATCAGATTGTCACAGGATGTCACAGCAGGTGGCGGTAATGCACCTAAACGCTGGTTGCCAACTGCCATAAAACCACAAGAAGAAGGGGAGCAAAGTGTGCCTGCTCTATGCTGTGATGGGAGCAACACTTACACAAACACAAAGTATCGATCTCACGACACTGGTATTGATGAATATCAATACCAACGTTGGTATTGACATTATCGATATTTGGATTGATCCGCCCACCGCTACTCTCTAGACCAGGGATGCTCAAAACATCGATTGTGACCGACTGGTAGATCACAAAGGCACTGCGGGTAGATTGCATGACATTAAAAAAAATAAGTTTTTAATTCCATCACCTATCCTCCCATCTGTCCTCTTATTGGCATTTGCCACTTGATTGATGTACAGGGCAGCCAATCAGGAGATCTCCTGTCCTTTATGGGTCATAGATCACCCTGCATGCACAGTCAAACACATTAGCTAGCTACTGCTAAACTCCAGCAAGCTGTGACCCTGTTAGTGTTTCCAGTTTCTATCTACTAAAGAACAGATATTAAAAATGAGTGGAAGAGCGGAACCCAGTAAGAAGACGAAAACTTACCACTTCCATGCCGAATGGGAGGAGGATTTTATTTTATTCAAATACCATTCCATTATGACTGATGATCATTTGGAAGCCTGCTTGAGACTAGCTTCTAGTAGCTACTGTCTGGACTATGCAACCCTGGCTGACTCCATCCAGTGCAAGTCATCACAGTAAGGTAATGATCATAAATGTAATGAATTGTATTGTGCCATAAGGGTTCATGCAGTTATATAATGTATGCCAACATACAGTATACAAGATAAGATAAGATAAGCCTTTATTAGTCCCACAATGGGGAAATTCCAGGATTGCAACAGCACAGGGATAGCAACACTCAGAGCAACAATCAGAAGGCAAGAGAAAAAACAAGAGCAGCGAGTATACATATGTACATATAAATATAAATATATATATATATATATATATATATATATATATATACATATATACACACACAGTGCGGAGCATTGTAGCTAGATGGGATAGATATATAAATATATAAACAGTGCGGAGCATTGTAGCTGGATGGAATAAATATGTAGATATATAAACACACACAGTGTGGAGCATTGTAGCTAGATGGAATAAATATGTAAATATATAAACACACACAGTGCGGAGCATTGTAGCTAGATGGAATAATATGTAGATATATAAACACACACAGTGCGGAGCATTGTAGCTAGATGGAATAAATATATGAATATATAAACACAGTGCGGAGCATTGTAGCTAGATGGAATAAATATGTAAATATATAAACACACACAGTGTGGAGCATTGTTGCTAGATGGAGTAAATATATAAATATATATATATAAACACACACAGTGCGGAGCATTGTAGCTATATATATATATATATATATATATATATATATATATATACACATATGTGTAAAATGCTGAATAATGCAATATATTCAGCTATATAATGCTGAATATATTGCATATATTCAGCATTTTTTAAATGTAGGTAGATCATTTTGACCTGGTCATTTTAAAAGTAGCTCACAAGCCAAAAAAGTGTGGGCACCCCTGCTCTAGACCTTCACAATCTTATTGTCGCAAAACATAATGATGGCATTGATTACAGGCACATTTCTAAACTGCTGAATGTTCCAGTGAACACTGTTGGAGCCATCATTCGGAAGTGGAAAGAATATCATTTTACCATAAACCGGCCATGACCAGGAGCTCCTCGCAAGATTTCTGACAGAGAGGTCAAAAGAATTAACAAAAGAGTTATCCAAGAGGCTAAGATCACTCATGGAGAGCTCCAGAAAGACCTGGAGTTACACAATTAGACATGGCTGTAATTTCTACAATTACATACTGTAACGTCGGGGCTATGATAAGGGGCGGGGATTCTCCCGGCATGCTTTGCGTAGCGGAGGATTCAAAGACTGTTATCTGTGTGTTCTGTTATTGCCATGCCATTATAATTGTGTAATAAGACCAGTTGTGATAGCATTGTTTTCCCTGTATGTGACAAATCATGTGTCTGTGTCACCATGAGTGAGATGAGGGTCTGTGTAAATGACCTCCCCTCTGTGCTGTGTCATAAATGTGTGTAGAATAAAGCCTATTGCATCACAATCATCTCTCCTTATTGTGCGAACCCTTACAACGACACACTGGTGTCAGGAGTGGGATAACGGAGAGATGGAAGCAAGAATCAGGCCGGAGATTCAGCGGCTCAAGCAGCTCATTGCCCAGATGGAGACGGGGATGAACTACAGAGCAGACATGCCAGCCCCCAGAGATGATCACCATGACGAATGGGGAAGTGGACCAGAAGGAGAAACCATACCCCGCTTTCTGCCCTTTTCAGGGCAGAGCGGATCAGAAAGAGCAAGCGTGCCTCATCTTATCCCTTTTTCAAGGCAGGGCGGGGGGCGCCAACGGGGGAACTACAAGCCAGCGATCCCACTGCGACCGAGGGGATCGACAGGGAGGTGACCGTCCCACCGATCCGCCAACCGGCGAAACTTCCCCGCTTTGGTGGAGAAACCCTGCTGGACAGTTAACTGGTCCAGGTCGAACTGTCCGCTGCGCTGAATGGCTGGACACCGGAAGAGACAGCTGTGCAGGTTGTGCCGGCTCTGGAGGGCGGAGCTCTCTGCACGCTGTCTGATGTCCGGCCTGAGAAACACCACAGCTAGACAGTGCTACAAGGAGCACTGTGGAGGCAGTTTGGGAGAGCAGCCCATGCCGATCACGCCCGGGAACAGCTGGCCAGCCACCGGCAGGACAACCAGGAGACCCCAGGAGCCAATACAGCGGACGTGTGGCTGCTGACACAGCGTGGCTAAATGGATTTCAAGTCGGAGGCAGTAGAGAAGCTCGCTCTACAGAACTTTATCCGTGGGCTCCACCCGGCCCGGCTCCAGGAGCACATCCGGATTCACGCAGTGAGCAGCTGGGAGATGGCCGTGGCAGAAGCGGAGCGGGTGGAGCCGATGATGGATTATGTAGCTGACGTATCATCACCGGGGCAGAGAGCTTTTCAGGCCACAGCTGAGAGTGAGGACGAGGAGGAACAGTGCCGGACCACAGCTGCACGGTCGGCGAGAGTACAACAACGGCGATATAAGGAGGAATGCATCCACTGCGGAGAACCAGGACACATCGCGCACTACTGCCCTGCACCCACCCCACAACAACCAGCCTCCCCACTTTAACCCAAGAGTGAGGTGGCACAGACGGGGACCTGCCACCTCCCACAGACATTTTTCCCAATGGATGACTGGGCCAACTTGGACAATCACCAGGGCTGTATTTACAGTGCAGCCTGGACGGCACACCAATCCAGGCCCTGATTGGTACTGGTTCCACCATCTCCGTGGTCTGACCCAGGGCACTGCCCAGTACAAATGGATTCAGACTGCTAGGATGGGAACCCACCAGGTTCTGCGTCTTCACAGCCAACAGTGAGCGTGCCAGGCGGGGAGGGCGACGAGTCCTTGGCCGGTCAGAACATAAACCACCCATTCTGGCTGGCTGACATCCAGGACCCATGCATCATTGGACTAGATCTACTCGCAGCATGGGGCGCAAAGGTCGACACCGCCAGCTCTTCTCTCCTGCTGGGGACTCAGATCATCATGCTCTGTGGCAACAGCCAAACGAGGAACCAGGGGGCCCATGCAATCGGAGGGCCGGTGCCATCAGTGCAGACCAAGGAGCGTGACCCAGCAGTCTCACGGGCTTTCCAGACCGCTACGGCCTGGGATAGCACAGTGGTTCACAGTGCTTCTTCAGATCATCAGGCAGCTCTCCCCTGCAATGACGTCACGGAGGCCCTTGGCACACAGCAGCTTTGTTGCAAGCAGGATGGAGATCCTGTCATCTCCCGGGTTCGGCAGCGGCTGGACACGGACCAGCGGCCCGCCCAGAAGGCTGTGGCTGCACTGGACCCAGATACCAAGGCCCTACATTCCCAGTGGTCCAACCTCTGCTGTCACAAGCTGGGCAGTGTCACGTCTGGCAGCTGCTAGTCCCCCATCGGCTCCGCCCCAAGGTACTCCAGTTGGTCCACGGGTTGGTGGGGGTGGACCACTTTGGAGTGAGGAAGACTCTGCAGCGGCTTCAGACCTGGTTCTACTGGCCGGGGTGTCATCAGGACGTCAAGTCCCATGTCCACTGCTGTGCCACCTGCATGGCTCAAAGAGGACAGACGCAGCAATCCCATGCCTGTCATGTTGAGAGAATGATCAGATCACATGCAGGGATCTTACACCAACGAACACACACAACACAGAGAAGCTACGTTTAAACACAATTTTATTAATCAAAAGAGCACAAAGTTAGAAAAAGACGCCACTCGCCAGAGGAGAACCCAGCCTGTAATGGAGAGACAAGAGCTGATTAGTGAGAGGAGGGAGACAGGAATGGAGTTCCGAGAAAGCAACTTATGGGAGGCGAGGAGAGAACCCGACAGAGGAACCCAGCAGGAACAGGTAAACCAGCGGGATGGAGCTGGCAGGGAGTAGGGAAGGCGTGGAACTGGCTGAGGTGTCTGACCAGGTGGAGTGAAGCAGCCTGGAGTGATGACGGAAATGATGGAGCAAGTGAGTGCACAACGAGCCCCGGAGAAGCACCACAAAGATGGCAGCAACCTGGAGAAGAGGAGGAGAACAGGGATTAGCAAAGGAGTCCTAAAAAAGAGCTATAGCTTACTTGCTTGTTTGTTTCGGCAGTATACCCAACGAGCCAGTACTGGAGCATTCACAAACTGGTCCTTTTCAGCGCTGGCGGCGAAGAGACAACAGGTGTGTCCACTCACACAGGTGTAGTGATTATCTGTGGAGCCAGGGAAACTCTCACAGGAAGGGAGGGGGAGCGCGTGCTCACCTGATCATGACAGCACCCCCCCCCCCCATTGGACGCCTCCTGGCGGCCCACTGGGCTTGCTGGGATGAGCTTTGTGAAAGGTCCGGACCATCCCCTTATCATGGAAGTGGGAGCCTGGGATCCAAGACCTTTCTTCGGGGCCATAGCCCTTCCAGTGGACCAGGTATTGTAGTCCTTGGCCCCGACAGTGAACGTCCAGAATCCTCTGGACGGTGTAGGTGGTCTGGCCGTCGAGGATCCAAGGAGGAGGAGGCGGCTTCAGGGGGGGGACAGAGAGGGCTGGCGGAGAGGGGCTTAATTCTGGAGACATGAAATGTTGGGTGAATGCGGAGCGTTGACGGAAGCTCCAGGAGGATCATCACGTCATTAATGACCCAGGAGATGGTAAACGGGCCCAGGAAGCGAGATGAAAGTTTCCGGGACTCCGTCTTCAGGGGAACATGGTCCGCTGATAGCCACACACGCTGCCCGACTGAATACGGGGAAGGAAGGGGTATACCCCATGGAGGCCTCAAAGGGTGTTAATCCTGTAGACGATGAGACTGCAGAGTTGTGGAAATACTCCACCCAGGTCAGATGGGTGCTCCATGTGGATGGGTTGCAGGATGCCACACATCTTAGGGCGGCCTCCAGGGATTGGTTGGTGCACTCAGCCTGCCTGTTGCTTTGTAGGTGGTACCCAGACATGAGGCTGACTGCGGTGCCCAAGCAGCGGCAAAAGGATTTCCAGACGTGGGAGGTGAACTGTGGACCCTGGCCAGACACAATGTCCAGGGGAATGCCGTGCAGCCGGATGACATGGGTGGTCAGCAGGTTGGCGGTCTCAGAGGTGGAAGGCAGCTTAGGGAGGGGCACCAGATGGATAGATTTGGAGAAGCGATCCATGATGGTGAGGATAACTGTGTTACCCTGCGAGGGGAGGAGTCCAGTAACAAAGTCCAGGGCGATGTGTGAGCAAGGTCTGCTGGGAACCGGTAACGGGTGTAAGAGGCCAACAGGGGGTGAGGAGTCAGATTTGTTACGGATGCAGACTTGGCATGCCTTGACATAGTCCCGGACGTCCATTTGCAGGGTGGTCCACCAGAACACTTGTTGGAGAGATTAATAGTCCAGGAAACCCCTGGGTGGCAGGCAAAGTGGCTAGTTTGGCCCCGCCGGATGACGTCACTGTGGAGGAAAGCTGGGACAAATACACAGTCATCAGGACCCCCCTCGGGTTTGGGCTCAGTAGATTGGGCCTGCTGGACCCTCTGCTTGATCTCCCAGGTAAGGGCTCCAAGGATACACAAGGATGGGACAATGGGTTGGGGGAGTGAAGGGGGGGTGGGTAGGTCAGGGCTGATCTGGCAGGAAAGAGTGTCCGGTTTACTGTTACGAGAGCCAGGCCTATAAGTGATGGTAAGATTGAATCTAAGAAAGAATAGGGCCAGCGGGCCGACCAAAGACATTCTAAATTTTTGTGGTTGGTCCACACTACGATGGGATGGGCCGCTCCCTCCAGCCAGTGTCTCCACTCCTCAAGAGCCAATTTATTGGCTAGGAGCTCTCGGTCCCCTATGTCGTAACTCTTCTCAGCCTGCGCTAGCCGCCAAGACAAATAACCGCATGGGTGGAGCTTCTGATCGGAGGTCGAGCACTGCGAGAGAACAGCACCCAACCCCCAAATCCGAAGCGTCCACCTTTACAATGATTTGGAGCTGAGGGTCGACCTGGGCCAAGATGGGGTTGTTGGAGAACAGGCCTTTCAATTTGGAGAAGGCCCGTTCGGCTGTCTCGGACCAGGTGAAAGGCACCTTGACCGAGGTCAGCTGATTCAGAGGTTGTGCTACCCCACTGTAATCTTTGATGAAACGGCGATAAAAGTTTGCAAACCCCAAGAAGCGCTGCAGCTCCTTGCGGGACTGGGGTGTATGCCAATCTAATACAGCCTTCACCTTGGCCGGTTGGCCCTCAGTTCCCCCTCAGCAACAATAAACCCTAGGAAGGAAGTGGAGCGGGTGGAGAACTCACACTTTTCGGCCTTCACAAAGATTTAGTTTTCCAGGAGCCGCTGTAACACGGCCCTGACATGCACTGCGTGCTCCTCTGGCGTGCGGGAAAAGATCAAAATGTTGTCAGGGTAGACAAAAACAAATTGATTAACCATTTCATGGAGGATGTCATTAATCATGTGCTGGAAGATAGCGGGGGCATTGGTGAGCCCGAAAGGCATCACAAGATATTCAAATTACCCCAAGTGTGTTTTAAAGGATGTCTTCCACTCGTCTCCTTCATGAATACGGACCAGATGGTATGCGTTGCACAAATCCAATTTGGTGAATACCTGCACGCACTGAAGGAGTTCAAACGTGGAGTTGATTGGGGCAGAGGGTATTTATCTTTGACTGTTATAGTGTTTAATTGGTGATAATCAATACACGGGCGCAGAGATCAGTCCTTCTTCCCAACAAAGAAAAAACCTGCCCCAAGAGGGGCCAAAGAGGGCCAAATGAGGCTGGCGTTCAGGGAGTCCTTTATATAGCTCTCCATCGCCTCTCTCTCCGGCCCAGACATGCTGTAGAGCCGGCTGGACAGCAGCCGCACACCCAGGAGGAGATCGATAGCACAGTCATATGAGCGATGAGGAGGCAAAGAAAGTGCTCTCGACTTGCTAAAGACCTCCCCAAGGTCATGATAGACCTCGGGTACGAGGCTGAGATCCAGCAGCTCCACCGGAGGAGAGGAGATGGGCAGGGATGGTGAACACTCGGCCGAGGTGAGGCAGGACACTAAACAATAGGGGCTCCAGGAAGAGATGGAATTCTGTGCCCAATTAATAATGGGGTTATGCTTCCGGAGCCAAGGGTACCCCAAAATCACCGAGGAGGATGGATTAGGGAGAATGAAGAACGATAAAGTCTCCCAGTGGTTCCCGGGAAGGAGGACAGAAGTCGGCACCGAACACTCAGTAATAGAGGCTACATTATTACCAGATAATGCCGTGACGTTTAATGGAGTAGGCAGTTTAATCATGGGGATGCCTACTTCCCGCATGAGCCGTGAAGAAATGAAATTTTGCTTTGCCTCTGAATCTATTAATGCCATCACCTTCCTCTAGTTACCAGGGGGATGAATAAGGTTCCCAATCGTCAGACCCCTCACGGCTACTGACGGGCCATATCTTTTGGCTTCAGGTGGAGATCAAAGAGTTTGTGCTCTAAAGAGCCATAGTACATGCACGTACCGGAGCCAGATGGGCTCGGCCGAGCACCATAGCTTCGGGGGAAGAGTCGGCTCCACCTGTGTCAGCAACCGGGAGAGGCGCACGCGAAACGGGAGGGCCGGAGGAGGTCCTGCATTCCTTCGCTCACTCACGGTACCGGTTGTCAAGAATGACGGCCTGATCAATGAGTCCGTCCAGGGAGGAGGGAATGGCATGAACTGCCAGATCGTCACAGAGGTTGGCATTTAAACCCTGGAGGAAGGCGCTGCATAAAGCAATGTCATTCCAGCCAGAGTCCGCCGTGACAACCCGAAACTCCACAGAGAAGTCGCCAGCAGACCAGCTTCCCTGGCGGAGCGACATGAGACACCTCGTGATGTTGCCCTCACTCTCTGTACGGTCAAAAGCACAGGAGAATTCAGTAACAAATCTATCAAAAGTATAACTAACTAACTAACTAACCTGCACTTATATAGCGCTTTTCTAGTCACAAAGACCACTCAAAGCGCTTTCATTAATACTAACCCTCTATTCTAAGGGCCTATAGGAAACAAATATCTAGGGACAATTTAGAACAGCCAATTAACCTAACATGCATGTTTTTGGCATGTGGGAGGAAACCGGAGAAATCCCGGAGTAAACCCACGCAACACGGGGAGAACATGCAAACTCCACACAGATCACTGTTGGTCGGGGGCTGGGATCGAACCCACGATCCCACGATCCCCACAATCCCCCGGCCAAGGGTAAACTGTGCTGCCGCAGTGCTAACCACTGCGCCACCGTGCAGCCGACCACTGCGCCACCGTGCAGCCACAACTAGGACCCTCCGCGCTATCGAGAATAGATTGAGCCCAGCTGAGGGCTCGGTCTCGCAGCAGGAAGGTCATGAAATGAATTTTGGATGTATCATCCAGATACTCCCCACTCACCTGGCAAAGGTAAAACCAAACATGGCATAAAAATCCCTTACATTTACCCACCTCCCCCGCGTACGGGGCCAGTGAGGGAACGGAGGTAGTTCGGCGAATGGTGGCAGAGACAGGAGTGTCAGGTGGGGGGGCAAGACCTGAACAAGACATTTGGCCAAGATGATCTGTAACCGTGCTCAGCTGCTGTGTAATTGTCTGCAGCTGCTGCATGAGCGTGGCCACCTGCCTCTCTGTGACGTCGAGGCAGTGTAAGGCGGAGTGTTCTACTGATGCAGCCCCTGCTGAGCCTACGTTCTGGCTGGCTCATTCTGTCATGATGAGAGAATGATCAGCTCACATGCAGGGATCTTACACCAACGAACACACACAACACAGAGAAGCTACGTTTAAACACAATTTTATTAATCAAAAGAGCACAAAGTTAGAAAAAGACACCACTCACCAGAGGAGAACTCAGCCTGTAATGGAGAGACAAGAGCTGATTAGTGAGAGGAGGGAGACAGGAATAGAGTTCCAAGAAAGCAACTTACGGAAGGCAAGCAGAGAACCCGACAGAGGAACCCAGCAGGAACAGGTAAACCAGCGGGATGGAGCTGGCAGGGAGTAGGGAAGGCGTGGAACTGGCTGAGGTGTCTGACCGGGTGGAGTGAAGCAGCCTGGAGTGATGACGGAAATGATGGCGCAGGTGAGCGTACAACGAGCCCCGAAGATGCGCCACAAAGATGGCAGCAACCTGGAATCAGCAAAGGGTTCCTAAAAAAGTGCTATAACTTACTTGCTTGCTTGTTTCAGCAGTATACCCAATGAGCCAGCACTGGAGCATTCACAAACTGGCCCTTTCAGCGCTGGTGGCGAAGAGACAGCAGGTGCGTCCACTCATGCAGGTGTAGTGATTATCTGCGAATCGGGGAAACTCTCACAGGAAGGGAGGGGGAGTGCGCACTCACCTGGTCATGACAACGCCCCCCTGCAGTAGTATGAGATGGACGGCAAACCGGGATTGGATTATTCGTTCCACTCGAGAGGACGCTTGCACACGATACCTGAACTGGTTCAGGAGACCCCAGTAGCAGCGGGGAGTCAACAGAAGTGAGCGTACGACTCCCGCTGCCAGGGAAGAGACTTTGCTGGACTTTTTCTGCCCGGCGTGGAAAGAGGGACTGTCACCAAAGATGGCGAGCCACTGGTCGGGACCGTGCGTGCTGGTCGCAGATAACGGCGGCTGCCCCGACGCCTGGACGGATTTGTATTGGACTTTTAAGTTGGAATTATTATTCTGGGGACAGAAATCAGTCCAGGGGGGGACAGTGAAACATCGGGGCTGTGATAAGGGGCGGGGATTCTCCTGGCATGCTTTGTGCCGCGGAGGATTCAAAGATTGTTATCCATGTTTTCTGTGTTATTGACATGCCATTATAACTGTGTAATAAGACCAGTTGTGATAGCATTGTTTTCTCTCTATGTGACAAATCATGTGTCTGTGTCACCATAAGTGAGATGAGGGTCTGTGTAAATGACCTCCTTCGTGTAGAATAAAGCCTGCTGCATCACAATCATCTCTCCTTATTGGGTGAACCCTTGCAACGTCACAATATCATTTCAGCCAGTATGATACTGTAATTTTTTTATCAGGGAATTACTGTAATTTCTGTTGCATTATGGGAATTTTTGTTGAGTTTAGATAGATAGATAGAAGTACTTTATTGATCCCAAACTGGGAAATTACAGTGTAACAGCAGCATGACAGTTGACAGCCAAACAACAGAAACACACACATGACAGACAAAGGGATTACCCATGGAAAGTAAAAATTAACAGGACTATAGAACCCATATACATCATAGCTTAATATATGATGACCCGTATAAACACATGAATCATCCCATTGCACAAGAAGGACTATCAGGAGCAGAGTGAAAAGTAATGTACCAGTTAGTCTGTAAGGTGCAGTGTGGCAGCATAGCTATGACCACAATACAACATCATAGTGAGTTATTGTACAGTGAAATTGCATGTGGCAGGAAAGATTTCCTGTACCTGGCTGTTCGACAACGAAGCTGTAGTAGTCTGCTGGAGAAAGTGCTTCGCTGTCTATCTAATGTGTGGTGGAGGGGGTGATCTGGATTGTCCATGATGGATCGCAGTTTATTTAGTGTTCTCCTCTCCACCACTGTCTCAAAGGTCTCTGCTCTGAGACCAATTACAGAGCCAGCCCTCTTGATAATCTTGTCAAGTCTGTTGGTATCTCTGGCCCTGATACTGCTACCCCAACAGACCGCAGCAAAGAAGATGGCGCTGGTGACAACAGTCTTGTAGAAAAGCTCCAGCATCCTGCTGCACACGTTGAAGGATCTCAGCTTTCTCAGGAAGTAGAGTCTGCTCATCCCCTTCTTGTGCGCAGCATCGGTGTTGGATCTCCAGTCCAACCCGCTGCTGATCCTGACACCCAGATATTTTTAGTCCTCAACCACTCCCACATCCTCCCCCCTAATATCTGCAGTGGCTGAAAAGGAGCCTTCTTCTTCCTGAAGTCAATCACCATCTCCCTGGTCTTGCTGACATTCAACCTCAGTTGATTCTGCTCCGTCCACTGCACAAATCTGTCTACCAGTGCCCTGTACTCCCCCTCCTCTCCTCCTCTTATACACCCCACAACAGCTGAGTCATCAGAGAATTTTTGCAGGTGGCATGACTCAGTGTTGTACTGAAAGTCAGTGGTGTATAAGGTAAAAAGAAAAGGAGAGAGCACAGTCCCCTGTGGAGCTCCCGTATCACTAGCCACCACTCCAGACAAGACACTGCCCAGCCTGACAAACTGTGGTCTGCCTGTCAGGTAGTCTGTAATCCAGGAGATCACAGAGCTGTCAACCCCCATCACCCGCAGCTTCTTGCCCAGCAGCAGTGGCTGGATGGTGTTAAAGGCACTGGAGAAATCAAAAAAAGTGATTCTCACAGTATCTCCTCCACCATCCAGGTGCAGATGGGCTTGTTGCAGCAGGTAGATGACAGCATCTTCAACTCCTAAATGGGGCTGATATGCAAACTGCAGAGAGTCCAGCCACATCTTCACCTGCGGCCTCAGGTGGGCTAAGACCAGTCTCTCCAGGACCTTCATCACATGAGATGTGAGGGCAACTGGTCGGTAGTCATTCAAATCCGATGGAGATGACTTCTTGGGGACAGGAACCAGGCAGGATGTCTTCCACAGCGCCGGTACTCTCTCCAGACTCAGGCTCAGGTTGTACAGGTGTTTCAGTACCGGAGCTAGTTGGTTGGCACAGGTCCTCAGGGTCCTTGCGGAGATGCCATCAGGGCCCGAAGCCTTCCGCTGACGGAGTCTCTCCAGCTGTTTCTCCACCTGATCTGTAGTCACCGTGAAGTGAGGGAGGGTCCTGGTGCCCCCTGGGGAGGAGGAGGGGGGAGATGGAGAGAGGTTCTGCACGGAAGCGTGGGTGGGGAGGGGCGCATGGGGGTCTGGTTGTGTTGCTCGGGTGACAGACTGTGAGTTGAACCTATTAAAAAACAGATTCAGTTCCTCAGCTCTCTCCTGGCTCCCAGATGGCTGCCTGACTCTCCCCTTGTACCCAGTTATTTGTTTCATTCCCTCCCACACATCTTTAGTGTTATTTTGCCTGAGTTTCTCTTCCAATTTCCTCCTATAATTGTCCTTGCACCTCCTCAGCATCTCTCTCAGCTCATGCTGCACTCCCCTCAGTTTCTCCTTGTCTCCAGCCCTAAAAGCTCTCTTCTTTTTGTTCGGAAGTGCTTTCAGGTCACTGGTGACCCATGGTCTGTTGTTGGAGAAGCAGTGTACAGTCTGAGCTGGCATGGTCATGTCTTCACAGACTCTAATGTATTCTGTGATGCAGTCGGTCATATTGTCTATGTCCACCCCATGTGGTTCACAGAGTACACGCCAGTCTGTCGTCTCAAAGAAGTCCTGTAGTGCATCAGCAGCCTCCTGTGTCCACTTCCTCACAGTCCGTGTATAAGCAGGCTGCCTTTGCACAAGGGGGACGTACTTGGGTGTTAACATGACCATGCAGTGATCTGATTTACCAATGGGGGGGTAGAGCTGTTGCACTATATGCATCACTGACATTGGCATACAGTAAGTCCAGTGTTTTGTTCTCTCTGGTGGGACAGTCAACAAACTGGTGAAAGTTTGGTAGTGTTTTTCCCATTGAGACATGGTTAAAATCACCTGTGATGGCCATGAATGCATCCGGGTGCTTCTCCAGCACTTACTTAGCCTACTGTAACAGCTTTGGTGCACATTTTTTAAATTAAACAATAGTCTGTATAAAGAGATTTTAATTTAAAGGCATTTATCATTTTTGTATTGCTGATAATAATATTTAGATTAATAAGCCTTCATTTAAAGAAGGCACCAACATTGTATTGTTTTCAATAACAGTACAATACTGAAATTGAATTACAGTATAGTACTGTTATTCTAAATTACAGTAAGTTACTGGCAACACCCCTTATAATGTCTAACAATGTAGCAGGTACTGCTGTTTCAAAGAAAACAATAAGTAATGCACTTAACCAACATGGGAGCATCATGGTGTGGGGATGTTTTTCAGCACATGGTACAGGCAGACTTCATATAATTGAAGGAAAGATGAATGGACAAATGTACAGAGACATCCTCGATAAGAACCTGTTGCCATCTGCCAAGATGCTGAAGATGAAACGAGGGTGGACATTTCAGCAAGACAATGATCCCAAACACACAGCCAATGACACTCTCAACTGGCTCCAGAGAAGGAAAATAAAGCTGCTAGAATGGCCCCATCAGTCACCTGCCCTGAATCCAATGGAAAATCTATGGAACGAACTGAAGATCAGAGTTCATAGAAAACACCCACGGAACCTTCAAGATTTGAAGACTGTTTGCGTGGAAGAATGGGGTAAAATCACTCCTGAGCAATGCTGCACCTAGTTTCTCCATACAGGTGGTGTCTGGAAGCTGTTATTACCAAAAAAAGCTTTTCTACCAAATATTAAATGAATTTCACCAGACATGTCCAATACTTATTCCCTGTGTCATTCCACTTTATTAAATATAACTTGTTGACTTCCGGTTATGGCTGCCACGTAGGACGGACGTGTCTCGCTCTGCTCTGCTCCTGGAAAAAAAAAATCGGCAAATAACTCTCTCATTTGGGACAGAACGTATCCCAGCATTTGGGCGAGGATATGTCGGCGAAGCCTAAGGCTGGAAAACCAGGAAAAGGAAAAAGCGAGCCGCCGAAACAGTCCAAATTAACGGACTTTCAGGTCTGTGACGCAGCAAACAAAACTCCATATATGGCGGAGGAGGCTGGCAACGCTGCGATTTCTGCGGGGAATGGCGCAGATGCGCTGATGGCAGCCATGAGTTCAATGAGAGCGGACTTTTCCTCTAGATTTGATGGGATTATGACAGCGTTGGAAGGAATAAGAAAAGAATTGGGTGACTGTGTAGAACGAACGGCGCAGATGGAGCTCCGTCTCGCTAGTGCTGAAGATGACGTCACCCGTCTTCAATTAAAGGTGCGCACTTTGGAAAAAAAAAATAAATCTCTGGAAGATAATATTTTGGATTTGGAATCTCGGTCGAGACAGAATAATTTGAGGCTGGTGGGTCTTCCAGAGGAATCAGAAGGTCGGGACGTATGTTCCTTTCTGGAAAAGTGGATTCCGGAGGTGCTGGGCAGCGAGGAGTTGCAATCAGCAGTGGTTCTGGAAAAAGCACATCGTATTGGCCCACGGAGAGATAAGGGACCGCCGAGGACCTTAATTATGAAGTTTCTTAGCAACAGAGACAGGATGAAGATCTTCAACGCTGCACGTGCTAAAGGAGAGATTAAACACCAGGACCAGCAGGTGCGGTTCTACCCAGATTTGGCCACAGGAATCCAGCAATTGAGGAAGCAGTTTGATCCTGTACGTAAGGAGCTGCGCAACCTTGGGATTCGTCATGGTGTAATCTATCCTGCGAGACTGCTGACCACGTATGAGGGCAGAACCCACATCTTCAAGACCCCAGAGGAGGCGCAGGAGTTCATCAAGAAGATCAAAGAAGAAGAAGAGACTGGTGGGAGCTAAGCATGAACAAAATATAAGGTAGAATAATTAAGCATTTGCATAGGCATCTGACTGACTTGAAGTAAATAGTAAGTTTACAAAATATAGATTGTATTATATATTAAAAAAACAAAACAAAAACAAAACAAACAAACAAAAAAAACAAACTATGATGTACAAAGTTGTTAAAAATTTTGGAGTTAAGTTGGAAAACTACAGAGGAGAGTTAATGTTACGTCATTAAAAGCAGTAGAGTTAGGGTGATTGGGAGGATGAAGAAGGAGTGGCTTAGGCTGATCCTCGTGGGTGTGGAATGGTCGATGGCTATATCGGGAGACAGAATTTTTCTTTTGATTTTGGGGGGTTTGCCACAAGTGTGGGATGGGGAAATTTGTTTGTGTGTAGTTTGTAGGATGAATGTTCAACCACTCATGTTTTTGCTTCTCTGTATGAGCATGTTTACACTGCAAGGTAATCCCAAACTCTCTATTGATCATGGACCAAAGTGTTAATCTTAATTTAACTTCATGGAATTGCAGAGGTCTACAAAATTTAAAAAAACTTAAACAAGTTATGAATAAAATAAAGGACATGGGTTCAAGAATTGTGTTTTTACAAGAAACTCATCTGATAGAGGAGGATGTTAAAAGAATTAGGAGTAGATGGCAGGGAAGTGTATTCACCTCTTCATTTTCATCCCGAGCCAGGGGAGTTATGACTCTCATACATAAATCAGTTCCTTTTCAAGTGAAAAATGTAATTGGAGACAAATTTGGAAGATATGTAATCATTCAAGGTTCTTTGCTATTAGAAAATATAAATCTTGTGAACTTATATGGTCCCAATATAGATGATCAGAAGTTCTTTGCTAATTTATTTCTCATCTTATCATCACTTACAGGGCAACATATAATAGCAGGGGATTTTAATTGTACATTGAATCCAGGTGTGGATAGATCAACAGGACTGGATTGTACGCACATTGGATGTAGGATGACTATTAATCATTTTATGAAAGAATTGAGATTGTTAGATATATGGAGAGAAATGAAACCACAAGTTAAAGCCTATTCTTGTTATTCCAGTACCTACAAGACATTCTCACGTATTGATTATTTTTTGATTTCCACAGAATTAAGGTCCAAGATTCAAAACTGCTTTTATGATAACATCGTGATCTCTGATCATGCACCCTGTTGTCTAATATATGTAGATAAAAAATTGACAAAGGAATCAGGTAGATGGCAATTTCAGCATAAATGGCTTCAGGATGAGGAATTTGTCAAGTATATAGAAAAACAGATAGACGAGTTCTTTGACATCAATACTACACAAACATCAGCATGTGTAAAGTGGGAGGCTTTCAAAGCTTTTATTAGGGGACATATTATTAGTTATACAGGATCAAAATCTAAGAAGACTCGAGAGGAGAGAGCTAAATTGGAACATAAAATAAAAAATCTTCAGGAAAAAGTGTATGCAGGAAGTGACCCAAGGTTGGAGAATGAATTACTGATTTTGAGAGCTGAATACGACAAAAAATCAGCGAATAGAGCTGCCTCGAGTCTTCTAAGATTGAAACAATCTTTTTATGAACAAGGCGAAAAATCAGGAAAATTATTAGCATGGCAGATTAAACAATTGGAAATTAAAACACCAATTACCAGTATTATAAGTAACGGACAGGTAGTTATAGATCCTTTAGAAATTAATAGAGCCTTTAGAGATTACTATGAAAAATTATATGATACCAAAAATGAACCTGATTTAACAAAACTAAATGGGTTTTTGAACGAACTATCTATACCGTGTATTCCAAATGAAAACAGGGAGATATTGGAGTCTAAAATTAGTCAAGAAGAAGTTGGGCTAGCCATTGATAATATGAAATCAGGAAAAAGTGCAGGACCAGATGGTCTTCCAGTTGACCTTTATAAAAAATTTAAGAATAAATTAATAAAACCTTTTTTGGAAATGGTTTTAGAAGCATTTCAAAATAATAATTTACCATCATACATAAATAATGCCTTAATTATACTGCTGCCAAAACCAGGTAAGCCCTCTAATAAATGTGAAAATATGAGACCAATAAGCCTATTAAACGCCGACCTTAAGATAATCTGTAAAATTTTAGCAAGACGAATACAAGAAATTTTACCAAATATTATTAATCGAGATCAGAATGGCTTTATAAAGGGTAGACAAGGCTTCCATAATGTAAGAAGACTATTTAATATTATTTATTTTAATAAAGAAGCACCGGATACAGCTCTCCTATCATTGGACGCCGAAAAGGCCTTTGATAGAGTTGAATGGCCCTTTCTTTTTGAAGTCCTACAAAGGTTTGGACTTGGAAATAATTTCATAAAATGGGTTCAAATAATATACAATAATGCTACAGCAGAAATCCTAACAAATAACAATATTTCAAAACCAATAAAAATCAATAGAGGATGTCGACAAGGCTGTCCACTTTCACCTTTACTGTTTACTATGGCAATTGAACCTTTAGCGATAGCGATACGTTTACATTCACAAATATATGGAATTAAAGTTGGACCAACAGAACATAAAATCTCCCTGTACGCCGATGATATAATTTTGTTTATGTCGAATCTAAAAAAATCAATTCCAACCTTGTTGAATTTAATAAAGAATTTTGGGGAAATATCAGGATATAAAATAAATAAAACTAAATCTTCAATATTAATGCTAAATGAGACCCAGAGAAATCACCCAGCCCCTGAGGTAAATCAATTCAATGTTGTAAATCAGTTTATTTAGGAATCCAAATTATGCCTAAGCTAGAATCAGTCGCCAGTGTCAACTATGAAGCCTTAATGTCAGATATCAGTGAGTTAACTCAGAGATGGATGTCACTACCAATGTCGATGATCGGGAGAATCAATATACTTAAAAGTAATATTTTACCTAAAATACTTTATTTATTTCAATACATTCCCTTATCACCACCTTTAGATCTATTCTCAAGAATAAAAAAAAAAGTTAGTGGAATTTATATGGAACAACAGGAGGGCTAGATTACGTTTGTCTTTATTATATTTACCATTTGATCGTGGAGGTCTGAAATGTCCAAATTTTATGTTGTATTATTGGTCGGCACAACTGAGGTCTATGACATATTATTTTTCATCAAATGATCTCCCTCACTGGACTGAAATGGAATCATACAATTTACCTTTACCTCTTCCCATATTCATATACTCAGATTCGGCAAAAAAATTACAAAAACAAGTTAAAAATCCATTTGTAAAGCATATGATCAAAATATGGTGTGAAGCTAAAAACTATTTAAAGGAACCACAGTTATTGTCACAATTTAGTCCAATATGGGGTAATCAATATTTTAAACCAGGGAGAGCGGACGCTGTATTTAAAGTATGGAATTTAAAAGGGATACAAAAGATTCAGGATTTATATTTGCCATGTGCAGACAACATAATGTCTTTTGAAGAGCTGAGGATCAAATTTAATCTCAATAGAACACATTTTTTTAAATATCTTCAACTTAGAAACTTTATTCGATCAAATCAAAATAAAGCTCTCACTCGACCTATTTATTCATCCTTGGAAAAAATGATGATGAAAGATAGTAAAAGAAAGGGTATTATTTCAGAGTTTTATAACTCATTGACACTATCTTCAAGTGAAAATTCACTGAAAAGATTAAACTACTGGAAAGAAGATCTGCAAATTGAAATTTCAGAGGAACAATGGGAATTGGCTTGTACAGAAGCTCAAACCAAATCAATAAATGCACGCCTTAAATTGATACATTTCAAATGGTTAATGCGGATGTATGTTACACCGGAGGAGTTAAATAGATATAACAAAAATATACCAGATACATGCACAAAATGCATGGAAAGTAAAGGAACCCTATTTCATTGTTTATGGGAATGTAGATTAATAAGAATGTTTTGGGAAGAGGTGAGGGTAACAATTGAAAAAATAATCTCAAAACAAATCATATTGAATCCTAAACTGTTTTTGTTGGGTCTGTACCCAGAAAAGCATAATTTTAATAAAAGTGAAAGAACATTCATAGACCTCAGTTTGCTTAATGCCAAAAAATGTATTGCACTATTATGGAAAAAGACTCATAGACCAGATGTGACTCAGTGGTTAAGACAGATGTTAACAAACCTTCCATTAGAAAGAATAACATATATACTAAAATCAAAGGAAATTGTGTTTGAGAATATATGGAGACCTTTTATTGATTATGTAAAAAATTTAAACATAACTCTTGAAGAAGAAGGTGAATGATGTGTGTGGACCTAGTAAATTCCAAACTGGTGAACATAATATGTATACTTATGTATTGGATTGTCTAGACTAAACAGAGGAGCATTGTTGAAGATTTGATTTTGTTGGTGGTTGTTGGTGTTTTTAGTGCATTTTTTTTTTTGTAGTACTTTAGTGTTAGTGTTTGATTGTTTGTATCATGTTTGTTAAAAAAAAAAAAAAAGGTTCAATAAAGATATTGTGGAAAAAAAAAATATAACTTGTTTTGTGAACACAGTTGCCTTGATTTCTTTGTATGCATGGATTACTTGGGTTGTTGCTGATATCTGGAGAAAATCTCAGGTCAATGACTCCATCAGAAATATGTTTAATGAGAAAAATGTTGATGTGTTCAATACTTATTTTCCCCACTAATATGTATATGTATATATAGGGAAATCGGTGTTGAAACCAAAGTCCGGGAAACCAAAGCCTTTGGGTTCCGGGGGGTGGGGGGGGGTGGGAGTATGGTTGCAAAGCTGAAACTTAAAGGAGTTGACAGAAGGGCACCACCAAGAGTGGAGCCTGCGGCTTAATTTGACCCAACACGGGAAACCTCACCTGGCCTGGATCTGGATAGGATTGACAGATTGATAGTTGAGGGGTTAAGACAGATCAGTGTTGAGGGGTTAAGGACTGCTCCTCATCGATCTCCCAAAAATCTCTCAGCGATCTTTTAATGATCTTTCGATGAATACCAAGATCATTGGGAGATCATTGAGAGCTTGTTGAGCATTCCTTGAGTGATCACATCTCTTTGATGATTATTGATAGAATGTTTTGGACTGAGTCAAAACATTGGTGACCGTGGAAATCATTGAAGATCATTGAGAGATCATTAAGAAATATTGGCGATCACTGAGAGATCACTGAAAGATCATTAAGAGGGCTGACCATTTTTTTTTTTAATCACTCAATCTCCACCAGTGTGTAAAAGGGATATTAACTTGCTAGTGGATATTCAATAAGTCTTCTTTCATTCTTGTGTAGGTATGAAGTATCAACTGATTGGTTGCCCTATGTTTTTTAAAGCTAGCTTTTACTCTAAAACAGTGTGGAACTTGGTTTAGTTCAACAACTCCTCCAAGGTGTAAAAAGAGGTCATTTGTTCCAACTCTCCCAATATGACTCAATGAAGTGTCTTTGAATATGATGATGTCACTTCTTTTCACTGTATTTGATCCACAGTTTCAAAAGCACTTACAGTATATGGTGTTACGTTGAAATTGTTGAAGAGTTTAAAAGGAGCTATCCCAATACAGGAGAGCCTGTGGTCATAGAATCCCACTGTCCCCCCCCCCCCCCCCCATTCACTACCCTCTGTTACTTTCACTTTCAAGTTTCACTTACTTTACACATTAAATACACATTTATGGTTGAGTGTGTGGTTAAGTTTAGGCAATCATTAGAGACTGATGATCTTACTTTTTTTTGCCATCAGTCCAATACATATTGACTCCAGTAGCTGCCATTACTGATAATGGTGTAAAATGGTTAAATTGCTCCTCATTCTGAGAAAGAGATTGGGGCTCCTTTAAGCAACATTTGGCCTTTATTAAACAATATTTTTTACTTCAGTAATATACAATAAGAAAAAGAAAAGCATTTCAGTTTACAGGGTATTTACTGAAGATGCTACAGTATAACTTTGTAAGCAGTCATTAATATGAGCAACAGTTCCATTTTATGTATAGCTGTACTACATTATTGCATAACTAAGTTTATTCTCAGTAATATGTTGTCAATAAGTAATAATAATAACTGTATGCATAAATGATAAAATGTCTTTCAAAAATGGCACATGCAAATGTGCAGAGAGTCAGCTGTGTCCATTATCCAGGGCAGAAAACCTGATCCTGCCTGGCAGAGGAATGTCAGCTGAGCTTATGCAATGCCTGAGTGTGTTTACAGTGTATTTATAGACCCCCAATATATATCCAAACACATGGGACCTACACATAGCATGCACACAAACAGTATCTACTAACTAACTAACTAACCTGCACTTATATGGCGCTTTTCTAGTCACAAAGACCACTCAAAGCGCTTTCATTAATACTAACCCTCTATTCTAAGGGCCTATAGGAAACAGATATAATATCAACTCAACAAATAACATCTACTGTATTCTGATGGAATAAGATTTACATAGAATTTTTGTATATTGCTGATTTTTTTTCCTCTGCCGCTCCCTCATTTTTGGTCCCTGTTATTTTCTCGTTTTTATTTTGGCCTCTGGTGTTCAGCACAGTCAGCTTCCTGTTTGAGCTGCTTAGCATTTGGGCAGGTGAGTCACTGATTTCAAAAAAAAAAAAAAAGAAAAAAGCTAGAGAGACACAGAGAGGGGAAAGAGGAACCGGGAGCAGAAGAGGCCAGGAAAAGGACATTTTAGGTGATGTGTAGCACAAGTAACAACACTAAAAATACATACGAGGAGGGAGGGGGGCTGAAAAATTCATAGTGGCCAAATTTGACCAAATGTGGTTTATTTTTCAACATTGTCTCCCCTGTGGTCCACACACTTTTTCCATCGGTCTTGCAGCGCTTGGATCCCTGAGGTTGAAAAATAAACCACATTTGGTCAAATTTGACCACTATGAACTTATCAGCCTATGAACTTTTCATCCCCCCTCGTATTTGTAGTGGACTCAAGCTGGATTGAACACTGAATTGCCCTCTCATGAACCTTGATCGCTCCATTTATGAACTCAAGACTAACTATGCATCCAAGTTTCACCCTCACAGAATCACAACAGCTCCTGGGTGCATTCCAAAGGTGCATCCCCTGCCCCCTTTCCCTGCTCTCTCTTCACACGGACTTCTACACACCTGTGCTATCTGGGAGAACAAAGGCTTTACACTGAGACTTTGTTCTATGATTGCAGGCAAACCAGCTGTGGCCCATGGCAGAGGTGGACTGAGGAGGAGAACTCCAGAAGCTCACATGGACCGTTGTTACCACATTATCCATTATTATTATCCATTATTATAAGTGTTTTATTTGTACATGCTTTTCTTAATTATGAATCCTCATAGATTAGAAAATTCAGATAGAGGTATTTTGAACAATGTGTGCCTAGTTGTGATAATTGTCTCTGAGAATTTGGTTTGGACCATCTGCAGCAAGATAATTTGCACAATAAGGACACTGCATCAGGACGAGCAAGCACAGAGCTCACCCAAGGGGTAAAGCGTTAGCCATTTAAATCCTAGATTGGCTGACCACTCAGGACTGCCCTGTGGGCATGTGTCAATGCACTCATCACATTTTTCAAACCAGATTTCATTCTCTTTTGCCTGCCTGTTCCTAGAGAGAGGTTGCCTCTCTCCCCCTCTTCTCAGAGGCCCCCAACCCTTTCATCCAGCTCTAAGTTTTGACTCAAGGTAACACTTGAAGCTTCTTTTGTTCTTAATCCATGACTAGTGGAAGTAATCTTCAATCTTTATCTTTTTTTAAGCAAGCCAAGCTTTGATTTTTTCTTAACCTTATTTTTTCTGTAAGTCAAGCATGATCACACTTTTTAGAGCTTAATCCATTTTTAAGGCTTCCTTCTGGCTGTAGTTAGACTGACAAATGCTGTCCTAGAGGGGAAATCCATTGTTCCACAGCCGCCTCCAGCAGATGCAAGCTCTGGGCCTGAACTGGCCCCAACCTCACAGAGGATCCCTCGACACCCCAGAGCACAGAACGGTAGGGAGGACCACTGCTGCCAAGGCTCATCTCCAATCCAGGTTGGACCAAAGCAGGGCTACCCAGAGCCATTCCTCCTGCGCCTGTGACCACCCCCCCCCTCAGGATTTGACCATTCTCTCCTGCTCCAGTCTGACTCTCTTGGGAACCAAACCACTCCAAGAAAACAAGGCCGCTAACAGCATAAGTTTCAGGGAAAGCCATAACCTTTTTCTGTAACTACCGTCCCTTTTTGAGCATAAGGTAAAGTTGATCTGTTTTTCTTTTTCAAAACATTTTTCCAAATTCCTTTTTCATTAACTTTGCGTTATACTTAATTTTTGTCACCATTCTCACTTCACCAATTCTCTGTTCAAACACACGATCACACTTGACCCTTACTCCACATATGCAAGACCTGTAAATATGTAGATACAGTAGTGTGAAAAGGTGTTTGCCCCCTTCCTGATTTCTCATTTTTTGGTATGTTTGTCACACTTAAATATTTCAGATCATCAAACAAATTTAAATATTAGACAAAGATAACACAAGTAAACACAAAATGTAGTTTTTAAATGAAGGTGTTTATTATTAAGGGTAAAAAAAATCCAAACCTGCATGGTCCTGTGTGAAAAATGTTCACCCCCCCCCCCCCCCGTTAAAACATAAATTAACTACTTGAGGGTTTAGGTCACAGATCTATACCATCTGCATGCACCCTCTGGTGGCAGAGACTTTTTCAAGAAAATAATCAGTTTAGATATCACAAATTCCAAAGGTTATAACTTGAAAGCGGTAAGAGATCATGGCTTACTGTCTATGAGAAAGATATAGAATATGATCCAAAGTTTATGATAGGAGTAAATTTACACATCTAATTTGCATAATATGATGGCAGCCACATCAGGTTACATAACTTTCGGTCAAAGGGGACTTTGGACATATTTACACAAAGGATGGTTTTGTTTTGTTGTCTTTGTTTTTTTTTGTTTTTTGTTATCTTATCTTCAAAATATATGAACCAGAAAATCAGTAGAATGTAAACAAACTGATTAAAAAAACATCAGAACCTACCACCCGTCGTGTGCCGCCATGTGTCCATGTGTTCATCCATGTGCTCATCCCAGTCCTTATTTGTCTTCTGTTGGTCATTTTCTCTTTCTCTTCCACATCCAGAAACAATCACATTTGTCTTCTGATTTATTCCACCTCAATTTTGGTTAGTTTACCCCACGGAACCGTCCATATTTGTCCTCTCTCATTATGTGCAGCTTTGTCAATGGCGGACAAAAAGTGTTCCACTCCGGTGCTGTCCAGAAGGTAAATATTTCCCTTCAGAAGCTAAATAATCCCTTTTAGAATCATAGTTGGCAAAATTTGGAGCAAATCCTTCCTCCCCGTGGAAATACATGTTGCACAGTTGTTTACACGGCTCTTTTTCTGTGCCCCGGAGGTGATATCAGATTTGGCGTGGTTCGGTTTGTTGAACTGAGTCCTCCAGTGCAGACCAGTAAGCTATTTGTGTCTGCCATCTAGTAATGTGAAATGCTTGGTACATCTGGGTTTATTTTGGGGGAGTTTTCCATCCTTTTTGACCAATCACGTGACAGGCGCAGATCTGCGACACCAGCCACAGGTGAGGCAGATCATGTAATCAAATGTAATCCTTTGTGTACTTTATTGATCCTCAGAGGGGAAATTCAAGCCATCCACCTGGACGGATGAAGCAGCCATGGTACGGCGCTATCCCTTCGCCATTCACACATACATTCACACCTAGGGCCACTTTAGAGTCTCCAATTAACCTAACCTGCATGTTTTTGGCCTGTGGGAGGAAACCGGAGAAATCCCGGCGTAAACCCACGCAGACACGGGGAGAATATGCAAACTCTTCACAGATTACTGTTGGTCAGGGGCTGGGATCGAACCCGGGATCTCATGGCCAAGGGTGACTTGCTGTGTTGCCACAGTGCTAACCACTGCACCACCGCACTGCCCACCGCCCCTAATCCTTAAGGAGTTAACTGTCGTTTAGCACGTCTTTGGAAAGGTGAGTTCAATTTCTCTAGCCACACCTAGGCCTGATTACTGCCACACCTGTTCTCAATCAAGAAATCACTTAAATAGGAACTGCTTGACAAAGTGAAGTAGACCAAAAGATCCTCAAAAGCTAGACATCATGCTGCGATCTAAAGAAATTCAGGAACAAATGAGAAACAAAGTAATTGAGATGTATCAGTCTGGAAAAAGTTACAAAGCCATTTCTGAAGCTTTGGGACTCCAGAGAACCACAGTGAGAGCCATTATCCACAAATGGCGAAAACATGGAACAGTGGTGAACCTTCCCAGGAGTGGTCGGCCGACCAAAATGGACAACTTATCCAAGATGTCACAAAAGACCCCACAACAACATCCAAACAACTGCAGGCCTCACGCCTCAGTTAAGGTCAGTGGTCATGACTCCACCATAAAGAAAGAGACTGGGCAAAAATGGCCTGCATGGCAGAGTTCCAAGATGAAAGCTGAGCAAAAAGAACAAAGGCTCGTCTCAGTTTTGTCAGAAAACATCTTGACAATCCCCAAGACTTTTGGGAAAATACTCTGTGGACTGACAAGACAAAAGTTGAACTTTTTGGAAGGCGTGTGTCGCATAACATATGGCATAAAAGTAACACAGCATTTAAGAAAAGAAACATCACACCAACAGTAAAATATTGTGGTGGTAATGTGATAGTCTGGGGCTGTTTTGCTGCTTCAGGACCTGGAAGACTTGCTGTGGTAAACAGAACCATGAATTCTGCTGTCGACCAAAAAGTCCTGAAGGAGAATGTCTGGCCATCTGTTCGTGACCTCAAGCTGAAGCGCACTTGGGTTCTGCCGCAGGACAATGATTCAAAACACACCAGCAAGTCCACCTCTGAATGGCTTAAGAAAAACAAAATGAAGACTTTGGAGTGGCCTAGTCAAAGTCCTGACCTGAATCCGTCTGAGATGCTGTGACATGACCTTAAAAAGGCAGTTCATGCTCAAAAACCCTCCAATGTGGCTGAATTACAATTCTGCAAAGAGGAGTACGGCTGGGAACGATCCATAATTTCCAGAATCGATTTGATTCTGATTTTTGAGATTCTGAATTGATTAAATTCTGATTTAATTCGACCTGATCCAATCCTGATTAGATCTGGGAAATTTTAATAGCCATTTTACTTTCCAGGAAAAAAAAAAATCTTCGAGACTTAATGCTGCAAATTGTACCAAGAATACTCTAACTGTAATACGTAAATGATTACATAAAGAACTGACCCAAAATCAGTTACAATAATGCACTTTTTATTATTTAACTTATGAGTTCACAAAAGTGCTCACAAGTGCTTTCTTTAGTGCAAAGGGCGTATAGTATCAAGTTAACAGCCCAGAGTCAGTAAACAAATTCAATGCAATTGTTAACCACTATGGAGGTCAGAGTCCTCCTGGCTGCCATTGGCACCATGGGTCGCATCACTGTGTATAGACTGTACATAGACTGCTGCTGTCGCTGTTTGTTCTTGTTTTTTCTTTTTTTAATCCAGCCTAATTTCCTTCTTTTTATAAAATGCACACCAATGTAGAGACGCCATTTCAATTCTCCTGTATGTCCTGCACATATAGCAGTATTGACAATAAAATCTTGAATCCTTGAATCTATACATAATCTCACTGTATTTCAGTCCCTCCAGGATTTTGTCGGCTGTTTCGGTGATTGTTGTGGCCCAAAAAGCCTGAATTTGTGGGTGCTTTTCCAAGAAGTTGTGACATTTTTAGAGGATTTTTGTACTGAAAGTTGTGTGAGGAAGTACAGATTTTAAAGTAGCTGTTTTTTCCACAGTTTACAGTGATGCTATTCTATATAACACCACAAGAAAAGCACAGGATTGCCAAAAATTTCCTGTTAAATAATGATTTATGTAGAATTAAATGCTCAGTAAAGTTGTCAAAAAATGACTAACATTGTATTCTTGCTGAGAACTTAAATTAACAAAAGAAATAAAAGAATTAGTCATTACAGCAACTAAATTGCATTGAATGCAATATTAGAGTATGGAGAAAATTATGGCAGCACCTTCTTGAATCTTGAATTTGAAAACTAAGACCCCTGAAAAATTTGAGCTCTTCTTCCGTGCTGAAATCCTCATGAAGCAGGGATGGCTCCTCCACTGACAACCTCTTCCCTTCAGAACGTCTCAGTGCAGGATGGACCTTGGAGTGGAAACTCAGTCTTCACAGATTTGAAGGGGAGATGAAAATGAGAATAGATTTCAAAGTAAAATTAATGTATTTTTAAATCCCCACACCACAGTAGGGTTTAATAATTTCGTTTATTTTATTACTTCCGCCAAGGAGGTAATGTTTTTTACCAGGGTTTGTCTGTCTGTCGGTTTGTCTGTCTGTTACCAATATAACTCAAAAAGTTATGAACGGATTTTGATGAAATTTTCAGGAATGGTGTGTAATGGCATGGGGAACAGATGGTTACATTTTGGTAATGATCTGAGAGTGCATACCTCCACCAAGGGCTTTCTTTGTATTTGTGCAGCAGGATTACACAAAAACTACTGGATGGATTTGGATGAAATTTTCACCAGAGGTGGTTCTTGGGCTAGAGAGGAACCCATTATATTTTGGTGATGATCTGAGAATGCATACCTCAGCCAAAGCTCTTATCTTCTCACAGTGTGTTAGCAACAATACTCCAAAACTGATGGACAGACTTTCATGCCATTTTCACCACAAGTGGCTACAGGCCTACACACAAACCCATTACATTTGGGAGGTCATCCATGACAAACAGAAGGAGCCTCGGCGGAGGTATGCGCTCTATGAGTGCTTTTCTAGTTTTTTGTTGTTTTGTAGGAGCATGCTCAAATAACGAGGCTGAGTTTTAGTCATAAACCAGCTTTATTTGACAGAACACAAGCTCCTAGCATTCTCAAAGCAGGAAAGAGAAAGAATCATACTTCAACCCCCTTTTATACATTTCCAGCATCAGAATTCAAGTCACATGGTGTCTTCAGTCAACATACAGTTACAAAGCATCCCTTTGAAGCTTCACCATTGTCTCTCATTTCTTGATGAACCGGAATACCCTCCGGGGCGTCTTCTGTGGGACAAAGAGACAAATCTCACACTTCCTTGTTACCTCCTGTAGATTTGAGTCCTCAGTCCTTGCAGACGTGACACTCCACAATACACATTCAGTTCTGTCTCTGTGGCAGCGTGAGCCCACAATGTGTGTCGGCCACACTACCCCCCCCCAAACGTCGAGTAAGGCGTCATGTTTAACAAAAACAAACTCTGCATTTTTTAAAGCCTTGGGCACAAAAACGTGTGGGAAACTGATGGACCGGGCCAGGAAGCGTGTTTGTTCCTGAGCCGCTCTGCCACGGCTGAGCGGGGGGGCCATCAGGTGCGGGATTATCAGGAAGAAATTCTGATAATCCCGTGTCTGTGTATTCTGATAATACACAGACACAGTGTGTCTGTGTATTTTAGCTCGCTGACACGCTACGCAGGCTGCTGCCCATTCCTTGACCTGTTTGCGCAACCCGGGCCAAACAAATTTCTCCCCCACCAATTTGATCGATGCGCGCACCCCCGGGTGCGCGAGAGAATGGACCAAGTCAAAAACACGGCGACGCCACGCGGTTGGCACCACAGGGCGGGGCCGTCCCGTGGAGACATCGCAGATTAGCGGGGGCATACCGTTTTGTTGCACCCTGTGCTCCAGCCTTAACCCTGTTGGTCCAGACTGGAGCGCGCGCACGTCCGCGTCGTTAACCTGCTCCGCAGCCATGGCTGCATAATCTAACCCAACACAGACCGGGGCTGCGCGCGCTCCCGCGTCGCTGCCCGGGCCCGCGGCCATGGCTACAGAGTCTGCCCCTATAGGGCTTGGTGGTGCTATTGCACGCGAGAGGCAGTCTGCTACAACATTGTGTTTACCCGCGACATGCTGAATATCAGTAGTAAACTCCGATATTGCGGCTAGTTGCCTTTGTTGCCGGCCTGACCAGGGTTCTGAAATTTTGGCCATCGCAAACGTTAGCGGTTTATGATCCACAAAAGCGGTGAAACGTCGCCCCTCTAACCAGAACTGAAAATGACGGATGGCCAAGTGTAGGGCCAAAAGCTCCCTGTCAAACGCGCTGTATTTCCGTTCACTATCGCGCAAGGTCCTGCTGAAAAACGCGAGGGGTTGCCAGGTACCTGCCACAAACTGTTCAACTACCGCCCCCACCGCTACATCGGAAGCGTCAGTGGTGAGCGCCATGCGGGCCGTTGGAACTGGGTGCGCTAACAAAACTGCATTTGCCAGGGCTGATTTGACCTGGGCAAAAGCGCGCTCCCGCTCCGGAGACCATTCGACTTTATTTGCGGGCTTTTGTTTTTTTAACGCGGTGTACAATGGCTGCATGAGTCGTGCTGCGCTTGGGAGGAAACGGTTGTAAAAATTAACCATCCCTAGAAACTCCTGAAGCGCCTTAACCGTTTGAGGTTGCGGAAAATCTGTTATGGCACGCACTTTATTTGGAAGGGGAACTGCTCCCTCTGCCGAAACGCGATGTCCCAAAAAATCAATCTGCGCCACCCCAAACTGGCATTTCGCTGGGTTCACTATTAACCCGTGCTCTGCCAACCTCTGGAAAACTGCTGTGAGGTGTTTTTCATGTTCGCCTTCGGACGTGCTGGCTACCAAAATATCGTCCAAATAAACGAACACGAAAGGCAGGTCGCGTAAAACTGCATCCATCATGCGTTGGAAAGTCTGCGCGGCCCCCTTGAGGCCAAAAGGCATGCGCAAGAACTCAAAAAGGCCGAAAGGAGTTATGACCGCTGTTTTGGGTACATCGTGCGCGCGCACTGGAACCTGGTGATAGCCGCGCACCAAGTCTATTTTAGAAAAAATGCGCGCCCCCGCCAAATGAACAGAAAAATCCTGAATGTGCGGAATCGGGTAGCGGTCATGAGCTGAAACGTTGTTCAACCTGCGGAAATCGCCGCAAGGCCGCCACGAGCCGTCAGCCTTTGGGACCATGTGTAACGGCGAAGCCCAAGCGCTCTTGGAGCGTCTAACGATGCCTAGTTTTTCCAGATTAGTGAACTCCTCGCGCGCGATGGCCAGTTTAGCTGGGTCCAAGCGCCGAGCCTTTGCAAAAACGGGAGGGCCTGTGGTTGTTATGAAATGTTCTACCCCATGTTTGGCCACCGTTGCTGAAAAAGTGGGGACTGTGAGTGCTGGAAACTGAGCAAGCAGAGTGTGAAACTTACCACCCGCGGCTGAGACGCTGGCATGTGCAGTTGGCGGGGCCACCCGAGCTGTGCAGGGAATAGAATGAAAAGACAGTGCATTAATCAGACGTCTATTAGCAAGATCAACCAATAAACCATGTGAGCACAAAAAATCAGCCCCTAACATGTTGAAACTGACTGCTGCTACAATAAATGTCCACTCAAATGAACGGCCTTGTAAGGACAGAAGCATGGTCCTCTCACCAAACGTTTTAATTGTGGAGCCGTTCGCTGCTGACACTGACACCCAGGGGGCTTTAGAAGGCGACAGCCGTTCCGCGTAGGTGGGCGTGACGAAGCTCAGCTGCGAGCCCGTGTCCACGAGGAACTGTTTCCCCGAGCGTGCATCCGTCAGGTAAAGCAACCTGTTCTCATTGCCGAGAGTCGCGGCTGCTACCAGCCCTCGGTCCTGGCGTTTAAAATTGCACGGTGGGACGCACCTGTGCGCTCTCTCTGCAAAACGGCGGTGGTAGAAGCACGAGCCGTTCTCCGCTCCGCGTCGTCTGGCTCCGGTCGCCGCCGTTGTTGGTGCGTCTGGTGCCGCTGGACCCAAGCTGTCTCCGGACGCCGTTCCCGAACTAGCCGCCGCGGCCGAAACCGCGTTCTGCTTGTGGGCGTCGACCAACTTCTGCGCCTCCTTGCTCAACCCATGGTAGTCTCGCTTGGCCAATCGGGGTGACTCTGCCAGGGCCACTCTCACTGCTGGTGGCAGGGTTCGAAGGAATAGGTGGGCGAAAATGAATTCGCCATCCTCGGAGGCTTTGAGCTGCAGCATCTTCACCATCAGGTTCGCAGGTCTATCGTTTTCTGCCTCCGTCAGCGCCAGGAGCCCCTCTGCTCTTTGTTGGACTGAGGGGGTGAAATGGCTGATCAGCGCGTCTTTCAATGCGCTGTACTTGTCGCTGTCTGGTGGATGATTAACCAAATCCTCCACTCTCTGGACCATGTCGCTGTCCAGTTTCGCTACCACGTGGTAGAATCTTGTGTCGTCGTTGGAGATTCTCCGGAGGTTGAACTGCGCCTCGATTGCGCTAAACCATGAGCGCGGGCTGTGCTGCCAGAAATCGGGCAGCCGGAGAGTGGAGGCGGCCATCAGGCTGGCTTCCACCGAGCCCGGTTCGGAAGAATTCTCATTGCTCATTCTCCGTCGTAGGTCACCAGTGTAGGAGCATGCTCAAATAACGAGGCTGAGTTTTAGTCATAAACCAGCTTTATTTGACAGAACACAAGCTCCTAGCATTCTCAAAGCAGGAAAGAGAAAGAATCATACTTCAACCCCGTTTTATACATTTCCAGCATCAGAATTCAAGTCACATGGTGTCTTCAGTCAACATACAGTTACAAAGCATCCCTTTGAAGCTTCACCATTGTCTCTCATTTCTTGATGAACCGGAATACCCTCCGGGGCGTCTTCTGTGGGACAAAGAGACAAATCTCACACTTCCTTGTTACCTCCTGTAGATTTGAGTCCTCAGTCCTTGCAGACGTGACACTCCACAATACACATTCAGTTCTGTCTCTGTGGCAGCGTGAGCCCACAATGTGTGTCGGCCACAGTTTATATTTTAACTACAAATTAACTTTCAATTTTTGAAAAGGGTTTCATTTCATTTCCTGGGAAGATTTGTTCATTTCAGTTTAGTTCTATTGAGTAAAAATGGTTTGTTGTACTGCAGCCTTTATTAATTCTGCCATTTTAATTTTATTGTGATTTATCATCTTCAAATCTCTCACTTAACTGCTAGAAGTCCATAATCTCATAAAATATACCTTTATTCTGGATTTAGTCACAGCGCTTAACCAACAGTTAACTACTGTATTCATAATGTGTAAAAGAAAACACGATCATGCCAGATAAATTGTTGATTTACAACACAAATGTTAAAACAAACAAATTATATTTTACTTACAATTTCAGCAGCTCCAACTCTCCCTCTGTGTTCATGGGTTCACGAATGATCAACAGTCTCTCTGCACTTTCAGTTTCAAGTGTTTATCAGTCGTTGACTTTATGTTCCAACTCAGCGCTGCACACAGTACAAAACAGTTTATCCCCTCTTTATGAAAAATATTAGGAAACTGTTGGGGACAGTCTCTTCGGTGACTAACTCCGCTCATGTAAACATGGAAGTGCGCCGCAGGGAACTCTTGCTGGATGAGAACCGTTTTAACACCCCAGAAGAAGAACTAGCACATCCGTTAGTTTGTTAGCTGTTAGCTCTGTTAGCACGCCGGGTGTTTCTGGTTCTTCGCCACTGTTCCTGGCTCATTGACCCAGTTTCGACCCGATCAGACTCAGCAGACATTCACAGACGTAAAAGCATTATATTAAAAGATCGATCCGCGGATTATGTGGATCAATATCGACTCAGTCAAATGTGGATCGAGCCAGATCGTTGTATCGATCTTTTGAACCCACCCCTAAAGAGGAGTGTGTTATGTCTGAATAACATGAGACCGGAGCCGTGCTGAACTGAATACCAAACTAACTTTATTAAGGAGCACAACACAATATATCCACTGGCCTTAGCCCACCTGATGTCATTACCCCCAACCCCCCGGTACAGGCTATGGAAAGTCCCAAATGCCAAATCCCCACACAACATTCCCCACCCGCTTACAAAACATGGAAACCCCCCATAAATAACTCACACATACATATACAGTGGGGCAAAAAAGTATTTAGTCAACCACCAGTTGTGCAAGTTCTCCCACTTAAAAGATGAGAGAGGTCTCCAATTTTCATCATAGGTATACCTCAACTATGAGAGACAAAATGAGAAAAAAAAAATCCAGAAAATCACATTGAAGGATTTTTAATGAATTAATTGGTAAATTCCTCGGTAAAATAAGTGTTTGGTCACCTACAAACAAGCAAGATTTCTGGCTCTCACAGACCTGTAACTTCTTCTTTAAGAGGCTCCTCTGTCCTCCACTCGTTACCTGTATTAATGGCACGTGCTTGAACTCGTTATCAGTATAAAAGACACCTGTCCACAACCTCAAACAGTCAGACTCCAAACTCCACTATGGCCAAGACCAAAGAGCTGTCAAAGGACACCAGAAACAAAATTGTAGACCTGCACCAGGCTGGGAAGACTGAATCTGCAATAGGTAAGCAGCTTGGTGTGAAGAAATCAACTGTGGGAGCAATTATTACAAAATGGAAGACATACAAGACCACTGATAATCTCCCTCAATCTGGGGCTCCACTCAAGATCTCACCCCGTGGGGTCAAAATTACCATGAGAACGGTGAGCAAAAATCCCAGAACCACATGGGGGGACCTAGTGAATGACCTGCAGAGAGCTGGGACCAAAGTAACAAAGGCTACATCAGAAACACACTACGCCGCCAAGGACTCAAATCCTGCAGTGCCAGACGTGTTCCCCTGCTTAAGCCAGTACATGTCCAGGCCCGTCTGAAGTTTGCTAGAGAGCATTTGGATGATCCAGAAGAGGATTGGGAGAATGTCATATGGTCAGATGAAATCAAAATAGAACTTTTTGGTAAAAACTCAACTTGTCGTGTTTGGAGGAGAAAGAACACCATACCTACTGTGAAGCATGGGGGTGGAAACATCATACTTTGGGGCTGTTTTTCTGCAAAGGGACCAGGACAACTGATCCGTGTAAAGGAAAGAATGAATGGGGCCATGTATCGTGAGATTTTGAGTGAAAACCTCTTTCCACCAGCAAGGGCACTGAAGATGAAACGTGGCTGGGTCTTTCAGTATGACAATGATCCCAAACACACCGCCCGGGCAACGAAGGAGTGGCTTCGTAAGAACCATTTCAAGGTCCTGGAGTGGCCTAGCCAGTCTCCAGATCTCAACCCCATAGAAAATCTTTGGAGAGAGTTGAAAGTCTGTGTTGCCCAGCGACAGCCCCAAAACATCACTGCTCTAGAGGAGATCTGCATGGAGGAATGGGCCAAAATACCAGCAACAGTGTGTGAAAACCTTGTGAAAACTTACAGAAAACGTTTGACCTCTGTCATTGCCAACAAAGGGTATATAACAAAGTATTGAGATGAACGTTTGTTATTGACCAAATACTTATTTTACCGAGGAATTTACCAATTAATTCATTAAAAATCCTTCAATGTGATTTTCTGGATTTTTTTTTCTTATTTTGTCTCTCATAGTTGAGGTATACCTATGATGAAAATTGGAGACCTCTCTCATCTTTTAAGTGGGAGAACTTGCACAATTGGTGGCTGACTAAATACTTTTTTACCCCACTGTATATATGATGGACCCTGTACAACACATGCAACATAGACATTTTTTTTAACACAAAGAACAGCAAAACTAACCAACTAAATGGGCACCTGGGTAGACTACCGGGACACTCTCCCATGTTGGGGCGGATTATTCTGCCACCCATTCCCAACACGCATTTGCTAAAACTGCTTTCAGGACGTAGTCATCCACGTATTTGGGCCTCTGATGCGTCCTAGCCAAGCGTCCCACAGAAAGGGAACCAGCTCCAGGCTCCATCAGCAGCACCTGTGAGTCCCTAACACTCACATCAGATGAGTCCCAACCCACACCTGTCTGCTCTGCTGTAGCTCCCAGCACTCCAGTTGGCTGGAGTGCCACTGTGACCTATCCGATAGCTCGAACGTGTCCCAGCCCTACCACCTCACGATCTGTTGGGGCCCCATCCAAAAAAGCTGTAGTTTATGCATGCTGTTGGGATGTTTAATCCAGACCTGGTCCGATACCTCAAGTCGGTGGGCCTTCGCCCTGTGCTTCCTGTCGAACGTTGTTTCATCTTCAGCTGTTGGGCAATGACCCAGTCTCATGGGGGATCTGTGTTCCCCGGAGAAAGGGTCGTGGGTGGCCTCAGTCAGTCCAGGGGCAGGTGGAGTTCACGCCCCAGCATGAGTTTCGCCGGGGGCACCCTGTCATGGCATGGGCCATTGCTCTGTAGTGGAGGAGTGTGCTCTGGAGGGCATCAGGGAACGTGAAGCCGTCTGCCAAATGAGCTCTCAGCCCGTTTTTCAGAGTTTTATTGAAACGCTCTACGCCCCCATTGGCTTGGGGGTGATAGAATGCGGTTTTGATGTGTTCCGCGCCCCTAACACCCAAAAACTCCTCAAAACCCCCAGAGGTGAACGGTGGGCCATTGTCTGTAGTGATGGCATCCGGGACCCCCCATCTGGTGAACAGTGATGAGAGGAAACCCGTAACCACATCCATTGTGACAAAATTAGTGGGCAACACCTCCGGCCATTTAGAGAACAGATCGTACACCACAAGCAAAAACTGGCTATTCGGGGGTGCTGTATGCAGTTTGCTGCAGATGTCTAATTGGATGTGCTTCCAAGGGCCCTCTGGGTACGGTAATGGTCCCAGGGGTGGGAAGGGGTGGTCTGCCGGTCTTTCCGCTCTCCAAGCACGGGACACCGTTCTTTACCATGGTTCCAATGTCTTTATCAATACCAGGCCACCAAACTGAATCCCTGCAATGCTGCTTCACCCTGACCACACCCAGGTGACCTTCGTGGAGCATCGCCAGAACTCGTGATCTCAGAGACACTGGGATCAACGTGCAATGTCCCCTCACCACACGCACACCGTTCCAACAGCCCGGTTGGTCCCTAAACCAGTGAAAAGGTGCCAGCCTGCCCAGTACTTTCATGGGCCAACCCTCCCTGATGACCGAGCACAGTTGTGACAACGTGGGGTCCCATTCAGATTCTGTCTGGAGCTCCTGGAGGGATACTATGTCCCAGAGGGGTCCGTGCAGCGTGTTGACCAGATCCGCCTGTGGGGTCATCACCGTCGTCATCTGGTTGCACGTGTTGGCTGTGGCACGGAACAGGAGGTCCGCCACTATGTTCTCTTTTCCAGGAGTGAACTGGGTAGTAAAGTTGTAGGCTCTCAGCCACTCCATCCACCTGTGGATCAGTAGGGGCCTGTGTCCCGAGCCTGTCGTCTCCAGCAGTGTTGTCAGTACCCAGTGGTCCGTTCGCAGGGTGAAGTGGCACCCGTAGAGATAGATGTGCCACCGTTCCATGCCCAGATACAGACGAGCATCTCCCTCTCACCCACGGCATATTTCTGTTCAGCTGCTGAAAGGAACCTCGACGTGAACGCCACTGGGAGCTTAGTACCATCTTGCACCTAAGACATAACTGCTCCCACCGCCGAACCAGATGCATCACAGGTCACAAAAGTTGGCCATTTTGGATCAAAGTGAGCCAACACTGGAGGGGAGGTGAGTTGGGACTTCAGCCTAGTGACCACCGCTGAGCAGGCCAGGGTCCACTGCCACGGTGCATCCTGTTTCAAAAGAGCCCGGAGTGGTTCGATTGTCTCTGAATAATGGGGAATAAAACGTTCGTAAAAGTTCACCATGCCCAAGAACAAGGACATTTGTGCAGGTGTCATAGGATCCGGGAGACGCAGGACCACCTCCACGTTCAAATGCAGGGGCCTCAGACCATTGGCCGCCAGCCGGAATCCCACAAAATCCCACAAAATGCGAAAATGCACTTTTCCCCGTTCAATGTGACTCCATGGTCCTGTAGCACCTCCATCCCCTGTCCCAAACGACCATCGTGCTCTTCCCGCAATGCGCTGTGGACCACAATGTCATCCAGGTACACCACTACACCCTCAAGGCTGGCCAGAATCTTGGACATGATCTTCTGAAAGCAGCTAGGCGCTGAGCTCAGACCAAAAGGCATGTGGGTGTACCTGAAAATGCCCATGTGGGTCACGAACACTGTCAGGTTCCTGCTGGCTGGGTGAAGAGGCACCTATAGGTAACCCTGGTGGAGATCCAGTTTTTACCCTTGAGCCACTGAATGTTGCGGTAAGTTCTTCCATCATGGGGAGCGGATATTTGTCCTGCGCAATCGCATTATTCACCATCCTAAGGTCAACACACAGCTGGATGCCGCCCGTCTTCTTCCTGGCCACCACAATGTTCGATATCCAGGGTGAAACGTCCACCCTCTCGATGATGCCATCTTTGAGCAGTCTGTTCAGTTCTGCCGTGACATCATCCCATAGAGCGAGGGGAAGCCGCCGTAATGATTGGATTTTCGGTGTCACGCTTGGGTCGATGAGCAGGTGGTGGTAGAATGCCTTAATGCATCCAAGGCCCACGAACAACTCCGGCCAGCAGACATACCATTCGAGGGACACAGTCAGCACCGTTGAGCCCTCTGGGTCCATGATGGAGAATCCCAGTTCAGCCAGCTGGTTGATTTCCAGCAAGTCGGACCCCTGGTGTGAAACCTGGAAGGTGAATGCGGGAACAATCTTTAACCCCCATTTCACTGAGAAGCTCACCATGCCCGCCATTTCAATTTCAGCGTGACCATACCCAAACATTTTCACTGCCTCTGCATTGGTGGTTTTGACCGGGAAAAGTCTTTTCAATGTAGCCATACTTAGTATGTGTCATGAACCGAGCCTGTGTTCTCCTGCGGGCTCGGTTCTGATCGTTCTTGGTCATGTGTTGTGTTTTGATTTCTGTCCTGTGTGTCGTTATTTCTATGCTTGTGGCCGCTGTTCTGGCTGGCGATCGTTAGGCAGCTGTTTGACCCACTTTCTGGTGGGCTCTGTCTAACATTCGCCACGATAGATACAGTGGTGTGAAAAAGTGTTTGTTCCCTTCCTGATTTCTCATTTTTTTTGGATGTTTGTCACACTTAAATGTTTCAGATCATCAAACAAATTTAAATACTACACAAAGATAACACGATTAAACACAAAATGCAGTTTTTTAAATGAAGGCGTTTATCATTAACCACTTGCACTCCGTTGTTCCGCGGGCAGGCAAGTCTCTGCGTCCTAAGACGCACGAGGGCGCACGAGAGCGCCCTCGTGCACGCTTGGACGCATGATGGTGGTGATGTAGGTGGTGTGGCCTCCAAGCGCCACTGAAAAAAAAAAGCTGCAGTCACAGCCGCAAACAGATTAGTTCATGTGATTGACCTCTCATTCGACTAATAAGAGCCTTGAATTGGGTTTCTGAAACCTTGAAGAGCCAATGAATGAAAACCTAGGAAGGAGGACCCGCCTACTTTGAATGCACGAGCCAATTGAAGCACAGAAATTCGGGCTGGTGAAGAGAGATTTACTGCTGCAGCAGATGAAAACAAAGGAAGCTGGACGAACCTGCTACAGACCCAGGCTCACCCAGCAGCATGGAGACCACCCACAAGTGGGACCTGCACTCATTCCAGCAGAATAGACGTTTAGGATTCTCTTCCGTCATCATAGACCGACGGAGGCCGACGACAAAAGTCGTAAATCATTCGCCAAAACGGCAATAATGGAATTATGTTTTGATCGGGATCCACGAGCGGAGCAGCGTCGCGTTCGTCTGACAATGGGGAAGAGATGTTCGCCACAACTCTGCTGCTTTGAAGAGGTAAGGTGATATAAGCTAAATTATTATTTATCCCTGAAAACTGTAATCCAAAAATGACTTTTGACCGATCGGTAAATTACAACTCTGTACTGCGCACGAAGTACGAAGTGCGTGCGCCGCGATAAACAGTTCATTTGCCGTGTTCGGACCGTGAACGCCGCCCCCCCCCCCCCCGCTGCAGAAGAGGAGCGGGGGGGGGGCTTTCACGGTCCGAACGCCCCCCGGTCCGCGGGGGGAAGCAAATGAGTCTATTCCATCATGTAGCGATGGCCCTCTTCTGTAGCAATGGGGGGGGCATTCACGGTCTGTTCACGGTCCCCCCCCCACACACACACACAGTAGCGAGGGGGGGGGGAGCCGCTGTGAAAACATGCAAGGAGTGTAATCCGTCATGTAGCGAGGGCCGAACTCTGTCCTTGGTAGCGGGGGGGGGGGGGACGACCCCCCACCCACACACACACACACACAGACACAGCCCTGAGTGTGACCTTTCATTAGAGCCTAAAATGAAGATTCTACATTGAATTATTCAAAAGTTACAGATGTTTTTCCAAACTGTGCCATTTGGCACAATTTGGCACAGTTCCAAAACGCCTGGGAACAGCCTGAGAACAAAGCTGTGTAAAATATTCATTTTTTGTGGTATTGTTACCAAATTTGGATCTCAGCTGGATAACACTTGGTTCTACATTTCTGTTGCATTTTCCAGCCGGATCGGACAGCTGTGTGTTATTTACAAGCATTTATATCCCAAAAAACACTGTGTCCAATTTTTTTTTCTTCAAGTTCAGTATGTTTAGATGACTGTAACTCAGTGGCCGGAGCACGTAGATTATGTTTTTTTTGCCAAAAAATTCAAAGTGTTTTCTTTTAAATGAGACCAACCCCATGAAGATGCTGCAAAGGGTTGAATAACAGCTTTCGATTTACTTTGGGCATGTTATTTTTTGGCATTTTTAGGAAAATTGCCCGGAGTGCAAGTGGTTAAGGGTAAAAAAAAAAACCCAACCTACATGGCCCTGTGTGAAAAAGTGATTGCCCCCTAAACCTAATAACTGGTTGGGCCACCCTTAGCAACAGCAACTGCAATCAAGCTACTATACCCACCTCTGACCATATAGTTTAAACATGCATGAGTAAATTACCATTATGAATGTTTTTTTCCCTTCCCTACTCTCTCAATGGAAAAAAGAAACACTAAAATAAAAATACAAAAAAATATACACATTTTTGTCCTTTTTGTAAACCATGACAAAAACATCCTGCAGGACAAAACATGACATTTGATATTTCCTAACCTGTTTGTATACCACCATAGACATAGAGAAAACCTGAATTAGACGGGGCTCAGACAAGGCAAGATGAGACAGAAGAGAGGAGCCAAGGAGAGTAAAGTGTTCAGGCAGAGGGTCCAGGAGAGGCGAAAGCTGAGGAAGGAGAGAAGGATGACACCACAAAAATGTCCAAACACAGGATGTCTGGGTGGGACCCCAACTGGTCCAATATTCCAACATTCAAGCCTTGGTTGTACAATACTTCAAATGGTAAGTTCCATATGCAAAGTTGCTGTGCAAAATTAAAAAACAAAAAAAATAGTATAAAATTAACATATTCCGGTTACAATAGTGTCATGCCCCCCCCCCCCCACGGAAAAATATGTTGCCACAGTGCCAAGGTCTTTAAACCAGAGGAAACAATGCGTGTGAAATTATATCTTGTGTCGTAGAATTATATTTTGTCTGGTTTTTTTTTTTGTCTTAGTTTGAAACAGTTTTTTCTGCACTGAAAATATTGTATAGAAGTGGACTTCTTGTGAAATTTTGTTTTTTTTTAGATATTTATCTTTTTTAAATGCAATACAATTTAGTTTGTGTTCTCCTGTAAAACATTTTAAGAATTTTAGTTGTAGATTTTAGACCTATTTATTTGGAGTCAACAAACACATTTAGTGTTCTCCTGCATTATAAAATTTTATATTATGTTTTGTTTGAAATTGAACAGAGAATTCATTTTAATATTTTTTTGTTTAAAAATTAATATAGATCTAAAAACCAGCTAAAATGTGAGCTTAATAAAATAATGTGTGAAAGCAAATTAAATGATACTGGCCTGTCTGGAGACAGCTGTGGTCTTCTGAAAAAATGTCCATGGAAAGATGACAGTTCTTAAAAGCACATTTTGAGATAAATTTGTCCATGTTTTTTATTTAACCTTTATTTATACAGTGTAGGGCAGCACGGTGGCGGAGTGGTTAGCACTGCGGCAGCACAGCAACTCACCCTTGGCGGGGGGATCCTGGGTTCGATCCCAGCCCCCGACCAACAGTGACCTGAGTGGAGTTTGCATGTTCTCCCCGTGTCTGCGTGGGTTTACTCTGGGATTTCTCCAGTTTCCTCCCACATGCCAAAAACATGCAAGTTAGGTTAATTAGCATCAAACTGGGGATTCTAAATTGTCCTTAGGCATGAATGTGAGAGTGAATGGTTGTCTGTCTGTCTGTGTTGGCCCTGTGATGGACTGGCGATCTGTCCAGGGTGTACCCTGCCTCTCGCCCAAAGATACTGGGATAGGCTCCAGCACCCCCGCGACCCAAAAAGGATTAAGCGAAAGAAGATGAATGAATGAATGAATGAATTTTACAGTATAGTTCCACTGAGAGGAAACCTCTCTTCCAAGGATGCCCTGCTCACACTCACATAGGAAGCTGCCCAGTTCAACCACAGACTGACCTGTGGCCACTGAGCAGCTCCACTGGAGCAGTTGGGGTTAAGGGCCTTCCTCAAGGGCACTACAGTGGGGTTTATGAGGGTAGGGCAAACACTGCTGTGTTATCTGTTCCACCCAGATCTGATCCTGCCGGTTCAGGGATCAAACCCATGACCCTCTGCTCACAAGCCCACGTCCCTAACCATTAGGCCACCACTGCCCACTAGATTGTTCACTGAGCCAATATTAATCAAATACCATCCAAAAATGTTTTTCTCCACATATGACATTTAGAAAAAAACAATGAAAACACACAAAGATAACATGCTTCTGCTAGAATTTCAACTATTTCCTGCTTCCTGTGTGGTGGGCAGTAGTGATGTAATGTTCACAAACAATTTGTTTGAATGTACCAGTTTTTAATGGGTGAACATATGAATCACTTACTGGAACTGTACTGGAAGCCAGGGATCACCAGCTGAATCCCCCGCCTGAGCAGCGAATGAACTCTGCCCGCTCCATTCAGCCGACTCTCAGGTCAGTGAGTGGTAGCCAGATGGAGCTCCAGTAGAGCAGTAAGTGATTCATTGTACGAATATTACAAATGGATCTTTTTAGTGAATGAACCGGAAGAGACTCAGTACATTTTAAGCCGGTCGAGTAGAGTAGAGTAGAGCTGAGTGGGTACTAGTGGAAAAGGGCCAATAGTCTCTCCAGCGAGTCCTGGAGTCTAAGTCTCTAGAGTCTGGAGTCTCTAGTGAGCAGTTGACAGTCCTGCTGCCACCTACTGTTGTAAAGTTGGGGGTGGTGGGGGAGCTGTTTGTATGTAGAAGATAGGATTTCACATGTAAGAAGCATGTACTAAATATAAATACTTTTGTTCATTTTTTCATTCATTCTAAAGCTATATTCCCACTGTTTGGAGTTGTTAATAGTAGTTAAATACAGTTGCAAACAAAATTATTCAACCCCCACTGCAAATTAGGTTCCCTGGCAAAATGTACAAACTAGCAGCTGTTTGCAATAAACACAAACAAGAACTGAAATAGCTCAACACAACTAATATTACAAGAGCTTTTTCCAAATTCAACACAAAATGCCACTTTTAATGACTACTGCAGTCTCAGAATTATTGAAACCCTTCATGACAAGCATCTCTAGTAGTTACTAGAGCACACTTTTGCTGTAATGACCAGCTAGCAAATGTGATGCATAGCCAAGCACCAGCTTCTGGCAGCATTCCTGAGGAATTTTAGCCCATTCCTCATGGGCAGAGACCTCCAGTTCACTAATATTCTTGGATTTGTGTACTGCAACTGCCTTTTGAAGCACCTGACTGGTTGCAGCAGGTGTGCTTGAGACTACACCTGATTTGCAAATGTGTGCTCTTATGAGGAAATCTATTCAGAGGGGGTTGAATAATTTTGAGATTGCAGAAGTAATTAAAAGTTGGATTTAATGTTGAATTTGGATAAAATCCTTGAAATATTAGTTTTATTTAACCATTTAAACTGTTCTTGTATAATTTGCTTATTGCAAACACCTGAAAATTTTAAAATTTTGACAATAAACCTAAAATACAATGGGGGTTGAATAATTTTGATTGCAGCTGCAGAGCCCAAGTTTGGTGAATAATTACAGAAATTGTTTAGTTTATTGTTTTTTGTTTGCTAGATTATACACCTATGTAATCACATTATAAAGAGAATTTTTTTTATCCCTTGGCAAAGATCAGTGCTCTCTGAGTGCTTTCCAGTTATTATATCTGCCTCATCTGTTTTACTTTATTTGATAGTTTATACAGTATTTCCATTCAGCTCTTTGTTCTCTGAGACTAATAAGCTATCTTTTCAGTTTTCTTTCATTTTGTCCCCACCCCCACATGTACTCCCTCTGGTGAATGAATTCCCATGTAGTGACTGAATATGTTTGAAAATTATCTAGTGCCCACAGTATGAGGGCAAGTAGAGCAGCAAACCACAGCACTTTATACCCTTTACTGGATGGATTTTAACAATTTCTAAATTGATTGGGTGAAAGAGAAAGCTTCCCTCTAAGCTATGTGACACTATATGGCAGCAATAATTATGCCAGCGATCAGTCTCCAGCACCTCAGGGACTGTCCTGTTCCTATTTAACACCAGCGCATTGGCCTACATTCTCCATGAAATCCCATTGTTATTATCAATGAAAATCTAGATTAATGCTGGGGAAAGAGAGCACAGTGTGAAGCACATAATACTGTATTATTATGCAGAAATAGGAGCAATACACTGGGGCAGCTTTAATTAAATGACATTTTAGCTCTCAGAAAGTACTTTATTTTATAAGCTTTTTTGATCATCCAAGAAGTGTTATAAGATTTACTATATTGTTGTGAAAGGATATTTTAGCTCAATATTACAGTGTTTACATCTATTAAGGAATGGATACTTTAAGCTTAGATCCATGCAAGTGCGAAAGTGAGGCAGCTGCGCGAATCAAACCACTAATCTTGACACTATCCTGTTGCTCCATCCATCAAGCTCTGCTGGAACATGTGTTTTTGTTCGCAGTACAATAGTATCATGTTGCCACACCTTTGTCACACTTGGTGCCAAGGGTATGAAGAAATATAATCCCAGCACCTTGTCAAAGTAGGCCAGTGATACAGGTGGCTGTCATCATCTTTAAAGTCATCAACTTGTATGGCTCCAACTGCTAATCGGAGGCTCATCCATTCTCCATTGATCCCCTTCCGTTATCATTTTATGGTTTTTATGGCTTTACTGACTTGAATAACACTAGATTTCTGCATAACGTATAATAATGTGATCCATGGACAGCGCAATCAAAATTGTAATTTAATCAACTAGTCACCTAAAATTAAAGTGATCAACATATCCAAACAAGGTCATGGAGCACAGCTGACATCAGGTGTTTATTGAAACTGGAATGCCTAAATGAAGGTAAATGGGAATTTAAAACAAAAACTGAAAAAAAGCCAGCAAATAATATATCATTTAATGCCACTTTCAAACTATAATTGGCGAACTGAAATCATGAGATCCATTACCACAAATTAACACCTAAGCAACACTGGATGGCTTTTTCAAACTACCACCAGACTGGGGTCTGATCTCCTGCAGATAGCGCATTTCTCCAGTGTCTCGAATTTCATGTCCTCATTCAAATGTGCCAGTCAGCCTGGAAGCTGGCAACAGTATCTGTCTGCCTTTTGCAGTCTCCTGATGCTGTGCACGTCACTCTATATTACATTATAGTGAAGTGTCACCTGCAATTTTACAGGTTCTTTAACTTTGTTGCACCGTCAAACTCAGCACAGATCAGTGGTTGATTGGCATATACCGATCTGTTCGATGGTTGCTGCTCATGGTTCTGCGTTTTAATGAACAGGGTTTTAAAATGCATTGTAAAAAAACTATACATAATTACCATCATTTTTCATATTGGCACTGAATAGCTTTCATATTTGTAGATCACTTAGTAAATGATCCTGCTTTATCCTAGGCAGCCGCTGTAGTTGTAGTTCTGTACACAGACAGCTTGCACTTGCGCAGTCTAGTTCTTCTCCAGCCATGCTGCAGATTGTGTCCTCCTGCTGTTTGCCTGTCCATGCTCCTGCCGCTTAATAAAATAAAGCCAACAGTTCATTCAAAGTAAGTGTGATCCTTGACTCACACACTCAGTGACAAGCCACTACATGGTGTCAGAAGAGAGACTGAACTCCTCGTCTTCCAGTATTTTTTTCCATCTTCGGAGGATCCCGGGTTCGATCCCAGCCCCTGACCAACAGTGATCTGTGTGGTTTGCATGTTCTCCCCGTGTCTGCACAGGTTTACTCCGGGATTTCTCCGGTTTCCTCCCACATGCCAAAAACATGCAAGTTAGGTTAAATGGCATAAACTGGGGATTCTAAATTGTCCTTAGGTATGAATGTGAGAGTGAATGGTTGTCTGTCTCTCTGTGTTGGCCCTGTGATGGACTGGCGATCTGTCCAGGGTGTACTCTGCCTCTTGCCCAAAGATGCTGGGATAGGCTCCAGCCCCCCCGCGACCCGAAAAGGATTAAGCGGAAGAAGATGGATGGATGGAAAGGTTGTTTGTTTGTTTTTTCAAGCGCCACCTAGACTCGCCTGTGTGTAGCCGATAAAAAAAACTGGCGGAGGGATTTCACAGGCCCGACCCTGTTGTTTTCAACGAAAATGTTGCCGAGAATTGGCAAATTTTAAAGAGGGAATATGACATTTTTATTGCTGCTGCACACTGACAAGCCTGCAAAGACAAGAGCCTACATTCTCCTCAACCTTGCTGGACCCGAGGCCATTGAACGGGAGCGTTCATTTGTCTATGCAGCTGCCATACATGGAGAGGACGGAGCAGTTATTTCCCCAGCAGAGTCCCGGGAGGACCCAGACTGTCTAAAGAGGAAGTTTAATGAGATTTACAACCCCCAGAACAACAGAACGATGGAAGGACACAAGTTTCATTCTCACAATCAGAAACAAGGTAAGAGTTTTGAGTCATTCATCACCGATTTGAGGATAAAAGCTAAGACATGCTGCTTTGGAGACTTAACTGAAGAGCTCATCTTTGACCGCATAGTATGTGGCATAACTAGAGTGACACTTTACAAAATCTCTGTTGAGAGATGCTGACTTAACCCTTGCTAAGGCTAATTCAATCTGCCTCATTCACGAAATGACAGAGGAAAATAGCAAGAAATTAGCCACATAAACCACCAGTGTTGATGCAGTTAAGCCACTACCAACGAAAAATCACCTGTTCAAAACCAAACCTTTTCCCCAAATAATTACAAAGTGCAACAACTGTGGAAGTAGCCAGGCAGCTAAAAGAGAAAAATGACCAGCCTTTGATCAACAACGCCACAATTGTAAAAAGCTAAATCATTACAAAAAGTGCCGCAAATCTAAACTGCAAAGCCCAAATAATGCACATAGGAAAACTCACAATCAGTGCATGAAGTGACGTTGGATCAGCCAGCATCATATGACAATGAGACATTATGTGGACGGTGTTGCTATTGACTGTGTAAAATCTCAAACTGAGCAAGACGAATGATTTGTCATGCTTCACATAAATGGCAAACCCACCAAAATGAAGGTTGACACTGGAGCAAAATGCAATGTGATGCCAGAAAACACCTTCAGGCATGTAACTAATGATGAACAACCTGCAAAACTAAAGAGAGCTGCAAACCTTGTAGCTTATGGTGGTACAAAGATCGAAACCATCAGTAGTTACACTGTCATGCTTTTTAAAGGGCCAACCTCGCAACCTGCTTTTCTTCATAGTGGACAGAGACGTGCAACCATTATTAGGATTCAGAGCATGTGTGAACATATGACTTGTAAAAATGAGTGCTGACGCCCACCAAGTTATAATGGATGGCGATGCAGACTTTAGCACACAAGTTCTCACACAATACAAAGACCTGTTTAGTAACGAGCTTGGTGAACTCCCAGTCACATATTCCATGACACTCGATCCCAGCGTACAGCCTGTGATCCGCCCAGCCCATCGCATTCCCATTGCAATGCGAGAAAGTTAAAGTACAGCTTGAACGCTTGCAGAACATAGGTGTCATAATGCCAGTGACTGAGCCTACAGATTGGGTTTCTTCTATGGTGGTAGCTCACAAGAAAGACAAATCTGAAATCAGACTTTGTATCAACCCAAAAGACCTTAACATAGCACTGAAAAGGCCCCATCACCCCATGCACAGTGTGGAAGAGGTTGCTGCACAGATCAGAATCAGAATCAGAATCAGGTTTATTGCCATTGTTCATGTAGTACACAAACTAGGAATTTGTCTCGGTACAATGCTGCAACATTAAACATGATAAGATAAGAGAAATAAACTATACATGTAATAAAGTGTAGGATAAGATTAAGTGATACTGGTCAACAGTTAAAATATATATTAGCCAGCAGCAGATACTGTGGAGAACTATATAGTGCAGTCGGTAATGCAGGAAGAAAACAGTGATGATTGACATGAGTCTGGTTGAGCTGCTGTACATGGTGCACGAGAGTCACTTAGTGTTCAGCAGTCTAATGGCAGAGGGGAAGAAGCTGTTCATGTGACGGGAGGTTTTAGTCTGGATGGACCGAAGTCTTCTACCAGAGGGGAGGGGGGCAAACAGTACATGACCAGGGTGTGAGGGATCGGCTATGATCCGGCCAGCACGCCTCCGGGTCCTGGAGATGTACAGATCCTGGAGAGATGGGAGCTTGCAGCCGATCACCTTCTCAGCAGTGCGCACGACGCGCTGCAGCCTTAGTCTGTCCCTGGCAGTGGCTCCTGCGTACCACACGGTTATGGAGGTGGTGAGGATGGACTCGATGATGGCTGTGTAGAACTGCACTAACATCTTGGTGGGTAGCTTGAGCTTCCTCAGCTGCCGCAGGAAGAACATCCTCTGCTGGGCTTTTTTGATGAGTGAGCTGATGGTCAGCTCCCATTTGAGGTCCCTGGTGATGGTAGTGCCTAGGAAGCGGAAGGAATCAGCAGTGGTGATGGGAGAGCCTGAGAGGGTGAGGGGGGACAGAGGAGTAGTGACTTTCCTGAAGTCTACAATCATCTCCACTGTCTTCAGAGCGTTCAGCTGCAGGTTGTTATTGCTGCACCAGGACGCCAGCTGGGCCACCTCTCTCCTGTAGGCGGACTCGTCGCCGTTGGAGATGAGCCCGATGAGGGTGGTGTCGTCCGCAAACTTGATCAACTTGACAGACTGGTGGCTGGAGGTGCAGGAGTTGGTGTAAAGGGACGATGTCAGGATGTCAGGAGTGACAATCTTGTCTTTGCTAGATGCAAAAAACTCCTTCTGGCAGATACCTCTTGACAAAAAAGCCTCAATGCTGACAACATTCAGCACACCTTTTGGGTGCTACAGGTTCCTACGGATGCCCTTTGGAATCAACTCAGCTAGCAAAGTATTCCAACGCACTATGGAACAGCTGTTTGCCGGTTATCCATGTTCAGTCATTGTTGACATCATTGTTGGAGGCAGAAGAACAGCTGAACACAATGCCCACTTCAAGAGAGTCCTGGAAAGAGTGAGAGAGATCACTCTCAAATTAAATCCAGACAAGTGCAAATTTCGCCTCAACCAAGTCAGTTATGTGGGACACATCTTCACAAGTGAGGGTCTAAAAGCTGACCCCACCAAAACTGCAGCAATTAACGACATGACAGTTCCCACAGATGTTACATCACCACAGCGTTTCTTAGGTATGGTTAACTACCTTGGCAAATACATTCCAAACCTGAGTGACATTGCAGCACCACTAAGAAAGCTAACTCACAAGGAGACAGTGTGGTGCTGGTTTCAACAACACCAAGACACATATGATCACCTCAAATCATGCCTGTCAAGTCCACCAGTGTTGGCATACTACAATGTCAACGAGCCAGTCACGCTCACCTGTGACACATCATGCCACGGGCTTGGAGCTGCATGTATGCAAAATGGCAAACCAATAGCCTTCACATCACGCACGCTCACAGACACAGAGACACGTTATGCTCAAAGAGAAGGAACTCCTAGCTGTCGTGTTTGCCTGCACAAAGTTTAAGGACTATGTTTATGGAAAACCCACAATCGTGAAAACTGACCACCAACCTCTGGTAACTATCCTAAAAAAGCCCATCCACGCAGCCCCTGCACGACTCCAGAGGATGCTGCTGCACCTACAGAGCTATAACATCAACTTGGTCTACAAAAAAGGGAAGCATATGTATCTAGCAGATACTCTGTCAAGGGCTCCAAACACACCGATCTCCCCCAGCCCTGCTGAAAGTGACATGTTTGAAGTTATGTCAGTGAGTTGCATCTCCACAGCCCACCTGGAAGAGTTAAGAGAGCAAACTGCAGAGGATGAGATGCTACAAACCCTCATAACAGTCATTCAAAAAGGATGGCCAATCAAGATGAACCAGGTCCAACCTGCCATTAGGCCCTTCTTCCCATACAGAGACGAGCTCACCATGGAGGATAGGATCGTCATGAAAGGCCATAAAACAGTCATCCCTCAGTCCCTGCACAGAGAATATATAAACATTGTACACAAAGGCCACCCAGGGGTTGAAGCAACTAAGCGCAGAGCTAGAGGCATCATATTTTGGCCAACAATGTCACATGACATCACCGAAGAGTTAATCAAGTGCACGACATGCAGCAGCACCAAATGTCACCAGCAAAGAGAACCCCTTAAACTCTACCCAGTCCCAGAACTCCCATGGTCCATAGTAGCCACAGACATTTTTGAATGGCATGAAAAACACTACCAAGTGCTGGTGGATTTGTACTCTGGTTGGTTTGAGATCGATCATCTCCATGACCTGACGTCATCATCTGTGATCTCCAAACTAAAACAAAACTTTTCAGTCCATGGCACACCACACACCCTCATCTCTGATAATGCTAGACAATACACCAGTCAGCATTTCAAAGACTTAGCCAGACAGTGAGATTTTGTTCATTCAACCAGCAGCCCTGAGTTTCCCCAATCAAATGGACTTGCGGAGAGAGCAGTCCGTAGTGCTAAACAACTAATGGAAAAGTCACACAGAGATGGAACTGATGTTTTCCTCAACCTCCTGAACCTCAGAAACACCCCCCCCCCCCCGTGATTCAACACTGGGCTCTCTTGCTGAACGTCTAATGTTGCGTCAAACACACGCAGCCATTCCAGTAAGCACAAAACTGCTACAACCATCTCCACGTTCCACTCAGCTAATCAACACCCAGCTTCTTTAAAAGAGACTCACCCTAAAGCATAGCTATGACAGGTCAAGTCGACCATGAAACCCAATAGCCGAGGGACAAGTGGTCCGACTGCAGACCCCCAAAGGATACGACCGGCTTGGAACTGTAAAAGAGACTAGAAAAGAGCCACGCTCTTACATCATCCAATCCAGTGGGGAACATACAGAAAAAATTGCCGTCATATCATTCCTGTTGCACAGCCACAGCCCAAGCTCCATGCAGAGGATGAGGACCCCCACGGCGCAAACCCCTTCACAGCGGACGGTGTTCCCCGCATTCCCCAAATGCCAGAGCCAAACACCATACAACAACAGCATACCTCCCATCCCCAACCAGTGCCTACAGACCATTTGCCCACTGAGAAAAACGCTGCACAGTAAATAACACGCTCAGGTCATGTTTGCAGACCAAACCCCAAATATGTACAGTGAAATCGATCTGCCTAATTTCTGTACATTACTTGGTTTAGTTAACGGCATGTTTCAGAATGTAATGTTCAGTGAGTTTTGCATTATGCTTTTTTATTAATGCACACATATATAAGATGGAGTGCAAAAGTGATGTCAGCTATCCTGATTTGCTTAAATAATTTTGAGCTTAACCAGATATTTCTTGTTACATTGTATGAACATCGAGATATAATGTGTCAAGAGAAAACACGTTCAATAATGTAAAGATTAGTTAAGTATCGTTTTGCTTTACATATGAAGCATCAGCTAAAGAGAAAGGATGTAGATCATTTGGTAAATGATCCTGCTTTATCCTAGGCAGCCGCCGTAGTTGTTGTTCTGTACATAGACAGCTTGCACTTGCGCAGTCTAGTTCTTCTCCAGCCATGCTGCAGATTGTGTCCTCCTGCTGTTTGCCTGTCCATGCTCCTGCCGCTTGATAAAAATAAAGCCAACAGTTCATTCAAAGTAAGTGTGATCCTTGACTCACACACCCGGTGACAAGTCACTACACTATCAATATTTTTAAAATCTTATTGTTATGGCAGCAGATCTACTATCTGTGTCCTCCTTTGAAGCATTAGGAAAGTAATGGATCGTGTAAAACTTAAAAGTTAAAAAAAATCTTTATCTCAAACAGGTTGAGATTCCAATATCCATGGTCATCAACAAAAAGATTCTAAACAGTTTCCAAATGTTCCTTTACAATTAAGCTAACGCGGTCAAAAACTGTGGGCCGCCGTGCTTCTCTCAAAAACGGGGGCCGTGTGTCTGTGTGTTGCTTTTCGTGTCCAGCACACAGAGCAGGATACTGTAGGGAACCCACGCTGGGATAATCATCTCAGACGGGAAGCAGAGGGGAAGGGGAATATTCCCTCTGCCGGTAGAGCATGGGGGATTAAATGGAGGACAGTACATATTGTAATGTGTGAATGTATTGTGATGCAAGATTTCAGGCAACGGGGGAAGGAATGGAGTGATATAAAAGGAGAGACTCTGGTGTATTGAGGGAAGTCTTTTTCTGTGTATGAATGAAGTGAGAGAGAGAAATAAAGTCATCTGTCGTGCAGGTCTGGTTCCTTTATTTGCACTCTCCACACTGGTGACCCTTGACGAATTATGGAACACGAGGCAAGAACCCTGGAGTCGGCCCAGACGGGAAGCCCCAGCAACGCGGCAAGCATCCCAGAGACGGCCCGGATGGGAAGCCCCAGCAACACGTGCGCTGTTTCAGTCAAACTACCGGACTTTTGGCTGCACAACCCGCGGTCTTGGTTCCACCACACCGAGGCTCAGTTCGCCCTCCGGGGAATTACGGCAGATGACACCAGATATTACTATGTGGTCGCAGCGCTGGATGCTCGCACGTCTCAGCAAGTAGCAAGCCTGCTCCAACAGCCTCCAGCCCAGGATAAATATGGGGCTTTCAAGGCCGCGCTGACCCGGCGCTACACACTCTCGGACTGTGAGAGAGCAGAGAGGCTCCTGAGGCGCTCCGAGTTAGGAGATGGGTCAGCGGTCAAACTGATGGAGAAGATGTTGGCACTGATGGGCACGGACGACAGGCATTTTCTGTTTGCCCGCCTTTTCCTCCGGAACCTCCCAACAGAGGCAAGAGCAGTCCTGGCCAACTCACCGTTACTGGCTGCACGCGACTACCGTGCGCTAGCCCAGGAGACAGATCGGCTCATCCTCACCACCAGAGCCCTCACAGTGAATGCGGCGGTGTCGGAACCCAGCGAGATGACCAGCGGAGGCGAGGAGCTGGCGACGGTAGCAGCAGCAGGGGCCAGAAGGTGCCAAAGAGACATGCTCTGCTCCTACCACCGCCATTTTGGAGAGAACATGCAGATGTGTGCCACCGTGCCAATTCAAGCGTTCGGGAAACGCCAAGGCCGGCAGTCAGTAGCAGCTGCGACCGCTGGTGAAGAAAACAAGCTGCTCTACGTGACGGACTCACGCTCAGGGAGTCGGTTCCTCGTAGACACCGGCTCCCAAAAGAGCCTCATCCTGCTGTCCTACGCTGACCGGCTAGCGGGAGCTAGCAGCCCCGAGCTGATAGCCGCAAACGGCTCGGACATTAGGACTTTTGGTGAGAGGACACTGACTGTATCCCTACACGGCCGTATGTACGAGTGGACATTCGTCATAGCGGCATGCAGCTTCCCGATCTTGGGAGCTGATTTTCTGTGTGCATTCTTTTGATTCTCTCCCCTGTACAGCTCGAGGGGCCGGGCCAATAACACTAGCCAACGTCACAGCTCCAGGCAGTAAGTTCCACATACTGCTCACTCAGTTCCCAGCACTCACGGTCCCGACGTTTTCGGCAGCCATCATTAAACACGGGGTGGAACACTTTATCACCACCACTGGGCCGCCTGTTTTCGCACGACCTCGGCTCCTAGACGCAGCTAAACTGGCCATAGCGCGCAAGGAGTTTGCCAACTTGGAAAGGCTGGGCATCATCAGGCACTCAAACAGCCCATGGGCGTCCCCACTACATATGGTTCCTAACGCCGAGGGATCGTGGCGACCGTGCGGACATTTCCGCAGATTGAATAACGCCACAGCGCATGACCGCTACCCAATTCCCCATATTCAGGATTTTTCCGTTCACCTCGCCAGGGCACGCATTTTTTCTAAAATAGACCTGGTCCACAGTTACCACCAGGTCCCGGTTCACGCAGAGAACATACCCAAAACAGCGGTAATAACTCCATTTGTCTTGTTTGAGTTTTTACGCATGCCCTTCGGATTAAAAGAAGCGGCACAGACATTCCAACGCATGATGGATGCGGTGTTGCGCGATCTGCTGTTTGTTTGTGTCTACCTGGATGATATCCTGGTGGCCAGCACGTCCAAGGACGAACACGTAACCCACCTCAGGACGGTTTTCCAGAGGTTGGAAGAGCACGGGTTAATAATCAACCCAGCGAAATGCCAGTTCGGCGTGACGGGGATTGACTTTTTGAGGCACCACATCTCACCGGAGGGAGCGATACCCTTGCCGGACAAGGTGCGCGCCGTGGCAAATTTTCCCCGGCCTCAGACGGTCAGGGCGCTGCAAGAGTTTTTGGGGATGGTTAACTTTTATAACCGGTTCCTCCCCCGCGCAGCTCAGCTCATGCAGTCATTGTACGCCGCGCTCAAGAAACGGAAGCCGGTGGACAGAGTCGAATGGACTCCGGAGCGGGCATTCTCTGAGGTTAAAACAGCCCTGGCAAACGGCGCACTGTTGGCGCACCCGGACCCGGCAGCCCGGATAGCGCTCACTACTGACGCCTCAGACGTGGCCATAGGGGCCGTCGCGGAGCAACGCGTCGCGGGTTCTTGGCAGCCACTCGCTTTTTTCAGCAGGGCTTTGCGCGACAGTGAGTGTAAATACAGCGCATTCGACAGAGAGTTGCTGGCTCTCCACCTGGCCATACGCCACTTCCAGTTCTGGCTAGAAGGGCACAGCTTCACTGCATTTGTGGACCACAAGCCGCTAATGTGCGCGATGGCCAAGGTTTCGGAACCATGGTCGGGCCGGCAGCAGAGACAGCTGGCCGCGATCTCGGAGTTTACGACCAATATTCAGCATGTGGACAGTAAACTGAATGTGGTGGCGGACTGCATCTCACGCGCACTAGTGGCCCCAGTCTGCGTAGGGGTAGATTATACAGCCATGGCCGCAGAGCAGATTGGCGATGCGGACGTGTGCGCACACCAGTCTGGACCAACAGGGTTAAGGCTGGAGAGCAGGGTACTGCAAGACGGCAAGCCCCCCCCCCAATCTGTGACGTCTCCACGGGACGCCCGCGCCCGGTGGTCCCAGTTGCTTGGCGCCGCCGAGTGTTTGAGTCAGTTCACACTCTGGCACACCCAGGAGTGCGCGCGTCAGTCAAAATGGTGGGAGTGAAGTTCGTATGGCCAGGCCTGCGCAAACAAGTGAAAGAGTGGGCTGCAGCCTGTGTAGCGTGCCAATGAGCCAAAGTACACAGACACACGAAGGCCCCTTTGGAGCCATTTTGTATACCGGCTAAGAGGTTTGACTATGTTCACGCGGACCTCGTGGGCCCCCTCCTGCCATCGCAGGGGTTCACGCACCTTCTGACGGTGGTGGACCGCATCACACGCTGGCCAGAAGCAGTCTCGCTAGTGGCAACCACGTCCGCGGACGTGGGGTGTGCCTTTTTGACAACATGGGTGGCACATTTTGGCATCCCGTCGGACATCACGTCCGATAGGGGCCCTCAGTTTGTTTCCGACCTCTGGTCCGCGATGGCCCGTAGCCTGGGTGTAGCAATTCATCGCACAACCGCGTACAACCCACAGGCCAATGGGTTATGTGAACATTTCCATAGGTCACTGAAAGCAGCGCTCAGGGCTTCGCTTACGGATGCAAATTGGGTAGACCGGTTGCCGTGGGTTCTGTTAGGGTTGCGTTCCGCACCAAAAGAGGATTTGGAGGCTTCCCCGGCGGAGCTTGTTTTTACTCAGCCACTGCGGCTCCCCGGGAAATTTTTACCAGATAATCCCACGCCGGACAACTGTCTGTCTCAGCGTTCGCAGCATAGCGCAGACACAGGCACGCTACCGGGCCCGACCCACCACTGTTTTCCACGCGCTTTTGTTCCAAAAACTTTGAAGAATGTGGCGTTCGTGTTTGTCAGGCACGATGCCCACCGCCCCCCATTGTGCCCACCCTACGATGGCCCGTTCAGAGTGCTGGAACCAGGGGACAAACATTTTTTGTTAGATTTGGGGGGTCGTCGGGAGAAAATATGTATAGACAGACTTAAGCCCGCTTTTGTGGTGGCGGACGAGCAAGTGATGTTGGCTCGGGCCCCTCGGCATGGAAGACCCCCACTGAGAACTCCCCAGGTAGAAGATTCAGCAGAGCAGCCACACGGGCAAGTAGAATGTCCCCCCCCCTCACCATTGCCCACCCCCAAGAGCCCCCAACCGGCACAGCAGCGCCGCGGAGTCGAAGGACCATCGTTACAGCAGATATAGGAAGCGACTGAAGCCAAAAGGACGTGAGGGTCGAAACTCAGTCTGAGACTGGGGGGGGGGAGGGGGGGCGCGGTGTAGGGAACCCACACTGGGATAATCATCCCAGACTGGAAGCAGAGGGGAGGGGAATATTCCCTCTGCTGGTAGAGCGTGGGGGATTAAATGGAGGACAGTACGTATTGTAATGTGTGAATGTATTGTGATGCAAGATTTCAGGCAATGGGGGAAGGAATGGAGTGATATAAAAGGAAAGCAGGAAGCTGTTGTTCTCTGTGCTCTACACATGCGCTGCACAGAGGCTCAGAGGCTCTCCGTGCGTGAGTCGCTGTTGGATGTGACACATGGTTGACAACATAAATAATTTTTAAAAATGTCTATTTTACGTTCATGAAAGTATGTGTTTCCATTGAGAAATGTGTCCAATTAATAATTTGAAAAATAAAATAATTAAAATGAACTTCATTAATTTCCATGTGTTTTGACTGCAGGGAGCCACAGCATGGGGGCTGAAGGGCCGCTTCCATGACACCTCAGCAGTACCACAGGCTGATCGCCTTCAAGCAATGCCATATTGATGCTGGAATTCATGCAAAAGAAGCCCTGACCAAGTACTGTGTACATCAGGGGTGTCCAATCATGTGCCATGGAGGGCCAAGACCTGCAGGTTTTCTCTTCTACCCAGTCTCTTCAGCAGGTGTTTTCACTGATCAGCAATCAGTGGGAAGAAGTTCAGTAAAATCTGCTGTTGAAGACACTGGTTGGAGGTAAAGCCTGCAGGGTCTTGGCCCTCTGTGGCACATGATTGGACACCCCTGGTGTACATGGACATACTTTCCAGTTGGCCAACATTATCAAAAATCTTTTCTTTTTTTTTTTCATTTGGGTTTACTCCGGGATTTCTCCGGTTTCCTCCCACATCCCAAAAACGTGCAAGTTAGGTTAATTGGCATCAAACTGAGGATTCTAAATTGTCCTTAGGTATGACTGTGAGAGTGAATGGTTGTCTGTCTCTCTGTGTTGGCCCTGCGATGGACTGGCGATCTGTCCGGGGTGTACCCTGCCTCTCGCCCAAAGATGCTGGGATAGGCTCCAGCCCCCTCACAACCCGAAAAGGATTAAGCGGAAGAAGATGGATGGATGGATGGATCTTATATAATATCCAAATTTTTTGAGAAAATGAATTTTGGATTTTCATTAGCCATAAGCCATCATCATCAAAATTAAAAGAAATACACACTTGAAATATGTCACTGTGTGCAATGAATCTATACAGGCCACAGTTGTAAATAAGAATGTGTTCTTAAGCCGTCTTGCCTGGTTAAATAAAGGTTAACCCCTTAACGCCTGAATTTATTTCCAATTATGAAAAAAAAATTTCACTTGTGTTTTTGCTTTCAAGTAGATGCTAAATTAAGTTGAGAAAGTTAATTTGACTATAGCATATAAAATAGATATAATTTTAGGTATGATGCAAATTAGCGACAACAGGCATCTATGGTAAAAAAAACGGCAAAAAAGCACCTGTTCCCATCTCAAGTATGAAGAGTCTTTTATTTATGCAACAAAGTTATTTTCAGTATTTTCAACTCTCATGACTGCCAAACTATAACCCTAACCCTAGCAATCAGGAAATGGATGGTGCTCCGTCTCTGACTGCTCCTACGAGAAACTAATGCTTGCAAAAGGTTCCTAGATATGTGTTGGAAGTGCTCCAACCGGAAGTGGAGGAATACAGACGGTATTTTGGTTGCATTTGGAGCGGAAGCGGTTTGATGCGAATTTGCGACAACAGGCGTCAAGGGGTTAAATAAAAAAATATGCTATATGAGTTTCACTTTTTGAAATGAATTACTGAAATAAATTAACTTTTCAATGATATTCTAATTTATTGAGATGCACCTGTATGTATGCAAGGGATATGAGAAGTTTACAGATCGTTTTGCCAATAAGTTTCCTGTGATGGAAAGTGTAGCCAAATTGCCTTTGTCTAGCAAGACAGAATATGTTAAAAACAATAATTTAATGCTTGAATAGAAGCAGTTAGTGAAAATAAGACTTAAATATTCTTTGTCAAAAAACAAATTACCATTCAGTTCATTTGTGGCAGGAAAAAATTAAGCTCCTCAAAGATCTATTTATAGATCTGCTACAAAACCCGAAGATTGCTACGGCTATATTCTGCCCTAGTTTTTATGCAGAATCAGTGGCAAGCCAAAATTTGTAGCAATTGTTCTGATTTAAATATGACAGTGCAGATAGCCAGCAGTCACACAATGTTTGGCTTCCACGTCAGTGGCTCAGAGAGGAGAGTTGGCAGATGTGTGTGTGTGTGTGTGTGTGTGTGTGTGTGTGTGTGTGTGTGTGTGATTGGCAAGAAGGAGACTTTTGGGGAGGTTTAGCTCATGTCTTTTCTAGGTCAAAGCCAATCGCACATTGTTCTTAATAAATGAGTTTAAGACAAAATGGTCAGTACTGATTCTCTATAGGCCAGAGGCTTGGTGTCAGTGTGTGAAGGTCGTGCTAATCTTTGAGTGATTCACACTCCCTAGTCCTTTTTATTGCTTCCATATCGAGCTCATCACTCTGGAAAATCTGACCATTAAACGCACTCAGATACATACACACCTGTCAATCAACCCATGACAGGCTTCCATTATATTTTTAGGAGGTTGTCAATAAAATGTGCAGCCACCAACATGTCATGGGAACAACTCACCTGAAACAGCAATATCGCTGATTTTGTCTTTTTCCCTTCAGTTTTGGATATGCTTTTATCAGTATTTTTATCATAAAAAGTGCAATAATGTGTGTATTTTTGATGGTGAATACAGGGAACAATCCAAAAATTGCCTGATAAAGTACATTGCAATATACTGTATTTCCATACAGTGTGTGACTGTGTAGTTGTTTCTCTGTCCTGCTGGTTATATGAAGAGGGAACAAATACATTTGGATTATACTAATCTGTTTGACTTATTGCTGTTCAACATAAATGGAGACCACAGCAATTTCTCAATATAGAGTATCACTTGCTGCTCTGTCATTTTTGTCTCTTACCTCCTTTATATTTTTTTCTAAATTAGCACGTGAACAAAGCTGAAACCAGCTAGGAGAGCTGAGAATAAAATGAGAAAGGAAAGGAAAAGACCAGACTACAGACTGATAAAAAAAATATGGAGCTTTAAGGCATGGATGATTAATAGGACACTGATGGATTAGGCATTTAGCAACAAGAAAGACTAGTGGGGTGTTGAGAGGGCATGGCGAGGAGGGTCGGATGAGGCCAAATTCAATACTGACAATATCCATCTGTGAGAAACTGACACCAGACAGCGAGAGGATGGAATTAAAAAAAAAAAAAAAAAAGAAGTAGCCAACATTTGCAGGATTAATAGTCAACTTCGTAAAGTGGAAACTGGACCCAGAGCTATTGGTGATTCCTGTCTGTCAGCACATGGTGAGGAATCAAAACACTCCCTCCAGCTTCATGTTTTTGTCACCATGGTACTAGAAGATGTCAGCACAGTCTCATGCTGTAAGACAGATGCTGGCTATTAGCATTACGGCCAGATCAGGTGACACAACGCTAAGCCTAAGGTTGTTAGAAGCAGCATGACTCCTTTGACACCCAAATGAAATGACTGAACCGAGAGGGAACCACTTGTCACCAGATAGCACTGACAGTCCCTCCTCATAAGACTTGAATAACCTATAACTGTGCATGCATGCTTTATAATGGCTGCCCATACAAACTGATCATATTGTTACCATTAAAATTAAATTAAAGTACCATTAAAATGGTACTTTCTGTCTTCTGGCTTGGTGTTCAGCATAAATAAAATGGGGAAAGGAAAATTTTCCAGCCACAGGAGGAAGCACAAAAGCGGTGTACTCCTCATGCCAGGCCCGGATACAAAAAACAGCAGTAAATTTACTTGGGGGGGGGGGGGGGGAGCTTCGCATTTTTCAGAAAACACCTGGAAATTTACCACAATAAAGACATAAATGTAAGGACCCAGTAGGAAAACTTTTTGTAAAATAAAAGAGAGAGAGATTTTTAAAACACACAACTGAAAGAGTCCAACCCCCTCCCCTAAGAGCTCCTTCCAAAGCCACACTTCTACACAGCCTGGCTACGAGCTGTTTTGACTAGATTGGATTCTTCACTGTCATTATCATAAGAACAATGAAAAACAGTTTAGCAACTCCATTAGAAGTAGCAATTTAAAAATTGATAAAATTTTAAAAACTGATAAGATTAATACATAGAAAAGTTTCTTCCATAGAAGACTCTGGTTTCTTTGTCTTCTATAAACCTGTATCTCACAGAGTGATGAATGCTGAGGAACGTTCATGAACGTTGCAGTTGTTGGGGTTTTATCAGGGTTCATAAAAGGTTGCACAACAGTTCGCAAACACTTTTTAAGGTCCAGTTTTTCTTTAAACATGCTCAGAAATGTTTTCCAAATGTGTTTTTCTGCAAACAGTTGCAAACGTTTGTAAAACAGTTGCAAGCCTTTGCAAAAGGTGGTAACACGTGTCGCTAACACTAGCAACTGTTTAAGAACCTTTTTGACTGTTTACGACTGTGTGAAAATTGTTTTACAACCTTTTACAAACCCTAACGAACCCCTCAAATCACAACGTTCTTGAATGTTCCTTAGCATTCACCACTCTGTGAGATACTAGCTTGATTTTCACCAACATTCATCACAAAAGTCGGCGGCTCCAAAACAGTTTTCTCATCAGCATTCACCACTCCGTGTGATGCTACCCTTATCTACTTTTTTTTAGTTTTCTTGTAGTAGTGCTTGATATTGAAGATGAAGCTGAAACACCTGGCTATTTTTTGCCATGCCTATGCTTTCTGTTGGCTAGCTGCTAGCTATTCTCATTCCCTGTAGAGGGACTGAGGTGAAATAATAAATATGGGTGAGTAAAACAATGTCATTCAGTCACTGCATTCAGGTCAATCACAGTCATTGGCTGACATTTTTCACGTCCTGTGACTGACACAGCGGCCACTTTAATTATTGCGAATTCTCCGGATGTTTCACATTTTTTGTTCTTGTGGTACCATGCACCTTTTATGACCAAAATACAAAATACTTTTCATAGTAGAACTTGTCAATTAAGACATCATTAAAGTTATCTCTTTCTGGCAAACACAGTGGTTAACTGACCTGTAGAGCATGCCAGTCTTATGTGCAGTTGTTTCCTCTTTTCCCAGTCCAAACATTGTCAGGTACCAGTTGGTTTCCATTTCTCTGATTAGCGCCACCTTCTGTTGGTGATGTGCTACCTGCTTCCCTGCGGAAGAACCGCGCTTGGCTTCCTGGGAGTTACTGCGGTGGGCTCGCATCCCGCTAAGAGAGGCCACAGAGTGTTTTCGGTGAATATGGGGCGGCTGGTGTCCCGCACCGGGACCGCCAACGCCCCCTCCACTGCTTCGGGCAGCGAGCATGGCCCCGGAGGGTGCCCTCTTCCCCTCAAGGGCAGAGATCAGGGATAAGAGTGAAGCTCCAGTGGTCTAAATATGTCTGTACTGGTTTTTAGGGATGATGGCTATTCTACTGATGGCTTCAAAAAGAATGCATGGCTTTGCTCTAAGATGGCTAGTTTTTTCCCCCAGATTATTTTTTTCAAGCTCTCTTGCTCCTCTAACTGTCTGTCTCTAAGTGTCTGCAGTGTTCTCGCTCCGGTCTCTTATAGTCTCATCCAGCCTGAAACAGGATCCCAGTTTCCTTGTCTCGTAACAGCCGGCACTGACCAAAAAGGAGGGAGCCAAACATGCCCGGGTGTCAACAATGCATGCACACAAATGCAGACACACACACACACACAGAGTGCATACATGATTGCTGTACTCAATATGCCAAAGTTCTAAAACAACATATACGAGTTATAAATATACACACCAACTGCATGCAGATGAGCAGATGAAAAGCAGTGCACACAAAGAAACTTTAATAACAGAAAATACTGTAAGAATAGTTTGCACTTGAATTTTTGAAACCAAGCTATTAACACTTATTGAAAAGCAATGTGTTGCAAGCCAAATAAGCACCATTTCTTTTTAATTTCAGCCTTGTTACCAGTGACAAATATATATAATACCTCCTGGACTACTTCAGAATATGAAAGACTTAACACCATTCTCAGAGCTAATCTTAGTAAGTCTCCTAGCTTTTGTGTTATAAAACCACAACTTTACACCTTTGTTAGGCATGACAGTGTGGAAACATTTGTTCTAACTGCCTTGCTTTTTTCTGTTTAATTTTTTTCTTCAAACATTAACAAATAAAAGGAATGGTATAAAACTTTTGGAAACTGAGGTTTGAGTGACCTGCTGGTAAATGCAACCCTGTTAAAGTAACACTCCACCAAAAATAAAGTTTTTTTTCTGTTGTTAATATGTCTGTAACATGTTTTGGTGACTTACAAGACATATCAAGAGCAAACTCTGTCCCAAATTTCAAGTCTGTGTTTTTCTGCTGTGAATGTCCAGTTAAGCACCCCCCCCCCCCAAAAAAAAGTGAGTTTGGACAGAGCATTTCTAACTTTGCAAGCATTCCTGCTTAGCCTAATTGATTATAACATTAACCAATCAGGCTAAGCACTGGGCATGGCTACAGACCTGAGTTCACTGTCTCGGGGGAAGAGGGAAGAGCCAAGGAGCAAGCAGGATTCAGGAATTTGGTCATTATGCTTTTCATTCACAGGATTATCTGTTGCTTTCTGTTCCCTATGCCCACACTGCAACAGGTAAAAGGGCTTTTGTCTGTTCTGCACCAATTACATGGAACATGCAGCCGAATAACTGGAAAATGACTGAATTGATTTCACTGAGTGCATTTAAATCCAATTTGAAAGTATTTGAGGCTGATTCCATTATTTGTACTTGTTTTTAGTAATCTACTTGCACTTTGTAATTATTATACCTTGTCATGGTTTTTATTATTTTGTTTGTTGTTTTAACTATGTAACCTTGTGGGTTTTTTTTTTTTTTTGTTTGGTTGGTTTTTTGGGGGGCAGCGCGGTGGCGGAGTGGTTAGCACTGCGGCAGCACAGCAACTCACCCTTGGCCGGGGGATCCTGGGTTCGATCCCAGCCCCCGACCAACAGTGATCTGTGTGGAGTTTGCATGTTCTAACTAACTAACTAACTAACTAACCTGCACTTATATAGCGCTTTTCTAGTCACAAAGACCACTCAAAGCGCTTTCATTAATACTAACCCTCTATTCTAAGGGCCTATAGGAAACATATCTAGGGACAATTTAGAACAGCCAATTAACCTAACATGCATGTTTTTGGCATGTGGGAGGAAACCGGAGAAATCCCGGAGTAAACCCACGCAACACGGGGAGAACATGCAAACTCCACACAGATCACTGTTGGTCGGGGGCTGGGATCGAACCCACGATCCCCACAATCCCCCGGCCAAGGGTAAACTGTGCGGAGTTTGCAGCCAGTTCTCCCCGTGTCTGCGTGGGTTTACTCCGGGATTTCTCCGGTTTCCTCCCACATCCCAAAAACATGCAAGTTAGGTTAATTGGCATCAAACTGGGGATTCTAAATTGTCCTTAGGTATGACTGTGAGAGTGAATGGTTGTCTGTCTCTCTGTGTTGGTCCTGCGATGGACTGGCGATCTGTCCTGGGTGGACCCTGCCTCTCGCCCAAAGATGCTGGGATAGGCTCCAGCACCCCCGCGACCCGAAAAGGATTAAGCGGAAGAAGATGGATGGACCTTGTGTTTTTATTTGATGCTGCTATTCTTGCCCAGGTCTCCCTTGGAAAAGGTTTTTAATCTCAGTGGGCTCTTACCTGGTTAAATAAAGGTGAAAGAAAGAAAAAAGAAATGCTAGCGGTAGCTGAGGCACATGCTGAGGTCGTGGTTCCACGGCAGCGGGCGGGTGTACCGGACTGCCGGCCCCCAACGAGCTGGCTGGTGGGCACCTGTCAGCCCCCAGGTGGGACCACCGAGAGCTAGCTCACTTTGACCGGAGTCGGTGACAGCGGGGCACCGTGCCCACAGGCTTGCCTCCTTCACTCCCACGTGGGAGACACACAGACAGTGAGCCAGCCAGAGGGGACGCCAATGTTGCATCACCCTTCCTGGGAGCACATTTCTGAGGAGCGATGCTGTAAAACCACACACAAATGACAAATATAACACTGCAGCCAGTGTTGTAACCCTTTACACGATTTTACAAGCATAAAAGGAAGGGGGGATGCTTTCCGCAGCAGACATGCATTTCTTGGCACAGCACTGGTCTTGCAGTATCCGCTACTGGTGGGTTGGCGTATGGGTGGCGCCAATTAGAATATTCATAGTTGGGGCATACTTAAGTAGGCGGGAGATGCAAAAGCTCTTTCCAAACTATTCTAAGGCAATTAAAGTTTTTTGTATAAAAAAGCCACAATATACTATTTGAGGCAATATACATTTGTTTTTGAAGTGGTTTTAGAGCCACCGGAGTACGTCTCAAGTTTGTTTATTGCTGAAGTCCCAGGTCTGTGTGAACACTTGGCAACACATGTATATACCTGCAATGTGCACATAGTAAGGTCCCTAAATAGCTCATGGAATCAAATATGAAGACTCAAGTTTGCTTCAATCATAATGTTTTATTTAAAAAAAAAAAAATCATTATTTATAACACAAAGAGGTGAATGGATTGGAGAGCATCAGCTGAAACCAAAAAAGGAGAAAGAAGGCATAAAACCAACCCAGCGATAGGAAGTCAGACTTCACCTCCTCCCCTAACCTAGTAAGACAACTTCCATCCAGCCATCTTTTTCCCGCTTAATCCTTTTCGGGTCGCGGGGGGGCGGGGGGGGGGGGGCTGGAGCCTATCCCAGCATCTTTGGGCAAGAGGCAGGGTACACCCAGGACAGATCGCCAGTCCATCGCAGGGCCAACACAGAGAGACAGACAACCATTCACTCTCACAGTCATACCTAAGGACAATCTAGAATCCCCAGTTTTGATGCCAATTAACCTAACTTGCATGTTTTTGGGATGTGGGAGGAACCCAGAGAAATCCCACAGTAAACCCACGCAGACACAGGGAGAACATGCAAACTCCACACAGATCACTGTTGGTCGGGGGCTAGGATCGAACACAGGATCCCCCGGCCAAGGGTGAGTTGCTGTGCTGCCATAGTGCTAACCACTCCTCCACCGCGCTGCCTAGTGAGAAGACTTATTGAATGAAATAGAAGAGAGCTACCGGTAATTTCCAGCTCAACACAAAATAACAAACAAAAACTAAAACACAACCAGACAGAATGGAGTGGATGAGGAAGTAGTGTAACGTCAGGGCTGTGTTAAGGGGGCGGAGATTTTCCCGGCATGCTTTGCCAGCAGAGGACATTATCATTCGTGTGTGTTAAAGCATTATTACTGTGTCATTATATTGCTGTGTCATTATAACTGCGTTATAATGACACAGCAGTGTTATAAATAGAATCAGAACAAGACTGATCATGTGTTGTGCAACCCTTAGTGAAACGGAGGTCTGTGGGAATGACCCCCCCCCTCCTGTCTGTGTTGAAGGGTGTGTTTTCAATAAAGCCTGTTTCGTCACAGTCATCTTCTCCTTTCTTGTGTGAACCCCTAATATGTCACAGTACCAACCTGAGATGCCCTCCCTGTCTCCTTTTCCAGACGGGCTCTGTTTTTTCACAGCCAGTAATGGCTGGATTGAATTTTTTTTATTGCTATTAATATAGTGAGATGATCATTAAGAAATTAATAGTAAATAAACATTATCACACAGACGTGACAGAGGCATATGCAACGGTGCAAATAAAGGTGAAAAAAACTGTAGTTTCAGGTCTGTGATTCCTGTGTGACTGCAATGATGATGGAATGGTTGTAAATATGTTTTGAGCCATGTTAGGGGGGTGCACAGCATACAAGTATTTCACATTGTCTCAGGTTTGTTTGAGCATAGCCTTTATTTTTCTGTCAAATAATTATCTCATCCCCTGGGCAGTTGTCTCTCCCTTGCCTCTCTTTGGCAGGAGCCAGGATTTAGCCGACTGGTGGAAGCTCGGTAATCACCTCCACCTAACCGACACACCATAAAAACCCCAGTGTGAGGCATCATTACACTGGTAACCTGTTGCTAATGCTTGTGTGATTGCAACCACTCAGAAAAGAAATCTATGTTCTAGCTCTTTGTGTATATTCAGCTAATTCTTCACTCCTTGTTCCCAGGAACCAACCTCTCGCCCTGCTGCTGCTGGTCATTCTCACTGGCTGCAGGCTGTGCTCGTCCTAATCTGCCTGCCTGCTCGCTTCCCCCCAATCTCAGATTCATTCCTCTCTGAAGTCGCTCACTTCCTCATGTTATGGCCCTTTTCCACTAGCACCTACTCAGCCTGACTTGCCTCAACTTTACTCACTTTGCAGGGTTTTCCGTTAGTACCTGGTACTATACTTTTTTAGTACCTACTCTGCCAGAGTTCCAAGCGAGCTGAGTTGAGCTGAAAATGTGACGTCAACAGACTGCAGGCCACTGATTGGCCAGGACATAAAGTCACTGGATGAGAGCAACATCTTAACAAGAATCAAAATCGCCATTTGTAAATTTGGCAATAACGAATGTGAGTTTTTATTATTTCTGTGATAATCAACAAGATAAATGGCTACATTTATGTAGCCATCAACACAAATCAACACGATAGTCCAACGACGAGGTGCAGACTTTTCTGTGCTTGGTGGCTGACAAGAGAATCCAGAGGGAGCTACGGGGCTCAAAAGTCTGTAGGCTGAAAAGTTCATTGTGGTCAAATTTGACCAAATGTGGTTTATTTTTCAACTGTCTCCTCGTTGGTGCACACACTTCTTCCATCGGTGTTGCAGCGCTTGGATCCCTGCGGTTGAAAAATAAACCACATTTGGTCAAATTTGACCACTATGAACTTCTCAGTCCCATTGACAGAGCAACCCAAAATGAAAAAGTATACCAGGAGGTCTCCGAGCAGACGGCTGCTCACAGGGAAGATGGTGAGTGTTTTGTGATTTTAAGGATCTTTTACATTATTTATCCCATTGGTGGCAAGCTCACCTTGAACAAAAAAGGATATTGCCGTTGTGTCCTGTATGCAGACAATGAGCTAGCTACTTAGCTAGCTAGCTAGCCATCAACGCTAACTCTGTGCTTTGTTTGTATTATGTTCTTGCTGTCTCTTAAGTAAACGTCAACGTCAGCATGTCAACAATATAACGGGCCACCTTCCTATAATGAACCCACCCACCTTGAGGTGGTACTCAGTTGTAATAAAAAAATGACCTAAACCGTGTCGGGGCGAACAGAGTTGCGGCGAGTCAAGCTGAGTTGGTGCTAGTGGAAAAGTGGCTGTAGAGACCCATGGAACAGACCATTCCTCCAGACTGCACACTCTCCAGACCGATTAATAAAAGTATGTGCCTCACCGACCTCTTCACTACAAAAATAATAATAATAATAATAATAATAGTATAGTGGTGTTGGCATTGTCGTATTAATTGCCCATTAACGCTTTGCCCCCGTTAACAGCGACAAATTTTGTGATCGCGGTTAACAGCAATTAACGGCAGAAAGCGCAAACAGTACTTTTTGGCCAAGCGGTTGTCCGTACCAAGGCCATTCTGGCCACAGACACTGTGCACGCCATGCAGACATTGTTAAGTCAAACAAGCTGGATTACAGCCATGGATATCCCCAAAGTGCTGTCATGTTTAAGTTTACAACGTTATCTGTCGGAGCTCTCATCTGGATAATTGTTACAGCCTCCTCCAAAACTTTGCCTGGAAGTTGTGGTGTTCTTCTTCTGCGGAAGCTACTAGCTACATGTTAGGTTATAGCTGACCTCCAGCTGCTGACACGGACAGAAATTCACCTGTTTTCATCCTCATAGGTCCAACTGTTGGTGAGTACCAGTTTAAAAAAAATTCTCAAGCTGTGTTCGTGATGTCCATTCACTCCCCTGCTGTTTTTGCAGCACGGTGGGGTGTCATCACAAATGAGATAGTTGTTTGTTTCTGTTTGCAGTTTTTCTGCTAAAAGGGAGATTGTCTGTTGTGGCACACAAGGTTTTGTGTTGATCTCCTTAAAAGTGGTGGATGTTTGCTTCTCTTACCTTTTATTTTATTGATTTTATTGACTGTGGTATCTACTCATGCTGAGTTTTATATTGTCTTGTTGGTTTTATATTGTGTTTGTGCTAGTGTCCTGCTCCTTGCTTTTATGTTTTTATGTGTGTCCTTGTTGTGCAGCACTTTGTGTAGCGAGTGTTGCTTTTTAAAGTGCTTTATAAAGTTGATTGATTGATTTTCTATGGGAGAAAGAGCAAGCTCCTTTTCAGCAGGTGTTGGTTGTTGTGCAGTGATGTTATTGAGCCCTGGCATTCTGTTGTTTGCACATGCAGTAATACTTTTGAGAATTTTCTGGAGAGTATTCTGGATAGTTTGTCATTTTGGATATGTTGAGAGCCTTAATAAACCTGCAGGTGAAGACAGCAAGCATATTTGTCCACTCCAATGTTCATAACAGCATGACAAACTCGAAAAATTACCGACTTAAGGTACACTGTATTTGTATGGAAAAAAACGTGATTAACACGTTCTTAATTGCGACTAACTCAACATTCCAAAAGATTAATCGCGATTAAAAATTTTAATCAACACCACCATAATAATAATAACACACTTTATTTATGGGCACCTTTCATGATACTCAAGGTTAGTTTACAGCAATAAAAAGATGAAATACATTAAACATAAAACATAGACAAAGGACAGTGCAACTCAGTAGGAATAAGAAAACCTGAACAGATGGGTTTTGAGTTTAGATTTGAAAAGTAGGAGACAGTCAGTGTTACAGAGGTCAGGAGGGAGTGTATTCCAGAGTTTCAGTGTTGAGAAGCTGAATGCTCTGCTTCCCCATGGTAGTGATGTCAACAAAAACGAGTAACCCAACTCAATTATTAAATTGGCCTCCATCTCCAAGCTTAATCCCAATCTCATTACCTGCTATGGCACTTACCTCTGCCTCTCCTCTCCCCTCCAGGCTTGCTCCTCAATCCTCGCACTGAAGGGCCACCTGTTTATTAAATTGCAGAAAGAGGAAAAATAAATTACCTTACCTGTTGCAATTCTCAGTCGTGTACTTGTATTATGTGCTTGCTGTCTCTTAAGTAAACGTCAACGTCAGCATGTCAACAATATAACGGGCCACCTTCCTATAATGAACCCACCCACCTTGAAGTGGTACTCAGTTGTAATAAAAAATGGCCTAAACCGTGTCGGGGCAAACAGAGTTGCGACGAGTCAAGCTGAGTTGGTGCTAGTGGAAAAGTGGCTGTAGAGACCCATGGAACAGACCATTCCTCCAGACTGCACACTCTCCAGACCGATTAATACAAGTATGTGCCTCACCGACCTCTTCACTGCAAAAATAATAATAATAATAATAATATAGTGGTGTTGGCGTTATCGTGTTAATTGCCCATTAACGCTTTGCCCCCGTTAACAGCGACAAATTTTGTGATCGCGGTTAACAGTAATTAACGGAAGAAAGCGCAAACAGCACTTTTTGGCCAAGCGGTTGTCCGTACCAAGGCCGTTCTGGCCACAGACACTGTGCACGCCATGCAGACATTGTTAAGTCAAACAAGCTGGATTACAGCCATGGATATCCCCAAAGTGCTGTCATGTTTAAGTTTACAACGTTATCTGTCGGAGCTCTCATCTGGATAATTGTTACAGCCTCCTCCAAAACTTTGCCTGGAAGTTGTGGTGTTCTTCTTCTGCGGAAGCTACTAGCTACATGTTAGGTTATAGCTGACCTCCAGCTGCTGACACGGACAGAAATTCACCTGTTTTCATCCTCATAGGTCCAACTGTTGGTGAGTACCAGTTTAAAAAAAATTCTCAAGCTGTGTTTGTGATATCCATTCACTCCCCTGCTGTTTTTGCAGCACGGTGGGGTGTCATCACAAATGAGATAGTTGTTTGTTTCTGTTTGCAGTTTTTCTGCTAAAAGGGAAATTGTCTGTTGTGACACACAAGGTGTTGTGTTGATCTCCTTAAAAGTGGTGGATGTTTGCTTCTCTTACCTTTTATTTTATTGATTTTATTGACTGGTTTCTACTCATGCTGAGTTTTATATTGTCTTGTTGGTTTTATATTGTGTTTGTGCTAGTGTCCTGCTCCTTGCTTTTATGTTTTTATGTGTGTCCTTGTTGTGCAGCACTTTGTGTAGCGAGTGTTGCTTTTTAAAGTGCTTTATAAAGTTGATTGATTGATTTTCTATGGGAGAAAGAGCAAGCTCCTTTTCAGCAGGTGTTGGTTGTTGTTCAGTGATGTTATTGAGCCCTGGCATTCTGTTGTTTGCACATGCAGTAATACTTTTGAGAATTTTCTGGAGAATATTCTGGATAGTTTTTGTCATTTTGGATATGTTGAGAGCCTTAATAAACCTGCAGGTGAAGACAGCAAGCATATTTGTCCACTCCCATGTTCATAACAGCATGACAAACTCGAAAAATTACCGACTTAAGGTACATTGTATTTGTATGGAAAAAAACGTGATTAACACGTTCTTAATTGCGACTAACTCAACATTCCAAAAGATTAATCGCGATTAAAAATTTTAATCAACACCACAATAATAATAATAACACACTTTATTTATGGGTGCCTTTCATGATACTCAAGGTTAGTTTACAGCAATAAAAAGATGAAATACATTAAACATAAAACATAGACAAAGGACAGTGCAACTCTGTGGGAATAAGAAAACCTGAACAGATGGGTTTCGAGTTTAGATTTGAAAAGTAGGAGACAGTCAGTGTTACAGAGGTCAGGAGGGAGTGTATTCCAGAGTTTCAGTGTTGAGAAGCTGAATGCTCTGCTTCCCCATGGTAGTGATGTCAACAAAAACGAGTAACCCAACTCATTATTAAATTGGCCTCCATCTCCAAGCTTAATCCCAATCTCATTACCTGCTATGGCACTTACCTCTGCCTCTCCTCTCCCCTCCAGGCTTGCTCCTCAATCCTCGCACTGAAGGGCCACCTGTTTATTAAATTGCAGAAGGAGAAAAATAAATTACCTTACCAGTTGCAATTCTCAGTCGTGTACTTGTGTCATGTCTACATCTTGCATCCCCTGTCTCTCTGGCATAACAAGTTCTGCATGTGCTACACTTTCATATATTTGTTAAATGATCACGTCTACTCACCTACATGTGTTAACATTTGTGCAGGTCTTTTGATGAGGGCTTTAGAAGAAGTATCGTGGCTCAGAGTCCAGTTTCACAGAACAACTCTGACCATTCTTCTGCTTACTTTCTCCTTTTTTGAGCTGAAGTCTCAGGTATAAATGGAATGACTAGACCTGCAGTTCATGTGGTGACGAAAGTTCTGCTAAAACCAGAATTTTTAAAGTCCCCTTCCAGTACCTAAAAAAATATTAATATATTACTACTAAACAATTTTAGATGTTCTTTCTGGCAACTTCCCAGAAGACTAAATTCTTTCCCTTTTTTGGCCACAGCTAAGCAAGTGTGATACTAAACAGCAGAGCCTCACTGTTTAAAGAAGGTTAAAAGAATTTAGTGAAGGTGAGTTTAGGATCAAGTCTTTTTCTACATGGAGGAGGGTGTTTGCATGGTGATGAGATGGTAATTTGTGTTACAGAGAGGAGAGGCTAATGTTACTCAAACAGGAATTTAGTCAACCTGGCCAAAGTAAAGGAAGAGGATGGTTAAAAAGGGAAAGGGAGGAGGAAAAAAAGAGGGGATTCTGGATGATCGTGGAGATCATTTATCATGAAAAGATGCTCAGCAAAGTGCTGACTCACTTGTTCAGACCAAACAATAAGAAATCTCAAAACTTTTGGCAGCTAAATGAACAAAAATTTCAGAGGTACAGTAGATTCAGACAATGTTTGAACAAGCAGTGTTGGTTGTTTGCAGCAAACACAAGTCAGCAGGCATGCTCCTCAACGATTTAACAGCTCATTGTATTTAAGCTGTCCAGACTACTCCTGATATTGAAGCAGATACCCAGGGACTGTCATCCTTTGAGGTCAAGTGAGTAGATCAGTGATGGGGTAGCCACCCTAAATTATTCAACCAAGTAATTAGAGCCTGGTAGCTCACTGGAGAGGTCTGGGGGAGCCTGTGGCCAAAGGTTGGGGTCAGTGCTGCATGCACGGGGTGACGAGATGCAAAATCAAATTTAGTCTCTGGTCAACAACTAATTTGGGCTGAAAATTGTCCGAGATTCCACAGTTTGACACAAGGTTTTACAGTATCTTTTAAAACTGTATCACCACTTCTACTGAGATCTTAAAGAGTTGAGATCTGAGCAAAATATCAACTGACAGACATTTGTCATAGCAAAGGTTAAAATGCTAAGAGATAATTTCCTTTCTCGCTGGAGAGACTATGTCTCCCAGCTGGTCTGGGAACGCCTTAGTATCCTCTCTGAAGAGCTGGAGCAGGTGGCTGGGGAGAGGGAAGTCTGGGCTTCTCTGCTTGAACTGCTGCCTCCGCGACCCGGACCTCCGGAAAAGCAGTAGTGTGGGCACCCAGCACAATGCAGACTGATAATATTCACGCTCAGCAGGGATTGCATACGAACAGAGAGCCCTAGGGGGACAACCAGAACAATGACTATTGTTATTCCTCCCCGGAGGAAGGAGAGGATTCTGGCGCCAGTTAATCACGCGATTGATATGTATTGTCTGATGTGTATATCAATATGTAAATGTGCCATGCATTCTCTCTTGTCTGTATAAAAGAGCTGACTTTACATGCCTCATTAGCGCACACACAGCACACAGTGCTGCAGTGTGTCTCATGATGATGGAGGAATAAAACTTTTAAACCTTCAGCTCGCCGTGTCTTGCCTGAACTTATTTTATTCCTCCACGCTGGTGACCCTTGACGAAGAATGGAACACCAGGCGAACACCCCGAAGATGACCCGGACAGGAAGCCTCAGCACACGTCATGGTGCGACCCTTGCCTGATCTTTTACCTCCACACTGGTGACCTGACGAGGGAGAATGACCATCTGCTCCCTCTCACAGCGCTGTGGATTCCAGAGACTGGGAATCGTCTACATCCTTCGCACCCACACGAGAGCGCAGCGCTGGCACCACAACACACCATGAGCAACACGAGTGAACGAAGGAAGCAACCTGAATGGGGACAATCATCGACGCCGACTGCGCTGATTTCCATCAAGCTCCCTGACCCTGACTCACCTCTCGACAACAGACCTTCCGCGCACAGAAGCCATGCGTGCATATCGCGGGGTTACGAGGACAGCGCAACTGCCAGCTATGTGGTCACTGCACCAAGCATACGCCACGCAACAGGGACAAACCGGCTCCTCAGACTGATACAGCGTCCTCCGCCGCTGCACATGCCCGAGTAAAACGGCCGATCGCCACCCTCGAAACCTTCAGGGCTGCTCGCGCACCTGAAGCATATGTGCAGCCAGCACACAGGACTTTGTATGAGTTTTCCAGCCACGACTCACAAGGGGAATTTAGCCGATTGCGTTCCCCGATGACTTTAGGGCTGTTTCCCGCACCTAAAGCCAAACTGCCGAGTCCCTGACATAGCTTCAGTTTATCACAGCCACTATGCATCCTCGGGGAATTTGGCCGCTCGCCTTCCCCACATCCTCGCTGGACCAAAACACGAGAGAAGTCGGAGATATAATTTTTTCACAGCCGCTGTGGATCTCCGCCACGTTTAACGGGAAAAGTTCCTCACCATCGAGGATCCACACACAATTTTTGCGCAGCCCAGACACCTTTGACGTCCCGGGCCGGCACTCACTTACTCCCACCCCCTCAACCTCCTCCTGCACAGAGCTTTTACCGCACCTCACTCCCAAAGCCGGCCAATCATCGTCTGGTTCCATTATGCACGACTGCACACCGGCCCGTGTGCCCACGATCCACGGCCGTTCAACGTACTGGAACTCGGAGCGGAGCACACTGCCCTATCCACCCCTCCCCCATCCCCCTCACGGACTGATATGCCCTCCGACAGTTCTACCGGAGCTGGAGCCCAAATGACCGGGAAGGGGGGGGTCACAACCCCTTCTGACCGTTCTGGGGGGAGCGGTGTGGTCACCCAGCACAATGCAGACTGATAATATTCACGCTCAGCAGGGATTGCATACGAACAGAGAGCCCTAGGGGGACAACCAGAACAATGACTATTGTTATTCCTCCCCGGAGGAAAGAGAGGAGTCTTGCGCCAGTTAATCATGCAATTGATATGTATTGTCTGATATGTATATCAATATGTAAATGTGCCATGCATTCTCTCTTGTCTGTATAAAAGAGCTGACTTTACATGCCTCACTAGGACACACACAGCACACAGTGCTGCAGTGTGTCTCATGATGATGGAGGAATAAAACTCTTAAACCTTCAGCTCGCCGTGTCTCGCCTGAACTTATTTTGTTCCTCCACAGTAGAAGATTGATGGATGGAGATAATTTCCTATGTTTCTTCTTGAACACAATATTTCATGCTACTGTTGCTGTAGTCTTGTACATTTTGTTCCTAGCTGCCATTAAAGAGGGTTTATAGAAGCTGACCTGTTGGCTCTTCACTCCTATTCTGTTGTTTTGAAGGTGCACAGTATACTTTAACAGTGATAATCTTTATTGCTGTGTTTTAAGTTATTTCCAGATTACACCACTGGCTTCATCTTTTGTCACCTTCTTTTTGCAGATCTGTGAATTCTTGACCTGATTCTGCACTCCTCAAAGAATTAGCCTAATTTTCACACCCATCCAGCCATCTTCTTCCACTTAATCCTTTTTGGGTAGCGGGGGGACTAGAGCCTATCGCAGCATCTTTGGGCAAGAGGCAGGGTACACTCTGGACAGATCGCCAGTCCATTGCAGGGCCAACACAGAGAGACAGACAACCATTCACTCTCACAGTCATACCTAAGGACAATTAGAATCCCCAGTTTTGATGCCAATTAACCTAACTTGCATGTTTTTGGCATGTGGGAGGAAACCGGAGAAATCCCGGAGTAAACCTAAAAGAGATAGAACAGAAAGAGAGTGCATTTACTAGGCATTTGTTGGCCAGATCAACTAACAAACCATGTGAACACAGAAAATCAGCACCTAACATACTGAAGCTCACTGCCGCTACGATGAAGGTCCACTCATAAGCGCGGCCGTGGAAGGACAGAGACAAGGTTCTCTCTCCGTAAGTCTTGATGCTGGAGCCGTTGGCCGCTGTTGCTCCGTCTCCGCGGGGTCCAGCCACCCGATCTGCATAAGTTGCATTGATGAAGCTCCTCTGGGCTCCGGTGTCTACGAGGAATTGCCGCCCGGAGCCCGCATCTGTCAAATAAAGCAGCTTGTTCCGTTCGCCGAGAGTGGAAGCTGCTAACGACTCCCGGCCCGGTCATTTCCCCGCTTTTTGAAACTGCACGGCGGGATGCATCTGTGCGCCTTCTCGGCGAAGCGACAGCGGTAATAGCAGGAGTTGTCATGCCCCCTGGCTCGGGATCTCGTCGCCGCCGTCGTCGCTGGGGTGGGATCTGCTGCCTCTGGCTCCACACTGCCCCCAGACATCGTGCCGAGGTCTGCCGCTGCCACGGAGGTCTCTTGCTCGTCGCAGGCGTTGAGGAGCCGCTCCGCCTCCTGGGCCAGCTCGCGGAAGTCCTGCTGGTTCACACACCGTCTGCTGGACAGGGAACCTCTCGTGTGCGCTGGGAGGGTTCTCAGGAAAATATGCTTGAAAAGGAACGCGTCGTTGTCCGTCCCGATCATCTGTAGCATGTCCTCCATGAGGACAGTTAGCCTGCGTCCACCTCTGTCGCGCAGGTCCAGTAGCTGCCTGGCTCTTGCCTCCACCGACGGCACGAAGCTCCTGATGAGGGTGGCTTTCAGCGCGTCGTATTTGCCGGCAGCGGGTGGTTGCTGCACCAGGCTCCGCACATACCGAGCCGTGCGGCTGTCGAGCGTCGCGATGACATTATGGAATTTAATGTCATCCACTGAAACTCCCCCGAGCAGGAACCGCGACTCCACATGCTGGAACCACGAGTGCGGGTAGTTTTGCCAGAACTCGGGGAGCTTAATCAGTCTTGTGCCCCTGCTGGCATTCCCCGGTGAATCCGGGTCTGAGTGGCTGTCTCCCAGCTCTTCCATATCGATCACGAGGCTGTCCTCCAGCCTCGGCGTGCTCAGATTCATGCGTAGGTCACCAATTGTAGGAGTCAAGAATTGAGGAGACTGGATGATTTTCCAGTATCTGCTTTAATTCTCATTCATCCTACGTCCTCTCTCGATCAGAGTGAAAAGAGACAGGACGCAGTCACACACATACATTTATACACTTACTCGAACAATACATCACACAAAAGTCACAATACTCAGTTACATCCTTTCATCTGTAATAGAACACCCAGAGTCCTTCTGTTCTCCTCTCTGACCCCCAAAAGGTCAGGCCGGGTAATCTTCTCCTCTCTCCTGAATCCCCAGGGGGTGCGGACACGTCTTCCTCTTGAGGTGTGAAGTCAATACACATGGCTAGCTCAAAGTCTCTCTTGGCTGAATTCAGCCAGCCACATGTGAGTCACATAAGTTATAATTATGGGCTCCACACTCCCATTAATTCAGGCTTTTTAGCCTTTTTAGGCTGCAACGATCATAAAAAAACATCCAGCGAAATCCTGGAGGGACTGACTTACCCACATTTGCCAGCAGGGTCCTGTTCATGGTCTGCTGACTGGTCCATTTTGCAGAGGCATCTATTGTGCTCCCTCCTCTGTACTATGTAGACACAAGGGAGAATATATCACACAAAACAATATAAGGATAAATATTCAAAAGCATTGTCTGATTTTCATTGGTTAATTTTCATAGAATTTTTATTTAACAAAAAATATTAAACCAACTACATCCTTGGAATTTATACCCCTTGCATACTGTCTTTTCCTTTTTCTTCACTTGTGACGTTCTCTTCCTTTTTTCTCCTCATCTTCACCAGTCTTTATCCAACACTTCCTTTCCCTTGTCTTTATTTTTCCTCACTGTTTATTAGGGGTAGGAGTCATTAGAGGGACCTCGCAATTTGATTCAGATCATGATACTTGCGTCATGATTTGATCCTATCACGATTCAATGATAATCGCGATATCGTGATAATCGAGTATCATAAGCCCATATATTTCAATTTTTTTCACCTTATTCAACCTCAAATCATGTCCAGAAGTAAAACTGTTGACATCTCTTTCATATAATAAAGTATTCTCGGGGCTTCATTTTCTGCGGAGATATGTCTCTGCACACAGGGAGAGTGGTGGACAGTGTTTGGAATAGACTCCCACTCCAGCTACATCAGCTGACATCTATGAACTTTTAAAAAGCAGCTGAAAGCTTTTTTAACAAGGATTTCCGATGAGTTTCAGCTGCTTTTTAATGGTAAGTCTATTTTTAAATTATTTCAATGTTGTGTTTTAACTCGTTTTTGTATTTTTGAAATTATTTTTTATCTATCAGTTTCCTTTTATGCCATTTTACTGTACCGTGTTCTGAGTGTTTTTTTTTCTTTTTTCATGCAGCGCATCTTGCAGATTGTGTGTCGTGTCAAGGTCTTCCCTTCCATCTTTGTTATAAAATCCAAACATGGCCTGACATTTGAGCTAACTTTGAGTTAGCTGCTTCCTAACTTTTAAAGCTGGCTGCAAATCTCAGAAAAGATATGACTTCACTTGACTGGGTGCTTGCTTTGCGCCATCTAGTGGACTGAAAATGCCATTGATGAACTGATAACCCAAACGGATTTGTGTGCGCATTTTTTTTAAATAAAAGATCAATTCATGCATTTATGGATCGATGCATCGTTGCCAGTGCCAAGTATCGTGATCCATCACTGAATCAATCTTTTTTCCCACCCCTACTGTTCATCCTTCTCTTGTTCTCCCTTCTCTCTTTCTGTCCATTTTATTCTCCTTTTGTGGTGACCCACCACAATCTACATGGACATTCATAACACTCAGCTAAGGCAGGAAGCAGAACAATTTGCATACGGACAGAGAGCCCCTTGGGGGACAACCAGTTAATCACTCGATTGATATGTATTGACTGATATGTATATCATTATGTAAATGTACCATGCATTCTCTCTTGTCCTATTGTTATTCATCCCCGGAGTAAGGAGAGAAGTCTGGCGCCAGTTAATCATGCGATTGATATGTATTGTCTGATATGTATATCGATATGTAAATGTGCCATGCATTCTCTCTTGTCTGTATAAAAGAGCTGACTTTACATGCCTCACTAGCGCACACACAGCACACAGTGCTGCAGTGTGTCTCACGATGATGGAGGAATAAAACTTTTAAACCTTCAGCTCACCGTGTCTCGCCTGAACTTATTTTGTTCCTCCACACTGGTGACCCCGATGTGATCTGAACACGCAACCTTCTCCACACTGGTGACCCTTGATGAAGAATGGAACACGAGGCGAACACCCCGGAGATGACCCGGACGGGAAGCCTCAGAACATGTCACGGTGTGTCCCTCGCCTGATCTTTTACCTCCACACTGGAACCGCGCTGTGGATCCCAGAGGACCAGAGATCGCCTACATCCTTCGCACCCACACGGGAGCGCGCGCGCCTTGTCCTCTCTCCACGATGGCGACCTCCAGGGCCGAGAGCGCAGCACTGGGACCGAGACGCATGACAAGGATCAGTAACACGAGCGAACGAAGGAAGCAGCCTGAACAGGGAAAATCACCAACGTCGATTGCGCTGATTTCCATCAAGCTCCCTGACCCTGACTCACCTCTCGACAACCAACCTTCCGCGCACAGAAGCCAAGCGCGCGCCACGTACCAGGGACAAACCGGCTCCACAGACTGCTACAGCGTCCTCCGCCGCTGCACATGCCCGAGTAAAACGGCCGATCGCCACCCTTGGAACCTTCAGGGCTGCTCGCGCACCTGAAGCATGCGTGCAGCCAGCACACAGGACTTTGTATGAGTTTTCCAGCCACGGCGCACAAGGGGAAATTAGCCAATTGCTCTCCCCGATGACTTTAGGGCTGTTTCCCACAGCTAAAGCCAAACTGCTGAGTCCCTGACACAGCTTCAGTTTATCACAGCCACTACGCATCCTCGGGGAATTTGGCCGTTCGCCTTCCCCACATCCTCGCTGGACCAAAACACGAGAGAAGTCAGAGATATAATTTTTTCACAGCCGCTGTGGATCTCCGCCACGTTTAACGGGAAAAGTTCCTCACCATTGCGGATCCACACGCAATTTTTGCACAGCCCAGACACCACGTCCCGGGCCAGCACTCACTTATTCCCACCCCCTCAACCTCCTCCTGCACAGAGCTTTTCCCATACCTCACTCCCAAAGCCAGCCGATCGCTGTCTGGTTCCATTACGCACGACTGCACACCGGTCCGTGTGCCCATGATCCACGGCCGTTCAACGTGCTGGAACTTGGAGCGGAGGTCACTGCCCTTTCTACCCCTCCCCCGTCCCCCTCACGGACTGACATGCCCTCCGACAGTTCTACCGGAGTTGGAGCCAAACGGGGGGGGGGGGGGGGTCACAACCCCTGCTGAGTGTTCTGGGTGGGAGCACTGTGGTGACCCACCACAATCTACATGGAAGGCAGGAAGCAGAACAATTTGCATATGGACAGAGAGCCCCTTGGGGGGACAGCCAGTTAATCACGCGATTGATATGTATTGACTGATATGTATATCATTATGTAAATGTGCCATGCATTCTCTCTTGTCCTATTGTCATTCATCCCCGGAGTAAGGAGAGAAGTCTGGCGCCAGTTAATCACGCGATTGATATGTATTGTCTGATATGTATATCGATATGTAAATGTGCCATGCATTCTCTCTTGTCTGTATAAAAGAGCTGACTTTACATGCCTCACTAGCGCACACACAGCACACAGTGCTGCAGTGTGTCTCACGATGATGGAGGAATAAAACTCTTAAACCTTCAGCTCGCCGTGTCTCGCCTGAACTTATTTTATTCCTCCACACTTTTCCTTTTTCAGTGCTTTTGAATGAATGAATGAATCTTTATCTTTATTTCGGATAGATTAAAAGTAAAGATTAAAAGAAAAGAACAGAATAATAACAAAGGGGGAAAAAATCTATCAAGGTCAAATTAAACAATAACTCATCTGATTATACAGTTGAACATAAGTTATCCGAAATGGGTGATGGCTGAAGCCGCAGCTTATATTGCCCACCCATATTCCATCCAAGAATTCAAAAGAAAAACAAAACAGGAGCGATTACAATTCAGAACAAAGCTAAGACAAAATGTGACAAAAAAAACAGAAAAAAAAACTAAGCAACAGCACAACATAGACTGAATATGATAATTCTTATGTGATTTTACATGTCATCTTGTATATATGTTTGGAGTATTTCTTCCTTTAGTTTTTGTTTAAATTATCCAAGCATTGTACATGATTTTAATTCAGGTCCAAAAGCGTTCCACAATCTGACTCCTTGCACTGAGACACAGTGTTGCTTGGTGGTAGTTCTCACTGAAGGTTTTTGAAATATACATGTTCCTCTGAAATGATATTGTTTCTCCCTTATTTGGAACAACTTTTGGATATTTGCGGGCAGTGATAGATTCTTCACTTTAAACATTATTACTGCAGTTTTAAAGTCAACCAGATCTTTCAGCTTGAGAGCTTTTAATTTAAGAAAAAGTGGGTTTGTTGGTTCCCTGTAAGCAGCTTTGTTTATTATTCTAATAGCTCTCTTCTGAAGCATAAATATTGGATATATGTTTGTTTTATATGTATTTCCCCATACTTCAGTACAATATGTCATGTATGGGAGTATTAATGAATGATACAAAGTATATAGTGTGGGTTGATTCAGCAAATATTTCACTCTGTGTAGTATTGCAATTGATTTGGATATTTTACCTTTAACATAATTAATATGTGACTTCCAACACAGTTTATTATCAATTATTACTCCAAGAAATTTAGTTTCAGATACCCTTTCAATCTCTACACCATTTACACTGAGTTTAGATACTGAGTTGTTGTGATGGTTGTTAAAAAATTATAAATTTTGTCTTACTTAAACCGAGCGTTAATTTGTTTGAATCAAACCACAGTTTAAGCTTTCCTAATTCCTTTCCGAGTGTATCCAAAAGTTGTTCCAAATTGCTTCCACTGCATAATAAATTAGTGTCATCTACAAACAATATCAAATCCATTTTTTTCCGAAACTTTGCATATGTCATTTATACACATATTGAACCTTCAGTAATTGTGAGTTTTTGCTACCAACACATACATACTGATATCTGTTCTTTAAGTAACTACATAACCAGGACAGTGCTACCCCCCAATACCAGAATTTTGTAGTTTCTTTAATAATAATTTATAATCCACTGTATCAAATGGGTTTTTTTTTAAGATCCAGGAATACCCCAACTGAATACTCTTTATTTTCAATGGCAGTTGATATTTTTTCTATAAATTCCATTAGAGCAAATGCAGTTGTCCTCTTGTGTCTGAACCCATATTGCTGCTCACACAATAAATGATTCTTCATTATGAAGTTGTCAGTTCTCTCACAGAATATTTTTTCAAGTATCTTGGAAAATTGCGGCAATAGTGAAATAGGTCTATAGTTTGAAAATTCCCCTCTGTCACCCGTCTTGTATATTGGAATTACTTTAGCTATTTTCATTGCACTGGGAAATATACCTGTTCGGAGAGACAGGTTACAGATATACGTCAGTGGCTTCACTAAGCATTCAGTGATAGTTTTGACTAAAAGCATGTCAATACCATCACAATCCGTAGATATTTTACTTTTAAACAATTTGAACGATTTATTATCATTTAAAGATTATTTGTTGGTCAAGTTTGTTTTACATTCTCGCACCAGTCAACAAGCTATAGAGGGTAATTAGAACATTCAAAGACAACACTGGGCCATTGCTCCAATAATGAACAGGATAAATAGAACAGTGGTTGAAGTCTTTCATTGACACTCAAAATTACTATATTAAATCTCATGTAATGTCATCTGCTGTGAGGCTGCAAATATCCTGTGCATGGCTGGGGAGCATAGTTGGTCATATTCAAATTTAACCTTATGAGCCATGGCCTCAGCAAATCTTGCAATTAGAAAAAATAGTAAAACATTTAGATATTTACCTGTGCTGTCAGCAGCAAGCATCGCTGCTCCCTCCTCATTAACAACAGGTGCTTGTCATTAGCATGTGTGTTAACATGTGTGCTCATACAAGCAGCATTGCCCTCTATCTGCTCCTCGGGAAGGTAACAAGATGTAACATTTGGCGACGAGAAATATAATGGATAACGTGTTCGAGGACACTTCCACTGTCTCCAAGAGACAGGGTGAGTTTATGTGCCTTGAACAGCGGGCGGGTGAGTCCCTTCAGTCATTTCTATTGAAGCTGCGTAGCCTAGCTAAGAAGTGCAAGTTTGGGGCTATCGAGGATGGCTTAGTGAGGGATAAGTTAGCCCATGGCACCAATGATGCTTGGCTGCAGATGACGCTGAAAAAGGCTAAGGCGCCGCTATCGCTGGAGGAAGTGCTAGTCTTAGTGGAACAAAGGGAGCCCGTGGTCCTGCACGAGCTAACAGCTATGGCTAACGAGGGGCCAACCACATGCGATTTCCCACTGAGAGTGGGGGTTTGCATGCTAGCTGGGCAACAGGATGCGGTAACTGCACAGCTGAGCACAGAGATCGGGAGTGCTGGAAGCAGCAGCGAGGAACCAAGATCGGAGGACGTGGCCGACAAGGGTGACGTCGAGAGTTCCGGAGGTGAGCAGCAGCAGCTGGTTGTGGAAGCTATACAGCAGGAGTGCAAGACCATGCAGGCTGAGGGCCCTGGAGAAGAGCAGCAGCCATAGGATGCAGAGACGGTACAGCGGGATACCTGGAGCAAGAGTACCAGGAGCAGCGATGAGGCGTCCGGGTCAGAGAATATGGCCGACGAGAACGGTGCTGAAAGACCAGAGGGAGAATAGCCACAAATGGACAGCAGGCCGACGCAGCGGGGCACCTGGAGTGAGGGTGCCGAGAACGGTGATGAGATGCCTGGGCCAGACAATAGAGGTGACAGGAGTGTCACTGGGAGCAACAAGGGGCAACAGTGGCAGCCAGGGTCGGAGAACGACATTGGCGAGGGCATCGTCGTGAGCCCCGGAAGTGAGCAGCAGCAGCTGCTTGTGGGGCCAGTGCAGCGGAGCGCCCTGGAGGAGGGTGCTGGGTGTTGTGACAAGGCACCCGAGGCAGTGGACGACGCTGAGGAGCAAGCTTCGGGTCTACCCAAGGTTGCACCTCGGGTAGACACTGTTGATAATCAAATTAATATTAATTAAAATGCATCCATATTTGTTATTATCCTGTGATGTACACAATGATATGCACAAGCACATGATACACACATAGGCACATAGTTTGTGACTTTTCAGGAGCTCAAGTGATTGTTGCAACCTGGTCTGAAATTTTTGCAAATTTATTAAAAATAAAAAACTAAGAAATCACATGTACAGTACATAGGTATTCACAGCCTTTGCTCAATACTTTGTTGATGCACCTCTGGCAGCAATTACAGCCTCACCTATCTTTGGGCAGTTTCTCCCATTCCTCCTTGCAGCACCTCTCAAGCTCCATCAGGTTGGATGGGAAGTGTTGGTGCACAGCCATTTTCAGATCTCTCCAGAGATGTTCAATTGGATTCAAGTCTGGGCTCTGGCTGGGCCACTCGAGGACATTCACAGAGTTGTCCTGAAGCCACTCCTTTGATATCTTGGCTGTGTGCTTAGGGTCGTTGTCCTGCTGAAAGATGAATTTTCACCGCAGTCTGAGGTCAGGAGCACTCTGGAGCAGGTTTTCATCCAAGATGTCTCTGTACATTGCTGCATTCATCTTTCCCTCTATCCTGACTAGTCTCCCAGTTCCTGCCACTGAAAAACATCCCCACAGCATGACGCTGCCACTACCATTGGCGTGGCTATGAGCGGTGTCTGGTTTCCTCCAAACATGACGCTTGGCATTCACGCCAAAGAGTTCAATCTTTGTCTCATCAGACCAGAGAATTTTGTTTCTCATGGTCTGAGTCCTTCAGGTGCCTTTTGGCAAACTCCAGGTCGGCTGCCATGTCCCTTTTACTTAGGAGTGGCTTCCATCTGGCCACTCTACCATACAGGCCTGATTGGTAGATTGCTGCAGAGTTGGTTGTCCTTCTGGAAGGTTCTCCTCTCTCCACAGAGAAATGCTGGAGCTCTGACAGAGTGACCATCGGGTTCTTGGTCACCTCCCTGACTAAGGCCCTTCTCAACCGATCGCTCAGTTTAGACATCCGGCGAGCTCTAGGAAGAGTCCTGGTGGCTCTGAACATCTTCCATTTATGGATGATGGAGGCCACTGTGCTCATTGGGACCTTCAATGCAGCAGAAATTTTTCTGTACCCTTCCCCAAATTTGTGCCTCGAGACAATCGTGTCTCAGAGGTCTACAGGCAATTCCTTTGATGTTATGCTTGTTTTGTGCTCTGATATGCACTGCCAACTGTGGGACCTTATATAGACAGGTGTGTACCTTTCCAAATCATGTTCAATCAACTGAATTTTTACCACAGGTGGACTCCAATTACGCTGTGGAAACATCTCAAAGATGATCAGTGGAAGCAGGATGCACCGGAGCTCAATTTTGAGTTTCATGACAAAGGCTGTGAATGCTTATGTACATGTGATTTCTTAGTTTTTTATTTTTAATAAATTTGCAAAAATCTCAAAAAACTTTTTTCACATTGTCATCATGCTATATTGTGTGTAGAATTTTGAGCAAAAAAGTGAATTTAATCCCTTTTGGAATAAGGCTGTAACATAACAAAATGTGGAAAAACTGAAGGGCTGTGAATACTTTCCAGATCCACTGTATATGGTATTTACACAGCTCAGGCTCATTTGCAGGCAAAAGGTTAGTCAGAGCCATTTTCAACATTACAGATTCATGAGGGTTATCATTTTTGAATTCAGGGAATGAAGAGCCCTTAACTTTTGTGAAATACCTGGAATCTAGCTGTACAGGGGCTACTGGTACAGACAAATATGGATTAGGAGTAGCACTAGTGAATTGTGGGCCATATGACAGCGGAGCTGATTGTAGTACATTATGTTGAGGTTGGGCTGTGGAGGCATATGATATGAAGCATTACCTTGGAGGTAAACGGGGGGAAGCTGGAGGCAGCAAACTAGTTGTAGCTGGAGGTGTGGTAACAGGTGTGGGCTGTATCAAATATGATGGAAGGAACATCCCCTGGGCTTGTGGTAATGACTATAGATGTTATGAATTTGAACTATACTAACTCCCTGAGAAGGTACAGGTAAATATGGGGGCACTAAGGAGGAAGACGCAGAAGGACCTCTATCAGAGGGAGCAATGGCTGGTGAAGCAACCTCTCAACCTGGGGTGAGAGCCCTTTGTCAAAGACTGTCCCAACACTATGCCCGTTTTGACACCTCGTCAGCTGTGTCCAACTCCCTCCCCCCAGCGCCACTGCCTCCATAGTCCCCACTTCATCAAAGGCGGCCCCCCCTCCTCCCCCCCTGCCCTTGTCATCAGTGAGCAGGACGTGCACAGACAGTTCTCCAGACTGAACCCGCGCAAGGCCCCCGGTCCGGACGGCGTGTCTCCCTCCACCCTGAGACACTGTGCGGAAGAGCTGACTCCTGTCTTCACAGACATTTTTTTTTCCACAATATCTTTATTGAACCTTTTTTTTTTTTTTTTAACAAACATGATACAAACAATCAAACACTAACACTAAAGTACTACAAAAAAAAAAAAAAATGCACTAAAAAACACCAACAACCACCAACAAAATCAAATCTTCAACAATGCTCCTCTGTTTAGTCTAGACAATCCAATACATAAGTATACATATTATGTTCACCAGTTTGGAATTTACAAGGTCCTCACACATCATTCACCTTCTTCTTCAAGAGTTATGTTTAAATTTTTTACATAATCAATAAAAGGTCTCCATATATTCTCAAACACAATTTCCTTTGATTTCAGTATATATGTTATTCTTTCTAATGGAAGGTTTGTTAACATCTGTCTTAACCACTGAGTCACATCTGGTCTATGAGTCTTTTTCCATAATAGTGCAATACATTTTTTGGCATTAAGCAAACTGAGGTCTATGAATGTTCTTTCACTTTTATTAAAATTATGCTTTTCTGGGTACAGACCCAACAAAAACAGTTTAGGATTCAATATGATTTGTTTTGAGATTATTTTTTCAATTGTTACCCTCACCTCTTCCCAAAACATTCTTATTAATCTACATTCCCATACACAATGAAATAGAGTTCCTTTACTTTCCATGCATTTTGTGCATGTATCTGGTATATTTTTATTATATCTATTTAACTCCTCCGGTGTAACATACATCCGCATTAACCATTTGAAATGTATCAATTTAAGGCGTACATTTATTGATTTGGTTTGAGCTTCTGTACAAGCCAATTCCCATTGTTCCTCTGAAATTTCAGTTTGCAGATCTTCTTTCCAGTAGTTTAATCTTTTCAGTGAATTTTCACTTGAAAATAGTGTCAATGAGTTATAAAACTCTGAAATAATACCCTTTCTTTTACTATCTTTCATCATCATTTTTTCCAAGGATGAATAAATAGGTCGAGTGAGAGCTTTATTTTGATTTGATCGAATAAAGTTTCTAAGTTGAAGATATTTAAAAAAAATGTGTTCTATTGAGATTAAATTTGATCCTCAGCTCTTCAAAAGACATTATGTTTTCTGCACATGGCAAATATAAATCCTGAATCTTTTGTATCCCTTTTAAATTCCATACTTTAAATACAGCGTCCGCTCTCCCTGGTTTAAAATATTGATTACCCCATATTGGACTAAATTGTGACAATAACTGTGGTTCTTTTAAATAGTTTTTAGCTTCACACCATATTTTGATCATATGCTTTACAAATGGATTTTTAACTTGTTTTTGTAATTTTTTTGCCGAATCTGAGTATATGAATATGGGAAGAGGTAAAGGCAAATTGTATGATTCCATTTCAGTCCAGTGAGGGAGATCATTTGATGAAAAATAATATGTCATAGACCTCAGTTGTGCCGACCAATAATACAACATAAAATTTGGACATTTCAGACCTCCACGATCAAATGGTAAATATAATAAAGACAGACGTAATCTAGCCCTCCTGTTGTTCCATATAAATTCCACTAACTTTTTTTTAATTCTTGAGAATAAATCTAAAGGTGGTGGTAAGGGAATGTATTGAAATAAATAAAGTATTTTAGGTAAGATATTACTTTTAAGTATATTAATTCTCCCGATCATCGACATTGGTAGTGACATCCATCTCTGAAGTAACTCATCAATATCTGTCATTAAGGCTTCATAATTGACACTGGTGATTGATTCTAGCTTAGGCACAATTTGGATTCCTAAATATTTAAACTGATTTACAACATTGAATTGATTTACCTCAGGGGCTGGGTAATTTCTCTGGGTCTCATTTAGCATTAATATTGAAGATTTAGTTTTATTTATTTTATATCCTGATATTTCCCCAAAATTCTTTATTAAATTCAACAAGGTCGGAATTGATTTTTTAAGATTCGACATAAACAAAATTATGTCATCGGCATACAGGGAGATTTTATGTTCTGTTGGTCCAACTTTAATTCCATATATTTGTGACTGTAGACGTATCGCCATCGCTAAAGGTTCAATTGCCATAGTAAACAATAAAGGTGAAAGTGGACAGCCTTGTCGACATCCTCCATTGATTTTTATTGATTTTGAAATATTGTTATTTGTTAGGATTTCTGCAGTAGCATTATTATATATTATCTGAACCCATTTTATGAAATTATTTCCAAGTCCAAACCTTTGTAAGACTTCAAAAAGAAAGGGCCATTCAACTCTATCAAAGGCTTTTTCGGCATCCAGTGATAAGAGAGCTGTATCCAGTGCTTCTTTATTAGAATAAATAATATTAAAAAGTCTTCTTACATTATGGAAGCCTTGTCTTCCCTTTATAAAGCCATTCTGATCTCGATTAATAATATTTGGTAAAATTTCTTGTATTCGTCTTGCTAAAATTTTACAGATTATCTTAAGGTCGGCATTTAATAGGCTTATTGGTCTCATATTTTCACATTTATTAGAGGGCTTACCTGGTTTTGGCAACAGTATAATTAAGGCATTATTCATATATGATGGTAAATTACTATTTTGAAATGCTTCTAAAACCATTTCCAAAAAAGGTTTTGTTAATTTATTCTTAAATTTTTTATAAAGGTCAACTGGAAGACCATCTGGTCCTGCACTTTTTCCTGATTTCATATTATCAATAGCTAGTCCAACTTCTTCTTGACTAATTTTAGACTCCAGTATCTCCCTATTTTCATTTGGAATACACGGTATAAATAGTTCGTTCAAAAACCCATGTAGTTTTGTTAAGTCAGATTCATTTTTGGTATCATATCATTTTCATAGTAATCTCTAAAGGCTCTATTAATTTCTAAAGGATCTATAACTACCTGTCCGTTACTTATAATACTGGTAATTGGTGTTTTAGATTCTAATTGTTTAATCTGCCATGCCAATAACTTTCCTGATTTTTCACCTTGTTCATAAAAAGATTGTTTCAATCTTAGAAGACTCGAGGCAGCTCTATTTGCTGATTTTTTGTCATATTCAGCTCTCAAAATCAGTAATTCGTTCTCCAACCTTGGATCTCTTCCTGCATATACTCTTTCTTGAAGAATTTTTATTTTATGTTCCAACTGGACTCTCTCCTCTCGAGTCTTCTTAGATTTTGAACCTGTATAACTAATAATGTGTCCCCTAATAAAAGCTCTGAAAGCCTCCCACTTTACACATGCTGATGTTTGTGTAGTATTGATGTCAAAGAACTCATCTGTTTTTCTATGTATTTAACAAATTCCTCATCCTGAAGCCATTTATGCTGAAATTGCCATCTACCTGGTTCCTTTGTCAATTTCTTATCTACATATATTAGACAGCAGGGTGCATGATCAGAGATCACGATGTTATCATAAAAACAGTTTTGAATCTTGGACCTTAATTCTGTGGAGATCAAAAAATAATCTATACGTGAGAATGTCTTGTAGGTATTGGAATAACAAGAGTATGCTTTAACTTGTGGTTTCATTTCTCTCCATATATCTATCAATTTCAATTCTTTCATAAAATGATTAATGGTCATCCTACATCCATTGTGCGTACAGTCCAGTCCTGTTGATCTATCTATACCGGGATTCAATGTACAATTAAAATCCCCTGCTATTATATGTCGCCCTGTAAGTGATGATAAGATAAGAAATAAATTAGCAAAGAACTTTTGATCATCTATATTGGGACCATATAAGTTCACCAAATTTATGTTTTCTAATAGCAAAGATCCTTGAATGATTACATATCTTCCAAATTTGTCTCCAATTACATTTTTCACTTGAAATGGGACTGATTTATGTATGAGAGTCATAACTCCTCTGGCTCGGGATGAAAATGATGAGGTGAAAACATTTCCTTGCCATCTACTCCTAATTCTTTTTACATCTTCCTCTATTAGATGAGTTTCTTGTAAAAACACAATTCTTGAACCCATGTCCTTTATTTTATTCATAACTTGTTTAAGTTTTTTTAAATTTTGTAGACCTCTGCAATTCCATGAAGTTAAGTTAAGATTAACGCTTTGATTTATGATCAATAGGGAGTTTGGGATTATCTTGCAGTGTAAACATGCTCAAACAGAAAAGCAAAAAAATGAGTGGTTGAACATTCACCCTACAAACTCCACACAAACAAATTCCCCCTTCCCACATTTGTGGCAATCCCCCCAAAAGCAAAAGAAAAATTCCGTCTCCCGATATAGCCATCGACCGATCCACACCTACGAGGATCAGCCAAAGCCACTCCTTCTTCATCCTCCCAATCACCCTAACTCTACTGCTTTTAATAACGTAACATTAACTCTCTTCTGTAATTTTCCAATTTAACTCCAAAATTTTTTAGCAATTTTGTACTTTTTTTTTTTTAATATGTAATACAATCTATATTTTGTAATCTTGTTATATGCTTCTAATCAGTTAAATGCTCAAATATTCTACCCTATATTCTGTTCATGCTTAGCTCCCACCAGTCTCTTCCTGGATCTTCTTGATGAGCTCCTGCGCCTCCTCGGGGGTCTTGAAGATGTGTGTTCTGCCCTCATATGTCACCAGAAGTCTTGCAGGGTGAATCACTCCATGACGAATCTCAAGGTTGCGCAGTTCTTTGCGGATGGGGTCAAACTGCTTCCTTAATTGTTGGATTCCTGAGGCCAAATCTGGGTAGAACCGCACCTGCTGATCTTGATATTTAATTTCTCCTTTGGCCCGCACCGCGTTGGAGATCGTCATCCTGTCTCTGTAGCTGAGAAACTTCATAATTAACGTCCTCGGTGCTGCCTTGTTACCTCTCGGTGGGCCAATTCGGTGGGAGCTTTCCAAGACGACTGATGATTTTAGCTCCGCGTTGTTCAGCGCCTCCGGGATCCACCCCTCCAAAAAGGAGCATGAATCACGACCTTCGGCTCCCTCCGGTAAACCCACCAGCCTCAGGTTGTTCCGTCTGGACCGAGATTCCAAATCCAGAACGCTATTTCCCAGATCTTTATTTTTTTTTTCCAAAGTGCGCACCTTTATTTGAAGTCCGCTAATTTCATCCTCCGCACTTGAAACACGAAGCTCCGCCTGCGTCACTCGCTCCACGCAGTCACCCAACTCCTTTCTCATTGCATCCAACGCTGCCATAATCCCATCAAGTTTAGCGGAAAAGTCTGCTCTCATTGAGCTAATGGCAGCCAGCACTGCACCTGTGCCGCCATCGTCAGCAGTTACCGCATCACCGCTAGTTTCATCCGCCATATCCGCAGCTTTTTCTACTGCGCCACAAACTTTAAAGTCCGTTAATTTGGACTGCTTCGGCGATTCAGTTTTTCCCCATCCTGATTTCCCAGCCTTAGTCTTCACCGGCATATCCTCATCTAAACGCTGGGAAAAGTTCTGTTCCGAATGAGAGAGTTATTTGCCGAATTTTTATTTCCAGGAGCAGAGCAGAGTGATACGTGTCCTTCTAGGCGGCCGCCATAACCGGAAGTCTTCAGACATTTTTAACACCTCCCTGAAGTCATGCCACGTGCCGACCTGCCTCAAAACCTCTACCATCGTCCCTGTCCCCAAGAAGCCACGGATCACTGGACTTAACGACTACAGACCTGTAGCGCTCACCTCTGTAGTCATGAAGTCCTTTGAGCGCCTGGTCCTGCCCCACCTCAAGACCATCACCACTCTCCTCCTGGACCCGCTGCAGTTTGCCTACAGAGCCAACAGGTCTGAGGACGACGCATTCAACCTGGCCCTCCAGTCCATCCTGCAGCACCTGGACTCCCCGGGAACCTACGCCAGGATCCTGTTTGTGGATTTCAGCTCTGCATTCAATACCATCCGCCCCGCTCTGCTCCAGGACAAGCTGTCCCTGGCTCAACGTGCCTGACTCCCTCTGCAGGTGGATCACCGACTTCCTGACGGACCGGAGGCAGCATGTGCGGCTGGGAAAGACTGTCTCAGACTCTGTTAGCATCAGCACCGGATCACCCCAGGGCTGTGTACTTTCCCCCCTGCTCTTCTCCCTGTACACCAACTCCTGCACCTCCAGCCACCAGTCTGTCAAGCTGATCAAGTTTGCGGACGACACCACCCTCATCGGGCTCATCTCCAACGGCGACGAGTCCGCCTACAGGAGAGAGGTGGCCCAGCTGGTGTCCTGGTGCAGCCACAACAACCTGCAGCTGAATGATCCGAAGACAGTGGAGATGATCGTGGACTTCAGAAAAGTCACAGCCCCTCTGCCCCCCCTTACCCTCACAGACTCTCCCATCACCACTACGCATTCCTTCCGCTTCCTGGGCACCACCATCACCCGGGACCTCAAGTGGGAGCCGACCATCAGCTCCCTCATCAAAAAGGCCCAGCAGAGGATGTTCTTCCTGCGGCTGCTGAGGAAGCTCAAGCTACCCACCAAGATGTTGGTGCAGTTCTACACAGCCATCATCGAGTCCATCCTCACCACCTCCATCACCGTGTGGTACGCAGGAGCCACTGCCAGGTACAGACTAAGACTGCAGCGCGTTGTGCGCGCTGCTGAGAAGGTGATCAGCTGCAAGCTCCCATCCCTCCAGGACCTGTACATCTCCAGAACCCGGAGGCGTGCAGGTCGGATCATAGCCGACCCTTCACACCCTGGACACGCACTGTTTGCCCCCCTCCCCTCAGGTAGAAGACTTCGGTCCATTCAGACTAAAACCTCCCGCTACATGAACAGCTTCTTCCCCTCTGCCATCAGACTGCTGAACACTAAGTGACTTATTAGACTCTCGTGCACTACGTACAGCAGCTCAACCGGACTCATGATAATTATCACTGTTTTCTTTTGCACTACCGTCTGCACTATGTGGAACTCCACAATATCTGCTGCTTGTTAATATATTTAATAATTGCATAGATTAGTATTACTCATTCATATTTTACATTTTATTGCATGCATAGTTTTTTAGTTTTTTATTTTTATCTTTAGTGCTACTCCATGTTAAATGTTGCAGCATTGCACCGAGACAAATTCCTAGTTTGTGTACTACATGAACAATGGCAATAAATCTCATTCCGATTCTGAAGACTGAATAGGCAATTGAAGTACTGGTTGAGGTGAAGGAGCATAGCTCACTTGAGTATGTGTCATGAACTCGCCCCTACGGGGCAGAAAGCAGATCCAAACACTGAATTGTTTAGTGACATTTATTAACCAAAAAATTCAAAAAGTGCACTAACATAAAAATACAAACAAAACAACTAACAAGAATGGCACTCCAGAGCATGGAAAGCTCTGAAGGGAAGGAGAGAGGATTAGTCCAAAGTTCTTTGAAAAATAAACATTGTGCACTGCTATCCATGAAAATGCAATAGTCCAGGGAGAAAGTCCATGTAATGCTGCCACAGTGAAACAATGAACTTGCAGAGCTTAAATACTGGGTAGACAAATGAGCAGCAGGTGTGGCTGAGCAGGCAGGGTGACCTTATTAACAATCATTCACAGCTAAGAACTGGGGGAGACTGCAAGTGAATGGTGGGTGCCTGGGAGAGGAAGAGGCTCATGTCATACTACCAAAAATAACAGAACCAAACAAAAAAATAATAAGAGAAAAATACTCAAAAATGCATAAAGAGTCTGAGCACAGTTCAGACACATGACAGTATGGGGGAAGGAATAGTGGAAGTTAAAGCTGAACTAGCGGGTACATAAGTGTCAGGTCCTTGGGATGATAAGGCCAAACTGCAAGGTTCATGAGGAATGTAGACTGAACTTGAAGGGGCAGGAACCATTGACACAGATTTCTCCTGAAGCTGAGAGTCAGGGCCATACTGTATACAGGCAACTGAAGCAGGTCTTTTATGTTCACATATTGCAAGGACATAACTATGAACAGGAAGTGTCTGGACTGATTGAGACATGATTCTAGTCATCTGATTTGATGCTTCAGGTAAATTTGGATCCGCTTCACTGCTGCCACCATCAGTGGGCTGATTGGATGCATACTGGTTGATTTGGGCCTCCATAGATTGTCCGTCACTCTCACCTTCTGACTCTCCTTCAGTCAGAAGGTGGGAAAAGTTCATACTGTTCAACTTTCCCCATTAAACCTTTAACCATGAAATGAAAGGCTTTGGTTCCGGGTATGGTAGGGTAGGAGGAGGCAACACAGGGAAACGTGCTCCCGATATTTAGATTATAAATAGCCTAAAGAAACACGAATTTCTAAAAATTTTATTACATGGAGTTGTAAGAGTAAGGGCTTCAAGATGCCGAAAGTAAAAAATATTTAAAAAATCAACACAGCGCGAATTACACGAGGAAGACGGAGATGAGCAGACCTCAGCCACTGACAACGCCATGGAGGATAATGACATGCCAACAGGTGTATCAGATCAAGCTAGCAGTGCGAGTTTGACTTGATACTGAAAGAACTGTGTGATTTCAGAAAAGATAATAAAGTCCAGCTCGCAGCTATTAAAGAAGAAATGAATAAAACAAACAAGAGACTAGAAGAAGCGGAAGAAAGGATTTTGGAAGCAGAAACTCGACTACAGACTAACAAGGAGGCCCTGGCTGAGATGCTCAAACTCCATATTCAAACAGAGGTTAAACTCACGGATCTTGAGGGACGATCCCGGAGAGACAATATCAGACTATATGGAGTGAAAGAGGGGTCTGAAGACGATTCTCCATCAATGGTTGCTTTTGTGGAAAGCTTATTAAGGGAGAATCTGGAATTTTCCAACCCTGTGGAACTACAAGTGGAAAGAGCGCATAGCGCACTGACGCCGAAACCTCCGCCAAACGCACCTCCACGATCAATTGTCATCAAAATGGCCAGTTCCAGGATAAATGAAGAAACTCTGAAGTTGACCTGGCAGAAACGTGGATTCGAATACCTTGGGAAGAAGGTTAATTTGGACCACGACTACGCACCTGAGATTATGAAGAGGCGGAGGGAGTACGCTTAAGTAAAGTTGGTACTTAAAGAGAAGAAAATCCGATTTCAAACCCCTTTCCCAGCCAAAATGAGAATTTTTTATTCAGATGGAACCATGTTATATGACTCAGCCGAGGAAGCAACCGCTGATATGGAGAAGAGGGGATTCCCGGTGACTGTTAGATGCAAGGAGACTCTCCTGGAACAGATCCAGCAGCTAACATGGCGCACAGAAAGGAGGACGAGAGGTCGAGCGACTGGAGAACGTACCCGGGACTTCAAAGAAAAATTACAAGCATTCAGACGACAAGAGCAAGAATGACTCTCGGAGGGACGCAGAGAGATTGAGAACTGAGACTGAATGGAAATATGGATGGTGAGCTTACCATTTATAATAAACTGCCAGGACAGAATAAACTATGAATAATCTATGTAAGGATAGATTAAAATCCTGTACAAAACCATACATACAGTTTGGCAATACAGAGTTTTCATAGGTGGATGTTTTTCCTGTGCTGTATGAAGATGGACATTGGCCATTTGGCAGAAGAAGGCCCTCTTTCACAAATACATGAGAGGCTCCCCTTCAAGGTTCCCTAAGTATAGGGGACAAATTACAGTCATATCTAAGACCCCACAGATGGAAGTCAATAGTTTAGTTGTTTATATTTTTATTTTATATTTTTATTTTATTTATTTTTTTTGTTGGATGAGTTTTTGTTTGGAGTTTTTTTGCTGCAGGTTTGGGCAGCCTTATTGTACATGTTTTTGTACACTTTGGGAGAGTTCTGTTATATATATATATATATGTTCTGCTATGTTAATGATATCAGAATAATCGAAAATGATTAGTAGCAAGATAAAAATTATCTCCTTCAATGTTAACAGCCTGTTGAACCCAATTAAACGTAGCAGAATCTTGAAGAAAAATGAAGAAAGAACAAGCACAGATAATATATTTACAGGAAACTCATTTGGACAATAAGGAACATGACAAATTAAAAAGAATGGGCTTTACTAATGTTTTTTTTTCCTCATACAAAGTGGGACGAAGGAGAGGAGTTGCCATGGCATCACTGTGTTTGATTGGCCAGCAAACTCTCCTGACCTAAAGCCCATAGAGAATCTACAGAGTATTGTCAAGAGGAAGATGAGAGACACCAGACCCAACAATGCAGATGAGCTAAAGGTCACTATCAAAGCAACCTGGACCTTCATAACTCCTCAGCAGTGCCACAGGCTGATCACCTCCACGCCACGCCACACTGATACAGTAATTAATCCAAAAGTAGCCCCGACCAAGTATTGAGTGTGTACATGGACAGACTTTTCAGTCGGCCAACATTTGTATAAAAAACTATTTTTTAAATTAATTTTATGTAACATTCAAATTTTTTGAGAAACTGAATTTGGGGTTTTCATGGACTGTAAGCCATAATCATCAAAATTAAAATAAATAAACACTTGAAATATATCAGTCTCTGTCACATCCGCCGTTTTTCCCGGCGCTCAGGCCATATTCCTCCTCAGCCCAGCTCTTATTGTGACAGCGTCTCAGCGGGCTCCCAGCTGTCAAGCTCTATGGGACGGCTGGAGCCCAATTACCTCTCATCAGCTGAGGCGCTGTCAACCATTATAAAAGGGAGCAGCCCTGATCACTCGGGGCTGTGACCTCGCGCTCTATTATCCACGCTCTTCTCCGGCGTGGGTAAGGCTGGAACCCCTTCGTCCGGTGCCAGCCACCCTTTCGTCATTCAGCTTCGTCTGTAAGTGTATACCATTGTTTGATCGTTTGTGTTTTGGCCCCACGAGGCCCTGTTCCTTGGTTCCTTTCCTGTATTGCCAATAAACAACGCAAACTCACGGGTCAGCCCTTGGCTCTCATTTATGGCTCGCAGAGCCATACGTAACAGTAGGTCACAGCCAGCGAGTTGCTGGCGGCCGTGAGTTTGCTAATTGGACTCGTTCTTCCCTGTCTGGGTGTCTACTCTGGGAGCATGCCGTCTCCCAGGAGCCGCGTTCGGCACCTGGGTAATGAGCTAGCGACCGCCCTGGAGTATATCGATGGGACGCTCTTCACCGCCACCCTCTACGGCAATCCCAACGACATATGTAGGCACCTAGATTACGCTGAGGTTCTCCTGGACAATCTTCCTCGCTACTCCAACCACCCTGAGGTCTATGCCAGGAGAGATGACATCGCCTCACACCGTGAGATTCTCCATGGGCTGGAGGGAAATCCCAGCAGGAAGCCGAAGAGGAGTCGTCGTCACCCCTCGCTTCGGGATCCCGCTCCTGCCTCCGTTCCGGCCCAGGAGTTTGCACCATCCAGAGGTCTTTTCCCATCGGGCACGACGTCACTCGGGAATCCCCCAGAGAAGCTGCAGCTGGCAGCTGTCAAGATCCGAGACCGGGTAGCTGCTGCTCGCTCCGCGGTTCATCCATCCGCCATCATCAAGCATGTGACGGCGGCAGTTAGACTGGTGGAGAGGAATCCAGAGTTGCGTGAGTATCCAGAGTTTGCCGACCTGCTCGCTTCTGTCTCTGCACAGGAACGGTGATTCCCGGGTCTCACCTTCGCCTCGCCCCCTGCAAGTAGCCGTCGTCACACCGGTCGTCAACCTCAGCATGAATCCCGTCCGGATCCAGTTCCAGGTCGCCGCAAGGTCTCAATTCCCCACACAGCTGTCACTCCTGCGCCTCATCAGAGGGGAAACCCCGCAGCCTTGTCTCCCGAGCCATCTTCCCCCACTGTTACGTCAGCGCTCCGGGCCCGGCTCATCTCGGCTGTCGCCCCCTCCTCCTCGACGCATCCCCCGGCTGCTGTGTGCACTCAGAGTCCTGACTTGGCGAGCTCCGTCCCGGAACCATCTCAAGCGGCTCCCCGTCGTCCTCCCAGGGGGTCCTCTGTTACCGTCCGGCGGGGAAAGGGAGGAGCAACGTCCGTCACAGCGGTCACCACCCAGCCTCCAGGAGACAGGCAAGTCCCAGTTCATTCATCCTCTCATTGTGATTTGCTCTGTCAGACTCCTGGAGGTGGAGTTCGGGGTTCGCAGCTCCCCGAGCTCCCACCACCTGCTGTGGCTGTAATTGTTAACCCCGCGTCCTCTGTGTCTCCCTCCACTGAGCGGTCCTCGATGCCAGGCCAACGTCGAGGGATGAGGAGGGGGCCTGCGGTTCTGGAGAGCCTGGTTCCGGTTCCGTAGCTACGCCGTGGGTGGAGGAGAAGAGCAGACTGCAGCGTGGAACCTGTGCCGACGAGGAAGCATCTCCGGGTCTCCACGGAGGAGCGGTCCAGTCCAGCGGGTCGAGGTTCTCGTGCCACCACACCGTGTGGGCCATCGGCATGGGCACCGGTGCCGGAGGACTCGCAAGCTGCGCGCACCATCATGCCAGCTGCGGAGCCCGACGCAGCTGAGTGGGAGCCTGATGACGACCTCCTGCCGTCTGAACCTGGATCTTCGCAGTCCTGGACGGCGTCAGAACCCGAGATCAGGCAAGTGCTCTGCTTTGACTTTCTCCTTCATATATTAAAGCATTTTAGCCTGTCTCTAGGGGAGATGAGCCGGGTGCAGCCGCCCGCTGCGTCCGAGCTTATCTCGCCGGGTTCTGGCGCTGCCGGTGATCCTGATCACGGTTCTTCTCTCTCTCCTGAGCCTTCTCCCAGGGTCGCCGGCGAGGAGCTGCTGTCGCCCGCTGTGCCAGTAGTTCCAGGTTCGGGATTGGAGGTCGGTTCTGGTGCGGCGCCGACCCAATCGGGGTCCTACGCGGGTGCTACCGAGACCCAATCGGGGTCCAACGAGGGTGCAGCACCAGTGGCATCCAGGTCCGGTGAGGGAGCTGCAGATCCCCTGCCATCGGACACTGGACCGGCTCATCATCATCTTCATCCCCCTCTTCACCATCGTCATCTGAGTCACTCATCTTCCCCCCAAGCTTTCTCCACCAGGGCCCATATGGACCTCTCACTGTAGGCCCGGCTCGCCCTCACTATTTCTCTCCACAGGGAAGCCATTGCCCTTCTCTCCCCTACGGGCCTGGTGGTTGAGCGATACGGGTCGGCCGCCAGAGGGACTGCCGTACCCATTCGGCTCTTTGGTTCGGCCACCCGACCTATTGGACTCTCTGTTCGGCGATCTGGTCCGGCCGCCCGAGATACTGTTTTTTCTGGCCTGGGATTCGGGTAGGCCGCCTGAACATTTCCCGTCACCCCTGTTGGCGGTTTGGGCGCTGGGTGCGGGGAGACCCCCCGAACTGAATTATCTCTGCTGTGCCTAGTTCTTTGTGATTTTGTAAGGGTGCAGTTATGTAATCTCTGGTAGTCGTTTCACCTTTAGCGTGCCTTTTTTTTTTCTTCCCCTCCTATTTGAGGGATGCCCTGTATCTGGTAGATTTCGCCTCATGAGCCTCTGCTCTCGTTCCAAGATCTCCTGGGTTGTTTTTCTTTGGGTCCGTCTGTATATTATTATTGGCATTTCATGGAGTATTGTGGGTTTGTTTTTTTTCCTGTTCCTCATGCTCTGTAATTGCCTCGTTTGTCCCCTGCCTGAGTAGTGGTTTTTTTTTCTCCTTCCGTCCGCATATTGTTGTCTGTTATGGAGTATTGTGTGTTCCTCTTTCCCATACTCTGTAATTACTTTATTTGTTCCCTGCCTAAGTAGTGTTTTTTTTCCCCCCATTCGTCCGCATATTGTTGTCTGTTATGCAGTATTGTGTGTTCTTCTTTCCCATACTCTGTAGTTACTTCATTTTTAGCATTTTATGGGGTATTGTGTTTCTTTTCCCATACTCTGTAATTGCTTCATTTGTCCCCTGCCAAGGTTGTGTTTTTTTCTCTCTGGCTGCATATTAGCATTTTATGGAGTATTGCGCCTTTTTCTTTTCTCCGTACTCTGTAATTGCTTCATTGTTCCCTGCCAATATTGTGGTTTTTCCTCTCCCCTTTTTTCTGATTCTCACCCTCCTGGCCTGCGCCCCATCCGCCCACCCTAGGTGTGTGTGTGTGGGGGGGGGGTGTTACTGGCCGTTCTGAGCCCGGCCTTGAGGGGGAGATACTGTCACATCCGCCGTTTTTACCGGCGCTCAGGTCATATTCCTCCTCAGCCCAGCTCTTATTGTGACAGCGTCTCAGCGGGCTCCCAGCTGTCAAGCTCTACGGGACGGCTGGAGCCCAATTACCTCTCATCAGCTGAGGCGCTGTCAACCATTATAAAAGGGAGCAGCCCTGATCACTCGGGGCTGTGACCTCGCGCTCTATTATCCACGCTCTTCTCCGGCGTGGGTAAGGCTGGAACCCCTTCGTCCGGTGCCAGCCACCCTTTCGTCATTCAGCTTCATCTGTAAGTGTATACCATTGTTTGATCGTTTGTGTTTTGGCCCCACGAGGCCCTGTTCCTTGGTTCCTTTCCTGTATTGCCAATAAACAACGCAAACTCACTGGTCAGCCCTTGGCTCTCATTTATGGCTCACAGAGCCATACGTAACAGTCTCTGTGTAATGAATCTATATAATATATGGGTTTCACTTTTTGAAATGAGTGACAAAAAGTATTGAACTTTTTCATGATATTCAAATTTTTTGAGATGTACCTGTAAATCCTTTTAAATTGTTTTATGTTTGGACATTGCTTCAGTTCATCACCCAGACTGTTCCATAATTTCACTCCACAGATGGATATACAGGAACATTTCCTGGTTGTTCTTACATTTACTGTTTTAAAATTAAATAATCCCCTTAAATGGGACTTCCGGTTATGGCTGCCACGTAGGACGGACGTGTCTCGCTCTGCTCTGCTCCTGGAGAAAAAAAATCGGCAAATAACTCTCTCATTTGGGACAGAACGTATCCCAGCATTTGGGCGAGGATATGTCGGCGAAGCCTAAGGCTGGAAAACCAGGAAAAGGAAAAGGCGAGCCGCCGAAACAGTCCAAATTAACGGACTTTCAGGTCTGTGACGCAGCAAACAAAACTCCATATATGGCGGAGGAGGCTGGCAACGGTGCGATATCGAGGGATATAGAGCGGACTTTTCCTCTAGATTTGATGGGATTATGACAGCGTTGGAAGGAATAAGAAAGGAATTGGGTGACTGTGTAGAACGAACGGCGCAGATGGAGCTCCGTCTCGCTAGTGCTGAAGATGACGTCACCCGTCTTCAATTAAAGGTGCGCACTTTGGAAAAAAAAAATAAATCTCTGGAAGATAATATTTTGGATTTGGAATCTCGGTCGAGACAGAATAATTTGAGGCTGGTGGGTCTTCCAGAGGAATCAGAAGGTCGGGACGTATGTTCCTTTCTGGAAAAGTGGATTCCGGAGGTGCTGGGCAGCGAGGAGTTGCAATCAGCAGTGGTTCTGGAAAAAGCACATCGTATTGGCCCACGGAGAGATAAGGGACCGCCGAGGACCTTAATTATGAAGTTTCTTAGCAACAGAGACAGGATGAAGATCTTCAACGCTGCACGTGCTAAAGGAGAGATTAAACACCAGGACCAGCAGGTGCGGTTCTACCCAGATTTGGCCACAGGAATCCAGCAATTGAGGAAGCAGTTTGATCCCGTACGTAAGGAGCTGCGCAACCTTGGGATTCGTCATGGTGTAATCTATCCTGCGAGACTGCTGACCACGTATGAGGGCAGAACCCACATCTTCAAGACCCCAGAGGAGGCGCAGGAGTTCATCAAGAAGATCAAAGAAGAAGAAGAAGAGACTGGTGGGAGCTAAGCATGAACAAAATATAAGGTAGAATAATTAAGCATTTGCACAGGCATCTGACTGACTTGAAGTAAATAGTAAGTTTACAAAATATAGATTGTATTATATATTAAAAAAACAAAACAAAAACAAAACAAACAAAAAAAAACAAAAAAAACTATGATGTACAAAGTTGTTAAAAATTTTGGAGTTAAGTTGGAAAACTACAGAGGAGAGTTAATGTTACGTCATTAAAAGCAGTAGAGTTAGGGTGATTGGGAGGATGAAGAAGGAGTGGCTTAGGCTGTTCCCCGTGGGTGTGGAACGGTCGATGGCTATATCGGGAGACAGAATTTTTCTTTTGATTTTGGGGGGTTTGCCACAAGTGTGGGAAGGGGAAATTTGTTTGTGTGTAGTTTGTAGGATGAATGTTCAACCACTCATGTTTTTGCTTCTCTGTATGAGCATGTTTACACTGCAAGGTAATCCCAAACTCTCTATTGATCATGGACCAAAGTGTTAATCTTAATTTAACTTCATGGAATTGCAGAGGTCTACAAAATTTAAAAAAACTTAAACAAGTTATGAATAAAATAAAGGACATGGGTTCAAGAATTGTGTTTTTACAAGAAACTCATCTGATAGAGGAGGATGTTAAAAGAATTAGGAGTAGATGGCAGGGAAGTGTATTCACCTCTTCATTTTCATCCCGAGCCAGGGGAGTTATGACTCTCATACATAAATCAGTTCCTTTTCAGGTGAAAAATGTAATTGGAGACAAATTTGGAAGATATGTAATCATTCAAGGTTCTTTGCTATTAGAAAATATAAATCTTGTGATATATGGTCCCAATATAGATGATCAGAAGTTCTTTGCTAATTTATTTCTCATCTTATCATCACTTACAGGGCAACATATAATAGCAGGGGATTTTAATTGTACATTGAATCCAGGTGTGGATAGATCAACAGGACTGGATTGTACGCACATTGGATGTAGGATGACTATTAATCATTTTATGAAAGAATTGAGATTGTTAGATATATGGAGAGAAATGAAACCACAAGTTAAAGCCTATTCTTGTTATTCCAGTACCTACAAGACATTCTCACGTATTGATTATTTTTTGATTTCCACAGAATTAAGGTCCAAGATTCAAAACTGCTTTTATGATAACATCGTGATCTCTGATCATGCACCCTGTTGTCTAATATATGTAGATAAAAAATTGACAAAGGAATCAGGTAGATGGCAATTTCAGCATAAATGGCTTCAGGATGAGGAATTTGTCAAGTATATAGAAAAACAGATAGACGAGTTCTTTGACATCAATACTACACAAACATCAGCATGTGTAAAGTGGGAGGCTTTCAAAGCTTTTATTAGGGGACATATTATTAGTTATACAGGATCAAAATCTAAGAAGACTCGAGAGGAGAGAGCTAAATTGGAACATAAAATAAAAAGTCTTCAGGAAAAAGTGTATGCAGGAAGTGACCCAAGGTTGGAGAATGAATTACTGATTTTGAGAGCTGAATACGACAAAAAATCAGCGAATAGAGCTGCCTCGAGTCTTCTAAGATTGAAACAATCTTTTTATGAACAAGGTGAAAAATCAGGAAAATTATTAGCATGGCAGATTAAACAATTGGAAATTAAAACACCAATTACCAGTATTATAAGTAACGGACAGGTAGTTATAGATCCTTTAGAAATTAATAGAGCCTTTAGAGATTACTATGAAAAATTATATGATACCAAAAATGAACCTGATTTAACAAAACTAAATGGGTTTTTGAACGAACTATCTATACCGTGTATTCCAAATGAAAACAGGGAGATATTGGAGGCTAAAATTAGTCAAGAAGAAGTTGGGCTAGCCATTGATAATATGAAATCAGGAAAAAGTGCAGGACCAGATGGTCTTCCAGTTGACCTTTATAAAAAATTTAAGAATAAATTAATAAAACCTTTTTTGGAAATGGTTTTAGAAGCATTTCAAAATAATAATTTACCATCATACATAAATAATGCCTTAATTATACTGCTGCCAAAACCAGGTAAGCCCTCTAATAAATGTGAAAATATGAGACCAATAAGCCTATTAAACGCCGACCTTAAGATAATCTGTAAAATTTTAGCAAGACGAATACAAGAAATTTTACCAAATATTATTAATCGAGATCAGAATGGCTTTATAAAGGGTAGACAAGGCTTCCATAATGTAAGAAGACTATTTAATATTATTTATTTTAATAAAGAAGCACCGGATACAGCTCTCCTATCATTGGACGCCGAAAAGGCCTTTGATAGAGTTGAATGGCCCTTTCTTTTTGAAGTCCTACAAAGGTTTGGACTTGGAAATAATTTCATAAAATGGGTTCAAATAATATACAATAATGCTACAGCAGAAATCCTAACAAATAACAATATTTCAAAACCAATAAAAATCAATAGAGGATGTCGACAAGGCTGTCCACTTTCACCTTTACTGTTTACTATGGCAATTGAACCTTTAGCGATAGCGATACGTTTACATTCACAAATATATGGAATTAAAGTTGGACCAACAGAACATAAAATCTCCCTGTACGCCGATGATATAATTTTGTTTATGTCGAATCTAAAAAAATCAATTCCAACCTTGTTGAATTTAATAAAGAATTTTGGGGAAATATCAGGATATAAAATAAATAAAACTAAATCTTCAATATTAATGCTAAATGAGACCCAGAGAAATTACCCAGCCCCTGAGGTAAATCAATTCAATGTTGTAAATCAGTTTAAATATTTAGGAATCCAAATTATGCCTAAGCTAGAATCAGTCGCCAGTGTCAACTATGAAGCCTTAATGTCAGATATCAATGAGTTAACTCAGAGATGGATGTCACTACCAATGTCGATGATCGGGAGAATCAATATACTTAAAAGTAATATTTTACCTAAAATACTTTATTTATTTCAATACATTCCCTTATCACCACCTTTAGATCTATTCTCAAGAATAAAAAAAAAGTTAGTGGAATTTATATGGAACAACAGGAGGGCTAGATTACGTTTGTCTTTATTATATTTACCATTTGATCGTGGAGGTCTGAAATGTCCAAATTTTATGTTGTATTATTGGTCGGCACAACTGAGGTCTATGACATATTATTTTTCATCAAATGATCTCCCTCACTGGACTGAAATGGAATCATACAATTTACCTTTACCTCTTCCCATATTCATATACTCAGATTCGGCAAAAAAATTACAAAAACAAGTTAAAAATCCATTTGTAAAGCATATGATCAAAATATGGTGTGAAGCTAAAAACTATTTAAAAGAACCACAGTTATTGTCACAATTTAGTCCAATATGGGGTAATCAATATTTTAAACCAGGGAGAGCGGACGCTGTATTTAAAGTATGGAATTTAAAAGGGATACAAAAGATTCAGGATTTATATTTGCCATGTGCAGACAACAATGTCTTTTGAAGAGCTGAGGATCAAATTTAATCTCAATAGAACACATTTTTTTAAATATCTTCAACTTAGAAACTTTATTCGATCAAATCAAAATAAAGCTCTCACTCGACCTATTTATTCATCCTTGGAAAAAATGATGATGAAAGATAGTAAAAGAAAGGGTATTATTTCAGAGTTTTATAACTCATTGACACTATTTTCAAGTGAAAATTCACTGAAAAGATTAAACTACTGGAAAGAAGATCTGCAAATTGAAATTTCAGAGGAACAATGGGAATTGGCTTGTACAGAAGCCCAAACCAAATCAATAAATGCACGCCTTAAATTGATACATTTCAAATGGTTAATGCGGATGTATGTTACACCGGAGGAGTTAAATAGATATAACAAAAATATACCAGATACATGCACAAAATGCATGGAAAGTAAAGGAACCCTATTTCATTGTTTATGGGAATGTAGATTAATAAGAATGTTTTGGGAAGAGGTGAGGGTAACAATTGAAAAAATAATCTCAAAACAAATCATATTGAATCCTAAACTGTTTTTGTTGGGTCTGTACCCAGAAAAGCATAATTTTAATAAAAGTGAAAGAACATTCATAGACCTCAGTTTGCTTAATGCCAAAAAATGTATTGCACTATTATGGAAAAAGACTCATAGACCAGATGTGACTCAGTGGTTAAGACAGATGTTAACAAACCTTCCATTAGAAAGAATAACATATATACTGAAATCAAAGGAAATTGTGTTTGAGAATATATGGAGACCTTTTATTGATTATGTAAAAAATTTAAACATAACTCTTGAAGAAGAAGGTGAATGATGTGTGTGGACCTTGTAAATTCCAAACTGGTGAACATAATATGTATACTAATGTATTGGATTGTCTAGACTAAACAGAGGAGCATTGTTGAAGACTTGATTTTGTTGGTGGTTGTTGGTGTTTTTAGGGCTTTTTTTTTTTTTTTTTTTGTAGTACTTTAGTGTTAGTGTTTGATTGTTTGTATCATGTTTGTTAAAAAAAAAAAAAAAAGGTTCAATAAAGATATTGTGGAAAAAAAAAAAATAATCCCCTTAAATTGTAAATGCCTTTCCTTTCTGTAAACAGGCCTAAAATATTTTTTGGAAGCTGACTATTCTTGCTCTAAATATGATTTGTCCAGTTTGGTATTTTACTTGATCCAAAAGTTTTAATATATTTGACTGCAAGAACAATGGATTTGTGTGATCGCTATAACTAGCTTTATGAATAATTCTTATTGCTCTTTTTTGTAGAATAATTAGTGGCTGTAGCGTGCTTCTGTAATTATTGCCCCAAACCACAAAAAAGAATGAGGAGTGATCTGTGATCCAAAACATGTTTTGCTTTGTTTAAAATTGCAATCGTTCTTGATATTTTTGAGTTTAAATGTTTTATATGCTGTTTCCAGTTAATTTTATCATCAATTATCACCCCAAGAAATTTGATTTCATTGACTCTTTCAATATCTATTCCACCAATTTGTATTTTTATTTGCATTTTGTTCTACAGTTGCTAAATAACATCATTTTTGTTTTGCCTAAGTTTAGTGATAACTTGTTTATGGCAAACCACATCTTCAGTTTTTCCATTTCTATGTTTATGTCATCCAGTAATTGCCGCAGATCTTCTACAGAGAAAATGCTCGTATCATCAGCAAACAGCACATTAGTAAAATCCAATTTCAATATATCCATTTAACTACCGTCAATGAGCCAATAAAATCCCACATTTACAATTCAGGCCCCTTAAAACAAAAAATTTAACTCCCAGATGTCACAAAACACCCCACTTCTTACTTTTCACACATCGTCTTCTCTTTTTTTTTTTTTTTTAATTGAAATCGGGGTACCATACCAGCAGTAAAACAAACACATCAGGACTAGAGCCAAAACACACAAACAGAAAATAAAGACCTAACAGCACTCTCAGTCCTTAGACAGGTCCTTCTCCAGTCGCCTCCGTCTTTTGGCCTCAGGGCTCCCACTGCGCCGCTTCTTCTCCTCCACTCGGTGTAACTCATTCAGTTGCCTCCAGGTCTGGTCAGACAAGCGCAGATACCCGTCACTCCAAGCAGCCTCCACCCGGAACCGTCTCCTCTCATCACGCCGCTCGCATGAACCGTGATCTCCTCTCATCCGGGCCTCAACCCTGGGCCGCACCATGTCTCCGACCCGCAGGGAAGCCCGTGTCTTCTTCCTCCGGTGACTTTGGGTCTGACTGGTCTCCACCAACGATCCGGTTGATTCGTAGGCCCGGTTCGTGCCATCCATGGTAGACCGTCTTCCCAACCGATATATCAACCCGCTCTCTGGTCCCGCCCCTTCTGGATCCAGCGTGGGCGCCTCGTACTTACAGGCCACCTCTGGGATCCCGTCATGCCGTCCCGCACCCTCATCCAGGGTACCAGAAAAACCGGCATCGGGTCCAACCCAAGGCAGCGTCGCACAGCGCCAAACGTGCTCTCTCTTATTATACATGTCCAGCCAGTCCGATTCCCTCATCTCTACGTTACCCACCAACAGAGTCAGTCGACTCCACAGTCCGCAGCCCGACCAGTCCTCACTCGACACGTTGGTCATGGAAAAACCCAGGCTATAAAAGATATTACACCCCATGATGTTAACCCCCGCAGCGGTGACATGAATGTGGGCTCGGAGCACAACAACAGACTTATAACGGGCTTCCATTTCCACAAACCCCAAAACTTCCAGTCTGTTCCATCCATAGCCATAATAGTCTCTTCCTTGTTGCTTTATCTTTTGGTGGGGAATTGTTCACGGTCGCCAGGTTTAACACTGAGATAACAGCTCCAGTGTCCACCAACACGACACCGTCAAGCATGACATCGCATCCGATCCTCCCCGCTGTCTCCAGGGAGACCGTGTGTACTATAGTCGGAGTCTTCTGCGCAGCACCTGGTTCCTTCCCACAGCTCCTGCGTTCAAAGTTAGCGCACACCCTAGCAAAGTGGTCCCGCAAACCACACTTGCCACGACGCTTTCCTTTCGCTGGGCACACACTGGCCTTATAGCGGTGAACAGGGGACCCACAACCGTAACAATGTGGCATACCTGAGTCGGACCTTATTTTAACCACGGAGGCATACATATCCTCTCCGGCATCACCATCACCAGGGTTCCAAAACAGTGCCTTAGCGCAAGACTCATCCTCACCCAGAAAAGCCCCTTCAGGAAGGCCTCTCAAGATGGTCTCTGCTGCCTCAAACCGTTGGGCGAGGTCGATAGCCGTGGCCAATGTCAACTCTCTCCAACAATCTGGACCGAACCGCTGTACAGCGAACATGCTCCACTAGTTGGTCCCAAATCATCTCCTCTTCCAGGCATCTGAAATCACACCCCCTCACCAGCCTCCGGAGATCTTCAATGATTGCCATCACTGGTTCTCCCAACCGCTGGCGGCGCTGTTGAAACTGGATGTGCCGGACCATGATGCTCTCCGGCGCTCGAAAATTGCGCACCATCAACTCCACAACACCACTGAAGCTATCAGCTCCCCCCAGGCTCTCAATACTCTCTGCCCCTCAGTACCCAACTTATGGAATAACACATCCCTCGCACGAAGCCTCTCACGCTCGCTGAGGTTCAAAACCATGAGGTAGCTGGTAAAAGCAGTGAACCAATGAGGCCACGGCACAGGTGGCCTGCCCGGGGCCTCCAAAAACGGCCAAAACTCAGCAACAAACTTTTCCATTCCCGCTTTTACCTCGTCGTCAAATGTTGTGTCCATAGTTGGATAAAAGTAAATACGCAGTTGTTGTAGTTTACAGAGCTGTATTTCAATGATAGTCGTTTACATAAAGAGGCTTATGGCACTCATCTGCTTGCCAGGTAGCTCCTGTGACGAAAGAGGCAGAGCCTCTTCCACCCACTTCCTTTATACCCCGGATGGCGTCACCACCGGAAACCGGTAGTTAGCCACCCCAGTCTAGCCCATGACCAACCTCTCCGCCATCTTAGTAATACAGCCAGTTTACATACACAATAGCATCATTTACCCAAATTCACAAACTGTCTCCTATTGCTCAAATAACTCTTTATCCATTGCAACACAACCCCTCTGATACCATATCTTTCCAATTTTCTGACTAATATATCATGATTTATTGTGTCAAAAGCCTTTTTTAGATCGATGAATAATCCAACAGCATATTTTTTCCTGATCAGTGGAGTTCGTTATATCCTCTATTGTATCTAATAATGCAAGTGATGTGGATCTGCTTGATCTGAACCCGTACTGACTGTCAGTGATTAAGTTATGTTTATCTATGAATTTGCCCAGACGGTTATTGAAAAGTTTTTCAAGAATTTTGGAAAACTGTGGAAGAGGTGAAACAGGTCTATAATTCGTGAAATGATGCTTGTTGCCAGATTTGTACAGTGGAATGACTTTAGCTGTTTTCATTTTATCAGGGAAAATACCAGTCTGAAATGATAAGTTAAATATATAGGTTAATGGCTTGGAAATCCCATCAATTACCTTTTTCACCGTTATCATATCAATGTCATCACAGTCTGTTGACTTTTTGTTTTTACACTTCATAACAATATCAGTCACCTCTTTTTCATCCACAGGATTAAGAAACATTGAATTTGGATTCCTGTTTATCAGCTAATCAAAGATTGTCCGAGTTATACCTTGGTCAGGATTTTTTTCTGCCAGATCTGGACCAACATTAACAAAAAAATTGTTAAAACTACTTACTACAACATCCATATTATATTCATTATCATTAAGAACAAAAAACTCCGGATAGTGTGAATGTCTAAAGCCATTCTTGATTATACTATTCAGTATATCCCATATTCCTTTAATATTATCTTTGCTTTTATCTAGTGTTCTCTTGTAATAATCTTTCTTGTTATTCCTAATAATAGTAGTTAACTTATTTCTATAATTTTTGTATTTATTTTCTGCCGCTTTCGTTCTTTGTCTTATGAATTCTCTATACAGTAAGTTTTTCTTTTTGCAGGCATTTTGTAAACCTTTGGTTATCCATGGACATTTTTTATATTTTACTTTTTATTTATCTGAATTATAGGACAATTTTTATTATATAAAAACAAATATTTTAAGAAATACCTCATATGCACTATCCACATCTTTAATTTGATATAGGTCATCCCAGTTATATGATATTAAGTCATGTTCTAGAGCAGCCAGCAATTCATCTGTTCTCACTCAATTGTTTACTTTAATTCTGTCAAATTTAGTTTTCTTATAGTTCTTGCCATAGACTGTAAAAAATTGGCAGGTTATCACTAATGTCATTTATTAATAGTCCACATGTTACATTATTTTCTATGTCATTAGTGAATATATTATCAATGAGAGTGGCGGAGTAAGATGTGATTCTGGAAGGTCGAGTTATTTTTGGATGTAATCCCATACTATACATTGTATTTATAAATCCATCTGTAGCTTTGTGATTGTTTGGGTTCAGAAAATCAATATTAAAATCTCCACAAATAAAAGTGGTTTTGTTTCTTAGTTTTGAGAAGGTTTCCTCAATCCAGCCATTAAAGATTTCAATATCAGAACCAGGTACTCTGTAAACACAACTGACAATTGCATTTTTTTTTTGCTTCTCGTTGCAGATTTCAACAGTGATACATTCCAATGTATTATCAATTGCCGTTGTCATATTTTCCAGAACCTTAAATTTTAAATCCTTGTCCACATACAGAGCCACTCCTCCTCCACCTTTATTATGTCTATTAATATAATACAATCGTGTGTTCAGTTGTGTGTTCTGCACTCCGCACTCTTATGTACATAGTTCCATCCGTGAAGCCACTACCATACCTGTGTATATTTCCAGAAATGTGGGCTATTTTTATTTCAGTTGTGTGTTTAATCGTGTGTTCTGTAACTGTGTTTTGATCTAATCCTTCTCTCTTACTTTATTGCGCAGTAGCCTGGTGGAGCACCCACAATTTCGTTGTACTGTACAACTGTACAAGACAATAAAGCCTATTCTATTCTATATTTCTCACTGTTGCACTGAAGAAGTGTTACACCAGTATCTTAAAGCAATTAGCTCAACAAATAAACACTTAAACCCTCAACTGGCCGGTTTGATGTACAAAGAAAATTAAGGCTAACTAACTAACTAACTAACCTGCACTTATATAGCGCTTTTCTAGTCACAAAGACCACTCAAAGCGCTTTCATTAATACTAACCCTCTTCAGGTTAGTATTAATTAACCCTCTTCATACTAAGGCTCTTCAGTGTGTTGTTGGCTAATCCAAAAAACATTTTACAGGGCACAGGTCACCCCGTGACACTCATATTATGGACATGTTATTGACAAGCATGGCTTACACAAGTCACAAGAAAAAGTAGAAGCTGTGCTACAGGCTCCAAAGCCAGAAAATGTGTCACAGTTGAGATCATTTTTGGGCCTTGTCAACTATTAACACAAGTTCCTCCCAAACCTAGTCACCATCCTACACCCTCTCCACACACTGCTGCAGACTGGCGCAAAATGGAAGTGGTCTACAAAATGTGACAAAGCATTTAAAGAAATAAAGGGACTGATAACATCAGATGAACTGCTCACCCATTATGACTCAACACGACCTACAGTATTAGACTGGCTTGCGAGGCTAGCCCCTATGGGATTGGCTGTGTTTTGTAACAACCATGGAAGCTGGCTCTGAATGGCCTATTGCATTTGCTTCAAGATCATTGACAAGCGCTGAATGCACAAATAGAGCGTGAGGCACTCAGTTTAGTATGGGGTACTAAAAAGTTCCACCATTACCTTTATGGACAAAGATTCACACTTGTGACAGATCATCAGCCCCTGGTGTCCATTTTTAACCCTCGAAAAGGAATTCCAGTGATGTCAGCAACATGTTTACAACACTGGGCAATGTTCCTGGGAGCTCATTCATACGACATTGAGTTTAAAGGGACTAAATAACACACTAGCACTGATGGCTTGTCACGCCTGCCATTATTAACAACAGAAGGAGGGAACTCAACAGACCTAGCAGAAGTGTTCCACACAGCACTGATGGAGCAACTACAAGTGTCAAACACTGAAATACAGAGACAAACAAAGAATGACCCCACATTGTCAAAAGTGTACAAGATAACAATGCAAGGACGGCCAGCGCATGGTGATTCCAGATAGCCAGAGTTCTCATCCAGAAGAGACCAACTCTCGGTATGTCAGGGAACCATACTATGCGGCTCCCGAGTCGTAGTTCCATCAAAACTAAGAGCGAGAGTGCTCAAGATGCTAAATGAAGGATGCCTGGGTACGGTTAAAATGAAGAGCCTAGCCCGGAGCTATGTGTGATAGCCAGGCATAGATAAACAAATAGAGGACCTGACCAAAGGTTGCTCTGGATGCCATAAAATCCAAAATGCACCACCACAGGCACCCCTTTAACCATGGGAGTGGCCATCAACACCATGGCAAGAAGTACATATCGATTTTGCTGGACCCTTTATGAACCACATGTTCCTGATTGCTGTGGATGTGCATTCAAAGTGGCCGGAAATGATACGAATGAAGTCAACTACATCAGAAAAGACTGTATGTGCTTTGAGGACTATTTTTGCCAGGAATGGACTACCTGAACAAATTGTGAGTGACAATGGGCCACAGTTTACATCAGATGAGTTCAGTGTGTTCATAAAGAAAAATGGCATTAAGAACTTCAAATAAGCACCCCACCATCCAGCGACAAATGGCTTCAATGAACGGTTCATTCAGACCTTCAAGAAGTCCATAAAAGCTATGGAGAAGGAAGGCATCTCTCTTCAACACAAAGTTGATAACTTCCTCTTTGGATACAGAAACTCTGTCCATGCAACAACTAATCAAACACCTGCAATGTTGTTTACGAACAGAAATCTCAGATCTCACATAGATCTATTGTAACCAAATCTGTGGAGGGAAGTACAGAATAAACAGTTCAGCTCCAGCACAAATGCATAAGAGACTGAGATTGGACAAGAAGCCTTGGATCGTGACGACAGAGGAGACAAGTGGACCCCGGGTAAGATAGCTACAAGAACAGGACCACTGATGTACACAGTTGATGTCGGTGAACAAACATGGAGACGTCATGTGGACCACATCCTGAATACACAACCAAAGTGCAACATGGCTCCACCTCAAGAACCACTTGCCACCAAGGATCATAACAATCCCAACATGCCACCAGCAACCAAGACTCTTGCCCCAGATAAAATCTCAGCTACCCCAAAAGTTACCCCTAAGGTCACTCCACAGGATCAGCGCGTTATCCTGAAAGGCACAGAGCACCACCCAAGAGACTGGACTTGTGATGTTCATAGTAACTGTTACATACTGTTTGAGTATATAGAGCAGGGGTCACCAACTGGCGGACTCCGGTCCAGATCCAGACCTTGAGAGTCCTCCATCTGGACCCCGAAGCCTTTTGATACAATTTGGGGAAAAGGGAGACTGTTTTATTTTGATGGAGAAAAAAAAGCAGAAAAAGTGGAACTCAACTGCTGCATTGGTGACCGCTGGACAGATTATGACACGAGCCCTTGGGCGCTCTCCTCCTGCTGCAGACTCCCCTCTTCGTTGTCGCACGAATGCCACTCTCTGCAGAGACTCTGTGACTCCAACCGCTCCAGAGAGTATGCAGCGGGACACACACACACACACACACACACACACACACACACACACACACACACACACACACACACACAAGGCCGACAGCCAGGACATCCACCCCGGACAGACCATTTCAGGTTTGTACCCACAAAAAGAAGCACTGTTGTGAAAATGAATGTATTTACCTTCTTCCTCTATTCTGCCGAGAATAGTCTATGCTGGGATGCAGAGGCAAGGTCATTGGTTATGGAGGCCCTTTTCGTAGCCTCCGATGTCACTTAAAAACTCTGAAAAACCTCTGTGTGTTACTGAACATAAAAAGTTTCACCTCCCCTCTCGAGTTACAGCTCCATCCATGTTGTAACAGAGTTTACTGTTGAGGTAAAAAAAAAAAATGTCTTGTGTCCTGGAATTATATTTTTTGTCCGGTTTTTGGTTGTTTTCTTTTTTCTTAGTTTGAAACAGTTTTTTTCTGCACTGAAAATGTTGTATATAGATGGACTTTTTGTTAAATGCAGTTTTTTAGATATTAATCTTTTTTTGAATGCAATACAATTTAGTTTGTGTTCTCCTGTAAAACATCTTTAGGATTTTAGTTGTAGATTTTAGAATTTTAGACCTATTTATCTGGAGTCAACAAACACATTTAGTGTTCTCCTGTGTTGTAAAATTTTATATTACGTTTTGTTGAAATTGAACAAAGAATTCATTTTAATATTTTTTTTTGTTCAAAAATGAATATAGAGCTAAAACCAACGAAAACATGAGCTTAATAAAATAATGTGTGAAAGCAAGTTAAATGATACTGGCCTGTCTGGAGACAGCTGTGGTCTTCTGAAAGAATGTCAAAGGATGACAGTTCTTAACAGCACATTTTGAGAAAAATTTGTTTATGTTTTTGTTTTTTTGTTTTTTTTTTTTAAATTTACACAGGGTAGCTCCACTGACAGGCAACCTCTCTTTTTCGAGGACACCTTGTTCACACTCTCACAGTTACACATTCACACCTGGAAGCTGCCCAGTACAACCACAGACTGACCTGTGGCCACTGAGCAGCTCCACTGCAGCAGCTAGGGTTAAGGGCCTTGCTCAAGGGCACCACAGTGGGGTTAAGGAGGGTGGGGCAAACACTGCTATGTTACCTGTCCCACCCAGATCTAATCCTGCCAGTCCAGCGATTGAACCCGCGACCCTCCGTTCACCAGTCCACATCCGTAACCATTAGATCTACACTGCCCACCATGTGTCAGATTTCTCTTCCATTTGTTTTAATAAAAGATGTTGGAAGTAAATTCATGGGTCATTACCTCTGCCAAGGAGGTTAAGTAATTGGGGTGGTTAGTCTGTGTTTCTGTTTGTTTGTTTATTTGTCCATCTATCTGTTTGCAGGATTACACAAAAACTAGAGGATGGATTTTGGTGAAAATTTAATCAGAGGTAGGCCTTAGGCCAAGGATGAACCCATTAAATTTTGGTGATGATCTGAGAGTGCATACCTCCACCAAGGATCTTGTTTGTATTTGTGCAGCAGGATTACACAAAAACTACAGCATGAATTTGGATGAAATTTTCAAAACTGAGCCACAGTGAAGAAATTTTTGCCCAACCACAAAATTAAGACAAACCCAACAGAGCTGTACAGTTACAGCAGTCATAGACTCTGTAATGTGGGATCAGTTGAGCCAACAAGTCTAAGATTGTGTACGACTTCACATTCCAAGTAACAGCACATGGTGACAACATTATGGGACGTGTCCTCTTCTACAGACTGGGCTTCGCTATCTGAGACAGTGCTGGGTTTGAATGGTCTGGGTGCTGCAGCTGGGACATGACTGACCTCGACAACAACGATGTCAGAATCAGAATCAGAATCAGAATAAACTTTATTGCCAAGCATGTAAAAAACACACGAGGAACTTGACTTGACATTGGTGCGCATGCGCGCGACAACGACACGGCAGCCATAATAGGCGCCTCATCAAACAGAGATAGATAGGAAGGAAGGGGAAGGGAGGGAACGACACAAGGGGGGAGGAGAAAAAAAACTTCGTTATCAGAATACAGCTTATTTTTTAAGCAGATTATGATTACAATGAAAAAAAATCTCTCAATAGCACAGAGCAACAACTCAGAATTTCACAAGACACAAGAGAGCAGTGTACAGTATATCTTTAATCAGTTCATGAATCAATGTGTGTGCGGTGTTGAGCAGTGTTGATGATAATAAGAGAGACCCAAGGACCCTTGGCAGAAGATGTTTTGTCTGTCTGGCGCCCAGTCTTATCTGGCGCTGCAGCTGGCTGTCCAAGGCCTTGTGCTCATGATTTTGAAAAAACACAGTCTGCAGACAGCCAGGTGGAATTTTCATGGGGAATAATAATGCCAAATAGGACTGATCACAGAGAAGACTTGTATTTCTTCTGTAGATTCAGTACATTAATCCTTCATTGCGCAGCTTTGAATTCGTCGTGGAAAGACCTGAGCGAACCCATGATGTAATCCACCTTACGAGACAGTTCTCCAGTAGTCGCTATCAGGGTCTTCTCCAGTTTCTCAATTTGTTGGATGCACCTCGCCTGGCCAGCATTTTGATAGGTTGAATCCATCTTCAGCAATTTGCGGTAAACCAAGACAATTCCCGTCCCAATCAGAATTATCCCAATCACCAAGATTACGAAGATAAACAAATCTTCAATATCTTCGATAGAGAGATTAGAGAGACACAGCATTTTCCAATTACCTGTGTCACATAGATAGCCCACTGGAGCCGTTCCAGCGGGGCAGACAGCTTCCCCCGGAGCACTTTTCCTTGTTGAAAAAATAGTGTCAATTGTGTTCAAAGCCCAGCTTATTAACTCCATAATTTCTTTTCGGCGGTCGCAGTTAGACGCAGACAGACAACAGCAAGCTGGGATCCAGTAGCAGGATCACAGGATGTGGTGTGTGACGAGGTAATTCAAAGCAGCACTGACACCAAACCATCAACCTCGCGCACTCAGGAGGAGAGTTGCCCAGGAGGGGGACAACAGCCGGACTTGCCTCCGTTCCTTGCCCAGCAGGAGCTGCAGAAGAGGGAGTCTGTGCATGCAGAAAACCCTGAGGCACAGCAACAACAACCAGGCACAGACACTGCTCATGACGTGGCACAACAGAGCACATCAGACAGGAGAGAAGACGAACTGGACTGCTTCCGTACCCACGCTCAATAGCAAGCTACAGAGGTTACAACCGAGCTGACAGGTGAAGAGTCCACTTCAACGAATGACACAGGAGAGACCCTGACCACCCTCCGTTCCCACGACCAGCCCCAGCCTACAGAATCAACAGTGGCGACGATGAGTGAAGGGTCTGCAACGAACACGGTAACAACAGAACTGCCACAGCATGACGGAGATCCCAAACCGGACGAGCATGCAGCGCCACCAAGATCACAACGACACACAAAACCGAGCAAGATGCCGCTCCAAGTCATGGACTGGGTTCGGGTTCACACTGGCGAGAGACCATGACAGTGACTGACTGGACCACAGCCGACGAGACAACGGGCGCTGCTGAGGGTCGTGGCGAAACTGGGATCAGCATGCTTTCGGCTGATAGACGGTTCGGTTCGGCACGCAAACCAACTATGGCGTGTCCAAGTGGCTGCTACAGACGGCAAGGCTTTGCAGGAGTCAGCTGCTGCAGTGTGGGACCCGGGCCCCAGTGTCATGAAGATTGGCCCTGGCCCCGGGGATTAGACAGCTCCAGGGATGCATCTGCCACGGGCCCGCTACAAGGCCCTTCTGACAGAATTGCTTTCTCCATGGAAGACTGTGGAAAAAAAAACGTTCAGGTAAAAAAAACAAAACAAAAAAAAACGATGTTGAAGTGTGTTTAAAATAAGCATGTTAACAATGTGGGTTTTCAGTGTACCAAAATTGGGGAAGGCTAATTAAATAATTAATTAATGGATTGGTGCATGTTCTGTATTTCTGCAAGGGGGGGAAGAATGTGGTGTATGGACAAGACACACATTTGGAGTGGAGCGCACCTGCAGCTGACGTCACCACTAATATATATTAGGCGGTCTGCCATCTCACTGCAGGTAGTTTATGTTGTTGTAGAGGCAGTGTATGGGTTACAGCCTAAGTGCAGGTGTGCATAGGACTACTGAGTGTACACGTGCTTATACTATTTTCTGTAATAAAGTTCAGTTCAAGCACAGCATCCTGCTTTGTCTTCATTCCAAGTTTGTGGACATAACAAGTGAAGGGGAAAATAATGAATAGAAAAAAAAATGCATCAAGATGCACTGAGAATGGTTTTAGAATCAAGTCGGCATTCTGAATCATAATCAAATCATGAGGTACCTAAAGATTCCCACATCTAGTTCAGACCTTGGCTGGGGAGGAGGACCGACTTATCGGACCTCTTGCAGTTCTAGCTGGTGACCCCTGATATGGATGTTTAGTGTTATTTGAATGCAATATGTTCTTATGCATAGTCATATGATGCTTTAGCTAAAGGGGAAGGAAGTATAGTGTATGGATCTACTTTTCTATTCGCAGTGATACTTTCCAGTATATATAACACTGTTACCAGTCCACATTGGTATGTATGTGGTGCGTCAACTCTGGCAACTCCCCAGTAAAGAGTGTTCGAGCTCCGTGTCTGTCCATTATTGATATTTACATTGCTGATAAAAACACGGCACAGCCACATCCTGATAGGCATGGTTACATTTTTTAAACTGTTGCTGACATTTCTTACAGATCACTGATAAAAAATGCAGGGTATTTAGTGTACATTTAGGTAAACAAATCAGAATATACTGTCTTTACAGATTGTTAAAGTACAGTTTCATCCACATATGTCTTATAAGGTGTTTGTAAAGCTAACACACGATGCACATGCTCACACTGTTGTGTAGCTCCAGTGTTGCTGTCCGCTGTGGTCAGCAGACAGTAAATTGTAAACACATTCCTTCTCAGCTCTGTCACCAGGAGAATTTATTACAGCCCACACTGACAGCTTTGATTGGGTACAGTTAAGCTTCATTAATTCCCAAAAATTCATTGCTCGCACACATCTACATTAAGTGTCTTGCAGAAAAACGAAGGGTGATTGTGTCTGATTAAAAATTCTTTCAAAGCTTATGAAGGTCCACGCAACCACACAAACACCATGATCATCTCTGCTCTGTCTGTGCTTCCTTCCATCTTTACAAGGCTTCCATCACATGGATTCCAGCTAAATTAGCTTCCAACACGAGTGCTGTAAAACACAAACATTTACTATCGTATTTCTAAGCTTTTCATATATTGATATTTAATTGTTTGTGATGATATCACTACAGAACCTTCAATTACCTTTCCTTAATACCTTCCATCAGTTATCAAGCAAAGAAACTTCCTCCAGCGCCCTCTGCTGGATTGTTCTAACTGATAAAAAAAAAAAGTTTCCTGCACCTTAAAAAACAGCATGTGCTGTACTTTGTAATAAAGGGAAACACTTGAGGCCCCTTTACATAGCACTGTGATCATTGGAAGACCATTAAGAGAAAAAAGTTGCCCCAATCTCTCAGTGATCTCTCTTTGTAGATGTTTTGAAGATCCTTGAGTGTTTTGGACTGAGTCAAAACTTTGAGGAGACTGCGGCGACCATAGAGATCACTAGAAGATCACTGAGAAATTGTTGCGAGATCTGGCCAATTTTTGGTTTACAGCTGATTTCCACCAATGCAAAATGTCAACATGAGACCAAGACCTCACATGAGGTGAGGACACAAAAACATCCCATCACACCCCAGTACACAGTGCCTTTGCAGTGGCTACAAGCAAAGAGTGCCGTTTCTCCCACCAACCCAAACCACTATGCTGTGCCATGGCTGAATGTATAGAGGTTATTTTCAGTCATAAAGCCAAGACCATTTTCCTCTGATTTTTTATTAGTTTTTATTTAACCTTTATTTATACAGAAGAAGCCAACTTTGTCAGTCTATACAGCCAATCATGACCATCCATCCATCCATCCATCTTCTACCGCTTTTCCGGAGGTCCGGGTCGCGGAGGCAGCAGTTCAAGCAGAGAAGCCCAGACTTCCCTCTCCCCAGCCACCTGCTCCAGCTCTTCAGAGGGGATACCAAGGCGTTCCCAGACTAGCTGGGAGACATAGTCTCTCCACCGAGTCCTGGGTCTGCCCCGGGGTCTCCTCCCAGTGGGACGTGCCTGAAACACCTCAAGTGGGAGGCGTCCAGGAGGCATCCTAATCAGATGCCCATACCACCTCAACTGACTCCTTTCAATGTGGAGGAGCAGCGGTTCTACTCTGAGCCTCTCCCGGATGACTGAGCTCCTCACCCTATCTCTGAGGGTGAGTCCAGCAATCCTACGGAGAAAGCTCATTTCAGCCGCTTGTATCCGCGATCTCGTTCTTTCGGTCATTACCCAAAGCTCGTGACCATAGGTGAGAGTAGGAACGTAGATTGACTGGTAAATCGACAGCTTTGCCTTAGAACTAAGCTCCCTCTTCACCACAACAGACCGGTACAACGTCCGCATCACTGCAGATGCTGCTCCAATCCGTCTGTCGATCTCTCGCTCCATTTTCCCCTCACTCGTGAACAAGACCCCAAGATACTTAAACTCCTCCACTTGGGGCAGGAGCCTGTCCCCAACCCGGAGAGGACAATCCACCTTTTTCCGGCTGAGGACCATGGACTCGGACTTGGAGGTGCTGATTCTCATCCCAGCCGCTTCACACTCAGCGGCAAACCGTCCCAGCAAGAGCTGTAGGTCATTGCTGGATGAAGCCAACAGGACAACATCATCTGCAAACAACAGAGATGAGATCCTGTGGTCACCAAGCATGACACCCTCCATTCCCTGGCTGCGCCTAGAAATCCTGTCCATAAAAATTATGAACAGGACCGGTGACAAAGGGCAGCCCTGGCGGAGTCCAACTCTCACTGGGAATGACTCCGACCGAGTGTTGGCAATGCGAACTAAACTCTCACAACGGTCGTACAGAGACCGAATAGCTCGTAACAACAAGCCCGATACCCCATACTCCCGAAGCACCCCCCACAAAAATCCACGAGGGACGCGGTCAAATGCCTTCTCCAAGTCCACAAAACACATGTAAACTGGTTGGGCAAACTCCCACGAACCCTCAAGAATTCTCGAGAGGGTAAAGAGCTGGTCCGATGTGCCACGGCCAGGACGAAAACCACATTGCTCCTCCTGAATCCGAGGTTCGACCAACGGCCGGACTCTCCTCTCCAATACCTTGGCATAGACCTTCCCAGGGAGGCTGAGGAGTGTGATCCCTCTAAAGTTGGAGCACACCCTCCGGTCCCCTTTTTTGAAGAGAGGAACCACCACCCCGGTTTGCCATGCCAAAGGCACTGCCCCCGACCTCCACGCAATGTTGCAGAGGCGTGTCAACCATGACAACCCAACAACATCCAGGGCCTTGAGGTACTCGGGGCGAATCTCGTCCACCCCCGGGGCCCGGCCACCAAGGAGATTTTTAACCACCTTGGCGACCTCAGCCCCTGTGATAGGCGAGTCATCCCCCTCGTCCCCAAACCCTGCTTCCTCTGTGGAAGGCGTATCAGTGGGATTGAGGAGATCCTCGAAGTATTCCTTCCACCGCCCGACGATATCCCCAGTTGAAGTCAACAGTGTCCCATCCGCACCATACACAGTGTGGACGGGGAGCTGCTTTCCCCTCCTGAGCCGCCCACCCTGGAGCCAGGCCTGGGGGAGGGGCTCGAAGGCTAGCGTCTGGTGGCCGGGTTTCCACCCATGGGACCCGGCCGGGCTCAGCCCGAAGGAGTTTCATGGGTCCGCCCTCCAGTAGGTTCACCACCTGCAGGAGGGATCATGGAAGTCCGGTGCTATGTGGATTAGGTGGCAGTCAAAGGCGGAGACCTTGGCGGACTGATCCCAATCATGACCAGCAGAACGAAATTATGTTTCTCCTATCTACAATGTAAATCACATCTAGAATCAGAGGGGCTGCCATGCAAGGTGCTGCTACAAACAACTTTTTTCTTCCCCCATTCTATTATGCTGATCACCAAGCTAGAAGGTGGGAAGTACCATTTTTATATGGTCTTTGGTATGACCCAGCCGGGACTTGAACACCCAACCTCCCAGTTGTGGGGTGGATGCTCTATCAACTAGGCCACCACTCTGCTAGGGAGGGTCCATTGAGAGGGAACCTCTCTTTTTCAAGGACACCCTGTTCACACTCACACAGGCCTTAGGCCCCAATCGGCTAAGGGCCCTGATCTACTAGAAGCCCCATATGTATTTTGTTTTAATGTTTAGCATATTTAACATGATGTCAGACAACTGACATGAGATGAATTATTAGGCAATAATAAATTTCTCCATTTCTCAGAGACAGCATGGAAGAGTCCAACAGTCTGAGGAGGACGTTGCGTTGGTGATTTGATTTGCCGTTTATGTAAATACTGATGTTTATTTTGTCAGAATCAGAATCAGGTTTATTGCCATTGTTCATGTAGTACACAAACTAGGAATTTGTCTCGGTACAGTGCTGCAACATTAAACATGATAAGATAAGAGAAATAAACTATACATGTAATAAAGTGTAGGATAAGATTAAGTGATACTGGTCAACAGTTAAAATATATATTAGCCAGCAGCAGATACTGTGGAGAACTATATAGTGCAGTCGGTAATGCAGGAAGAATACAGCAGCTCAACCAGACTCATGTTAATCATCACTGTTTTCTTCCTGCATTACCGACTGCACTATATAGTTCTCCACAGTATCTGCTGCTGGCTAATATATATTTTAACTGTTGACCAGTATCACTTAATCTTATCCTACACTTTATTACATGTATAGTTTATTTCTCTTATCTTATGTTTAATGTTGCAGCACTGTACCGAGACAAATTCCTAGTTTGTGTACTACATGAACAATGGCAATAAACCTGATTCTGATTCTGACAAAATAAACATCAGTATTTACATAAACGGCAAATCAAATCACCAACGCAACGTCCTCCTCAGACTGTTGGACTCTTCCATGCTGTCTCTGAGAAATGGACATGCGTGTATCGTTGGTTACATTGTAAACAAACCGTACAGCATATAGAATAGTGGCAAAATGAAACAGTTATCTGAGCGGCACAGAGAAATGGAGAAAAAGGGAAGGGCACAGATTTATTTTTTTTTTTTTTAATCAAAACTGTGGGGAGACTTGAATAACGAAACCGAATTGCCTTTAATTTCAGTTTATTTCAAGTAACCATTCCACTGTCTGCTCTCATTTCTGAGCAGCGAAACAAAGAGGGTGAACACACCAAAGTTCTCTCATTTAAACATTCTCACATCAAACCATTTCCCTCGCGGGGGAAATCACACATCTATATCAAAATCTCTTTATTCACATTCATTAGCCTTTTATTTACATAACTCCCCCTTCTCTCCTCTCGAGCCTCAGTGGTCAGGAAGTCTTCTGTCCCCTGTCCTCCGCAGGGGGTCCAGGCTCTGTGGCTCCGCACCGCAGGGGGCTGGCTCTCCTTCATCGTGAGGTTAAATCACATATGCAGTGTCCAACATATACATGTCTCACAACACAGCCATAAAAACAACCTTTTTCACTTCAACCAGGGAGGAGACTTACCCTCACAAAGAGCAGATAGCAACGCTGCTTGTATGAGCACACATGATGCTAAGGACGAGCACCTGTTGTTAATGAGGAGGCAGCGGTGACGCCTGTTGCTGACAGTACAGGTAAATGACAACTTTTTTTTACTATTTTTTCTAATTGCAAGATTTGCAGAGGCCAAGACTCACAAGGTTAAATTTAAATTTGACCAACTGTGCTCCCCAGGCATGCACAGGATATCTGCCGCCTCACAGAAGATGACTTTACATGAGATTAAATATAGTTTGTTTTATTACAATCCCTATTAGCACTTGTATAAAAAATTGGCTATTCTTCCTGGGGTCTAACATATATACTTGCCTCCATTAAAAATGCACGGGTCAGATTTCTGGGCATAACCAGGGATACATTTATTTGTTTTATTCCAGGAAATACATTATCGAAGGACTTATTAACCCTACGTGAATTAATTTTGAACAAATTTGGATCAATTTAAGACGTTTATTTAGTGCATTGCATACAACCACTCGAAATTCAGAAGTGTCATGAGTCAATACTGGGTGTGTCCACCTCTGGAATTCACACAAGCAGTACATCGACGACGCATGGAGCTGATGAGCCTCATGATCCTGTCCTGAGGGATCCTCTCCCACTCCTCCTGTACGGCCTGGACGAGTTCACGCTGCGTACGTGGAGCTGGTGTCCTGGGCGTGGTCGGTCGGCAACACTGCCTGTCTCGTTCTCTCTGACACCCAGACGACTGATTGTTGTGCGATGACAGCGCATTTGCCGGGCAACTGCACTATGACTGAGACCCGCCCTTAACATGCCAATGGCACCTTCTCTCTGCTGCGTCGTGACTCTCGGCATTTCTAGCTGGATGAAACCTTTTGGCGTTTTTTATACTGGCCTTATATAGGCTATTCACCACAACTCAAAATTTCAGTCAAGCATGACTCTGAGTATGGGATTCTGCTCAACATTCAAATTTTAAGGTGTGGCCTGTACACAGAATTCTGTACTTGGAAAGAAAATCAAAACACCCTAGCAATCAGACCTCCCATTTCTAAATCAAAATATACAAAATAAAAATTGGGAATACCATTAATGCACATTGTACCATATGTGTATGGGGGGTGCGTTTCTAATGGAGGCAAGTATATATTCTTACTTGTGTCTACGTTGTACAGAGGAGGGAGCACAGTAGATGCCTCTGCAAAATGGACCAGTCAGCAGACCATGAACAGGACCCTGCTGGCAAAAGTAGGTAAGTCAGTCCCTCCAGGATTTCACGGGATGTTTTTATGATAGTTGCGGCCCAAAAAGCTTGAATTTGTGGGAGCTTTTTTTTAGAACGTTTCGATAAAAGTTGTGATGTTTTGAAAGGATTTTTTGCACTAAAAGTCGTGGGAAGAATAATAAATTTTAAAGCAGATACTTTATCCTATGGTTTACTGCAATATTTTGTATAACACCACAAGAAAAGCACAGGATTGTCCCAAAAATTCCTACTAAACATTCATTCATTCATTCATCATCTTCCGCTTAATCCTTTTCGGGTCGCGGGGGTGCTGGAGCCTATCCCAGCATCTTTTGGGTGAGAGGCAGGGTACACCCTGGACAGATTGCCAGTCCATCGCAGGGCCAACACAGAGAGACAGACAACCATTCACTCTCTCAGTCATACCTAAGAACAATTTAGAATCCCCAGTTTTGATGCCAATTAACCTAACGCATGTTTTTTTGGCACGTGGGAGGAAACCGGAGAAATCCTGGAGTAAACCCACGCAGACACGGGGAGAACAAGCAAAGTCCACACAGATCACTGTTGGTCGGGGGCTGGGATCGAACCCAGGATCCCCCGGCCAAGGGTGAGTTACTGTGCTGCCGCAGTGCTAACCACTCCGCCACCGCGCTGCCCAGTGATTTGTAAATTAAGCAGAAACTTCTGCTATACGGAAAAACTATGTGCAACAGCAAATTAAGTGAGAATGAAGTAGCTACTCCTAAATTTGTCATAAAAATTACCAACACTGTAGGCGACTCTTGTTGAGAACTTGAATAAAAAGGAAGAAAAATTAACTATGCATTACAACAACTTAATTGCATTGAATGCATGTTAAAGAGAATAGATTTGGAAATTATGGAAGCACCTTTATTTAAAAACTCCCTAACCGCAGTGGTGCCCATCCACTTGGTACAGGGTGCAGAGAAAAAAGAAATAATTTATTCTGTTGCTCTGTATTGTCTATTGAAGTCTGTGTTTTTCTGAAAAAATTACTGAATATTCTCTGTCTTTCTGTGCCTGACTCCTACCTGTTTGTCTATCTGCCGTGCGTCTTGACACAAACCTGGCTCAGACACTCCTCTTTCTTTTACCGGGAGTTTTACTGGAAAGAGGGGCTTTTCTTGGGGGTTTGCTGGGGGCTCACGCTGGTCCGTGTCCAGGCAGGAGATTCACAGCTTTAAAGCTTATTGACAAGATGTAGTAATAATTTTACCTCTAAAGCTGTATAAAAATATTAAAACACTGGTGTAGTGTTAGATTTGCTCATTTGTTTGTGGTTTTATGACGTCTCTCCTCACGTACAACAGGGTGCTTTTCAGGCAGCCAGACTTTTTTTCAACACAAACCCGGCATTTTGCACACGCAGCCAAGACAGAGACGTGGGGAGATGTCCACCAGTGAGCCAGGGGAGACGGATCAAGGGATGGGATGGGAAAACTCATGGGTGAGTGTTTTTTTAAAATCACACACTCTGTTTTTTGCTGATGTGTTCCATTAATACTCTGTAAACACTGAAGTGAGAACGGCCCAGCGACGCATTTGGTTGGTAAAACTGAGTGTTTGAGTGCTACTCAGGAACAAATTTGGTTGGCGAAATTGGTGGAAGTTGACGAGGATTGGCCAAAATTGCAGGAAAGTTGCAGTGATTGGACAAAGTTGCAAGGTCGCTCAAAAAATGTGGTGATGACCTGATTTTGTGTGAATTAGTGCAATCTTAATATCATGAAATCCTGGAAGGACTGGTAAGTGTGAACAAACAACAGATCCTCCACGTGAATGGTTGTTATTTTTTTTAATAATAGACTAGAGTCTACATTCAATTTGTTAAACTTCTTTGTTTATGATGGGCACATGCGTACGCAGCGACCGGCAGCGGGTGAAAAAAGTTCAACGTCTTTGTCTCTGTTTTTATGCACTTTAATGTGTTTTAACGTAATTCTCTGTGCCGTTTTTGTCCTTGAAAGTTTGTGGACTATATAACAAAGAGCTCTTTGGTTCCATCAGTATAGATTTCCTTCTCGTTTTTGCACTGTGGTTTCTTTCTTACCGGTTCTTTGTCTGGGACATCAGCGCAATCACGCTGGGAAGAATACAGTATTCCAGAACCATATTACTGCATTTAAACATGGATAATGCAGCATCTGTGTTTGAGTCTGTGCCGCAACTGCCGGACTTTATTTTAAGAGATTTTCATGGACACAGCGATGAAAAGAGAGACAAAAGGAGGAAACGCGGAAAGCGTGGAGGCGTAAGATTAAACCTGAGGAGGCGTCGGCTTAACCACATTCTTCTTCCTTCCATTATTATGGGGAACGTACAATCCTTGAGAAATAAAGTGGATGAAATTCAAGGAAATGTCCGATATCAGAAGGATTTCAAGAACTGCTGTGTCATGGCTTACACGGAGACGTGGCTTACGGCGCATGACCGGGACCCGGACCTGTGTATTGACGGCTTTGGAGCCCCACTTCACTTGGATCGGCAGGAAAAGGTAACGGGGAAACGTCAGGGGAGCGGCGTATGTTTGTATATTAATAAACAGTACTGTACATCTGTCATGGTCAGAGAGCGCATCTTTACACCAGATGTGGAGCTTCTGTCCATGTCACTACGCCCTTTTTATCTGCCCCACAAGTTCCCCCAACTTTTCATAACGACTGTGTACATTCACCCGAGGGCGGACGCTGCCTCCGCCTCCAGCACCGTCTTTGATGTGGTCCAGCGGTTGCAGTCGATTTCTCCAGGGCCTCCAAATTTTGTCCTTGGAGATTTTAACCATGTGTCTCTAAAGAAGACACTTAAAAACTTTTATCAGTATGTCTCCTGCCCAACCAGGCGAGAAAAGACATTGGACCTGTGCTACAGATCCATAGAGAGGGCCTATAAATCTCTTCCCCTTTCTCCTTTAGGATCCTCAGATCACAACTGTGTGCATTTGCTGTCCACATATAAAACTGCTCTCAGAAGAGAGAAGGCGAAGACCAGAGACAGACGTGTGGACAGAGGATTCAGTGTACTGCCTCCAGGAATGCTTTAACTGTACGGTCTGGGAGGTGTTCACGCTGGCCTGCGGAGAAGATTTGGACTCTTTAGTGGACGTGACATGCTCATACATGGCTTTCTGCAGGGATATGATCGTTCCACGTAAACATGTCAAAATATATCCCAACAAGCCATGGGTCACTAAATCAGTTAAATCCTGCTTACAGAGGAAAGCACTTGCCTTTAAACAGGGGTTGTTTCTGAGCTGCAGGCTGCCACAAAAGAGGTGAAGTCAGAAATTTTAAGAGCAAAACAGAATTATAAATCAGAACTGGAAAGCAAGATGGCAGCGAAGAAGCTTGGTTCAGCCTGGGCTAGTATGAAAACTATTGCAGGCCTTCAGAGCACAGAGCGCAGTAATCGTGTGTTTTTAGATGGTTTTAATTCAGACACAGAGCTGGCTAATGCTCTTGTTTTTATGGTTGTTTTGACTCCTTTGATTTTAGCACAGAAACCCAAGATTTGAAACAGAAACTCAAAGACAATCAGCACTTTAATATTGAGGTGCAGGAAGTTAAAAGGGCGTTCTGTGCAGTAAAAGTGAACAAAAGTCAGGGCCCTGATAATAAATGTGGACACTTGGTAAAGTCCTGTGCACATGAACTGAGTCCTGTGTTTCACTACATTTTTAATAAGTCCTTACAGACACATGTGCCTAATGTCTGGAAAGATGCTGTTATTGTCCCCATTCCAAAATCCAGCTGTCCAAAAACGGTAAATGATTTTAGACCAGTTGCTTTGACTTCAATTTTAATGAAAATTTTTGAAAAACTGATCAGATTTGAGGTCCTAAAGCAGACTGACCATGCACTGGATCCTCTGCAGTTTGCCTATAGGCCTCACAGAGGAGTGGAGGATGCCACTGTCACTCTGTTTAACATGCTTTTTAAACATCTGGATTTTAATGGGACACATGCCAGGCTTTTATTTGTGGACTTTTCTTCCGCTTTTAATACAATCCAACCTCATATATTAGTTGAAAGGCTCCTGCAACAATTTGACTTGAGTAATAATCTGGTGGGTTGGATTCTGGATTTTTTAACCAACAGGACACAGAGAGCAAGGGTCAATGGTACATTGTCTAACCAAGTGTTCTTCTACTGGCTCTCCTCAGGGGTGTGTGTTGTCACCACTACTCTTCATCCTGTACACAAACATGTGTCGGAGCAGACATGTCAACAGACACATTATAAACTATGCTGATGATTCAGTTGTTGTCAGTCTCCTTCAGGATGGTGAGAATGGCCACAGCCCAGTAGCTGATGATTTTGTTCATTGGTGTGAGGATTCCTACCTGCAGCTGAATACGACAAAAACTAAAGATATGATTATTGACTTTAGGAGGAAAACTCCCAGGCACAAAGTCACTGTACTAAAAGGCCAGACCACTGAATGTGTGCAATCTTACGGATATCTTGGGACAATTATTGATAGTAATTTAAACTTTGAAGAGAACTGTGAAAGGGTCTGCAAAAAGGGTCAGCAACATTTGCATTGTTTAAGGAAACTTGCACGCTTCCAAATTGACCGAGCCATAATGACAATGTTTTATCTGACTTTTATTGAATCCGTTTTATCCTTTTCTTTAGTGTCATGGTTTGGTCAGATAAAACTGAAACAGAGGAAATCCTTGTGTAACCCTTGCCTTACGTTAATTAGGTAAGGGAAATTATTAAGTGTAGACCAGTTGCTAGGTTCGCAAGGATTACAATAGGGAATTAAAATGAGTGTGGAGTGAAATAACTGGAGTCAAGAAATGAGCAATTCATGGCTGTTATTGTTAAAGATAAAGAGAACAAAATATACAAACAATTTACAAATATACAACTATAACAACGGCCGGCATGAAATAAAACCCCAAAAAATGTCTTACTGAGCTCAGTGTTTGTTTGTCTTCTTGTTTTAGTCGTTTGACCAGTCAAGATATCTTGTGTTTCCAAGTTCAGGTTTCTTTTCCTCTTTTAAAGCGGCGACTTGAGTTGTTACCACTTTGAATTCTGTGCACTGAAGAGAGGAAGGATGTTCTTCAATCGAGATCTCGGTTCAGGTCTCGGGTCAGGCTCGCCATCTCCATTCGGAGAGAATCCAGGATCCAGAAGGTTCTTAATCGGCAACCAAAAAAAAAATCTCTCTGGTAGTACATGAAATATTTTCTCATGTAACCAAATAAATGAATTTCTCTTTTTATCTCTACATCATTTAACCATGAAATTATGATTAATCTTTTTAACCTTTTCTTTGTAAATCATGAAATGAATTACAATTAATTTATCACATGACCAGGGAATATACTGTCCCATTACTTCCAATATCCCCTTTTAAAGTCAGTAAAGCCCTGTCTGAGCTACTGGGTTTAGCACAACCAATGAATTTACATAGGAAACCAACACAATGTGCTTTTAGCATCAAACTACACATTACATTCAACAGAAATAGTGCAAAAGAACTAAAACTACTTCAGCATACTGTTGTGAACTGAAATCACATTTAGGAAAACCATACAGACACAAAAATAGCCTTTTCCATTGCTTTTAAACAGGAAAAATCCACTCGCGATTAGCATTAGCATAACGCTAACATTAGCATGGCGTTAGCATGCTTCATTTAGTACACACTCAGTTTTCACTCACCAAGATGAGATATCAGCGTGAACACAGCAAAAGTCACAGCCTCACGGCCTCTCAAGCTCGTGCTCCCGTCAACTTAGGATAATAAAGGTTTCAAATTAGCGTTTGGACAGTGTTTAGATCCATTTATAGCACTTTTCAGTAGTAACTCACCAAGAAGACCCACAGGCCTCCACACAGATCGTCCACAGCCTCTCTCGTCCGCTCTCAGATCGCAAAAGACCGAAAACCCGGGTGCGTGCCTCGGCACTCTGCTCGGAAGGCGGGGCTAATATCGCTCTTAATGAATGAAAAGACCGAGATCACCCAACATAACCATGAAACGGGAATTTAAAAGTTGGATAACGAGGATCACACTTCCTCTTCCCAAAATAATTGTTTTTCAAAATAAAATCACACAATTGTATTAATACAAAAGAAATCTGAGAAAAAGGGTCATTTTCTCAGCTGGGTTACACTTGGATCAGGTAGTTAGATGGTCCAGTTGTTTGCTTGGTGAGTCACAGCTGAGCCTGACATCCCTGTACACCAGACAGGTACAGAGGATGGCTACCTCCATTTTAAATGATGACTCCCACCCTTTGCACTGCAACTTTCAGCTTCTTCCCTCCAGACGGAGGTTTGTTGTCCCAAAAAGTAAAACCCAGCGCTACAAAAACAGCTTTGTTCCTGTTGCTGTCAAAGAGTTGAACAAGATGTAGCAATATATTGCACATAATTCAGTTATCTATTTATTAATTTTTTATTTTATATTTACTTATTTTTGTAGGTTTTTTTAATTTGGGTTCTAAATCTTTTATTGGGTTTTAGACTTTTTTGAGTTTTTAATCTCTTTGACTAGTTTTTAACTTTTTAATATGACCCTTCTCTCTTATCTCTTTGTTTTTCTCTTATCTCTTTGTCCTATGTCCTGATTGTTGGAGCCTTTGAGTACTTTTATCGTGTTTATACTCAGCTTCATGTGTGCCTGTGTTTGTGTTCATGTTGAATGTAATTGTGGTTTGTAAATATGGATGACACCTGACTGCAAAACAAATCTACCTACGGGTACAAATAAAGTAACCTGAACCTGAACCTTGTTTTTCTACAGATGTAATTCTTGATGCCTGAATGATATCATCACTTGAAGACTTCTGAGAACAATAAGTTTCAGGTAGGATTTCAATAAGGCCTGAAAAGAAAGTGTAGAACAAAGAAAAAGTAGGGCCCCATTTCTGTCTTTGCTTTGGGCCCCAAATGGACTAAATCCACCCCTGCACTCACACAGTTACACATTCACACCAGGAAGCTGCTCAGTACAACCACAGACTGACCTTTGGCCACTGAGCAACTCCACTGGAGCAGCTGGGGTTAGGGGCCTTGGTCAAGAGCACCACAATTGGGTTTGAGCACAGGCTTCAGAAAATGTTTTATTCATATTCACTCAGTTTCTCCCATGACACAGACAGCTTGGTGACCAGGATCCCTCTCAACATGCCATATGCACAAATAGGGGGCGGCATGTCCCCAAACCTGGAAAAAAAGAGAGAATTCCCCCCCACCCAAAAAGAATCATCACAGTCCCCTCCATATAATGTTACACAACTGAACAAAACACATATAAAGCACCACTAAGCAGAAATTTTTACTGATATTGTGGCGGAAGAATAACATGCAGCGAACTGAGGGTTTTTGAGGGTTTTTATTATCATTCATCCCGCCATCATGGAACTCACTCCAGCCCTGTGCAGGCGGGCTGGAGCGGGTCCTCAGGCTCTCATGAGGAGACACAGGATGCGTGTGTCAGAAGCAGTCGTCAGAGAGAGAGAGAGAGTTACAGAGCAATGCAGTATTTATAACCCACTACAGACAATACATGAAAGGCATGTTATCATCAAAGAGACTGCAGGAAGGCATGGGACATTTGCATTTGAGTACCGAGCAGGAAGTCATACATAACAACAACAAGACTGGCCGGAATTCGCCTCTGCTCCAGAGCTGTAGGACAAAATAGGTTACAAGGCACATCTACATATTGTTATCAGTCCATAGATCACACTGCTATGTTAATTGCTCCCGCTGAGCGCTCTGCTTGTCCGTGGCTGTTGTGGGGGTTACCCATACACTCCCCCTCAGAGGGCTCAGCGGGAAGCTGAGGCCTCGATAGTCCGGCTTTGGAAGCGAGCTGCGGGGAAAGCTCGCTGCAGGCGGCGGTGGAGGGAGGGGGGTGGGGGTAGCAAGTGGGGGTAGCAAGTGCCGGCCCAGGACGGCGAAATTGTTTGGGCCGCGCAAAAATTGCCTATGGATCCGCGATGTTGAGGGGCTGTCCCGTTGAACGTGGTGGAGGTCCACAGCGGCTGTGCGAAGAAAAATTTGTCTCTGACTCCTCTCGCGGCTATGAAGGAAAACAGGAGCTGCAAGGCTGCGTAGCGGCTGTGAGAAAAAAAGGAGCTGCAGCAGTGAGGGACTTGGCGTGTTGGCTTTAGGTGCGCGCGCGCAGCCCGAAAGCCCTCGGGGACAGCTGACGGCTGAATTCCCTTGTGCGCCGTGGCTGAGACCATTAGAAAATCCTATGAGCGAGCTGCGTGCGTGCTTCAGGTGTGAGCAGCCCTGAAGGTTCTGTGTGCAGCGGCGGAGGACAATGGCGGTCTGTGTGGAGCCAGTATTGTCCCGTGCGTGGTGCGCTGTCCTCATAACCCCCCGGTGTGCGTGCGGGGTTCGGTGCATGGCAGGACCGCTGTAGAGGCAAGTCAGGGTCAGGGAGCTTGCTGGAGATCAGCGTCGTCGGCGCCGATGGTCATCCCTGTTAGCTGTTGCGTCGTTCGCTGTGTCGGGTCGTGGTGCGTTCAGGTCCACGCGCTGCGTTCTCCGTCGGCCCTGGAGGTCGCCGTCGTGGAGAGAGGACGAGGTGCGTGCGCTCTCGTGTGGAGGAGCTGTGAGAGTGGCCGGTCCCAGCGTGGATGTGCAGATCTCAGGCGTGCAGATCTCACCATGAAGCATTCTGCAACTTTCCCGGTCGTGGGTGATCTCCGGAGAGTTTCGCCTGGTGGTGGCTCTGCGTCGAGGTCTCCCTGTAGCAGAAGGGAGGGCAGATCATTTGCGTCAGGCTGCTGCGTTCGTTGTCGTCGGGTCACCAGTGTAGCTGTCCAGACCAGAAGGTTGCCTTGCACAAAGCGTGTGCTTTCTCGGGGTCACCAATGTGGCGGAAGAATAATAGGTGGCGAACTGAGAGTTTTTGAGGGTGTTTATTATCATTCATCCTGCCATCATGGAACTCACTCCAGCTCTGTGCAGGCGGGCTGGAGCGGGTCCTCAGGCTCTCGTGAGGAGACACAGAATGCGTGTGTCAGAAGCAGTCGTCAGAGAGAGAGAGAGAGTTACAGAGCAATGCAGTATTTATACCCCACTACAGACAATACATGAAAGGCATGTTATCATCAAAGAGACTGCAGGAAGGCATGGGACATTTGCATTTGAGTACCGAGCAGGAAGTCATACATAACAACAGCAAGACTGGCCGGAATTCGCCTCTGCTCCGGAGCTGTAGGACAAAAGAGGTTACAAGGCACATCTACATATTGTTATCAGTCCATAGATCACACTGCTATGTTAATTGCTCCCGCTGAGCGCTCTGCTTGTCCGTGGCTGTTGTGGGGGTTACCCATACTATTAGCTTTTTACTTAGTGTTAACTTAGTGTTGGCCTAGCAGAAAGCCTGATTGGCTCACAGGTGGATCAGACTCCGGGCAGGGCTGTTTTCACCAGGCTAGGCTAACCTGTTTTTAGCTGTTTTTCGCCATTTTTAGCTAGCTAGCTAGGTTAGGCTAATCTGATTTTAGCTGTTTTTAGCTAGCTAGCTATTCACTTCTTGCCTGGAACATCATGACTCCATCCCCGACGTGTGTCAGCTGTGTGTCCCTCCTTAAGAAGGTTTCTGAGTTGGAAGTGAGACTCTCCAACCTCTACAAGAGTCGGGAGGCTGAAGACCACCTAGACACTATAATTCTCGGGAGTACATCTGCTTTTGCAACCGACTCGCAGCTAGCAGAGACGGCTACTTACCTGAGTGAATTTAGCACATCGCCATCCACTTCCACCCCTGCTCCGGTCTCCTCAGCTGTCCAGGACCCCAGCACCAAACACTGGCTTCAGCTCGGAGCTAAACCCAAAGCCCTGGGTGGTTTTTCACATCCTCAATGCGCGCCCTGGACCTTGGTCGGGCCAACTAGCAAACATTGGGGATTGACCAGACATGGCCGCGCCTCCTCTCTTCCCCTGCTACTGGAAAACAGATTCGACATCCTTTCCCTGGAAGATTTTCCCCACCTGGACGTCGACCATCCTCCCATGGCCACCCCCTCTCCCCCTCCTCCTTCAGCAGCGGCCCAAACCCGCAAGCCCCAGATTAAAACTACTTTAGGTGTGCCAAACTATACACCAGCTCCAAAAAGAAGAGAGCGCATCACCCCGCCATCACAACAACAACATCGGCAAAATTATCCACCATTTCAGAAACCACCGGTAAGGCCCCCCCAGACGACGTTGGTAATTGGTGATTCGATTATGAGGAACATCAGAAGCAGGTACTGTGTCACAAAATTTTTTTCCTGGGGCTAAAGTGTCAGACATTGAGGCTCTTACCCCTGACCTATTAAACGAATTCCCCCACACTAAAACTGTCATTGTACATGTTGGATGCAACAACATCCCAGATGAAGCGTCGGAGATCTTAAAGAGTGACTTCAAGAGCCTTCTGTCCACTCTTATGAACTGTGGCAGACGTGTGTTTATTTCTGGGCCATTGACACCTTTCAGACGAGGTTGCAATTATTTTAGCACAACTCTCAGCCTTAATACCTGGTTGTGTTCTACATGTCCTACTTTTAACACTGGTTTTATAGACAATTTCAACCTGTTTTGGAACCGCCCGTCATTTATGAGGCCAGATGGCATCCATCCAAATAGACTTGGTGCACGTGTTTTAAGGGACAATCTGTTCTATTCCATTCAGCGTTTTTTAGTACAGTGACTGAAATTTGGTGCGTTAACTCACCCCGAAGTTCCTGGGTCTGCCAACCAGCCTTTCTTTGTTTCCACTTCTCATATTAATCCTATTAATCCAAATAATCCTCACTGTTTAGATCAGTCGTCATTTGATAACCCCATAGAGATTGTGTCTGTCTCCAATTACCCAAAATATTATAACCCAAGACAAATACAACATAACTTGATAAATTCACCCCTTTCTGCAGCTCCTTCTCATCCGCCACCCCTCAATTTAGCCCGTCTTCCCCCTCAGAGAACCTTTGTCTACTCCCCCCAAAGTTAATAAAAATATAATGTATAAACATCCCAAAGTGATTAAACAAAAAGTTGGTAAATTGCAAATTAAACATCAAGTCTCTAAATTTAATGATTTGGCCTCCCTTCCTCCTCATAATGTGAAAATTAAGTGCGGTTTGTTAAATATTAGGTCTCTAACTCCCAAGTCTCTACTAGTTCATGATCTATTAATTGATCATCAGATTGATTTAATATCCCTTACAGAGACTTGGTTAGGGCAAGATGATTATGTTGGTTTAAATGAATCAACTTCCTCTGGTTATCTAAACTATCATAATCTTAGAAGTTCTGGTCGTGAAGGTGGAGTAGCGGCAAGTTACCATTCTAAATTGCTAGTTAATGTAAAGCAAAAAACGTATTTTTGTTACGACCCGAGTGCTGGGTTCTGATAGTGCTCGGGCCAGGTCCAACTCGCTGCCGGCCTTGACAGCTGCGGGCTGTATTCTGGCCTCACCGGGCTCTTATTACTTACTTATTACTACTTACTTACTTATTTATTACTAAACTTAATATAGAATCGGTGTGTGAGTTTGCAAAAACGATGTCAGCCACTGTAGTATTCTCTGGGCCCCTCCCCAATCTGACCAGTGATGACATGTTTAGTCGCTCGTCATCCTTGAACCGCTGGCTGTCTGTGTGGTGTCCTAAAAATGACGTGGGCTACATTGACAATTGGAGCTCTTTTTGGGGAAAACCTGGTCTTATGAGACCTCATTGAATCCTTATTTAAATCCTTCACCTGAACAACGAGAGCAAGTTTTTAGCCAAAGTCAAATTCCTTGTATGTGTTGTGCATACTTGGCCAATAAAGCTGATTCTGAGACGAGACAGCATTCATCCCACTTTGGATGGTGCTTCTCATTTATCTAACAATCTGGCATCTTTTTTATCCAAATTTCCAAAACCATGACTACTCAGAGTTGGGACCAGGAAGCAGAGTCACAGTCTTAAACGCCTCTCTGCAGTTCCTCTTCATCCGCCACCCCTCAGCTTAGCCCCTGACTTCCCCATCAGAGAATCGTTGTCTGCTCCCTCCAAAGTGAATAAAAATATAATGTATAAGCATCCCAAAGTGATAAAGCAAAATATTGGTAAAACTCAAATTAAACATAAAGCCTCTAAATTGAATGATTTGGCCTCTGTTCCTCCTCATAATTTAAAAATTAAATGTGGTTTATTAAATATTAGGTCTCTAACTCCCAAGTCTCTGTTAGTCCATGATCTGTTAATTGATCATCAGATTGATTTAATTTCCCTAACAGAGACTTGGTTAGGGCAAGAGGATTATGTTGGTTTAAATGAATCAACTCCCTCTGGTTACTTAAACTGTCAAAATCCCAGAAGTTCTGGTCGTGGAGGAGGAGTAGCAACAATTTACCATTCCAAATTACTAGTTAATGTAAAGCAAAAAACATGTTATAATTCCTTTGAGGGCCTGGTCCTCAGTGTTGGGCACTTTAGCAATTTCAGGTTAAACCCAATTTTATTTGCCATAGTTTATCGTCCCCCATCAACCTATTCAGAATTTTTATCCAAATTTGCTGATTTCTTAGCTGATTTAGTGCTGAAATCTGATAGAATAATTATAGTAGGGGACTTTAATATAATGTGGATGTAGATAGTGACTGCCTTAATGTGGCTTTTAATTCAATATTAGACTCAATTGGGTTTTCTCAGAAAGTAGGAAATTCTACTCATTACCCCCACCATACATGGACCTTGTTCTGACATATGGCATAGAAATAGAAAATCTTGTAGTGTCTCCTCATAACCCTGTACTGTCAGACCATTGTCTGTTAACCTTTGATTTTACTATTTCTGACTATTTGGCTCCTAAAGAAAAATATTATCACAGTAGATGCCTCTCAGATGATGCTGTTTCCAAATTTATGCAGATTGTTTCCTCTATGCCATGTGTCAACACAACGGAAATAAGCTATAGACAGCTTGCTCCTTCTGTAATTGATAACATGGTGGATAGTGTTTCAGCTTCTCTGCATCAGGCTCTAGACTTGGTGGCCCCCTTAAAAAAGAAAAAGTCTAATCAGAGATTTTTAACTCCTTGGTTCAACACAGAAACTCGTAGCTTAAAACAGAAGACTCGTCAATTAGAAAGAAAATGGCGCTCTACTAATTTAGATGAAATCTATTTAGCTTGGAGAAATCATCTTTTAATTTATAAAAAATCTCTTAGAAAAGCTAGAACGAGTTATTACTCTGCATTAATAGAAGAGAACAAGAATAATCCCAGGTTTCTTTTCAGTACTGTAGCCAGGTTGACAAAGAGTCAGGACTCTGTCAATCCTAGCATCCCCTTAGAGCTTACTAGTCAGGACTTTATGAACTTTTTCAATAATAAAATTTCATCCATCAGAGATAAAATCAATCAGATTCTTCCCACAGTTAACTTAAATACTGTAACTACTACAACTCCTTCTATTGATGTCTGTCTTGATGAGTTTACTCCAATCGACCTTTGTGAGTTAGACAAAATAGTTTCCTCATCCAAACCTTCAACTTGTCTTTTAGACCCTATTCCTACCAGGTTATTTAAAGAAGTCTTCCCACTTATCGGTAGCTTTATTCTTCATATAATCAATTCTTCATTAACTTCAGGCCATGTACCGCAGGCTTTTAAAACGGCTGTAATTAAACCCTTACTCAAAAAGCCAACGCTAGATCCAGGAGCTTTAGTTAACTATAGACCAATCTCTAATCTCCCTTTCATTTCAAAAATCTTAGAAAGAGTTGTTGCTACGCAATTATTTGACCACCTGCAGGGAAATGGTTTACTTGAAGAGTTTCAATCTGGGTTTAGAATCCATCATAGTACTGAAACAGCCTTAGTGAAGGTCACTAACGACCTCCTCATTGCATCTGATAATGGACTAGTTTCTGTACTTGTCCTTTTAGATCTTAGTGCAGCTTTTGATACTATTGATCATAATATTCTACTTGATAGATTAGAACACTATGTTGGACTTAATGGAACTTCGTTGCAGTGGTTTAGATCTTATTTATCTGATAGGTTCCAGTTTGTTCATGTAAATGATGAGTTTTCTTTCAGCTCAAAGCTTAGTCATGGAGTTCCACAGGGATCTGTGCTAGGCCCTACTCTTTTTAGTTTATATATGCTTCCGTTAGGCAACATTATTAGAAAGCACTGTATACATTTTCATTGTTATGCAGATGACACACAATTATACCTGTCAATGAAGCCAGATGATACTAATCAATTAGTCAAGTTAGAAGCCTGTCTTAAGGAAATCAAAGCTTGGATGACTTGTAATTTCCTGCTATTAAATTCAGATAAGACTGAAGTCATTCTTGTTGGTCCAAAAAACCTTAGAAATTCCTTTCCAAATCAAACTTTCAGTTTGGATGCAGTTACTCTTTCTCTTAATAGCTCTGTGAGGAACCTTGGAGTTATTTTTGATCAGGATTTGTCCTTCAATTCACATATTAAATTTGTTTCTAAGACTGCCTTCTATCATTTGCGTAATATTGCCAAGATTAGGAGCATCTTGTCTCAGAGTGATGCTGAGAAGCTGATCCACGCTTTTGTTAGCTCGAGATTAGATTATTGTAATTCTTTATTATCAGGCTGTCCTAAAACATCTTTAAAAAGTCTTCAGCTGATCCAAAATGCTGCAGCAAGAGTTTTAACAGGTACTAGAAAGAGAGATCATATCTCTCCGATTCTGGCCTCCCTTCATTGGCTTCCCATAGAGTTTAGAATTAAGTTTAAAATCCTTCTTCTTACTTACAAAGCTCTAAACAATCAGGCTCCTTTTTATTTAAAAGATCTGATACTACCGTATCATCCTAACAGAGCACTACGCTCACAAAATGCAGGATTACTTGTAATACCTAGAATCTCCAAAAGTACAATGGGAGGCAGAGCCTTCAGTTATCAAGCTCCTCTCCTGTGGAATCAGCTGCCAATCTGGATTCGGGAGTCAGACTCGATCTCTGTTTTTAAGAATAGGGCTAAAACCTACCTTTTTGATATAGCCTACAATTAGGGAGGGATCATGTGTTTCTGAACTCTCCCTTAGTTATGCTGCTAATAGGTTTAGTCAGCCGGGGGACCTCCAGTAATGCACTGGGCCTCACTCCTTTCCTCACTCTCTATGAAATATTTTTTTTTTGCTGGTCATTAACATTTGTTTGTTCTCTCCCATAGATTGAGTCCCCATCGTGCTGTTTGCTCTCTACATGTCTGTTCTTTTCTTCTTCTCTATCCCCTCACCCCCCAGCCAGTCGCAGCAGATGACTGCCCCTCCCTGAGCCTGGTTCTGCTGGAGGTTTCTTTCTGTTAAAAGGGAGTTTTTCCTCTCCACCGTCGCCAAGTGCTTGCTCACAGGGGATCGCCTGATTGCTGGGGTCTTTCTGCAACTGTGGGGGTCCCCCCTACAGTTGATAGTGCTATGAGATGACTGTTGTTGTGAAATGGCGCTATATAAATAAAGTTGAATTGAATTGAATTGAATTATTGTGAAGGTGCTCGGTGGGGCTTCCGCCTGTCAAGGCTGGCCAGCTGTATGTCATTGCCGTTCGTTAGTGCTTCGCCTTTTTAAACCCGGCACTAGCGACAGTATGATGCAGGAGTATCGTCTAATCTTCCTTGCCAGACGTTGGTCAACACTTCGTCAGATCTTCATGTCAGGTTCGTGATCTGAACTCATGTCATAGTTTAGCTCGTAGTGGCTGGGGTTAGCCCTACGAGCCCAAGTCTTGTTAAATGTGTGTTTTGCCCTGCGGGGTTCATAGTCTTGTCTTGTCACGTGTGAAAATAAATTAACATCATTGCCAAACTCACTGGTGGACTCTTTGGCGTCTCTTGGTGATCCGCGAGGATCACCACATGACAGTATACTCCTGCCAGGACGTCTAAAAGGAGGCGCCACACTGAGACGCTGTTTCACCGTGAGTTTGTGCCTGAACTAGACTGTTGTTCTTCCCTGTCTGAGTGTCTTTTGCTGGGAGAATGCCATCCTCCAGGGGCCGCGGTCGGCGCCTGGACAGGAAGCTAGCGGAGGTTCTGGAGTATGTGGACTGCACGTTGTTCACCGCTACGCTGTGTGTTGCTCCCGGCGACATTCGCAGGCATTTGGACTATGCTGTGGAGTTTCTGGATAACCTCCCCCTTGACTATGACCATCACCCGGAGGTGATAACGAGGTGGGAGGAACTCGCCGTGCAGCGCGAGGTACTTCGTGGGCTGGAGGAGGAAGAGAGCAGGAAGCAGAGGAGGAGGCATCCTCGCTCCCTGCGTTGGAGTTCCGTCTCCGTCCCGGAGTTAGTCCAGGAGTGCGCACCGTCTGGGGGCCGACGACGACGTCGGCGCAACGGCGCGGGCAATTCGCAGCAGAATCCCCGGCTGGACTCGCTGCAGGCAGAGCCTGTCAGCGAACCTCTGAGAGCGGCCCCACCTCATCTTCCCAGGGGGCCCTCTGTCGCCATCCAGCGGGGAGAAGGAGGAACGACGTCCCCCACAGCAGGAACCATCTCAACCCCGGGAGGAAGGCAAGTGCACGATAATTTGTTACACCTTGATTTTGTTCTGCCTTGTCTGACTCCTGGGGGTGGAGTTCGGGGTTTGCAGCCCCCCGAGCTCCCTCCACTTGCTGTGGATGAAATTACTAAACCTGCTGCCTCTGTGTTCCCCCCTGCCGAGCGGTCTGCGACGCCAGGCCAGCGTCGTCGGATGAAGAGGGCCCCTGCAGTGCTGGAAAGCCTGGATCCGGCCCTGCAGCCACGCCATGGATGGAGGAGAGGAGCGGACTGCGGCCCAGAGCCTGAGCCAACGGAGAAGCGTCCCCGGGTCTCCCCGCCAGAGCGGTCCGAGCCAGTGGGTCGAGGTTCCCCTGCCCCCACGCCAGACGGGTCATCGGCGTGGACAGCAGCGTGGGGGGAACCTCGGACTGCAGATGAGATCTTCCCAGCTGCGGAGCCTGACACGCAGCTGAGTGTGAGTCTGCTGACGAGAGTCGCCCTGAACCTGGATCGTCGGAGTCCTGGGTGGCAACGGAACCCGAGTGCAGGCAAGTGTTCCCTCTTGTGTCTCTGTCCCCTGTTTTGGAGCATTTTTGCCTGCCTCTCAGGGAGGCGAGTGAGGAGCAGCCGCCTGCTGCGCCCGAGCTCGTCTCGCTGGGTTCCACTGCTACCGGTGATTCTGATCCCGGTTTTCCTGTCTCTGAGCTTTATTGCAGTGTCACCGGCGGGGAACGGGTCGGAGTCACCGAGTTGGAGGTTCCAGGTTCGGGGGTGGAGATCGTCAGCGGAGCTGCACCGACCCAATCGGGGTCCGTCGCGGGTGCACCGGAGGCCCAATCGGGATCCACCGCGGGTGCACCGGAGGCCCAATCGGGGTCCGACGTGGGTGCGTCGGAGGCCCAACCGGGGTCCACCACGGGTGCGGTTCCGGCCCAATCGGGGTCCAACGTGGGTGCAGCTGGGACCCAATCGGAGTCCAACGGCGGTGCAGCGCCAGCTTGGTCCACGGACGGGGGAGGAGCTGCAGAACTTTCTCCGTCGAGCGGATTACGGGCTCGCCCTGCTCATCTGTTCCTTTTGAGTCACCGCGCCTGTGCATCATTGCCGGGGGCCGTGGGGGCTCCTGTTCGCTCGCCCCAGCTCTCCCGAGTTGTGTCCTCGTCAGGGAGGCCGCCACGGGTTGTTGTTGCCCTGGACTGGTGGCTGAGGGACACGGGTCCGCCGCCGGAGGGACTGTTTCGCCGGTTCGGCTCCTCGGTTCGGCCACCCGACCTACTGTGCGTGTCATCGAGCGACCTGGTTCAACCACCGGAGGAGCGGACGTGCCGGGCATTGGACTCTGGTGAGCCGCCTGGTCATGTCTCGCCTCATATGACTACCCGCCGGCTGTTGGATGTGGGGAGACCGCCTGAACTGTTTCTGTGGCACTTGGTCTCCGCCGGTCGGCGTGAACTGTCGGGGGGTAGTGGTCGTGTTTCTGGGTTGTTCTGGCTGTGATTGTTCTGGGGGGGGGGGTTTCTCTCCTTGCTGTCCGGCGTATTTTTGTTTTATGTCTTGCAGTAGCCTTTTTTGTTGTGTATACTCAGATATGTGCCAGTAAGTGTTCTGCTTCTGTATTTGGTTTTTTTTTGGAGACTCATGTGAATTCACTCAGGGGGGGGGACATTTTCTTGTGTAACATGTGGGCCAAGATTTATTTTTTTCTCGTGCTATCGTGTTTCCTGTAGTTTAGTTGGGGATTTTTTGGCAATTGGGTTATGTTCTGCTGTTGCCTTATTTTCCTCTGTGATTTATCTGTTTGTATATTTGGTATTTTGTCTTAGGCCTTGTATTTTGTCTTTCTGACCCAGTAGTTCTGTTTTTGGGGTTTTGCCATGTGCTTTCTCTTGGTTTTTTTTGTTTTTTTTTGAGTGGTTAGTCTTGTCTTTGTCCTGGATGTAGTTGTTCTTGTCACTTTTTGTTTCTGGTTTTGGGTTCTCTCCCTCCGCACCTACCCCCAGCCTCCCACCCTGGGGGGTGGGGGGGGGCAGGGTGGTCCCTTGGGGCATTCGGAGTCCGCCCGTGGAGGGAGGGTACTGTTACGACCCGAGCGCTGGGTTCTGATAGCGCTCAGGCCAGGTCCAACTCGCTGCCGGCCTTGACAGCTGCGGGCTGTATTCTGGCCTCACCGGGCTCTTATTGTGAAGGTGCTCGGTGGGGCTTCTGCCTGTCAAGGCTGGCCAGCTGTATGTCATTGCCGTTCGTTAGTGCTTCGCCTTTTTTAAACCCGGCACTAGCGACGGTATGATGCAGGAGTATCGTCTAATCTTCCTTGCCAGACGTTGGTCAACACTTCGTCAGATCTTCATGTCAGGTTCGTGATCTGAACTCATGTCATAGTTTAGCTCGTAGTGGCTGGGGTTAGCCCTACGAGCCCAAGTCTTGTTAAATGTGTGTTTTGCCCTGCGGGGTTCATAGTCTTGTCTTGTCACGTGTGAAAATAAATTAACATCATTGCCAAACTCACTGGTGGACTCTTTGGCGTCTCTTGGTGATCCGCGAGGATCACCATATGACAATTTTAATTCCTTTGAGGGCCTGGTCCTCACTATGGGGCATGTTAGCAATCTTAGCTTAAATCCAATTTTCTTTGCCATAGTTTACCGTCCTCCCTCAGCCTACTCAGAGTTTTTATCCGAATTTGCCAAATTTTTAGCTGATTTAGTGCTGAAATCAGATAGAATAATTATTGTAGGGGATTTTAATATACATGTTGATGTAGATAGTGACTGTCTTAATAAGGCATTCAATTCAATATCAGACTCATTGGGGTTTTCCCAGAAAGTAGAAAATTCTACCCATTATCTCCACCGCACATTGGACCTTGTTCTGACTTATGGTATAGAAATAGAAAATTTGGTAGTGTCTCCTCATAATCCTGTACTGTCAGACCACTGTCTGTTAACCTTTGATTTCACTATTTCTGATTATTTGACTCCTAAAGCAAAATATTACTACAGCAGATGTCTTTCAGATGATGCTGTTACCAAATTTTTGCAGATTGTCTCCTCTATGCCATGTGTCAACACAACGGAAATAAAAGATGGAGAGCTTGTTCCTTCCGTAATTGATACCATGGTAGATTGTGTTACAGCCTCTCTGCATCAGACTCTAGACATGGTGGCCCCTTTAAAAAAGTCCAATCAGAGATTTCTAACCCCTTGGTTTAACACAGAAACTCGTAGCTTAAAACAGAAGACTCGTCAACTAGAAAGAAAATGGTGTTCCATTAATTTAGATGAATTGTATTTAGCGTGGAGAAATCATCTCCTAATTTATAAAAAAATCTCTTAGAAAAGCTAGAACAAGTTATTACTCTGCATTAATAGAAGAAAATAAGAATAATCCTAGGGTTTTTTTTCAACACTGTAGCCAGGCTGACAAAGAGTCAGGACTCTGTCAATCCTCACATCTCCCTCGAGCTTACTAGTCAGGACTATTTGAACTTTTTCAATCATAAAATTTTATCTATTAGAGATAATATCAATCAGATTAAGTACAGCAACTACTACAACTCCTTCAATTGATATCTGTTTGGATACGTTTACTCCAATTGACCTTTTAGAGTTAGATAAAATAATCTCCTCATCCAAGCCTTCAACTTGTCTTTTAGACCCTATTCCTACCCGGTTATTTAAAAAAGTCTTCCCATTTATTGGTAGCCGTATTCTTCAAATAATCAATTCTTCTTAAATTGCTGTAATTAAACCCTTACTCAAAAAGCCAACGGTCGACCCAGGAGTTTTAGCTAAACTATCGACCAATCTCTAATCTGCGTTTCATTTCAAAAATCTTAGAACGAGTTGTTGCTACGCAATTGAATCGGTGAATTCAAAAAGGGCCCAAGTCCACACTTTTTCAAAGGGGACTTGGGCCCTTTTTGAATTCACTGATTCAATTATTTGACCACTTACAGGGAAATGGTTTATTTGAAGAGTTTCAATCTGGGTTCAGAATTCATCATAGTACTGAAATAGCCTTAGTGAAGGTCACGAATGACTTTCTTATCTCATCTGATAATGGACTTGTTTCTGTACTTGTCCTTTTAGATCTTAGTGCAGCCTTTGATACTATTGATCATGATATTCTACTTGATAGATTAGAACACTATGTTGGACTAAATGGTACTTCACTGCAGTGGTTTAGATCTTATTTGTCCGATAGATTTCAGTTTGTTCATATCAATAATGAGTTTTCTTCCAACTCTTAAGCTCAGTCATGGAGTTCCACAGGGATCTGTGTTAGGCCCTACTCTTTTTAGTTTATATATGCTTCCGTTAGGCAACATCATTAGAAAGCACTATATACAGCCGTGGACAAAATTGTTGGTACCCCTCTGTTAATGAAAGAAAAACCCACAATGGTCACAGAAATAACTTGAATCTGACAAAAGTGGTAATAAATAAAAATTCTATGAAAATTAACCAATGAACATCAGACAGTGCTTTTGAATTGTGGTGCAACAGAATTATTTTAAAAAACAAACTCATGAAACAGTCTTGGACAAAAATGAGGGTACCCTTAACTTAATATTTTGTTACACAACCTTTTGAGGCAATCACTGCAATCGAACAATTTCCGTAACTGTCAGTGAGACTTCTGCACCTCTCAGCAGGTATTTTGGCCCACTCCTCATGAGCAAACTGCTCCAGTTGTCTCAGGTTTGAAGGGTGCCTTCTCCAGACAGCATGTTTCAGCTCCTTCCACAGATGTTCAATAGGATTTAGATCAGGGCTCATAGAAGGCCACTTTAGAATAGTCCAATGTTTTGCTCTTGGACATTCTTGGGTGTTTTTAGCTGTGTGTTTTGGGTCATTATCCTGTTGCAAGACCCATGACCTGCGACTGAGACCAAGCTGTCTGACACTGGGCAGCACATTTCTCTCTAGAATACCTTGATAGTCTTGAGATTTCATTGTACCCTGCACAGATTCAAGACACCCTGTGCCAGATGCAGCAAAGCAGCCCCAGAAGATAACAGAACCTCCTCCATGTTTCACAGTAGGGACAGTGTTCTTTTCTTGGTATGCTTCATTTTTGTGTCTGTGAATGTAGCACTGATGTGCCTTGCCAAAAAGTTCCAGTTTTGTCTTGTCTGTCCATAGGACATTCTCCCAGAAGCTTTGTGGCTTGTCAACATGCAGTTTGGCAAATTCCAGTCTGGCTTTTTTATGATTTGTTTTCAACAGTGGTGTCCTCCTTGGTCGTCTCCCATGAAGTCCACTTTGGCTCAAACAACGACGGATGGTGCAATCTGACACTGATGTACCTTGACCTTGAAGTTCACCATGAATGTGTTTAGAGGTTGTTCTGGGCTCTTTTGTTACCATTTGTATTATCCTTCTCTTCCATTTTTCATCAAGTTTCCTCCTGCGGCCACGTCCAGGGAGGTTGGCTACAGTCCCATGGATCTTAAATTTCTGAATAATATGCGCAACTGTAGTCACAGGAACATCAAGCTGCTTGGAGACGGTCTTATAGCCTTTACCTTTAACATGCTTGTCTATAATTTGCTTTCTAATCTCCTGAGACAACTCTCTCCTTTGCTTCCTCTGGTCCATGTTTAGTGTAGTACACAACATGTCACCAAACAGCACAGTGACTACTTGTCACCCTTTAAATAGGCCGACTGACTGATTACAAGTTTGTAGACACCTGTGATGAGGACACATCTTAGTTGAACATGTCCCTATGGTCACATTATTTTCAATCTTTTCTAGGGGTACCGTCATTTTTGTCCAGGCCTGTTTCATGAGTTTGTTTTTTAAAATAATTCTGTTGAACCCCAATTCAAAAGCATTGTCTGATTTTCATTGGTTAATTTTCATAGAATTTTTATTTATTACCACTTTTGTCAGATTCAAGTTATTTCTGTGACCATTGTGGGTTTTTCTTTCAGTAACAGAGGGGTACCAACAATTTTGTCCACGTGTGTACATTTTCATTGTTACGCAGATGACACACAATTATACCTGTCAATGAAGCCCAATGATTGTAATCAATTAGCCAAGTTAGATGCCTGTCATAAGGAAATCAAAGCTTGGATGACTTGTAATTTTCTGCTATTAAACCCGGATAAGACCGAAGTCATTCTTGTCGGTCCAAAAAACCTTAGAAATAATACCTTTCCAAATCAAACTCTTAATTTGGATGTGGCTACTCTTACTCTGAATAGTTCTGTGAGGAACCTTGGAGTTATTTTTGATCAAGATCTGTTTTTTAATTCACATATTAAATTTGTTTCTAAAACTGCCTTCTATCATTTGCACAATATTGCCAAGATTAGGAGCATCTTGTCTCTGAGTGATGCTGAGAAACTGATCCACGCTTTTGTTAGCTCTAGATTAGATTATTGTAACTCGTTATTATCAGGTTGTCCTAAAATATCTTTAAAAAGTCTTCAGTTGATCTAAAACACTGCAGCAAGAGTTTTAACAGGTACTAGAAAGAGAGATCATATCTCTGTGGTTCTGGCCTCCCTTCATTGGCTTCCCATAGAGTTTAGAATTAAGTTTAAAATCCTCCTTCTCTCTTACAAAGCTCTTAATAATCAGGCCCCCTTTTATATAAAAGATCTGATATTACCCTATCATCCTAACAGAGCACTACACTCCCAAAATGCTGGATTACTTGTAATACCTAGAATCTCCAAAAGTACAATGGGAGGCAGAGCCTTCTGCTGTCAAGTTCCTTTCCTGTGATATCAGTTACCAGTCTGGGTTCGGGAGTCAGACACGATCTCTGTTTTTAAGAGCAGGGTAAAAACCTTCCTCTTCAATATGGCCTACGATTAGGGAGGGATTTTGTGTCTCTTAACCCTCCCTTTGTTTTGCTGTTAATAGATTTAGACTGCCGGGTGACCTCCAATAATGTACTCGGCTTCTCTCCGTTAATGTGTCCTCTCTTTATGTCTGTTCTCTCCATCTTCTCTATCCCCTCACCCCCCAGCCAGTCGCAGCAGATGACTGCCCCTCCTTGAGCCTGGTTCTGCTAGAGGTTTCGTCCTGTTAAAAGGGAGTTTTTCCTCTCCACCGTCGCCAAGTGCTTGTTCACAGGGGATCGCCTGATTGCTGGGGTCTTTCTACAATTGTGGGGTTTCCCCTACATTTGAAAGTGCCATGAGATGACTGTTGTTGTGATATGGTGCTATATAAATAAAGTTGAATTGAATTGAATTGAAAATGCATTTTTTCTTTAAATTTGCAGCTTTGCTCATACATTTGTAGCCCTTTCTCATTAATTTACTACATTTATTTGCAAATTTACAAATTTGTTCTGGAAATTAACTTTTTGTATCTTAAATTTGAAATTTTTTTTCTTGTAATTCTTTTTTACTTTTTTGATCAGTAGATCTTGTGATGTTGAAAAATCTAACTAGAAAAGCATTCAGAGAGCACATACCTCCGCCAAGGCTCCTTCCGTCCCTCATGGATTACCTCCAAAATGTAATGGGTTTGTGTGTAGGCCTAGAGCCACTTCTGGTGAAAATTGCATCAAAGTCTGTCTATTAGTTTTGGAGTATTGTTGCTAACACACTGTGAGAAGAGTCTTGGTTGAGGTATGCATTCTCAGATCACCACCAAAATGTAATGGCTTCCTCTGTAGCCCAAGAACCGCCTCTGGTGAAAACTTAAATCCATCCAGTAGTTTTTGTGTAATCCTGCTGCACAAATACAAACAAAGCCCTTGGTGGACGTATGCACTCTCAGCTCACCAAAATCTAATCATCTGCTCCTTGTGCCATTACACACCGTTCCTGAAAATTTCACCAAAATCTGTACGTACAGCGCATCCAGAAAGTATTCACAGTGCTTCAGTTTTTCCATATTTTATGTTACAGCCTTATTCCAAAAGGGATTAAATTCATTTTTTTCCTCAAAACTCTACACACAATACCCTATAATGACAATGTGAAAAAGGTTTTTTTTTTTAGATTTTTGCAAATTTATTAAAAATAAAACACTAAGAAATCACATGTCCATAAGTATTCACAGTGTTTGCCATGAAGCTCAAAATTGAGCTCAGATGCATCCTGTTTCCACTGGTCATCCTTGAGATGTTTCTACAGCTTAATTGGAGTCCAGCCGTGGTAAATTTGGTTGATTGGACAGGATTTAGAAAGGCACACACCCGTCTATACAGGTACATCTCACAAAAATCAGAATATCGTGAAAAAGTTAATATTTTTTGTCACTTATTTCAGAAAGTGAAACCCATGTATTATATAGATTCATTACACAGACAGTGATAGAGTTGAAGTGTTTATTTATTTTAATTTTGATGATTATGGCTTACAGCCCATGAAAACCCCAAATTTAGTTTCTCAAAAAATTTGAATATTACATAAATTTTAAATAGAAATGTTGGCTGAATGAAAAGTATTTCCATGTACACACTCAATACTTTGTCAGGGCTCCTTTTGAATCGATTAATTACTGTATCAATGTGGCATGGCATGGAAGTGATCAGCCTGTGGCATGGAAGTGATCAGCCTGTGGCGCTGCTGAGGTGTTGTGAAGGTCCAGGTTGCTTTGATAGTGACCTTCAGCTCATCTGCATTGTTGGGTCTGGTGTCTCTCATCTTCCTCTTGGCAATACTCCATAGATTCTCAATGGGGTTTAGGTCAGGAGAGTTTGCTGGCCAATCAAGCACAGTGATTCCATGGTCATTAAACCGGGTTTTGATACTTTTGGCAGTGTGAGGTGGTGCCAAGTCCTGCTGGAAAATGAAATCAGCTTCTCCATAAACCTTGTTAGCAGAGGGAAGCATGAAGTGCTCTAAAATTTCCTGGTAGACGACTGCGCTGACTTTGGTCTTGATAAAACCCAGTGGACCAACACCAGCTGATAACAGGGTTCCTCAAATCATCACTGACTGTGGAAACTTTACACTAAACCTCAAGCAACTTAGATTTTGCGCCTCTCCACTCTTTCTCCAGATTCTGGGACTTTGATTTCCAAATGAAATGCAAACTTTACTTTTATCTGAACAGAGGTCATCTGCTGGTGTTTGTCCACTGTCTTTTATCAAGACCAAAGTCAGCACAGTCGTCTACCAGGAAATTTTAGAGCACTTCATGCTTCCCTCTACTAACAAACTTTATGGAGAAGCTGATTTCATTTTCCAGCAGGACTTGGCAGCCCCCCACACTGCCAAAAGTATCAAAACCTGGTTTAATGACCATGGCATCACTGTGTTTGATTGGCCAGCAAACTCTCCTGACCTACATCCCGTAGAGAATCTCTGGAGTATTGTCAAAAGGAAGATGAGAGACTCCAAACCCAACAATGCAGACGAGCTGAAGGTCACTATCAAAGCAACCTGGACCTTCATAACACCTCAGCAGTGCCACAGGCTGATCACCTCCATGCCACGCCACATTGATACAGTAATTAATCCAAAAGGAGCCCCGACCAAGTATTGAGTGTGTACATGGACATACTTTTCAGCTGATCAACATTTCTATTGAAAAAACAATTTTTTAAAATTAATTTTATGTAATATTCTAATTTTTTGAGAAACTGAATTTGGGGTTTTCATGGGCTGTAAGCCATAATAATCAAAATTAAAATAAATAAACACTTGAAATATATCACTCTCTGTGTAATGAATCTATATAATACATGGGTTTCTCTTTCTGAAATGAGTGACAAAAAATATTGAACTTTTTCATGATATTCTAATTTTTTGAGATGTACCTGTATAAGGTCCCACGGTTGACAGTGCATGTCAGAGCACAAACGATGCATGAAGTCAAAGGAATTGTTTGTAGGCCGAGACAGGGTTGTCTCGAGGCACAAATCTGGGGAAGGGTACAGAAAAATTTCTGCCACTTCAAAGGTCCCAATGAGCACAGTGGCTTCTATTATCTGTGACTGGAAGAAGTTCAGAACCACCAGCACTCTTTCTAGAGCTGGCCGGCTGTCTAAACTGAGTGATCAGGGGAGAAGAGCCTTAGTCAGGGAGGTGACCAAGAACCTGATGGCCACTCTGTCAGAGCTCCAGCATTCCTCTGTGGAGAGAGGAGAACCTTCCAGAAGGACAACCATCTCTGCTGTAATCCACCAACCAGGCCTGTATGGTAGAGTGGCCAGATGGAAGCCACTCCTTAGTAAAAGGCACATGGCAGCCCACCTGGAGTTTGCCAAAAGGCACCTGAAGGACTCTCAGACCATGAGAAACAAAATTCAGATGCAGGTGGTGGTAATAATTGATCTCAAGTGCAAAAAGGTTGGACACCGCTGATCTACTCTCAGATCATGAGAAACAAAATTCTCTGGTCTGATGAGACAAAGATTGAACTCTTTGGCGTGAATGCCAGGTGTCATGTTTGGGGGAAACCAGGCACCGCTCATAACCATGCCAATGGTGGTGGCAGCATCATGCTGTGGGGATGTTTTTCAGTGGCAGGAACTGGAAGACTAGTCAGGATAGAGGGAAAGATGAATGCAGCAATGTACAGAGACATCCTGGATGAAAATCTGCTCCAGAGCGCTCCTGACCTCAGATTGGGGTGACGGTTCATCTTTCAGCAGGACAACAACCCTAAGCACACAGCCAAGATATCAAAGGAGTGGCTTCAGGACAACTCTATGAATGTCCTTGAGTGGCCCAGCCAGAGCCCAGACTTGAATCCAATTGAACATCTCTGGAGAGATCTGAAAATGGCTGTGGACCGACGCTTCCCATTCAACCTGATGGAGCTTGAGAGGTGGTGCAAAGAGGAATGGACCAAACTGCCCAAAGATTGGTGTGCCAAGCTTGTGGCATCAAATTCTGTAACTGCTGCCAAAGGTGCATTAACAAAGTACTGAGCAAAGGCTGTGAATACTTATGTACATGTGATTTCTTAGTTTTTTTATTTTTAATAAATTTACAAAAATTTCAAAAAACCTTTTTTCACATTGTCATTATGGGGTATTGTGTGTAGAATTTTGAGGGGAAAAAATGAATTTAATCCCTTGTAGAATCAGGCTGTAACATAACAAACTGTGGAAAAAGTGAAGTGCTGTGAATACTTTCCAGATGCATTGTAATTTTTTTAAGTAATGTTGCTAACACAGACAAACCAACAGACAAACCAACCAATGCCACTAAAAACATTACCTCCTCCCTTGGCGGTGGTAGCAATAGATCTTAAGTGTAAAAAGGTTGGACACCTCTGATCTATAAGTACAGCTGTGGACAAAATTGTTGGTTCCCCTCTGTTAATGAAAGAAAAACCCACAATGGTCACAGAAATAACTTGAATCTGACAAAAGTGGTAATAAATAAAAATTCTATGAAAATTAACCAATTCAATTCAATTCAATTCAATTCAACTTTATTTATATAGCGCCATTTCACAACAACAGTCATCTCATAGCACTATCAACTGTAGGGAGGACCCCCACAGTTGCAGAAAGACCCCAGCAATCAGGCGATCCCCTGTGAGCAAGCACTTGGCGACGGTGGAGAGGAAAAACTCCCTTTTAACAGGAAGAAACCTCCAGCAGAACCAGGCTCAGGGAGGGGCAGTCATCTGATGCGACTGGCTGGGGGGTGAGGGGATAGAGAAGAAGAAAAGAACAGACATGTAGAGAGCAAACAGCACGATGGGGACTCAATCTATGGGAGAGAACAAACAAATGTTAATGACCAGCAAAAAAAAAAATATTTCATAGAGAGTGAGGAAAGGAGTGAGGCCCAGTGCATTACTGGAGGTCCCCCGGCTGACTAAACCTATTAGCAGCATAACTAAGGGAGGGTTCAGAAAACACATGATCCCTCCCTAATTGTAGGCTATATCAAAAAGGTAGGTTTTAGCCCTATTCTTAAAAACAGAGATCGAGTCTGACTCCCGAATCCAGATTGGCAGCTGATTCCACAGGAGAGGAGCTTGATAACTGAAGGCTCTGCCTCCCATTGTACTTTTGGAGATTCTAGGTATTACAAGTAAACCTGCATTTTGGGAGCGTAGTGCTCTGTTAGGATGATACGGTAGTATCAGATCTTTTAAATAAAAAGGAGCCTGATTGTTTAGAGCTTTGTAAGTAAGAAGAAGGATTTTAAACTTAATTCTAAACTCTATGGGAAGCCAATGAAGGGAGGCCAGAACCGGAGAGATATGATCTCTCTTTCTAGTACCTGTTAAAACTCTTGCTGCAGCATTTTGGATCAGCTGAAGACTTTTTAAAGATGTTTTAGGACAACCTGATAATAAAGAATTACAATAATCTAATCTTGAGCTAACAAAAGCGTGGATCAGCTTCTCAGCATCACTCTGAGACAAGATGCTCCTAATCTTGGCAATATTACGCAAATGATAGAAGGCAGTCTTAGAAACAAATTTAATATGTGAATTGAAGGACAAATCCTGATCAAAAATAACTCCAAGGTTCCTCACAGAGCTATTAAGAGAAAGAGTAACTGCATCCAAACTGAAAGTTTGATTTGGAAAGGAATTTCTAAGGTTTTTTGGACCAACAAGAATGACTTCAGTCTTATCTGAATTTAATAGCAGGAAATTACAAGTCATCCAAACTTTGATTTCCTTAAGACAGGCTTCTAACTTGGCTAATTGATTAGTATCATCTGGCTTCATTGACAGGTATAATTGTGTGTCATCTGCATAACAGTGAAAATGTATACAGTGCTTTCTAATAATGTTGCCTAACGGAAGCATATATAAACTAAAAAGAGTAGGGCCAAGCACAGATCCCTGTGGAACTCCATGACTAAGCTTTGAGCTGAGAGAAAACTCATCATTTACATGAACAAACTGGAACCTATCAGATAAATAAGATCTAAACCACTGCAACGAAGTTCCATTAAGTCCAACATAGTGTTCTAATCTATCAAGTAGAATATTATGATCAATAGTATCAAAAGCTGCACTAAGATCTAAAAGGACAAGTACAGAAACTAGTCCATTATCAGATGCAATGAGGAGGTCGTTAGTGACCTTCGCTAAGGCTGTTTCAGTGCTATGATGGATTCTAAACCCAGATTGAAACTCCTCAAATAAACCATTTCCCTGCAGGTGGTCAAATAATTGCATAGCAACAACTCTTTCTAAGATTTTTGAAATGAAAGGGAGATTAGAGATTGGTCTATAGTTAGCTAAAGCTCCTGGATCTAGCGTTGGCTTTTTGAGTAAGGGTTTAATTACAGCCGTTTTAAAAGCCTGCGGTACATGGCCTAAAGTTAATGAAGAATTGATTATATGAAGAATAAAGCTACCAATAAGTGGGAAGACTTCTTTAAATAACCTGGTAGGAATAGGGTCTAAAAGACAAGTTGAAGGTTTGGATGAGGAAACTATTTTGTCTAACTCACAAAGGTCGATTGGAGTAAACTCATCAAGACAGACATCAATAGAAGGAGTTGTAGTAGTTACAGTATTTAAGTTAACTGTGGGAAGAATCTGATTGATTTTATCTCTGATGGATGAAATTTTATTATTGAAAAAGTTCATAAAGTCCTGACTAGTAAGCTCTAAGGGGATGCTAGGATTGACAGAGTCCTGACTCTTTGTCAACCTGGCTACAGTACTGAAAAGAAACCTGGGATTATTCTTGTTCTCTTCTATTAATGCAGAGTAATAACTCGTTCTAGCTTTTCTAAGAGATTTTTTATAAATTAAAAGATGATTTCTCCAAGCTAAATAGATTTCATCTAAATTAGTAGAGCGCCATTTTCTTTCTAATTGACGAGTCTTCTGTTTTAAGCTACGAGTTTCTGTGTTGAACCAAGGAGTTAAAAATCTCTGATTAGACTTTTTCTTTTTTAAGGGGGCCACCAAGTCTAGAGCCTGATGTAGAGAAGCTGAAACACTATCCACCATGTTATCAATTACAGAAGGAGCAAGCTGTCTATAGCTTATTTCCGTTGTGTTGACACATGGCATAGAGGAAACAATCTGCATAAATTTGGAAACAGCATCATCTGAGAGGCATCTACTGTGATAATATTTTTCTTTAGGAGCCAAATAGTCAGAAATAGTAAAATCAAAGGTTAACAGACAATGGTCTGACAGTACAGGGTTATGAGGAGACACTACCAGATTTTCTATTTCTATGCCATATGTCAGAACAAGGTCCAATGTATGGTGGAGGTAATGAGTAGAATTTCCTACTTTCTGAGAAAACCCAATCGAGTCTAATATTGAATTAAAAGCCACATTAAGGCAGTCACTATCTACATCCACATGTATATTAAAGTCCCCTACTATAATTATTCTATCAGATTTCAGCACTAAATCAGCTAAGAAATCAGGAAATTCGGATAAAAATTCTGAATAGGTTGATGGGGGACGATAAACTATGGCAAATAAAATTGGGTTTAACCTGGAATTGCTAAAGTGCCCAATACTGAGGACCAGGCCCTCAAAGGAATTATAACATGTTTTTTGCTTTACATTAACTAGTAATTTGGAATGGTAAATTGTTGCTACTCCTCCTCCACGACCAGAACTTCTGGGATTTTGACAGTTTAAATAACCAGAGGGAGTTGATTCATTTAAACCAACATAATCCTCTTGTCCTAACCAAGTCTCTGTAAGGGAAATTAAATCAATCTGATGATCAATTAACAGATCATGGACTAACAGAGACTTGGAAGTTAGAGACCTAATATTTAATAAACCACATTTAATTTTTAAATTATGAGGAGGAACAGAGGCCAAATCATTCAATTTAGAGGCTTTATGTTTAATTTGAGTTTTACCAATATTTTGCTTTATCACTTTGGGATGCTTATGCATTATATTTTTATTTACTTTGGAGGGAGCAGACAACGATTCTCTGATGGGGAAGACAGGGGCTAAGCTGAGGGGTGGCGGATGAAGAGGAGCTGCAGAGAGGCGTGTAAGACTGCGACTCTGCTTCCTGGTCCCAACTCTGAGTAGTCATGGTTTTGGAAATTTGGATAAAAAAGATGCCAGATTGTTAGATAAATGAGAAGCACCATCCAAAGTGGGATGAATGCTGTCTCGTCTCATAAGACCAGGTTTTCCCCAAAAAGAGCTCCAATTGTCAATGTAGCCCACGTCATTTTTAGGACACCACACAGACAGCCAGCGATTCAAGGATGACGAGCGACTAAACATGTCATCACTGGTCAGATTGGGGAGGGGCCCAGAGAATACTACAGTGGCACACATCGTTTTTGCAAAGTCACACACCGATTCTACATTAAGTTTCGTGACTTCCGACTGCCGGAGACGGATGTCATTAATGCCGGCGTGAATAACAATTGTGGAATATTTACAGTTACTTTTAGCCAGCATTTTCAAATTTGACTCGATGTCGCCTGCTCTGGCCCCAGGAATGCATGTGACTATGGCCGCTGGAGTCTCTAGGTTCACGTTTCTGACTACAGAGTCGCCAATGATCAGAGTTTTTTCCTCAGCGGGTGTGTCGCTGAGCGGGGAAAAACGATTAGAAACGTGAACAGGTTGGTGGTGAACCGGGGCTTTGCGACTAGGCTTCCTTCTCACCGTCACCCACCCAGTCTCCTCGCTGCAGAGGAGAGCCGGGGAACCGGTGACAGGGGGACCTAAGCTAGCTAGCTCCGCTGCAGCTAAGGGGCGTCCGTCGAGATTAACTGGCGCAGACGGTGTTTCAATGCAGCGGAGCCGGGATTCCAAATCAGACAACCTCGCCTCGAGCGCCTCAAAAAGACAACATTTATTACATTTACCGTTATCACTAAAAGAGGCAGAGGTGTAGCTAAACATCTGACAGAGAGAGCACACCAGAGGAGGAGAGGAAAGAGAGCTAGTAGCCATAGCTAGTGGCTCGAGAGCTGGAGAGCAAACCACACAGGCAGACAGCAAAACAGGAAGTGACGATACGTTACCACAAGGAAGTGACGATCTCAGCCCCCAATGACCAACACAGAGGAGGTGCAGACAATGCTTTTGAATTGTGGTTCAACAGAATTATTTAAAAAAACAAACTCATGAAACAGGCCTGGACAAAAATGATGGTACCCTTAACAATATTTTGTTGCACAACCTTTTGAGGCAATCACTGCAATCAAACGATTTCTGTAACTGTCAATGAGACTTCTGCACCTCTCAGCAGGTATTTTGGCCCACTCCTCATGAGCAAACTGCTCCAGTTGTCTCAGGTTTGAAGGGTGCCTTCTCCAGACGGCATGTTTCAGCTCCTTCCACAGGTGTTCAGTAGGATTTAGATCAGGGCTCATAGAAGGCCACTTTAGAATAGTCCAATGTTTCGCTCTTAGCCATTCTTGGGTGTTTTTAGCTGTGTGTTTTGGGTCATTATCCTGTTGCAAGACCCATGAGCTGCGACTGAGACCAAGCTGTCTGACACTGGGCAGCACATTTCTCTCTAGAATACCTTGATAGTCTTGAGATTTCATTGTACCCTGCACAGATTCAAGACACCCTGTGCCAGATGCAGCAAAGCAGCCCCAGAAGATAACAGAACCTCCTCCATGTTTCACAGTAGGGACAGTGTTCTTTTCTTGGTATGCTTCATTTTTGCGTCTGTGAACGTAGCGCTGATGTGCCTTGCAAAAAAGTTGCAGTTTTGTCTCGTCTGTCCATAGGACATTCTCTCAGAAGCTTTGTGGCTTGTCAACATGCAGTTTGGCAAATTCCAGTCTGGCTTTTTTATGATTTGTTTTCAACAGTGGTGTCCTCCTTGGTCGTCTCCCATGAAGCCCACTTTGGCTCAAACAACAACGGATGGTGCGATCTGACAGTGATGTACGGTACCTTGACCTTGGAGTTCACCATGAATGTGTTTAGAGGTTGTTCTGGGCTCTTTTGATACCATTCGTATTATCCGTCTCTTCCATTTTTCATCAAGTTTCCTCCTGAGGCCACGTCCAGGGAGGTTGGCTACAGTCCCATGGATCTTAAATTTCTGAATAATATGTGCAACTGTAGTCACAGGAACATCAAGCTGCTTGGAGACGGTCTTATAGCCTTTACCTTTAACATGCTTGTCTATAATTTGCTTTCTAATCTCCTGAGACAACTCTCTCCTTTGCTTCCTCTGGTCCATGTTTCGTGTGTTACACACCATGTCACCAAACAGCACAGTGACTACTTGTCACCCTTTAAATAGGCCGACTGACTGATTACAAGTTTGTAGACACCTGTGATGTTAATTAGAGGACACATCTTAGTTGAACATGTCCCTATGGTCACATTATTTTCAATCTTTTCTAGGGGTACCATCATTTTTGTCCAGGTCTGTTTCATGAGTTTGTTTTTTAAAATAATTCTGTTGAACCCCAATTCAAAAGCATTGTCTGATTTTCATTGGTTAATTTTCATAAAATTTTTATTTATTAAAACTTTTGTCAGATTCAAGTTATTTCTGTGACTATTGTGGGTTTTTCTTTCATTAACAGAGGGGTACCAACAATTTTGTCCATGTGTGTATTACATATTGACCATGTCTGCCATTAGAATGTCCTGGTGAAGCAACAGTGATCTCAATGTTGCTGTGAGGGAGGTAGCACAAAATTTGGGGTCCCTGGACAACAGTTTAAGTGAGTCCTCACCAGTATAATATACAGTATATATACGTATATGTATAACCAGATGGAAGAATGGGGATGGGGGGATGTTTCTCCTCTCCACTAGTGGGCGATGGCATTTTCTGAGCCTCTTTCCTGGTTTTAGTAGGCAGCAGCTGAAGGGGGGAGGGGGGGGAGAAAACTACAAATACCTGACAGGAAACAGGAAGTTCTCTTGTTCGACTCAGGCAGCCCAAACAGAAGGCCACACCGGAGGTGTTTGGAACAAGCCAGTGATTTTAGATAAAATGTGATGAAATATACTTGTATGTGGTTGAAAGTTAGGATGTATTTGTATACGTTTCATGTGAATGTTTTTTAAAGAGTTGATATAGATTGCCAAGCACTGTATTTTGTAAAGAGATAAAAGTTTTTGTGCAATGTTGACAGGCTTGTTGGTGTGGTGGAAGGCCAAATGACAAGGGCCATGGGTTTTCCTTGTCATTAATGGTATTTATAATAATGCATCAGATTTATATAGTGCTTTATCATAGACACTTTACAAATAGATACATTATTCATTCACTGCAGACAGACAACGGTAGCAGCAAGCTACTACTGCAGCCACAGCTGCCCTGGGGCAGGCTGATGGAAACGTGGCTGCCAATCCGCGCCAACAGCCTCTCCAGCCACTACCAAACATTTATACACATTCATACCCAATGTTGTGGACACTGGAGGCAAGGTGGGTAAAGTGTCTTGCCCAGTCAATCAATCAATCAAGTTTATTTATAAAGCACTTTAAAAGCAACACTCACTACACAAAGTGCTGTACAGCAAGAGAACATTAAAGCAGGGCACTAACACAAAGGACGCTAACACAAGAACCACAGTAAAAAAAATAAATAAATAAATAAATTCATGAATAAAATAAAAAGTAAAATAAATAAAAATCCATTTCATTCAATAAAATCAATGTCTCATACTGGGTCGAAGGCCAGGGAGTAAAAATGTGTTTTAAGATGTGTTTTAAAAATGGACAGTGAAGGTGTTTGTCTAATGTGCAGGGGTAAATTATTCCATAACCTGGGGGCCATAATCGAAAAGGCTCTGTCCCCTCTGAGCTTGCGCCTTGCCTTTGGCACCTCCAAAAGCAGCTGTTCAGCTGACCTAAGGGACCGGGTGGGAGCGTAGGGATGCAGAAGCTCAGAGAAGTAAGGTGGAGCAAGACCATTCAAGGATTTAAAAACAAATAAAAGAATTTTAAAATGAACTCTAAAATACATGGGTAGCCAGTGGAGTGAAGCTAAGATGGGTGTGATGTGATCTCTTCCACGTGTACCTGTTAAAAGACGAGCAGCGGCGTTTTGAACCAGCTGCAGACGGGAAAGAGATGACTGGCTGACACCAGCGTGAAGTGTGTTACAGTAATCCAGCCGAGATGAAATAAAAGCATGGATTACTGTTTCCAAGTGTGGTCTAGAGAGAATGGGTTTTACTTTTGCTAAACGCCTTAGCTGAAAGAAGCTGGATTTTACCACAGAACGAATCTGTGTGTCTAATTTAAAATCATTGTCCATGATAAAACCAAGGTTCCTAGCTGTGGATTTAACATAAGGAGTAAGGGGGCCCAAGTATACAGGAAGGGACTCACAGGGGCGACTAGGTCCAAACACCATCACTTCGGTCTTCTTATCATTCAAATTTAGGAAGTTTAGGGCCATCCAAGACTTTATATCTTCAATGCATGCCAGGAGTAAGTTTACTGATGAGGCAGCTTTTTGTTTTAGAGGGACATACAGTAAATCTGACAGTCATCAGCATACAGGTGGAAAGAGATACCATGCTTTTTAAAAATGGAACCCAGTGGAAGTATGTACAGAGAAAAAAGCATGGGCCCTAGAATTGACCCCTGTGGGACCCCGTAAGGCAGAGGAGCAGAAGAGAATTCAAACCCAGACATGCTAACTTTAAAAGTCCTGTCTGACAGATAGGATCTAAACCAGTTGAGAGCAGTGCCACAAATGCCCACTAGGTGCTGCAAACAGGAAATTAAAACATGATGGGCCACTGTGTCAAAGGCAGCAGTTAAATCAAGCAGCACAAGAACAGCATATTCACCTGAATCACATGCCAAGAGAATATCGTTAAAAACTCTTAACAAGGCTGTCTCTGTGCTATGAAGAGCTTTGAAACCAGATTGAAAAATCTCCAAAATACTGTGTTCATCCAGAAAACATTTCTGATATCCCGCCATTGTGCCCAGGGACACAATGGCAGGATATCAGGGGAGAGCGGGATTCAAACCGCCAACCATCCCATTACTGGACGACCTGCTCTACCTCCTGAGCCACAGCCGCCCACTACTTATGTATTTTATTAGGTTATTTCATGTTTTATTGTTATGACTGACTTGAAATGAAGATGATGTATTTTCTTTTGTTGTTTTAGAACTGTTTGGATCTGAGGTGTGCATTTGTGAGTCGGTCCTTAGCAATGCACAAAAAGTTAGTATCGTGTGTATTTTGCTGTTTAATAAGTATAACTATTGTTGGTTTTCTTATTGTTAATGTGAGTTTTGTATTCTGATTTAAACAGGAAGATAAGCCACTTTAGTTTTTGATGCACTCAATTTGTGAACAGTTTTTCTTTAAGATTTGTCTATTTTAAAAGAACTCAGTGACAAGTTTCGGGACCCAGGAGACAGACACTGACACGGGCAGATAGTGACAATAATCTTTATTTAATTGTGAGTGAGTGTAATGCGAGTGTGAGTGCGATGATATCGTTCTGGTCACTGGAGCTGAGCGACCTGGACGGAGACCCGGCAACCCTGGAACAGATAAGCAGAGACAAATTACTAATGCTCCACACTAGCAAAGAGCTGCAGATAACAAGGCTTACTTGAAAGCAGCACTGGCTTCGCTCTGCTGAGTTCCAGCGGCCGGGCAGCGTGGAGGTGAAGGCGACCGTGACCGTGCTGGGGTTACTACCCGTGACTGTGACAATGACAGTCCTGACGATGACGATGACACCGGCTGTGACTCCACAGACCGGGGATGACGATGATCCAGACAATGACGCCGGCTGTGACTCCACAGACCGGGATGACGATGATGCAGACAAAGACGAGGTTAGTGACTCCACAGAAAGTGGCAATGATGATACAGCTGATGCTGATGACAGTGATTCCACCGATAACGTTGGCCAATACTCCTGTAACTGATACAATAACAGTTCTGGTAATTGAGGAGCAAGACGTACCGGTAAACGTGGTGGTAGCGAGCCGCTACGAAGACGTGATGGCGTTACCCCGTCAGCTGGGGACGCAGGTCTGCCGCCAAGGAGGTCCACCTGTGCACAGGGGTATAGGTTTGGGGTTGAGTAACAAACAGTGCACTTACTTGCTTGTCGCTGGGAAGAGTTCCTGGATGAAGCAAGTGAAGCTCTTGACGAAACAAACGAGGTTCCAGACGAGACAGACAAAGTTCCTGACGAGACAGACAAAGTTCTTGACGAGACAGACAAAGTTCCAGACGTGACAAGAGATATTCTTGACGAGACCAGAGAGCGGAGTTCAGGTTCATTCTCCGTTGAGGAAGACAGACGACTCCGTGCCGGGCCGTCAGCGACACTGGCTTTTAACAGCCACTGATTCACACCTCCTGGTCTGTGCGCAGCTGGGCCCAGAGGCCGCCATGACAGTACTCCCCCCTCTAGCAGTGCCTCCAGGCATCTGCCCAATCCTACCTGGATTCGCCCGATGAAAATCGCGAATCAGCTGTTTATCCAAGATCAACGCTGGGCGAATCCAAGAGCGATCCTCCGGTCCAAAGCCCTCCCAGTCCACCAAATACTGAAGACCATGACCCCGCCTGCGGACATCCAGGACAGCAGTCACCCCCCAGGCCGGATGGCCATCGATCATCCTCGGGGGCGCGGGCACCGCTGGAGCAGAACAAAGGGGGTCCAAGACGTATGGTTTGACCTGGGAGACATGAAAAATGGGGCAGATACGCATCGAAGAGGGGAGAGACAAGCGCACAGACACAGGGTTAATAATACGATTAATAGTGTAAGGGCCAATGAAGCGCTTAGTGAGCTTCCGTTCTTCGGCCGGTACACCAATATTCCGGGTTGACAACCAGACCTTCTGACCCACCTTATAGTCCAGGGTGGGTTTCCTATGCCGGTTGGCCACCTGGATATTACATTGGGTAGTCCTCCTGGTGGCGCACTGAGCGCAGGCCCGGATGTGATTAACAACGTCCTTCCGTAACCCTGGCCACCAGAAGGTCCTTTAAAGGAGATCCACGGTCCGACCCACTCCAGGATGACAGGCCCACTTGGAAGCGTGACCCCACTCAATCACCTTGCCCCGGATAGCGCGTGGAACAAACAAGCGCCCCCCCCCCCCCCCCCCCCCCCCCCAGGGTCCGGCTCTGTCTTCTGAGCCTGGCGAACCGTCTTGCAGGAAGGCGGCAGGATAGGGGTCAGACAAAGTTCTTGATGAGACAGACAAAGTTCCAGACATGACAAGAGATATTCTTGACGAGACCAGAGAGCGGAGTTCAGGTTCATTCTCCGTTGAGGAAGACAGACGACTCCGTGCCGGGCCGTCAGTGACACTGGCTTTTAACAGCCACTGATTCACACCTCCTGGTCTGTGCGCAGCTGGGGCTAATGACACTAATGACGGCCCAGAGGCCGCCATGACACTCAGTTTTTCATTCAGAATAAAGAACGTCTCAATACAGTATATTTTGTGTTTTGTCTTGAGCTCATCTGGCCAGACACCACATAATTTTGCAGAAATGGCTTTTTGTTGATTGACTGACTTGATGCCTTTTCTTCTTTGAAACATTATGAAACTTAAATAGTTCTAGAAATCTCGATTTGCTGAAGGTCAAGAGCAACTCTATCAAATTTTATCAATTGATAAAATTGATTTCTGCAGATCCGACTCATGTTGTGGTTTGCTGTCAACTCTCTGCCTGCGCACTTGGCTTTCCCAACTAGAGCCGATGGAAAGTGATAAAAAAGACTTTCCTGTGGTTTTATCTTGCCTATTATAACAACCTTCCGTTATGCATGTAGTGACCATGGTCAGAGTTGAAATTTATGCCACTCTAATCCATAGACCGTATAAAAAAAGTTGGCAAAAGTATTTAAAAAGTGCTGTTATCTAGCACAAATGCATTGGCAACAATAAGTTTCTTGCCTACTACCATCAAGGGGCATAGACAGAATGTCACATGATTTTGTGACGTTTCTGCAAATCCTCAATAAAGCCTGTGTGTTTTTAAAAGAAGTGTGTTTTGACATGTTTTTTTTTTTAATAATCACGGGACCAACAGACATTTCAGAAGGTTAAGAAAACCTACAAAAACACAATTTTTCAGTCAGTGACTCCTTTAAATGGAAAGGCATGAGCTAGCATAAATGCATGTTTTTTTGTTTTTTTTTTTAATTGAGCCACACTAAAAGCTTATCAGTAAAACATTTAAAGTGACATATCCATAATTTTAATTCCACAACCAAACAACACAATAAGATGGTGAACTTGTCACAAGATTGTTTTAGCATCATCTAAGAAACATCAGTGTAAATTCTCAGAGATTATTCATCTAAACATGTCAGAAGAATTCTACAGTGTGTTACTGGAGAGGTAGCAATTTTCCCATGATTATTGGTTGCTCAGATCCTGTTACGGGTGCCTTCATTTTCAGCTATTATACAATCAGATTCATTGCAAGTGTTTGGAAAAGGACAACTGTCATACAAGGAATCCATTTTTGTCCCATATAATTTCAAGTGAATAATTCTTATATTGCCTCATACCAGTATAATGTTTTATAAAATATATCATCCTATAAAAAGTCATATTGTTTAGTTTGTCTAAATTAGGGCTGTCATAATAACCTCTACTGACAACTTTGATATATACAAAACAATATTGGGTTAATAATGCACATGATTATATTGTAAATAATGGGATAACTTAACTTCTTGCACTCAAAGAAGCTGGGATAAGTTTGAAACTGAAGCTTGAAGTTGTGAGTAACATAATTTGCTTATCTGCAGCCCAAACATATTCATCATTTTCAATTTCATGGCTTATTATTGTCACTATTTCCCTTTCTATTCATCAATAGCAGTTGATGCAATTGTGGCCTCAGTTGCAGTTGTAGCAAGAGAAGCTGATGTCCCAGTGGAGATTCTGTCTCTCGGTTTGGCTCGAGGCCTCATCATCTCCTCTTTGTTGCGATCAGGTTTGATCAAAATGATGTAGCACTTGGGCAAAAAGATGCAGGCCAGCAGGCCAAAGCTGGAGGCTAGGATGGCAAAAATTTGGACGGCAACCATGAACTTGCCGCGTGTGCTGAGGTAGGCCGGGACAAACGAAATCCACACGATGAAGAAGACAAGCATACCAAAGGTCAGACACTTTGCCTCACTGTTGGAAAAACAAATACAAATGCTGTCGCTGTGAACTTCCCAAGAAGATTGAACATACGGTGCAGCCAGAAAGTCTTCACAGCGCTTCACTTTTTCCACATGTTGTTATAGCCTGATTCCAAAAGGGATTAAATTCATTTTTTTCCTCAAAATTCTTCACACAATACCCTATAATGACAACGTGAAAAGTTTTTTTTTTTTTTAGATTTTTGCAAATTTATTAAAAATAAAAAAACTAAGAAATCATAAGTATTCACAGCCTTTGCTCAATACTTTGTTGATGCACCTTTGGCAGCAATTACAGCCTCAAGTCTTTCTGAATATGATACCACAAGCTTGACACACCTATCTTTGGGCAGTTTGGCCCATTCCTCCTTGCAGCACCTCTCAAGCTCCATCAGGTTGGATGGGAAGCGTCGGTACACAGCCATTTTCAGATCTCTCCAGAGATGTTCAATTGGATTCAAGTCTGGGCTCTGGCTGGGCCACTCGAGGACATTCACAGAGTTGTCCTGAAGCCACTCTCCTGCTGAAAGATGAACCGTCACTCCAGTCTGAGGTCAAGAGTGCTCTGGAGTAGGTTTTCATCCAGGATGTCTCTGTACATTGCTGCTTTCATCTTTCCCTCTATCCTGACTAGTCTTCCAGTTCCTGCCGCTGAAAATCATCCACATAGCATGATGCTGCCTCAAACATTGGTGTGGTTAAGAGCGGTTCCTGGTTTCCTCCAAACATGACACCTGGCATTCACGCCAAAGAGTTCAATCTTTGTCTCATCAGACCAGAGAATTTTGTTTCTCATGGTCTGAGAGGGCTTCAAGCGCCTTTTGGCAAACTCCAGGCAGGCTGCCATGTGCCTTTTACTAAGGAGTGGCTTCCGTCTGGCCACTTTACCATACAGGCCTGATTAGTGGATTGCTGCAGGGATGGTTGTCCTTCTGGAAGGTTCTCCTCTCTCCACAGAGGAATGCTGGAGCTCTGACAGAGTGACCATCAGGTTCTTGGTCACCTCCCTGACTGAGGCCCTTCTCCCCGATCGCTAAGTTTAGACACCGGCCAGCTCTAGGAAGAGTCCTGGTGGTTCCAAACTTCTTCCATTGATGCTCATTGGGACCTTCAAAGCAGCAGAAATTTTTCTGTACACTTCCCCAAATTTGTGCTTAGACAACCCTGTCTCAGAGGTCTACAGACAATTCCTTTGACTTCATGCATGGTTTGTGCTCTGACATGCACTGTCAACTGTGGGACCTTATATAGACAGGTGTGTACCTTTCCACATCATGTCCAATCAACTGAATTTACCACAGCTGGACTCCAATTAAGCTGTAGAAACATCTCAAGGATGATAAGTGGAAACAGGATGCACCTGAGCTCAATTTTGAGCTTCATGGCAAAGGCTGTGAATACTTATGTGCATGTGATTTCTTTGTTTTTTATTTTTAATAAATCTGCAAAAATCCCCTCCAAAAATGTGCTGTGAAGACTTTCCGGATGCACTGTAAAAAGCAAATAACACAACATCACAAAAATAATTTTTTTGTAAGTTGTGTTTTTTCAACTGATTTAAGACAATTTTGCACCACTGAATCTGAAAATGACATCCGTTTCTCTCGAGCAGGTCAGGTTTTTATGCTAAGTTGTAAGCAGTTGTACAGCAGTTGTACAGTTGTACTGTAAATTGAAAAGTAGACATTGATAAAGGTAAGTACATGTAAATTGAATGTTACATCATCATTGTTCAAAATTCAGAGAATTTCTAGAAATAAAAAATAATTTTACATCATGTAAAGTGAAAATACCCGTACATGTAAACAAAAAATGTAAAAAACATGTGGCCATAGTTCAAAAAGTTGACCTGATTGAGCAAAACCAATGCGATTTTTGGATTCAGCACATCAAAATTGTTCTAAATCAGCTATAAAAAACTTAAGACAATAAATTTGGTGATGACCAGTGTAATTAATGGTAAATGGTTTTAATCGTGCTGACCTTATACCATTGCATAAATTTGCACACACATTATGAAGAACTGTCAAGTGTTAAGTGTTTTCTTTATACAACAATTCACTGAAAAACTCCTGGAGTGCTTGTACTTAGAAAAAAGATATATTGAATGACCCAAATCAACCAGCGATTGAATCGGTGAATTCCAAAAGGGCCCAAGTCCACACTTTTTCAAAACCCAGGTATTACATGTTTAATGAACTTTAAGAGACAAGCTATCTGATTATGTGCAAAAACGTCCCAAGTCAACTTTAATGCATTGACTATTCACAGCATTGTTTATGCATTGAGTGCAAGAGAGACCCAAGTCCAGGACTTGGGCCCTTCCTGCATGGATTAAACTTAAAGTCATAGGTGGCAGCACAAATTTCAGAAATGATATAGAAGTTTCTGAAAATATGTCTGCTCAGGTCACATCCAGATTCTGCCTTCTAAAGCCATCGTGCAGGGTTGTTACATACCCAGAGGAGCCACTCTACAGCGAGCAACTTGGTGTAAAGGCAGCTAAAGTAAAGGATGTTCAGAAATTGGCGAAATATCTTTCATCAGAGGCTCAGCAGTTCCTCAGTAATTTAACAGTTTGTGATGCTAGGCGTGAAGATGAGTCTGACTTTGACGATTAGTTACCAGTAGATGGACCTCTATGTTAATCTGCCCACTTTTAGATGAAAATCTCATTTGCTGGCAGTTATCAAAACAATAGTTTGAATATAAAGTGATCATAAAAGGTGTTCAAAACATGGCATAATTAAAAAAAAAAGTTTTCAACATGTGAGAAATAGCTGTTATGCGCTTCTTTTCATATGTTCTTATTGTTTAATTCAAGAAGGGCCCAAGTCCAGGGACTTTAGTTTGCCAATCCTCTGAAATTCAAAAAGTGAAATGCTTCATCTTATAGCATTTCTAAGCTATGGCCTTGTGCTATATCTGAGTAAAGTATGAACCATCTGGCATAGACTACCTTTGAGATATGCAATTTATTTGATTTCCTGCAAAAACATATTTCTTGGACTTGGGCCCCTTTTGAATTCACCGATTCAATTGCTTGAGCGATTATTTAAAGTCGTGAAAAAATTAGGACACGCTGTATAAGCCTGTGTTTTTGTTTTGTACATATTTTGACATATGGATATGTTAATATGTTATCAATATCAATGTTAAAAATATTGGGAGATTCATGTAATGCAACTAAACAATTAAAAATAAAGACTTTTTTCAAATTTTCTGTAAAATGTAATTCTAAACAAATAGTGAGGTATAAATTAGGCATCAAAACTGGGGATTCTAAATTGTCCTTAGGTATGACTGTGAGAGTGAATGGTTGTCTGTCTCTCTGTGTTGGCCCTGCGATGGACTGGCGATCTGTCCAGGGTGTACCCTGCCTCTCGCCCAAAGATGCTGGGATAGGCTCCAGCCGACCCGCAACCCGAAAAGGATTAAGCAGAAGAAGATGGATGAATGAATAAATTAGGACACCCCCCCATCTTTTTAGGACACCCCCACATTCATTCCCACTTACAATGGCTAAAATAAATTTAAGAAAAATGCAAATGAAAAAATACAAGGTTAGACATAGATATGTGAGCATTTCTTAATAAAGAGCTGAATATTTAAAGGGGTGTCCAAATTTTTTCACGACTGAATTTTACCAGAAATTTTGGTGCTGCCTACCTGAAGTGGTCCTCCAGTTTGCGTGCTATGAAGGAAAAGATGAAGGCGAGCAGCGCCAGCAAGATGTCATAAGCAAAGATGCAACAGATGAAGACCACAGAGCCTTCATCACACTCAAGAATAATTTTTATATTCTGGCCAGAAGTGTTCTTGACTGGATGTGGAGGGAGGATGATGAGCCACACTGTGCACGCTATAGCCTGGAAAGATAAATACTGTATTAATAGTATTAGATAGATGTACTTTATTGATCCCAAACTGGAAAATTACAGTATAACAGCAGCATGACAGTAGACGACCAAAATGACACACACACAGCATAACAGGAAAAGGGATTACCCATGGAAAGTAAAACTGCCTAAATAACTTATATACAGTGGTGTGAAAAAGTGTTTGCCTCCTGTCTGATTTCTGATTTTTTTTTTGTATGTTTGTCACACTTAAATGTATTAGATCGTCAAACAAATTTAAATATTAGACAAAGATAACACAAGTAAAGACAAAATGCAGTTTTTAAATGAAGATATTTATTATTAACCTCTTGCACTCTGGAGTACCGCGGGTGGGCACATCTCTGCGTCCTAGAGCGTACTGAAAAAAAAAAAGCTGCATTTCCGTTCTTCCACTACAGACACAGCCGCAGACAGAAAGCCAAAGGAGTGCTTTGATTGGTTTAGATGTGATTGACCTCTCATTCGACTAATAAGAGCCTTGAATTGGGTTTCTGAAACCTTGAAGAACCAATAACTGAAAACCTAGCAAGAAGGACCCGCCTACCAACGGCTGCGAATGCAGCGAGCCAATTGAAGCACAGAAGTTCGAAAGCTGTTTTGTGTAAGGCTGGGTGAAGAGAGACTGACTGCTGCAGCAGATGAAAAAAGGACCCGCAGGAAGAACCGCCACAGACCCAGTAGCACGGAGACCACCCACAAGTGCGACCTGTGTGACAGGGACTGCCATTCGCGCATCGGCCTGTTCAGCCACAGGCGGTACTGTCCCAGCAGAGTAGACGTTTAGGATTCTCTTCCATGGTCATCATAGACCGTCCACATGCTGTTGTGGACAGGTAAGTGTTATAAGCTAAATTATTCTTTATCCCTGAAAATTGTAATCAAAAATGACTTTTGACCGATCGGTAAATCACAACTGTGCGTAGTAGACTGCGGCACACGAAGTCCGAAGTCCGTGCGCCGTGGTACACGGTTCGTGTGCTGCGTCCGGACCGTGAACGCCCCCCCCCCGCTACTCTTCTGTAGCGGGGGGGGGGGACCGCAGGGACTGTGCGCCGCGGTCGCCACATCGCCACATGACTGTTCCGTCATGTAGCGATGGCCGATGTCGTCCTCTGTAGCGGGGGGGTGGGGGGGTTGTTATCTTCTAAATTACAAATATTTTAGAATAATTTTTAGTGCACTGTAGGTTATTTTTTCTGGTAAAAAAAAAAAAGCCACACATTTTTTACGTGGCATGCTTCTTTGTGTGTGGGGGCTTGTTTGTTCATTCATGAATGAATGAATGAATAAACACCCCCCACACACACACACACACATACACAGCCCTGAGTGTCACCTTTCATTAGAGCCCAAGATGAAGCTTCTACATTGAATCATTCAAAAGTTAGACGTTTTTCCAAACTGTGCCATTTGGCACAGTTTGGCACAGTTCAAAAACGCCTGAGAACTACCTGAGAACAAAGCTGTGTAATATATTCATTTTTTGTGATATTGTTTCAAAATTTTGACCTCAGTTGGATAACACTTGGTTCTACATTTCTGTTGCATTTTCCAGCCCGGATCTGAAGCTGTGTGTTATTTGCAAGCATTTGTATCCAAAAAAACACCCAGGCGAAATTTATTTTCTTCAAGTTCAGTATGTTTAGATGACTGTTACTCAGTGGCAGGAGAACTTAGAGAGATTATGACTGTTTTGCCAAAAAATTCAAAGTGTTTTCTTTTAAATGAGACCAACCCCATGAAGATGCTGCAAAGGGTTGAAGAACAGCTTTTGATTTACTTTGGGTACGTTATTTTTTGGCGTTTTTAGGGAAATTGACCAGAGTGCAAGGGGTTAAGGGGAAAAAAATCCAAACCTACATGGCCCTGCGTGAAAAAGTGATTGCCCCCTAAACCTAATAACTGGTTGGGCCACCCTCAGCAGCAACAACTGCAATCAAGCATTTGTGATAACTGGCAATGAGTCTTTTACAGCACTGTGGAGGAATTTTGGCCAACTCATCTTTGCAGAATTATTGTAATTCAGCCACATTGGAGGGTTTTCGAGCATGAACTGCCTTTTTAAGGTCATGCCACAGTATCTCAATCGCATTCAGGTCAGGACTTTGACTAGACCACGCCAAAGTCTTCATTTTGTTTTTCTTAAGCCATTCAGAGGTGGACTTGCTGGTGTGTTTTGGATCATTGTCCTGCTGCAGAATCCAAGTGCGCTTCAGCTTGAGGTCACAAACAGCTGGACGGATATTCTCCTTCAGGATTTTTTGGTAGACAGCAGAATTCGTGGTTCCCTTTACCACAGCAAGTCTTCCAGGTCCTGAAGCAGCAAAATAGCCCCAGGCCATCACGCTACCACTACCATATTTTACTGCTGGCGTGATGTTCCTTCTCTGAAATGCTGTGTTACTTTTACGCTGGATGTAATGGGACACACACCTTCCAAAAAGTTAAACTTTTCCCAAAAGTCTTGGGGATCATCAAGATATTTTCTGGCAAAACTGAGACGAGCCTTTATGTTCTTTATGCTCAGCAGTGGTTTTCATCTTGGAACTCTGCCATGCAGGTCATTTTTGCCCAGTCTCTTTCTTATGGTTGGGTCATGAACACTGACCTTAACTGAGGCAAGTGAGGCCTGCAGTTCTTTGCATGTTGTTGTAGGGTCTTTTGTGACCTCTTGGATGAGTCATCACTGCGCTGTTGGAATAATTTTGGTTGGCTGGCCACTCCTGGGAAGGTTCACCACTGTTCCATGTTTTCACCATTTGTGGATAATGGCTCTCACTGGGGTTCTCTGGAGTCTCAAAGCTTTAGAAATGGCTTTATTGTGGAAGAAAAAAGCAGAAGAGGCAGCGAGCTAGACGACACATGAACTTTATTCCTCCAACATGAAGTACAAGAAATACTCTGTCTGGGTCTCTCTGCGCCTCCTTTTTATAACCTTTATTTCTGCACAATGAGACCCAGGGAGTCCAAACACAATACTTTCAGTGCACAAAGATGTGCGTTGCACATTAGCATAACAACCCACACAGCCCCCCTCCCCTCGTCCTTAGGGTTTGAGCCTGCACCCATAGTGGCTGTAGCGGGGGGTCACCGAGGTGTGCAGGCAGGCACATTAGTCTGTGGAGGGAAAAAGGATGGGGGGAAAAACATGTCATCTTCACGAGTGCAGGTCTCTACTGCGGGAACACCAACTTGCAGAGCCACCAACAGTGGGCGTCCATGCCGGGGAACTTGAGCCAACACCACCTGCTCGTCTGCCAACAGAAAAGCGGGCTTCAGCCTGTTGATGCAGATGGTCCCCCCCCCCCCCCAAGTCTAACACAAAATGCTTTTCCCCAGTCTCCAGCACCCTGAACGGTCCGTCGTACAGTGGGAGCAGCGGGGTCCAGCGTGCATCGTGCCAGACAAAAACAAAACTGGCGTTCTGTAAGCTTTTCAGAACAAAGGTGCAAGGAAAACAATGGTGGGCCAGGCCCGGCACATTAACAGCCTCCGTACTGTGCAAAAATTGCGCGGGCGGATCGGCCCCGGGCACAGGGTTTTCAGGTAAAAATTCCCCAGGGATCCGCAGCGGCTGAGAAAAACCGGGTTCTGCCGGGGAAGCTGCCAAATCCTCCTTAGGCGCAGAGCGCAACCCTAAAAGAACCCAGGGCAGGTGGTCAACCCAATTTGCATCCGTGAGCGAAGCTCTGAGCGCCACCTTAAGCGACCTATGAAAACGTTTGCATAACCTGTTAGCCCGGGGGTTGTACGCGGAAGTGCGATGAATTTTGACCCCCAGGCTTTGGGCCATCACAGACCAGAGTTCCGAAACGAACTGCGGACCCCTGTCGGAAGTGACGTCCGACGAGGATCTGAACCATGCAACCCAAGCTGACAAAAAAGTGCAAGCCACTTCCGCGGACGTGGTGGAAAGCCAGCGGGACCACTTCAGGCCAATGCATGGTGCATTCTACGATTGTCAAAAGGTGCGTGAAATCTTGCAATGGCGGGAGGGGTCCCACTAAATCCACATGGACGTGGTCGAACCTCCTTGTCAGGATTTGGAAGGGCTCGAGGGGGACTCTGGTGTGCTTGTGCACTTTGGCACGCGATGCACGCTGCAGCCCACTCTTTCACGTCCTTGCACAAGTGCAGCCAGACAAATTTCGCTCTCACCAGTTTAACCGAGGTGCGTATGCTGGGATGTGAAAGGGAGTGGACTGACTCAAAAATGCAGCGGCGCCAAGAGCTCGGCACCACAGGGAGCGGGCGGCCGGTGGAGATGTCACAGAGCAAGGGAGGGCACTGTTCCTGCACCACCCTGCTCTTCAGCCTTAACCCAGTAGGTGCAGAATGGAGCATGCAAATGTCCACGTCCTCGGTTTGTTCCGCGGCCGTGGCAGAGAAATCTATTCCCATGTAGACCGGGGAGACTAACGCATGTGACAGGCAATTGGCCACGACGTTGAGCTTACCAGCAACATGTTGAATGTTGGTCGTGAACTCCGAGATCGCGGCCAAATGCCATTGCTGCCAGGCTGACCACGGTTCAGAGACCTTGGACATCATGTACTTCTAACCAAAACTAGAAATGGCGAGTCGCCAGGTGGAGGGTCAACAATTCTCTGTCGAACATACTGTATTTGTGTTCATTGTCGTGCAAAGTTCCACTGAAAAATGCAAGCAGCTGCCACGAACTGGAGACGTACTGCTCCACCACTGCCCCTATGGCAATGTCAGATGCATCTGTGGTGAGCGCTATTCGCGCTGATGGGCAGGGTGGGCTAGCAAAGCAGCATTAGCGAGCGCTGTTTTGGCGTTTGTGAAAGCCTGGGTTCGCTCAGGGGTCCAGTCGATGTTTTCCGCAGGCTTCTTTTTCTTAAACGTGGTGTACAACAGCTGCAGCAGCTGGGCTGCTTGGGGGAGGAAACGGTTATAAAAGTTGACCATTCCCAAAAATTGCTGTAGGGCCGTCACTGTCTGCGGACGTGGAAAATCCACCATGACGCACACCTTATCGGGTAACAGAATTGCGCCCTCCGGCGAAATGCAGTGGCCCAAAAAATCAATCACAGGCACACCAAACCACACCAAACTGGCACTTCGCCGGGTTACCTATAAGCCAGTGCGCTTCCAATCTCTGGAAAACCATTTTGAGATGGGTGAGTTGCCCCTCCTCCGACACGCTAGCCACTAGAATGTCGTCTAAATAGACAAAAACTAAAAATAGGTCATGGAGCACCATGTCCATCATTCTCTGAAAGGTTTGCGCAGTGCCCTTTAACCCAAACGGCATACGTAAAAACTCGAAAAGGCCAAAAGGAGTCATTACCGCTGTTTTGGGGACATCCTCCGTGCACACCGGGACCTTGTGATAACCACGGACCAGATGCACTTTTGAAAAAAACACACACCCCAGCCAGGTGCACGGAAAAATTATGGATGTGCGGGATGGGATACCGATCGTGTTCTGTGGCGTTGTTCAAGTGCCAGAAATCGCCACACCATGTGTAGCCGGGATGCCCACGGGCTGTTGGAGCACCTAACTATACCCAGCTGCTCCAAGTTGGCAAACTCCTCGCGCATGCTGGCCAGTTTAGCTGCGTCCAGGCGCCGAGGTCGCGCGAACTCCGGCGGGCCTTTAGTGGTTATGAAATGTTTGACCCTGTGTTTGGTTACTGAAGCCGAAAAAGTTGGGACCGTGAGTGCTGGGAACTGTGCAAGTAAATGCTGGTACTTACCCCTTGGAGCTATAACATTAGCCAGTGTTGTTGACCCAGCTCCCTGAGCTGTGCAGGGCAGGGAGGTGAAAGAGACAGCATCCATTAAACGTCTGTTGGCAACATCGGCTGACAACCCATAAGCACATAAAAAATCTGTGCCTAAAATGGGGTCAGAATATTCAGCTACCACAAAGTGCCACTGGAAATTGTGTCCGTGTGGGCATACCATCAGTGTCCGTTCACCAAATGTCCTGATGGTAGATCAGTTACTGGCCGTAAGCTCGGGACCGCTGCCTCCTGCCGACCTGTCTGTGCTGACCGGCAGGATAAGGCTCTTCTGGGAGCCAGAGTCCACCAAGAACCGTCTCCCCAAACATGTGTCTGTGACAAAAAGCAGCTTGTTCCTGTCACCAGCGGTCGCAGCTGCTACTGACTACTGGACGTGCCGTTTCCTGGCTTCTTGAATTGGCATGACGGCAGGCAGCATTGTGCACTTTGAGCCGAAACGGCGATGATAGAAACAGATCGCCCTGTTCCTGCGTCTCTTGACGTCCGTCCCGGCTTCCACCAATGGCTCCTCAACCTCGCTGGAGACCCTCATGGATGCCAGTGCTGCTGCATTCACGCTGAGAGCTCTGGTTGCTAAAATAATGCGATCCGTTTCCTACGCCAGGGTGCGGTAGTCTTTGGTCACCAGCAGCGGCGAGTTGGCCAGGATCGCCCTCGCTGTAGCAGGTAGGTTCCTGAGGAACAGGTGGGTGAACAGGAAAGATTCATCGTTCTTCCCCATCAATGCCAACATGCTCTCCATAAGCTCCATGGCTGATCTGTCACCTAAATCTGAACGTGTTAGGAGTCTCTCTGCCCTTTCACTGTCAGACAGGGTATAACACTGGAGCAGCATCCTCTTGAGTGCTTCATATTTCCCTTGGACCAGCGGCTCCTGGAGCAGGCTCGTTATCTGCTGTGTGATGCACACATCCAGTGCAGCAACCACATGGTAATATTTCGTGTCATCCTCTGTGATCCCACAGAGCGCGAACTGGGCTTCTATATGTAGGAACCACACAGTCGGGTTGTGAAGCCAGAAGTCTGGGGGCTTGACTGAGACAGCGCACGCGACGCTGGTGTTCTCCCTCTGGGTAGTCTTCAGGGCAGTGCTCAGCTCGTTCTCCATGGCACGTCTTGGGTCACCAATGTGGAAGAAAAAAGCAGATGAGGCAGCAAGCTAGATGACACATGAACTTTATTCTTCTTCCAATATCAAGTACAGGAAATACTCTGTCTGCATCTCTCTGCACCTCCTTTTTATAACCTTTATTTCTGCACAGTGAGAGCCAGGTAGTCCAAACACAAGACTTTCAGTGCACAAAGACATGCGTGGCACATTAACAAAACAACCCCCTCTCTTCCTCTCTCGACTCCTGCATCTCCCAACTCCCCGGGGGTCGGATAGTCCTTTCCAATGCTTCTGAGACCCCCTGGAGCCACTTCCTCCTTCAGTCCTTTTATTCCATCTTTCCCCAGCTTCCGACTCTGGGTGGAGAACCCCCACACAGTGCCACCACATTATAAACTTTTCCAGACTGATAGATCTCAGTTACTTTGATTCTCATTTGTTCCCAAATTTCTTTGGATCGCAACATGATGTCTAGCTTTTGAGGATCTTTTGGTCTACTTCACTTTGTCAGGCAGGTCCTATTTGAGTGATTTGATTGAGAACAGGTGTGGCAGTAATCAGGCCTGGGTGTGGCTACAGAAATTGAACTCACCTTTCCAAAGATGTGATAAATCACAGTTAATTTATGTTTTAAAAGGGGGTCAATCACGGTTTCACACAGGGCCAGGTAGGTTTGGATGTGTTTTTACCCTTAATAATAAACACCTTCATTTAAAAACTGCATTTTGTGTTATCTTTGTCCAATATTTAAATTTGTTTTATGATGTGAAACATTTAAGTGTGACAAACATACAAAAAAAATGAGAAATCAGGAAAGGGGCAAACACTTTTTCACACCTCTGTACATCATAGATGAATAGATGATGACCGTATAGATACATGAATCGTACTCGCTGTACAATGCAGGACTATCAGGTGCAGGGTGCAATGTGAGGTATAAATTAGACTGCAAGGTTAGGGTTAGGGTATGGTATGGCAGCATAGTTATGACCAGAATTCAGTATCAGAGTGAGTTATTGTACAATGAAAAGGTATGTGGCAGGAAAGTTTTCCTGTACCTAACCATTCGGCAGCTAAGCTGTAGCAGTCTGCTGGAAAAAGTGCTCCGCTGTCTGTCCAGTGTGTGGTGGAGGGGGTGATCAGGACTGTTGATTGATATTATTTCAGTATAATGTAATTGACAGAGGTCAGTGCCAGAGCTTCCAAAGGATGGGTAAATATGAGTTGCACATATGAACTAGAAAGTGCTCAGACAGTACCTACCTCTGACAGGACATAACCGCTCTAACAAAGTTACACCCCTTTCACAATGTGGGGACTCATGACTGATCCTAATTAATGATTTATGCCAATGCAGAATTCTTTTGGGAGCAGCCAAAAAAAAAGAACAAGATCCGTGCATATTTCTCAGAAGTAAAAAAAAAAAAAAAAAAAAAAACTGTGTATAAAGTGCAATACTAATTGAAAAAGAAAATATGTATTCCTGACAATTAATTTCTATCTGCTCCAGAATCTAATGGTTTGTTCCATGCTCGAACCTCTACCCTTTAGTCAAAATTCATTGAAATCAGGTGTGTAGTTTTTCTGAAATCCTGGTAAAATTGAAAGCACTCAGTGGAATTAATGACCCTATGACCCTGGATATTTGACCCCAAAATGAATGCATGGCCAGAATTTTGCATGCACTGCTTCTGCACCAAATTTGGCACCGACATCTTCAGTAGTTCTGGTTTTAAAATGCAGGGGGAAAAAAAAACGGATATAAAAAATATATACTATATCCCAGATTTTAAAAATATCCTGACTGCCACTGGCAGGGTAAAGACAGACAACAACAAAAATATAACCTCCCTGGCCGAGGTAATGAAGACCCTTATTTACTACCATTAATATACTGTACTGCTCTTTACCTGTATGAGTGTTGCCACAGCAGCTATTGCCCTCTGGTGGCCAAAGGTGAGAACATCAACCTCTGAATCTGCACTGGGATTAGTGTCACTGAATGGTTGTGTGCTTGTCACAATGACATCAGGACTGCCACTGTTTGCTGCAGCTTCAGCAGCAGCCTTTGCTGCTTTGGCGGCTGCTTTTGCTCTGGCTCGGGCTGCTTTCAGGGCCTGGGCTCTTAGCATCAACACTGCTGCTTTACCTGAAGCAAACAAACAGGAACATAAGAGGAAAAACTGCTACTCCTTCTCCTTGCAAAGCAGTGTTTTGTAAATATGACTGTTCTGCCTGTCCCAAGGCACTTAAAAACAGAATGATTTGATTTCCGCTGTAAACCCACTCATGATGGAGGAAAGGCAGAGTGCAAAGCCTAGTGCCAAAGCTACTTGGCTGGTCATGCAGCTCCAGTGCTGTGGCTCGCCGAGGAAGACAATGGAGCAGAGGAAGGTCACCATCAAAGACAATAAAAGAGTGAAGCTCAAAAGCGCGTCATTGGCTTTTACTAGAGGAGTGCCAATGTGCATGAGAAACACCACCTAGAAGGAGAGAAAGTAAAACCCCCAGTTTATTCACTCTTCAAAATAAGGGACCCACTAGGAGCGTAAGTTTGTCTGTATATGAGTCTCACCCCAACAACAATGGTGACTAAGGCACCAAAGGAAGAGATGACAATAAGGGTAATACCCAGTGGTTCTCCAAAGGCCAGGAACTCAATGATTTTTGGCACACAAGCATCATGAGCATCATTGGACCAGAAATCCCCAGTGCACAGGATACATTCACGGGCATCTAACAGAGAGAGGATGGGACAAATATAGGGCATGAAATAGATATAATAACTCTGGTCAACATCAAATTTATTGTCTACACTTTTTTAGCTGATTTAGGACAATTTTGATGTGCTGAATCCAAAAATCACACTGGTTTTGCTCAATCAGGTCAACTTTTTGAATTATGGCCACATGTTGTTTTATATGTTTTTGTTTACATGTACGGGTATTTTCGCTTTATATAATGCAAAATTCTTTTTTATGTCTTGAAATTCTCTGAATTTTGAACACTGATGACATAACATTCAATTCACATGTACTTGCCTTTTATATAAAGGTAAGTACATACATGCACAGTACTAAGTAAGTACAGGTTTTTGCTTAGCACCTGATTGAGAGAAACGGATGTCATTTTCAGATTCAGGGGTGCAAAATTGTCTTAAATCAGCTGAAAAAACACAGACAACTTACAAAAAAAATATTTTTGTAACCCTGTGTAATAGATAGTAATACAATGATGTTTTAGAGGTCTGAGGAGTTAAGACCCTTATGAAAAATTTTATGAGAGCACTGACTTGTAGTGTTGCTGATCTCTCCATCAGTACAGGGAATACAGTCAAAGCAGCAGACTGGCTCTCCCTGGCGGATCCCCTTCCTGGTGCCTGGCTGACAGTTCTCACTGCACACTGATCGAGGAGGCTTTGGGACAAAAAAAAAAACCTTATTAGGACCAACCAGTTGTAAGTTAAACTAGCATTTAAATAACTACTTGATCAAAGTGCTACAGACCTCCAGCATATCATTGTTCCACACAATACTGTCGTTCATTATACTCATTCTGTCCTCTAGGGCAGCAGAGCCATTGTACCGACCCACGGTGACGAAGGAGATTTTCCCTTCACTATTGATCTGCCAGTTGATTATGTCATAAAAGCCATCTACATCTCTGTTATCAAAGAAGATCTCCTCCCCTGTGTTTGGCACTTTGAACCGTACATTCTTCAGGTAGTACATCAGCTGAGGAGGCCAGAGGCAGACATCCAAGTCAAACAAGAGCACTACATCAACAAGTTGCATCCCGTTTACATATGCATAGATGTACCTGCCATGGCTCAAAGTTGGTGATGTCAGCACAGCTCTTCCCTACAAATGGCCCCTTTCCATGTTCACAGTGCTCCAGGTTGTGCAAGGCATGAGCCACAGCGTACACCGCTTTATACACACTGTGGGACACGCTTACTATTATTCATCATAATTCCAACTCTAGTAGAATTAATATTAAAACCATTTCCTTGCAGTGAACATATGCCTAGTTGTTGTGAAAACAATCAATCAAATCAACTTTATTTATAAAGCACCTTAAAACAACAAAAGCTGAGAACAAAGTGCTGTACATCACAGGTAATAAAACACTACCTTGAAACACAAAATAAAATCACCACACACAATATAAAAGTAACTAAAATCAAGTTTATAAACAGCTAAAAACAATGACTTGAAATAAAATCAATGTCTCATGTGGGATTAAAGACCAGGGAATACAAGTGGGTTTTAAGATGGGTTTTAAAAAATGGACAGAGAAGATGTCTGTCTAATATGCAAAGGCAGATCATTCCACAACCTTGAGGCAATGACAGAAAAAGCCCTGTCCCCTCGAAGTTTTCGTTTGGACTTTTGAATGTCCAGGAGCAGCTGATCAGGTGACCTGAGGGCCCAAGCAGGATTGTGGCGCTGTATCAGCTCGGTAAGGTTATGAGGGGCAAGACCATTTAAAACTTTCAAGACAAACAAAAGAATTTTTAAATGAACTCTGAAGTAAACAGGCAGCCAGTGGAGTGAGGCCAGAACAGAGGTTATGTGACCTCTTTTCTTTGTACCTGTTAAAAGTCTAGCAGCTGCATTCTGCACCAGCTGTAGATATGCAAGAGAAGACTGGCTTATTCAATTGTAAAGGGAATTACAGTAATCCAGTTGTGATGAGATTTTATTTATTTTATAAGCCTTTATTTGTCCCACAATGGGGAAATTTAGGGCATCCACCTGGATGGATGAGGCAGCCACAGTGTGGCGCCAATCCCTTCACCATTCACACACACACATTCACAACTAGGGCCACTTTTAGAGTCTCCAATTACCCTAACCTGCATGTCTTTGTCCTGTGGGAGGAAACCAGAGTACCTGGAGTAAACCCACACAGACACGGGGAGAACATGCAAACTCCACACAGAAGGGTCACAGATGGTCAGGGGGTGGGATCGGACCCACAATGGTCAGGGGTGGAATCAATCCTGTGACCTTCTTACTGTGTTGCTACAGTGCTAACCACTGCACCACCGAGCTGCCCATTGTTATTTTTATTTATTTTATTTTACAAAGGCATGGATGTGGGGTTGGTTGAGGACTACAAATACCTGGGTGTCAGGATCAGCAACGGGCTGGAGTGGAGGTCCAACACCGATGCTGCGCACAAGAAAGGGATGAGCAGACTCTACTTCCTGAGAAAGCTGACATCCTTCAACATGTGCAGCAGGATGCTGGAGCTTTTCTACCAGACCGTTGTCGCCAGCGCCATCTTCTTTGCTGCTGTCTGTTGGGTAGCAGTATCAGAGCCAGCAACACCAACAGACTTGACAAGATTATCAAGAGGGCTGGCTCTGTAATTGGTCTCAGGCCTGAGACCTTTGAGACAGTGGTGGAGAGGAGAACACTATAAACTGTGATCCATCATGGACAAACCTGATCACCCCCTCCACCACACACTGGACAGACAGCGGAGCACTTTCTCCAGCAGACTACTACAGCTTTGCTGTCGAACGGCTAGGCACAGGAAATCTTTTCTGCCGCATGACATAATGTCTGGCTCAGGAAACACGCACGCAGGCTCAGGGAAGATTCAATAGCTTTATTCAACAACCAGGTATGTGTGGATGCATGTTTGAGATGTGTGAATGGCGTGAGGGTGAAAGCTGAGAATCGGGAACAGAGCAGTACGCCGTGCAGCCAGGCAACCCTATGGAAAGAGCAGAGGACAAGGGTAAAAGGGCACTTCACCGAGACAGGCACAAAAGCAATGTGATGCTTACTTGCAGGTAAATTGTGGCTGGCGTTGGCCAGGAGTCTTGCCTGGGAGACAGCGTCCTGCTGCGCACACGAGGTGACGTGGAGAAGAGGGATGAGGAGTTGGCGATGACGGGAGAATCCGCCGCCAAGGAATCCACCTGTGCACAGGGGAGAATACTGCAGAGCAGGTGAGGAAATAATGAGGCTTACTTGTCGTAGCGTAGATCATCAGGAAGGGAAGGAACGATCCTGCTGGAGGTTGAGCTCGGAGTAGAACAGACGGCTCCAGACCGATGCTCTGGGCTGAGTGGGCTAAATAGCCCGTGATTGACGAGGCGCAGGTGTGCGCACAGCTGAGGTGGATGACGAGGAGCAGCGAGTTGTGACAGTACCCCCCCCCCAGCAGCGCCTCCTGGTGCTGGTTTGTCCGGGTGCACCCGATGGAACTCCGTGATGAGATTCCGATCCAGCACAAACGAAGAGCGCACCCAGGACCTCCACTCTGGGCCAAATCCCTCCCAATCCACCAAGTACTGCAGCCCACGACCTCGACGCCGGGAGTCCAAGATGGAAGTGACTCCCCATGCCGGGTGGCCATCGATCATCATGGGCGCGGGCAGCGCCCTAGGGGGAGGACAGAGTGGGTCAGAGATCACAGGCTTGATCTTAGAAACGTGGAAGGTGGGACACACATGGAGGGAGGGGGGGAGGGCCAAACGCACAGCCACCGGGTTGATGATCTTGGTGATGGTGAAGGGTCCAATAAAGCGTGGGGCCAGCTTCCTTTTCTCGGCCTTGAGGTTGATGTCCTGAGATGATAACCAAACTCATTGGCCCACCTGGTAATTGGGAGCTGGTCTCCTGTGGCGATTAGCTGTTGAGCGTGCCGCCGTGCGCAACAGCGCCTCGCGCACCCTGGTCCACAAATTCCGGCAGTGCCTCAGATGCGCCTGGATGGAGGGGACGGTCAACTCACTCTCCTGCTCGGGGAACAATGGGGGGTCGTAGCCCAACGATGCTTTAAAGGGAGACATCCCAGTGGCTGATGACTCCATGACTATGAACTCCAGGAGGATGGGTTGGAGGAGGTGACGCAGCGCAGGGGAGCTTCCAGTTCTTGATTGGCGCGCTCACACTGCCCGTTGGATTGGGGGTGATGACCAGAGGAGAGGCTCACCTTGGCACCCAGGGCGTTGCAAAAGCTCCTCCATACCTCAGACACAAACTGGGGCCCCCGATCAGATACGACATCCACGGGGATTCCGTGCAGCCTGACCACGTGTTGGACTAAAAGGTCAGCTGTCTCTCGTGCTGAGGGAAGACCCCGAAGCGGCACAAAGTGAGCGGCCTTGGAGAACCGATCCACAATTGTCAGCACTGTGTCATAGGTGTTGGAGACAGGGAGGCCAGTAACGAAGTCTAGGGCAATGTGCGACCAGGGCCTGCCCGGGACCGGCAGGGGCTGGAGTAGACCCGCGGGGGGAGAGTTGGAGGATTTACCAGTAGCACACTCGGGGCACGCCCGGACGTAGTTGGTGACGTCCTTCTGGAGACCAGGCCACCAAAAGGACCGCTGAAGAAGATCCACCAACCGGGAAACGCCAGGATGACAGGCGAATTTGGACGTGTGGGCCCAGTGAATGACCTCCCCCCGAACAGCCAATGGAACGAAGAGCCTATCCTCCGGTCCGCCGCCAGGATCCGGTTCGGTCTCCTGCACCCTCCGGATCTTGTCCCTGATGGACCATGAAACTGCCCCCACGACGCATGAACTGGGAAGGATGGTGTGATCCCGTTCCTCCGGGGCCTCAAGGGAGAACGGTCTGGACAGGGCATCGGGCAACCCATTCTTTGAGCCTGGACGGTAGGTGATGCTAAAGCGGAACCGAGCAAAAAACAGAGACCAGCGCGCCTGGCGGGCATTCAGTCGTCTGGCTGACCTCAGATACTCCAAGTTCTTGTGGTCCGTCCAGACCACAAAAGGCTGGGCTGCCCCCTCCAGCCAGTGACGCTACTCCTGCAGCGTGAGCTTGATAGCCAGAAGCTCCCTGTCACCGACGTCATAATTCCATTCAGCGGGCGACAGGCGCCGAGAGAAGAAGGCACAGGGTCGCTTGACTCCATCTACTGGGGAACGCTGGGAAAGCACCACCCCCACCCCCGTATCAGACGCGTCCACTTCTACCAAGCACTGCAGCGCGGGGTCAACCTGGGTCAGGACCCGGGAGGAGGAGAACTCCGTCTTCAGGATGTCGAACGCCGCCGCGGCCTCCTCAGACCACTGGAAGGGGACCTTGGGAGAGGTGAGGCGGGTCAGGGGGGTGACAATTGCGCCGAAGTTGGGAACAAAGCGGCGGTAGAAGTTGGCGAAACCGATGAATTGCTGCACCTGTTTCCTGGAGGTAGGCGTGGGCCACTCGACCACCGCCTTCAACTTGGCGGGGTCGGGGAGAACCTGGTTATGGGAGATGACAAAGCCCAGGAAAGAGGTGGTCTTGGCGTAGAATTCACACTTCTCCACTTTGACGTAAAGCCTGTTCTCCAACAGGCGCTGCAGGACCCGCCTCACGTGGACCTGGCGCTCCTCCCGCGACCTGGAGAAGATGAGAATGTCGTCCAGGTAAACGAAGACAAAGAGCCCCAGGAAGTCTTGCAGGATGTCGTTAATAAGCCGTTGGAAGACAGCAGGAGCGTTGGTGAGCCCAAACGGCATTACCAGATATTCGAAATGGCCGCTGGGCGTCCGAAAGGCCGTCTTCCATTCATCGCCCTCCCGGATCCGGACGAGATGATATGCGCTGTGGAGGTCCAATTTAGTGAACCAGGTGGCCCCCTGGAGGGAGTGGAAGGCAGTGTCCATGAGAGGAAGGGTATACTTGTCCTTTTCGGTGATGTAGTTAAGGGCCCTGAAGTCGATGCACGGACGCAGGGACCCATCCTTCTTAGCCACGAAGAAGAACCCAGCGCCGAGCGGGGATGAGGATGAATGAATAATCCCGGCGCCGAGCGACTCCTTAATGTAACTGTCCATAGCCTCTTGTTCGGGTGCTGACAGGCTGTACAGGCGGCCAGATGGAAGCGGCGCCCCCGGGCGGAGGTTGATGGCGCAGTCGTAGGGCTGATGAGGAGGAAGAGACATCGCCTTGGACTTGCTGAACACTTGGCCCAGGTCATGGAACTCCGGAGGAACCAAGGTGAGGTCCGGAGGGGCGGAGACCGGGGCTGGTGGAGATAAGGTAGGGGCACATGCTGCAGACTGGAGGCAGGTGCTCATACAGAAGGTGCTCCAAGCAGAAACACTCCCAGTACGCCAGTTGAGGACGGGGTTATGTAAGCGCAGCCAGGGGTAGCCCAGGATGACGGGGGACATAGAGGAGGCCAAGACGTAAAAGCTGAGGTCCTCTCGGTGATTCCCAGACACGATGACAGGGGTAGGCCTGGTGCGGTGCGTCACAACTCCCAGAGGGGAACGAGATAGGGGAGCAGACAATGGGAGACAGGTTATGCCCAAACAGGTTGCCAGGCTCTTAGAAATGAAATTCTGCTCTGCCCCCGAGTCCACCAGTGCGTGAGTGAGAAGCCCTGTGGGATTGTGGCTGAATCGGATGGGCAGAGAACAATGAGTGAGGGGATTAGGCCGGTTAGTGTCCGCGAGGCACCCTACAGTGACTCGTGGACCCCCCGTTTGGCTTCATCGGGCATTGCGCCACGGTATGCTGGTCGTCTCCGCAATACATGCAGAGACCCAGCTCCCGGCGGCGCTGTTTCTCCGCTAGAGGGAGCCTAGTTCGCCCAACCTCCCTTGACTCTGACTCATTGGCGGACCTCGGAGCAGGTAACGCCAGGGGGCGAGACTGAGGAGCATGAGCGGGAACTCCGCGTGAGTGGCCGATTGACTTCCGCTCGGCGGTACGCTCCCGCAGCCTGTTGTCCAGGCTAATGGTCAGGGAAATTAGCTCCGATAGTCGCTCTGGGAGGTCCCGGCTGGCCAACTCATCCCACACACCAGAGCTGAGGCTGCGGAGAAAGATGCTGCAGAGTGACGCCTCACCCCAGCCTACCTCCTCCGCTGCCACCCGGAAGTCGACAGCGTAATCTGCCGCCGATCGGTTTCCCTGTTGGAGGCCAAGGAGCCGATCGGTGAGGACGCTATCGCGCCAAGAGTGGTCAAAAACCTCGAGGAAGCTCTGCACAAACTGATCATAGGAGAGGTTTGCATAGCTGGGCTTCGCCATGACGGCGTAAGCCCAAGCTAATGCTCTCCCCTCCAAGAGATTAGCCATATAACCAATCCGGCTGTGGTCAGAGGGAAAATCCCCGGGAACGATCCTGCTGGAGATTGAGCTCGGAGTAGAACAGACGGCTCCAGACCGATGCTCTGGGCTGAGTGGGCTAAATAGCCCGTGATTTACGAGACGCAGGTGTGCGCGCAGCTGAGGTGGATGACAAGGAGTGGCGAGTTGTGACACCACATGCCATTTCAATGTACAATAACTCACTATGACGTTGTATTCTGGTCATAACTATGCTGCCACACTGCACCTTCAGTCTATCTGGTACCTCACATTTCACTCTGCTCCTGATAATCCTGCATTGTGCAGCGGGTATGATTCATGTGTTTATACAGGTCACCATCTATTCAGCTATGATGTATATAGGCTTTTATAGTAGTGTTTGTTTTACTTTCCTTGGGTAATCCCTTTGTCTCGCATTCATGTGTTTCTGTTGTTTGGTCATCTACTGTCATGCTGCTGTTACACTGCAATATCCCAGTTTGGGATCAATAATGTACATCTATCTATCTATCTATCTATCTATCTATCTATCTATCTATCACTGTTTCCAGTTGCTGCCTAGAAAGGAGCAATTTTAATTTTGCCAGTTGCCTCAGATGGAAAAAGCTGGACTTAATTACAACACTAATCTTAAGATAAGATAAGCCTTTATTAGTCCCACAATGGGGAAAATTCAATTTAATTCTTAAACTACTGTCTAATTTAAGATTACTGTCCATCTTAAAACCCAAATTTTTAACAGCTGACATACGCAGCCAAGGGTCCCAGGTCAACAGTAACGGGCTAACAAGAACTATTGGGTCCAAATATGATTACTTCCATCTTTCTTTCATTAAAATTTAAAAAATTTATTGCCATCCATGATTTAATGTCATTGAGGCATGCTAGAAGAGGTTTAATAGAAGAGGCATCCCTATGTTTCAATGGCAGATAAATCTGACAATCGTCGGCATAAAGGTGGAATGACATGCTGTGTTTTGGGAGAACAGAAAACTAACCTGTAAGTGATTCGTAACTCGGAGACGTCAGTGTAGGTGTTAGTGAGATGTGCTAGAGACTCCCTCCCAGTACACAGTCCATCTGGAACTCCCCTTGCCACTCGGGAAATAGTGCCATTCTCCTCCTTGGCCTTCTGTTTGGCCATTCTGAGGGCTCTACCATAGTCCAATGTGCAGTTAAAGACCTATAAGACAAATTGATGCTATCTGTAAGTGTTTTATTTTGAAAGCTGAGCTACTGCTAACCAGATCTTTTTTTTTCTTTTTTTTTTTTTTTTTCATACAAGCAGCCTGGCAAGGATCCTTGTTGGCTGTTGTTATTGTCATTCAGATTCCAACAAGTCTCCAATTCCACTATTTCAGAATACAAGTGGTAATGACAGTCTTTGTTCTGGTCTGCTGATTAAAGGAACATGAAATAGTTCACTAGTAGGAGATTCTAGTGTGAGTAGTCTTTCCATTATTAGTGGAGGTCCCAGAGGCGAGAAGAAATCCTCTTTTCCAGCTGTAATCTACAAACTGCTGAGTTTATTTGTGAGACAAGAAAAAAATTACATCCAAGAAGGACAGCCACATCACTGAGCTGGCCAGCCTACAGGCAGGACAAGAGGACAGGCTATGTCTAGCTGATTAGATCTTACTGAATTCTGAAATAAAAACTGCTACATATGGCTTCCTGGTCTTCTAGATTTTGTTTGTGAAATTGATGTCACTTTAGAGTTAAATTGTCTCCACATTCCCCCTGCACGTTCAGTGACAAACTGGAAGCCACAAACTCAATGATTAATAAACACACCGTCTCCCAGAATTCCTCTGTGAGGGAGTCAGCATAGGGGTCCAGATTCAGTAGATGATGCTGAAGACCAGGGATGTCAGCCTTCTTCACTGCAAAACCTAAGGTACCAGCCAGCATGGAGCTCACCTGGATTAAAAGCATCCACATTACCATCTTCAACTCAGATTATGAAATGGTTCAACCTTATGGAACAGCAAACAAAACGCTCACCCCAGGCTGGTTGATGAGAGCAGAGGTGACCCAGGCCTCACTGGCAATCCAGGTGCGGTTGGTCACATTGTGCTGTAGCAGCTCTGTGATTAGAGGACTGAGGTCAACATCTGATGAAAACACTACGATGATCTTGGCTGTGGAATCAACCACAGTTTCAACTATACGCTGGATAGCCTCTGGGGAATGCACCTAAAATGTCAGCAAAGTGATTACAATTAAAACTAGATGTTTACATACACTGTATAAAAAGACAACATTGTGGTGGTATGGGTGGGGGATTCTCCACCCAGAGACAGCAGCTGAGGGAAAGAGGGAACAATGTGCTGAAGGAGGAAGTGTCACTGGGGGGTCTTAGACATTACAGTAAGGACTATTCACCCCCAGGGGAGAGGAGGAAGTACCAGAACTGCTGGAGGAGGGAAGGGTTTGAGAATGCGGTATTGGCGTTATGTTATGTTAATGGTGCCACACATGTCTTTGTTCCACACAGTGATTATGGTCGGGATTCCTGGGTCTCAATGCATGGAATTAAAGATTACAAAAAGAGGATGCACAGAGACCCAGCAGATTTTACTGTACTGAATGTTGGAGAAGGAATAAAGTTTGTGTGTTGTTCAGCTTGTTGCCTCGCCTGCTTCCTTTCTCCACATTGGTGACCCCAAGACATGCCAAGGAGAGCGAGCCGAGCACCACCCCGGAGACTACCTGGAGGGAGAGCACCAGCACCGCATGCGCTGTCTCAGTCAAGCTCCCAGACTTCTGGCTTCACAGCCCGACCGTGTGGTTCCTGCACATAGAAGCCCAGTTCGCACTCCACAGGATAATAACGGATGACACAAAGTATTACTATGTAGTCGCTGCGCTGGATGCGCGCGCCACGCAACAGGTGACGAGCCTGCTCCAGGAGCCACCGGCCCAGCAGAAATATAAAGCGCTCAAGAGGATGCTACTCCAGCGCTATATCCTTTCTGACAGTGCGAGGGCAGAGAGACTCCTAACACGTTCGGTGTTAGGTGACAGATCAGCCGTGGAGCTCATGGAGAGCATGTTGGCACTGATGGGGAAGAACGACGAATCTTTCCCGTTCGCCCACTTGTTCCTCAGGAACCTACCGGCCTCAGCGAGGGCGATCGTGTCCAACTCGCCGCTGCTGGTGACCAAGGACTACCGTGTACTGACGCAGGAAGCGAATCGTATCATTTTAGCGACCAGAAATCTTAGCATGAATGCAGTGGCACCGGACCCCATGAGGGACTCCAACGAGGTCAAGGAACCGTTGGTGGTAGCCAGAGCAGACATGAAAGAGATGAAGGAACGGGGCAATCTGTTTCTATCATTGCCGTTTCGGCTCAAATGCCCAACAGTGCCTGTCGCCATGCCAATTCAAGAAGCCGGGAATATGGCATGTTCGGCATTCAGTAGCAGCTGCAACCGCTGGCGACAGGAACAAGCTGTTTTTTGTCACAGACACATGTTCGGGGAGACAGTTTTGGTGGACTCCAGCTCCCAGAAGAGCCTTATCCTGCTGGTCAATGCAGACACGGTGGCGGGAGGCAGCGGTCCCGAGCTCACGGCTGCCAATGGATCCACCATCAGGATATTTGGCGAACTGACACTAACGATATGCTTGCATGGATGCAATTTTCAGTGGGACTTTGTAGTAGCTGCATGTTCTGCCCCCGTTTTAGGCACAGATTTTTTATGTGCTTATGGGTTGGTAGTTGATGTTGGTAATAGGCGATTAGTGGATGCTGTCTCTTTTACCTCACTACCCTGCACAGCTCGGGGAGCTGGGTCAACAACACTGGCTAACGTTATAGCTCCAGCGGGTAAGTACCAACATTTACTTGCACAGTTCCCAGCACTCACGGCCCCAACTTTTTCGGTTACAATAACGAAACACGGGGTCGAACATTTCATAACTACAGAAGGCCCGTCAGCGCGACCTCGGCACCTGGACGTGGCTAAACTGGCCAGCGCAGGCGAAGAGTTTGCCAACTTAGAGCAGCTGGGCATCGTCAGGTGCTCCAACAGCCCGTGGGCATCCCCACTACACATGGTGCCTAAGGCCGATGGGTCGTGGTGACCATGTGGCGATTTCCGGTGATTGAACAATGCCACGGAACACGATCAGTATCCTATCCCACACATCCAGGATTTTTCCATGCACCTGGCCGGGGTGCATGTTTTTTCCAAAGTGGATCTGGGCCACGGTTACCACCAGGTCCCGGTGTGCGTGGAAGATGTTCCAAAAACAGGGGTAATAACTCTTTTCAGTCTTTTTGAGTTTTTACGCATGCCGTTCGGATTAAAAGGTGTGGGGAAAACTTTCCAGAGAATGATGGACACAGTGCTTCATGACTTGTCCTTCGTTTTTGTCTACTTAGACGACATTCTGGTAGGTAGCGCGTTCGAGGAGAAGCACATCGCCCATCTCAAGATGGTTTTCCAGAGGCTGATAGTTAACCTGGCGAAGTGCCAGTTCGGTGTGCCAGTGATTGATTTTTTGGGCCACCGCATTTCACCGGAGGGCGCAATTCCATTACTGGATAAGGTGCGCACTGTAGCAGACTTTCCACATCCACAGACCGTGAGGGCCCTACAGGAGTTTTTGGGAATGGTTCATTTTTATAACCGTTTCCTTCCCCGGGCAACCCAGCTGATGCAGCCGTTGTATGCCGCGCTTAAAAAAAAAAAGCCCGCAGAAACCATTGACTGGACTCCCGAGCGAGTCCAGGATTTCACAAATGCCAAAACAGCGCTGGTGGATGTCGCGCTGCTAGCCCACCTAGATCTGTCAGCACAGATAGCGCTCACTATAGATGCATCTGATGTTGCCATGGGGCAGTGGTGGGGCAGTACATCTCAAGTTCGTGGCAGCCGCTTGCATTTTTCAGTCGAACTTAACGCAACAACAAACGCAAATACAGCACGTTCGACAGAGAATTGCTGGCTCTCCACCTGGCGTCGCTCCATTTCCAGTTTTGGCTAGAGGGGTGTGAGTTCACCACATTCGTGGACCAAAAGCCGCTGACGTACGCGATGTCCAAGGTCTTGGAACTGTGGTCGGCCTGGCAGCAATGGCATTTGGCCGTGATTTTGGAGTTTACCACTAACATTCAACACGTTGTCGTTAAGCTCAATGTCATGACCGATTGCCTGTCGCGTGCGTTAGTCTCCCCGGTCTACATGGGAATAGATTTTCCTGCCATGGCTGCGGAGCAAGCCGGGGATGCAGAAATTTGCACATTCCAGTCAGCGCCTATTGGGTTAAGGCTGGAGAGCAGGATGGTGCTGCTCTGCGACATCTCCACCGGCCACCTGTGCCCGGTGGTTCCAAGCTCTTGGCACCGCAGCATTTTTGAGTTACTCCACTCCCTTTCGCATCCAGGTGTGCATGCTTTGGTGAAGCTAGTAGGGGCGAAATTCATCTGGCTGTGCTTGCGCAAGGGCGTGAAAGAGTGGGCTGCAGCTTGCATCGCGTGCCAGCAGGCCAAAGTGCACAAGCACACCAGAGCCCCCCTCGAGCCATTCCAAATCCCGGCTAGGAGAGTCAACCACATCCATGTGGAATTGGTGGGACCCCTCCCGCTATTGCAAGGTTTCAAGCACCTTTTGGCAGTTGTGGACTGCACCACGCACTGGCCTGAAGTGGTCCCGCTGGCTTCTACCACGTCTGCAGAAGTGGCTTGCGCTTTTTTGTTGGCTTGGGTTGCACGTTTCGGATCCCCATTAGACATCACTTCCGACAGGGGTCCACAATTCGTTTCGGAACTCTGGTCCATAATGGCCCAGAGCCTGGGGGTCAAAATTCACCGTACTACCACGTACAACCCCCAGGCTAACGGGTTATATGAGCGTTTTCATAAGTTGCTTAAGGCAGCGCTCAGAGCTTCGCTCATGGATACAAATTGGGTTGACCGCCTGCCCTGGGTTCTTTTAGGGTTGCCCTCCGTGCCTAAGGAGGATTTAGCAGCCTCCCTGGCAGAACTTGTTTTTTCTCAGCTGCTGCGGATCCCCCGAGAGTTTTTACCAGAAAACCCCGCACCCGAGGCCGAGCCAACCGTGCAATTTTTGCACAGTATGGAGGCTTTTAACATGCCGGGCCCGGCCCACCATTGTTTTCCCTGCACTTTCGTCCCCAAGAGTTTACAGAATGGCGGTTTTGTTTTTGTCAGGCATGATGTGCACTGGACCCCGCTGCACCCACCGTACGATGGACCATTCAGGGTGTTGGAACCTGGGGCAAAGCATTTTGTGTTAGACTTGGGGGGGTCGTAGGGAGACGGTCTGTATCGACAGGCTGAAGCCCGCTTTTGTGCTGGCAGACGAGCAGGTGGTGTTGGCCCAAGCTCCCCAGCGCGTACGCCCGCCGTTGGGGGCTCCACAAGTTGTTGTTCCCTCGGTAGGGACCGGCACTCGCAAAGCTAATGTGTTTTCCCCCCTCCCTTTTTCCCCCCACAGACTGACGTGCCCTCCTTTACACCTCGCCAGCAGGGTGTTTCAACTGGATCAGCAACCCCCCGCTACAGCTGCTATGAGCATCGGCTCAAACCCAAAGGACGGGGGGGTTAGTGCCCTTTCTGGGTGTTCGGGGGGGGGGGCTGTGTGGTGGTACGGGGGGGGGGGGTTCTCCACCCAGAGACGACAGCTGGGGGAAAGAGGGAACAATGTGATGAAGGAGGAAGTGTCACCGGGGGGTCTTAGACAGGACAGTAAGGACTATTCACCCCCTGGGGAGAGGAGGAATCGTCAGAACCGCTGGAGGAGGAAAGGGTGTGAGAATGTGGTACTGGCATTATGTTATGTTAATGTACCACACATGTATTTGTTCCACACAATGATTATGGTCGGGATTCCTGGGTTTCAGTGCATGGAATTGAAGATCATAAAAAGAGGATGCACAGAGACCCAGCAGATTTTACTGTACTGAATGTTGGAGAAGGAATAAAGTTTGTGTGTTGTCCAGCTCATTGTCTCGCCTGCTTCCTTTCTCCACAACAAAGCCTTTTTTTCTCACTGTCAGATTAAACTTTTCTTTTTTTTTGGTCAGTTAGGAATAGGATGACCAAAAGTATTTCTATTTGCTAAATCATTTTTTAGAGAATTTTTTATTACTTTTTCAAAGTTAGAAGTTTACATACACTAAGATTACTTTACCTTTAAACAATTTGGGAAAGCCCAGATGATGATGTCATGGCTTTAGAAGCTTCTGATAGTTTAATTGACAACATTTGAGTTAATTGGAGGCATCCCTGTGGATGTATTTTAAGTCACACCTCAAACACACTGCTTCCTTGTCTGACATCATGGGAAAATCAAAAGAAGTCAGCCAAGATATCAGGAAGAGAACTGTGGACCTCCACAAATCTGGTTCATACTTGGGTACGATTCCAGATGTCTGAAGGTGCCACGTTTATCTGTTCAAACAATTATACACAAGCATAAACACCATGGGACTGTCCAGCCATCATACCGCTCAGGAAGGAGACAGGTTCTGTGTCTCAGAGATGAATGTGCTTTGGTGCAAAACGTGTATATCAATCCCAGAACAAAAGCAAAAGACCCTGTGTAGATGCTGGCTGAAGCTGGTAAAAGAGTCATTATTCACAGTGAAGTGAGTCCTGTACCGACGTGGGCTGAAAGGCCACTCAGCGAGGAAGAAGCCATTACATCATTATCATTAATGACTTACATCATAAGCTATTCCATGATTATTATTATTATTATTGTTGTTGTTATTATTATTAAGGAACATTAATAAAAAGCCAGATTATAGTTTGCAAATGCACACAGGGACAAAGACCTTAATTTTTGGAGACATGTCCTGTGGTCTGATAAAACTAAAATTGAACTGTTTGGCCATAATAACCATCATTACATTTGGAGGAAAAAGGGGGAAGCATGAAAGCCTGAGGACACCATCCCAACTGTGAAGTATGGGGGTGGCAGCATCATGTTGTTGGAGAGTTTTGCTGCTGGAGAGACTGGTGCACTTCACAAAACTGATGGCATCATGAGGAAAAACATTACATTGTGGAGAGAGGAATAATCAGGTGAGGCGGTCCAGAGCAAAGCAGAATTTATTAATCTCTCTCTCACATTTACAAGAATCACAAGCATAAAAAACAGGTCGCGGGCACCTCTCCTTTTATAGCATGCCTCGCTCCGCGAAATGTGGTGCTGCATTAACATAAATGCATTTGCCATTCCCATTCCCTTTGTCACTGTTCGCATCAACACACAAATCCCTCCCCCGCCGACAATTCCCCTTGTCACCCAACACATTAACATGCAGACCAAAGGAGGATGCATATCCTCATGTGAAAACCATAGACAGTCCTGCCCTCTGTTATGCATCTCGTCCTGCCATGCCCTTCTGTCTGAGTGGAAACATACTGAGTGGATTCCCACACCATGGAAATATTGAAGCATCTCAATACATCAGCCAGGAAGTTAAAGCTTGGGCACAAATGGGTCTTCCAAATGGACCATGACCCTAAGCATACCACAAAATTAGTTACAAAGTGGCTTAAGAACAATAAAGTCAGTGTTTTGGAGTGGCCATCACAACGCCCTGATCTCATTCCCACATAAAATTTGCGGGCAGAGCTGAAAAGATGTGTGTGAGCAAGACAACCTTCAAACCTAACTCAGTTACACCTGTTCTGTCAGGAGGAATGGGCCGAAATTCCAGCAAGCTATTGTGAGAAGCTTGTGGAATGATACCCAAAATGTTTGACCCAAGTCTTACAGTTTAAAAAGCCAATGCTACAAATTCTATAAAAATTCTCTAAAAAATAGAAATAATTTTGGAAATCCTAAATAACCTAAAACAGAAAAAAAAATGTCTGATTTAATGTCAGACAGCGAGAAAAAAAAGGTTGAGTCTTTATACAGTTTATGTAAACTTCTGGTTTTAACTGTATATACAGTGGTGTGAAAAAGTGTTTGCCCCCTTCCTGATTTCTCATTTTTTGGTATGTTTGTCACACTTCAATGTTTCAGATCATCAAAAAAAATTTAAATATTAGACACAGATAACACAAGTAAACACAAAATGCAGTTTTTAAATGAAGGTGTTTATTATTGAGGGAAAAAAAAAACCCAAACCTGCATTGATGGCCCTGTGTGAAAAAGTGATTGCCCCCTAAACCTAATACCTGGTTGGGTCACCCTTAGCAACATCAACTGCAATCAAGTGTTGGCAATAACTGGCAATGAGTCTTTTACAGCGCTGTGGAGGAATTTTGGCCCACTCGTCGTTGCAGAATTGTTGTAATTCAGCAATATTGGAGGGTTTTCAAGCATGAGCTGCCTTTTTAAGGTCATGCCACAGCATCTCAATCGCATTCAGGTCAGGACTTTGACTAGGCCACGCCAAAGTCTTCATTTTGTTTTTCTTAAGCCATTCAGAGGTGGACTTGCTGGTGTGTTTTGGATCATTGTCCTGCTCCAGAACCCAAGTGCGCTTCAGCTTGAGGTCACAAACAGATGGCCAGACATTATCCTTCAGGATTTTTTGGTAGACAGCAGAATTCATGGTTCCATTTACCACAGCAAGTCTTCCAGGTCCTGAAGCACCAAAACAGCCCCAAACTATCACACTACTACCACCATATTTTACTGTTGATATGATGTTCCTTTGCTGAAATGCTGTGTTACTTTTAGGTTGGATATAATGGGGCACACACCTTCCAAAAAGTTAAACTTTTGTCTCATCAGTCCACAGAGTATTTTCCCAAAAGTCTTGAGGATCATCGAGCTGTTTTCTGGCAAAACTGAGATGAGCCTTTATGTTCTTTTTTGCTCAGCATTGGTTTTCGTCTTGGAATTCTGCCATGCAGGCCATTTTTCCACAGTCTCTTTCTTATGGTGGAGTCATGAACACTGACCTTAACTGAGGCCAGTAAGGCCTGCAGTTCTTTGGATGTTGTTGTGGGGTCTTTTGTGACCTCTTGGATGACTCGTTGCTGCGCTCTTGGGGTAATTTTGGTCAGTCAGACTCTCCTGGGAAGGTTCACCACTGTTCCATGTTTTCTCCATTTGTGGATAATGGCTCTCACTGTGGTTCACTGGAGTCCCAAAGCTTTAGAAATGGCTTTATAACCTTTTCCAGACTGATGTATCTCAATTACTTTGTTTCTCATTTGTTCCTGAATTTCTTTGGATCGCAGCATGATGTCTAGCTTTTGAGGATCTTTTCATCTATTTCACTCTGTCAGGCAGGTCCTATTTAACCCCTTGCACTCCGGTCAATTTTCCTAAAAACGCCAAAAAATAATGTGCCCAAAGTAAATCGAAAGCTGTTCTTCAACCCTTTGCAGCATCTTCATGGGGTTGGTCTCATTTAAAAGAAAACACTTTGAATTTTTTGGCAAAACAGTCATAATCTCTCTAAGTGCTCTGGCCACTGAGTTACAGTCATCTAAACATAGTGAACTTGAAGAAAATAAATTTGGCCTGGGTGTTTTTTTGGATACAAATGCTTGCAAATAACACACAGCTTCAGATCCGGGCTGGAAAATGCAACAGAAATGTAGAACCAAGTGTTATCCAGCTGAGGTCCAAATTTTGTAACAATACCACAAAAAATGAATATATTACACAGCTTTATACTCAGGTACTTCCCAGGCATTTTGGAACTGTGCCAAATTGTGCCAAATGGCACAGTTTGGAAAAACGTCTGTAACTTTTGAATGATTCAATGTAGAAGCTTCATTTTGGGCTCTAATGAAAGGTCACACTCAGGGCTGTCTGTGTGTGTGGAGGGGGTTGCCCCCCCCCTCACTACAGAGGACGGCCATCAGCCATCGCTACATGACGGAATAGACTCATATGGCTATGTGGCGACCGCTGCGCAGTCACCGTGCCCCCCCCCCCCGCTACAGAAGAGGAGCAGGGGGGGGCGTTCACGGTCCGGACACGGCGAATTAACCGTTTATTGCGGCGCACACACTTCGTACTTAGTGCGCCGCACAGCTGTAATTTACCGATCGGTCAAAAGTCATTTTGGATTACAATTTTCAGGGATAAATAATAATTTAGCTTATAACACCTTACCTCTTCACAGCAGCAGAGTCCTGGCGAACTGCTCTTCCTCACTGTCAGACGAACGCGACGCTGGTCCGCTTGTGGTTCTGGTCTCGCGACCCGATCAAAACATAATTCCATTATTGCGGTTTTGTGCTTCCATGATTGTGGTTTTTGGCGAACGATTTTTCAAAACAAATAACAGTAGTAATTGAAAAAAGACTGGCGAAGGCATGTGTGTCACTCAGCCTCCGTCGGTCTATGACCCTGGAAGAAATCATAACGTCTACTCTGCTGGAACCAACACAAAATAAGCACCGCCTGTGGCCGAACATGCTGATCCGCGAATGGCACTCCCTGTCACACAGGTTGCATTTGTGGATGGTCTCCATGCTGCTGGGTCTGTGACGGTTCTTCCTGCGAGTCCTTTTTTGATCCACTGCAGCAGCCAGTCTTCACCCAGCCTTAAAAAAAACAGCTCACAAACTTCTCTGCTTCAATTGGCTCACTGCATTCACAGCGTTGGGAGGTGGGTCCTTCTGGCAAGGTTTTCATTCATTGGTTCTTCAAGGTTTCAGAAACCCAATTCAAGGCTTTTATTAGTCAAATGAGAGGTCAATCAGATGAACTAATCTGTTTGCGGCTGTGTCTGCAGCTTTTATTTTTAGTGCCCGCTTGGACGCCATACACCACCTACATCACAATCTCCATCAGGATCTCCATCATGCGTCCGAGAGCGCACGAGGACGCTCTCGTGCGCCCTCGTGCGCTCTAGGACACAGAGACTTGCCCGTCTGCGGTACAACGGAGCGCAAGAGGTTAAGTGATTTCTTGATTGAGAACAGGTGTGGCAGTAATCAGGCCTGGGTGTGGCTAAAGAAATTGAACTCACTTTTCCAAAGATGTGATAAACCACAGTTAATTTATGTTTTAAAAGAGGGGCAATCACTTTTTCACACAGGATCATATAGGGGTTTTTTTTTACCCTTAATAATAAGCACCTTCATTTAAAACTGCATTTTGTGTTTACTTGTGTTATCTTTGTCTAATATTTAAATTTGTTTGATGATCTGAAACATTTAAGTGTGACAAACATACAAAAAATGAGAAATCAGGAAGGGGGCAAACACTTTTTCACACTACTGTATTTTTGAGTGAAGATAAAAGCACAAATGCCACAGAAATGACCACCATAACAGTGTAAAGAGTGAATTATCAAATGACAGTGTAAATTGAATGCTGCTTACCTTAGGTAGAGTCTCAGAGAAGGAAATACAGACACCAGCTGCCTCCACCTGCTCTTTGAAGTCTTTGATTCCATACTTGCCATAATCATCATCAGCAGCTACAGTTCCCACCCAGTTCCAACCAAAGCGTAGCACCATCTGGGCCATTGCTGTAGACTGGTGCTCATCATTGGGAATGGTCCTTAAGAAGGTGGGGAACTGGAAGTCACTTTTCAGGGCTGTGGATGTTGATGAATAACTTACCTAAGATAAAAGGAGATGTTGTTATCTATTCACTTTACAAGACTTTGCCTCATTAAAAGACTCTCCTCAATGGCCCCACCTGTGGAAAATGATAGAGTCCCAGTATCCTTGCTGTGGCAATGGACAGATCAGAGCCCCCTGTTCCCACTAGAGCAGCCAGAGGTGGCCCGTTGCCACAGCGATAGTTGGGCACAGCTTCATCTTGGCCCGTCAGGTAAGTCAGGGTGCCCTCCACGGCCTTGGAGATGGTGAAGCAGGAGTCGTAGATGACATAACCCAGGTCAGTCTTGGGCAGGAGGTCATTCCTTTGATTGATTTCACTGATGGCAAACAGCATGGTCTGTGTCCAGCGGAAGGTACGAAAGTTAAATCTGTAATACAATGGGACAGTGATGAAGAAGAGGCACATTTCTAGAGAATAGTTTCAGTTTAAAATCCAGAAGTCAGATCTACATTTAAATCAATTCACCCTTTTGATTTAAATTCCTAAATTAAAACGTTCATACCCTATATGATTATTGCTCCTTAATACTCTATTGTGGAACACTGGTGGCATTTGACAGAGATCAAACTTACAACACCATACATCAGAGTTCAGACTCTGTATTACCCAACGCTACCTGTGTCACTCAGTGGGTCTTCTTCTTCTCTCAGTTACTGGCGGATAGCAAACAACTGAAAGGTGCATACGGCCACCTACTGTACAAGAGTGTGTAGCATTATGTCATCTGAGCCTGACCCCTAAATTCTATGACTTAATCCTGTGTTATTTAAAAAAGAGAAAAGAGCCCTTCTCATGATTCTTATTGCCTCTCCATCTCCATCTGTTCCCAGAATCCCAGTTAAATCCCATTCCCTACCGGCCTCTCGAACTTCATTTTCCATTATCTGTCTTTCATTTCCATATTTGTGACAGTGTAATAAGATGTGCCCGACATTTTCTTTTACTCCACATTCTTTACATTTGTCACTTTCGCTTTTCCCCATGGTGAATAAAGTGCCGTTTAAACCTGGGTGATCCAGTCTGAGTCTTGCCATAATGATATCTTCTCTCCTTTTGGTTGTTATGAAATTCTTAATTGCAATAGATTTTTGTATTTTGTAATACGATCTACCTTTATGATCTTCATCACATCTTTTTTGCCATAGCTCAGTCCCTTTTTCTTGATTACTGCTTTCCCGTCACCTTTTCCAAGAGACAATGGTATAGTTATTTCTTTTCCAAGAGCACTTTTTGCTAATTTGTCTGCACAGTCATTCCCTTTCAACCCTTCATGTGCAGGAACCCAACAAAACTGAACTTCTCCACCACCCCGTGTACCCAAAATAAACTGTGATATAGCTCAATCACCAGGTCTTCCCTTGTAGATTTTAGTGTCTGTATGGTTTTTAGCGCTGCAAGTGTGTCCGTGCACACCACCACCCGGTCCGGTCTGACCTCCTCCACCCACTGCAAAGCAATAATTATTGCCACCATCTCTGCTGTAAACACGAATGTATTGTTGGAGAGTCTTTTTGCGATGGTCACTTTAAATTCTGGGATGTATACTCCAACTCCAACAGAGCCCTCTTTATTCTTTGAACCATCAGTATAGAGCTGCAAGAAGTTGTAGTAGTTGTTCCTGAGGTAAATGCTTGTTTTAACACCAACTTCACTCATATGCCAATCCTTTTTCCTCATTAGCAGACTAGCATCTACTTCTATTCCCAGAAACAGCCAAGGGGGAACGTTACTCACTGGACTGGTGTTAGCTATATCAATAGTGTGCAGCCCATACATTCTGGTCCTTCTTTCAATTGTCCACCCAAACCCATGTCCCTGGAAATTAGAGTATTCCCAGCAGTCTTGTAGTGTTGTTTTTGAAATATTTGCTTTGTCACTTCCTTTCAGCTTGACCCAGTATGATAATGCAAGTTTATCTCTTCTCAAATCCAGTGGCATTTCTCCTGCTTCTATTAAAACTGCATTGTTTGTTGTTTTGATGGCTCCATTGCACAGGCGAAGCGCTCTGTGCTGCATTTTGTCTATTTTTCCAGAGTCGTCTTTGCCGCTGCTCCATAAATCATGCATCCGTAGTCTATTGTCGATCGCATTAGTGCTCTGTAAATGTTAAGTAATGCCTGTTTATCTGCACCCCATTCATGCCCAGCTACAGCTTTTATGAGATTAATGACTTTTTTTTGCATTTTGTCTCCAGATTTTCAACATGAACTCTCCATGTGTATGCACTATGAAACCACAACCACAGTCCTAGATATTTGAACTCACTGACTTTCTCTATCAGTTGATTATATAATGGTAATGGTTCTGTACCAGTTCTGCATTTTTTTGTGAAAGTCATATAGCAGGTTTTACTGTTTGAAAATTTAAATGCCCAGTCATATGACCACTTTTCCACTTTCTCCATTGCTTTCCTGATGTTTTTGAACACAAATTTCTCATTTCTTCCCCTCGTCCATATGGCTCCATCATCTGTATATAGTGCTGTTTTGATGGATCCCTCTTGATTCTCAAACATGCCATTAATCATTATATTGAATAAAGCAGAGCTTATCACACTCCCCTGAGGAACATCATTTTCTATTTCAAAGTCATTAGAAACTTCTGATCCTACTTTAACCCTAATTGTCCTGTGTATTAAAAAATCCATTATCCAATTATACATCCTACCACCAGTGTCCATTTTATTCAATTTCATAAGAAGACCGTCCCTCCACAGTGGGTCATAAGCCTTTTCAATATTCAGATAAACTATAACCATTACTTCTTTCATTTTGAGGGTCTTTACAATATCATTACTTACCCTAACTAGAGCATCCACTGTGGATCTTCCTCTTCTAAAACCATTCTGATAGTCGTTTATTAATCGTTTTTGCTCTAATACATATGAGAGTCTGTAAACTAACACCTTCTCCATCCATTTACCTAAATGTGACGTTGATGCTATTGGCCTGTAGTTGTCTGGATGAGCTGGATCTTTCCCTGGCTTATTAAATGGTAAAATTACATCCTTTTTCCACCCACTTGGGATAACCCCCTCCTTCCATATCCTGTTAAACAATTTCAGCACCAGTTACAATGATTGCCTAGGCAACTGCCGGAACATAGCACATTGATCATATCCTGGAGCTGTGTATCCACTATCGTGCAAAGCTGTCTTAAGCTCTGACATTGTGAGCTCGAGGTCTAACACAGTCATGTCCTCTTTCACTTCATTTTTTAAGTTTGCATTTTCTCTGAGTTTATGCTGCCTTTGCTGCCTATGGCTCTCACCAAGATGGTCTCCTCTATGCACTGCTGCAAATGCTCTACCTAGGACTTCTGCATTTTCTTTGTCTGATATAGCCATCTTGTCTCCATCTACTAAAGCTGGAATTTTAACTGATACCCTTTTCCCACTCATTTTTTTAAACATACCCCAGACATCACCTAGGTCTATTTTCCTACCAAGGGTGGAACAAAATTCTCTCCATGTTGACCTTTTCCTGTTTTTAATAATCCTTCAAGCTACTGCCCTTTTCTTTTATACTCTATTAAGTTTTCACTAGTCATATTCTTCCTCAGTTGTCTGAATGCCTTGTTTCGCTCTTTTTTTTTTCCACAATATCTTTATTGAACCTTTTTTTTTTTTTTAACAAACATGATACAAACAATCAAACACTAACACTAAAGTACTACAAAAAAAGAAAAAAATGCACTAAAAACACCAACAACCACCAACAAAATCAAGTCTTTAACAATGCTCCTCTGTTTAGTCTAGACAATCCAATACATAAGTATACATATTATGTTCACCAGTTTGGAATTTACAAGGTCCACACACATCATTCACCTTCTTCTTCAAGAGTTATGTTTAAATTTTTTACATAATCAATAAAAGGTCTCCATATATTCTCAAACACAATTTCCTTTGATTTCAGTATATATGTTATTCTTTCTAATGGAAGGTTTGTTAACATCTGTCTTAACCACTGAGTCACATCTGGTCTATGAGTCTTTTTCCATAATAGTGCAATACATTTTTTGGCATTAAGCAAACTGAGGTCTATGAATGTTCTTTCACTTTTATTAAAATTATGCTTTTCTGGGTGCAGACCCAACAAAAACAGTTTAGGATTCAATATGATTTGTTTTGAGATTATTTTTTCAATTGTTACCCTCACCTCTTCCCAAAACATTCTTATTAATCTACATTCCCATAAACAATGAAATAGGGTTCCTTTACTTTCCATGCATTTTGTGCATGTATCTGGTATATTTTTGTTATATCTATTTAACTCCTCCGGTGTAACATACATCCGCATTAACCATTTGAAATGTATCAATTTAAGGCGTGCATTTATTGATTTGGTTTGAGCTTCTGTACAAGCCAATTCCCATTGTTCCTCTGAAATTTCAATTTGCAGATCTTCTTTCCAGTAGTTTAATCTTTTCAGTGAATTTTCACTTGAAGATAGTGTCAATGAGTTATAAAACTCTGAAATAATACCCTTTCTTTTACTATCTTTCATCATCATTTTTTCCAAGGATGAATAAATAGGTCGAGTGAGAGCTTTATTTTGATTTGATCGAATAAAGTTTCTAAGTTGAAGATATTTAAAAAAATGTGTTCTGTTGAGATTAAATTTGATCCTCAGCTCTTCAAAAGACATTATGTTGTCTGCACATGGCAAATATAAATCCTGAATCTTTTGTATCCCTTTTAAATTCCATACTTTAAATACAGCGTCCGCTCTCCCTGGTTTAAAATATTGATTACCCCATATTGGACTAAATTGTGACAATAACTGTGGTTCTTTTAAATAGTTTTTAGCTTCACACCATATTTTGATCATATGCTTTACAAATGGATTTTTAACTTGTTTTTGTAATTTTTTTGCCGAATCTGAGTATATGAATATGGGAAGAGGTAAAGGTAAATTGTATGATTCCATTTCAGTCCAGTGAGGGAGATCATTTGATGAAAAATAATATGTCATAGACCTCAGTTGTGCCGACCAATAATACAACATAAAATTTGGACATTTCAGACCTCCACGATCAAATGGTAAATATAATAAAGACAAACGTAATCTAGCCCTCCTGTTGTTCCATATAAATTCCACTAACTTTTTTCTTATTCTTGAGAATAGATCTAAAGGTGGTGATAAGGGAATGTATTGAAATAAATAAAGTATTTTAGGTAAAATATTACTTTTAAGTATATTGATTCTCCCGATCATCGACATTGGTAGTGACATCCATCTCTGAGTTAACTCATTGATATCTGACATTAAGGCTTCATAGTTGACACTGGCGACTGATTCTAGCTTAGGCATAATTTGGATTCCTAAATATTTAAACTGATTTACAACATTGAATTGATTTACCTCAGGGGCTGGGTAATTTCTCTGGGTCTCATTTAGCATTAATATTGAAGATTTAGTTTTATTTATTTTATATCCTGATATTTCCCCAAAATTCTTTATTAAATTCAACAAGGTTGGAATTGATTTTTTTAGATTCGACATAAACAAAATTATATCATCGGCGTACAGGGAGATTTTATGTTCTGTTGGTCCAACTTTAATTCCATATATTTGTGAATGTAAACGTATCGCTATCGCTAAAGGTTCAATTGCCATAGTAAACAGTAAAGGTGAAAGTGGACAGCCTTGTCGACATCCTCTATTGATTTTTATTGGTTTTGAAATATTGTTATTTGTTAGGATTTCTGCTGTAGCATTATTGTATATTATTTGAACCCATTTTATGAAATTATTTCCAAGTCCAAACCTTTGTAGGACTTCAAAAAGAAAGGGCCATTCAACTCTATCAAAGGCCTTTTCGGCGTCCAATGATAGGAGAGCTGTATCCGGTGCTTCTTTATTAAAATAAATAATATTAAATAGTCTTCTTACATTATGGAAGCCTTGTCTACCCTTTATAAAGCCATTCTGATCTCGATTAATAATATTTGGTAAAATTTCTTGTATTCGTCTTGCTAAAATTTTACAGATTATCTTAAGGTCGGCGTTTAATAGGCTTATTGGTCTCATATTTTCACATTTATTAGAGGGCTTACCTGGTTTTGGCAGCAGTATAATTAAGGCATTATTTATGTATGATGGTAAATTATTATTTTGAAATGCTTCTAAAACCATTTCCAAAAAAGGTTTTATTAATTTATTCTTAAATTTTTTATAAAGGTCAACTGGAAGACCATCTGGTCCTGCACTTTTTCCTGATTTCATATTATCAATGGCTAGCCCAACTTCTTCTTGACTAATTTTAGACTCCAATATCTCCCTGTTTTCATTTGGAATACACGGTATAGATAGTTCGTTCAAAAACCCATTTAGTTTTGTTAAATCAGGTTCATTTTTGGTATCATATAATTTTTCATAGTAATCTCTAAAGGCTCTATTAATTTCTAAAGGATCTATAACTACCTGTCCGTTACTTATAATACTGGTAATTGGTGTTTTAATTTCCAATTGTTTAATCTGCCATGTTAATAATTTTCCTGATTTTTCACCTTGTTCATAAAAAGATTGTTTCAATCTTAGAAGACTCGAGGCAGCTCTATTCGCTGATTTTTTGTCGTATTCAGCTCTCAAAATCAGTAATTCATTCTCCAACCTTGGGTCACTTCCTGCATACACTTTTTCCTGAAGACTTTTTATTTTATGTTCCAATTTAGCTCTCTCCTCTCGAGTCTTCTTAGATTTTGATCCTGTATAACTAATAATATGTCCCCTAATAAAAGCTTTGAAAGCCTCCCACTTTACACATGCTGATGTTTGTGTAGTATTGATGTCAAAGAACTCGTCTATCTGTTTTTCTATATACTTGACAAATTCCTCATCCTGAAGCCATTTATGCTGAAATTGCCATCTACCTGATTCCTTTGTCAATTTTTTATCTACATATATTAGACAACAGGGTGCATGATCAGAGATCACGATGTTATCATAAAAGCAGTTTTGAATCTTGGACCTTAATTCTGTGGAAATCAAAAAATAATCAATACGTGAGAATGTCTTGTAGGTACTGGAATAACAAGAATAGGCTTTAACTTGTGGTTTCATTTCTCTCCATATATCTAACAATCTCAATTCTTTCATAAAATGATTAATAGTCATCCTACATCCAATGTGCGTACAATCCAGTCCTGTTGATCTATCCACACCTGGATTCAATGTACAGTTAAAATCCCCTGCTATTATATGTTGCCCTGTAAGTGATGATAAGATGAGAAATAAATTAGCAAAGAACTTCTGATCATCTATATTGGGACCATATAAGTTCACAAGATTTATATTTTCTAATAGCAAAGAACCTTGAATGATTACATATCTTCCAAATTTGTCTCCAATTACATTTTTCACTTGAAAAGGAACTGATTTATGTATGAGAGTCATAACTCCCCTGGCTCGGGATGAAAATGAAGAGGTGAATACACTTCCCTGCCATCTACTCCTAATTCTTTTAACATCCTCCTCTATCAGATGAGTTTCTTGTAAAAACACAATTCTTGAACCCATGTCCTTTATTTTATTCATAACTTGTTTAAGTTTTTTTTAATTTTGTAGACCTCTGCAATTCCATGAAGTTAAATTAAGATTAACACTTTGGTCCATGATCAATAGAGAGTTTGGGATTACCTTGCAGTGTAAACATGCTCATACAGAGAAGCAAAAACATGAGTGGTTGAACATTCATCCTACAAACTACACACAAACAAATTTCCCCTTCCCACACTTGTGGCAAACCCCCCAAAATCAAAAGAAAAATTCTGTCTCCCGATATAGCCATCGACCGTTCCACACCCACGGGGAACAGCCTAAGCCACTCCTTCTTCATCCTCCCAATCACCCTAACTCTACTGCTTTTAATGACGTAACATTAACTCTCCTCTGTAGTTTTCCAACTTAACTCCAAAATTTTTAACAACTTTGTACATCATAGTTTTTTTTTTGTTTGTTTTGTTTTTGTTTTGTTTTTTAATATATAATACAATCTATATTTTGTAACCTTACTATTTACTTCAAGTCAGTCAGATGCCTGTGCAAATGCTTAATTATTCTACCTTATATTTTGTTCATGCTTAGCTCCCACCAGTCTCTTCTTCTTCTTTGATCTTCTTGATGAACTCCTGCGCCTCCTCTGGGGTCTTGAAGATGTGGGTTCTGCCCTCATACGTGGTCAGCAGTCTCGCAGGATAGATCACACCATGACGAATCCCAAGGTTGCGCAGCTCCTCACGTACGGGATCAAACTGCTTCCTCAATTGCTGGATTCCTGTGGCCAAATCTGGGTAGAACCGCACCTGCTGGTCCTGGTGTTTAATCTCCCCCTTAGCTCGTGCAGCGCTGAAGATCTTCATCCTGTCTCTGTTGCTAAGAAACTTCATAATTAAGGTCCTCGGCGGTCCCTTATCTCTCCGTGGGCCAATGCGATGTGCTTTTTCCAGAACCACTGCTGATTGCAACTCCTCGCTGCCCAGCACCTCCGGAATCCACTTTTCCAGAAAGGAACATACGTCCCGACCTTCTGATTCCTCTGGAAGACCCACCAGCCTCAAATTATTCTGTCTCGACCGAGATTCCAAATCCAAAATATTATCTTCCAGAGATTTATTTTTTTTTCCAAAGTGCGCACCTTTAATTGAAGACGGGTGACGTCATCTTCAGCACTAGCGAGACGGAGCTCCATCTGCGCCGTTCGTTCTACACAGTCACCCAATTCCTTTCTTATTCCTTCCAACGCTGTCATAATCCCATCAAATCTAGAGGAAAAGTCCGCTCTCATTGAACTCATGGCAGCCATCAGCGCATCTGCGCCATTCCCCGCAGATATCGCACCGTTGCCAGCCTCCTCCGCCATATATGGAGTTTTGTTTGCTGCGTCACAGACCTGAAAGTCCGTTAATTTGGACTGTTTCGGCGGCTCGCTTTTTCCTTTTCCTAGTTTTCCAGCCTTAGGCTTCGCCGACATATCCTCGCCCAAATGCTGGGATACGTTCTGTCCCAAATGAGAGAGTTATTTGCTGATTTTTTTTCTCCAGGAGCAGAGCAGAGCGAGACACGTCCGTCCTACGTGGCAGCCATAACCGGAAGTCTTGTTTCGCTCTTTTATTGCAATACTACATTCGTCATTCCACCAGGGTACAACCTTCTTCCTACCCTGTGTTGTTTTCTTAGGTATACTTGATATTGCAGCATTCAGAATATGATTGGTTACCTGACTTGAACACTCTTCTATGCCACCTTCTAATGATACCAAATGACACGATTGAACACAGTATTGCCTAAATTTTTCCCAATCTGCCTTGTCAAAACAGCATCTTGTAAAACATCTTCCCTCTTGTATACATACTTCAGTTTTAATGACTGTAAGTATTGGTGGGAAGTGATCTCTTCCCATAGTTGTCCTGTTCATAACCGTCCATTCACAGGTGCACACTAAAGAATCAGATACCAGAGTCAGGTCAATACATGATAATGTGCCCCTATGCACATCCACCCTGGTACCCTCACCACTGTTTAGACAAATTAACGATATTTCATCTAACATCTCTTCCACAACATTTCCATTGTTATCTGTATGGGTGCTTAACCACAATCTATTGTGGGCATTAAAGTCTCCACACCATACCTCATTCATATGCCCTTCCCCTGCCATAGCACTGAAAATATCTGCTGTTAACTTCCTACATGGGTTGTAATAATTAATCAGCTTAATAATTCCTTGTCCATTTGGCCTACATATTTCAATAATATTACACTCTATATCGTCAGGGGAGGGAATCACCCTATATGCCAGGCCATCTTTAATGAAAGTGGCACATCCTCCTCCATTTACAGTGTTAATTCTATCCTGTCTGATTGAACTGTATCCTGGAATAACAAAATCTAAGTGAGGTTGAAGCCATGTCTCCTGTACACACACTACCTGTGGAACAGCTTCTAGTTCATAAAGATACTTCTTGAGTTCTTGTCCATTTGCTGTAAGACTCCTCGCATTCCACTGTAGTATGTGTAGTACCATAATTAAGGTCTTGTTTCAGCATGTGCTGTCTTCCCATTTTCAGCTTTCAATAAAGCATGAATCTGGTCAGCTGTGATAGCTTTCACATCTAGGAAGCTTTCTGCTGCTTCCACAATGGTTTTGATTCTGTCACCTTTCTTCTGTAGCTGTGCAGCAACATTTATGGTGTGGCAGATAAAAGCTATAAAGTTTGTCCTCTTAACTATCAATGTGTCATCATCCATTTTGCATTTGTGAACACAAACATTCATTGTAGCTGCACGATCCGGTGCTTGCGTGGGACCCATTGATTGCTGGGCTTCCATTTGAACTGCACTTCTTAGAGGAAGGCCTGCTGTGTGTCTGACTATTCCTGCCTCTCTAACTGTCTTTAGAGCTTCCGCATACGAGATTTTCTTAGTTATTCTGATTTCGTGGGCTTTTCTAGCTTTCCTCTGCACAACACATCCTCCATATGCAGCACTGTGCTCACTCCCGCAGTTGCAACACTTTACTTTGGCGTCTTTGTCACATTTACCATATTGATGCTCCCCTCCACATCTAGCACATCGTAGCTTTCCCCTACATTGCTGAGCAGTCAGCCTACTTGTCAAGCCAAGTAGGCACTAAGCAGGGTCGTTGACTGGGGGGGGGGGGGTACTATTTACCTAGGGCCCACTGCAGGGAGAGGACCCTCAAAAAGCCTGAAATGAAAAGGCTTTTTTGCATTGCACTTTTAAATTTTGAATTAATAATGTCATAATGAAATTCACCCTGACTGAATGAAATGGTTGAGAGACTGAATTTTGCATGAACAATAATTATGGATTTTGTCTGAAGCCTCATCACCCCTTTAGAAGAGTTGCAAAATGGTTTAGTCCATCCCTAGGAGGAGGGAAACAGTTACAGTATGTCTTTCCTCAAGAAATTTAAATCAGGATTTCAAAAAAGAAAAGAAAGAAAAGCAAATGAGAAGAAATTAAGGGAAGGGAGGCAGCTTCTTACCTGTTTCTCTGAGAAGAGAGGTGAGCAGCACACCTGAGTTAACACACGGTTTAAGCTAATATCAGCAGCAACTGTCTCAGAGTGAAGGCAGCACGGTAGTGCAAAAAATTAGTGTTTTATTTTGACAACAGAGATTAACAATTACTATCATAAATTTTTCAGCAAATTTTTCAAATGAAACGGAGGAGGCAAATAGTCCAACTTCAAGGCCATAATGAATGATGACTAAGGTAGAGTCTAACTAGAAAAGCACTCGGAGAGCGCAGACCTCCGCCAAGTACCTCAGTTCCCCCTAATATTGTGATTTTCCCCAAATATAATAGTCCTACATTTATTTTATCTATATTTTCAGATTCCTTGACCACCAAAACATACCTTTAGCAACTGGATTCACATTGATATCTTTATTAGTTCAGTAGTTATTGACAAAAATCAGTTTTTCAGTAATAGCGGTTTTCTTCTGGATATAGCTCCATAGCTTTTGAAGATACAACAAATCCATTGGCACACTACTGATTCCTCAGTGTCTTGGCTATATTTTGGTGTTTGTTGTATGTTTATAGCTTAATTTGTTACCTTACAGTGATGAAAATTCCAAAGATCCCCTATTATTTCCTGTTCTGGATCACAGTATCTGGATTTTTTGCAGGATCCAGATCAGTCTTTGATATTTCCTAGAACCTATTGGGATCTTATCCTGTATTTTTTTGGCAAGCGTCTTGACCATTTATTGTGGAGTTATATACACATATGCTAAAAATGGCCTTATCTCGCAATGTTAAAGAATCCTTTAAAAAATTCCTGGATCCAGACGGTGATCCAGATCACTCTAAAAATCTAATCATTTCTTTCTTGTCCCATTTCGGACTTGTCCTGAAAATTTCGTCAAAATCCGTTAACTTTTTGAGTTATGTTGGTAACAGAAAGACAAACAGACAAACAAACTCCGGTAAAAACATAACCTCCTTGGCAGAGGTAATTAGTATATGACCAACTATTGGTGCATGTGAGTCATATTTAATGCTTTATAAAAAAGTATTTGATCTTGAAAAAGGGCTATCTTGTAATTATTACTGAATTACTTAATTCAATGCATTAACTAGAAAAAAAAATTCTTGGCGTGCCATGCATCAGACCCCAGCCTGCATAAATACAAATTAAAATAAGTTCACAGTAAGACTGGAGGTACAAGACATGACTCATGCCTTTGTAGGTGTAAAGAGGATAGTATACAGTATAGTATTTATTTGGATATAAGAAGGTGTGTGTGTGTGTGTGTGAGAGAGAGAGAGAGAGAGAGAGAGAGAGAGAGAGAGAGAGAGAGAGAGAGAGAGAGAGAGAGGGAGAGAGTTTTAAATTGGCTTTCTCATTTGTTTAAGGGATATTTATACATTTTATTAGTTTTGAGTTGTTTATGTATTTGTTTACCTATTTGTTTACTGCAGGTTCAGGTTCAGGTTACTTTATTTGTACCCATGGGTAGATTTGTTTTGCAGTCTGGTGACATCCATATTTACAAGCCACAAATTACATTCAACATAGACACAAACACAGGCACACATGAAATTGACTATAAACATGATAAAAATACTCAAGGCTCCATCAATCAGGGTATAAAAAGACAAAGAGATGAGAGAAAAACCAGAGGTAAGAGAGAAGAGTCATATTAAAAATTAAAAACTAGTCAAAGAGGTTAAAAACTCAAAGGTCTAAAACCCAATAAAATATTTAGAACCCAAGTAACATCCTACAAAAATAAGTAAATATAAAATGGAGTTAATAAATAGGTACCTAAATTATGTGCAATATATTGTTACAGCTTGTTCAACTCTTTGACAGCAGCAGGAACAAAGCTGTTTTTGTAGCACTGGGTTTTACTTTTTGGGACAGCAAACCTCCGTCTTGAGGGAAGAAGCTGAAAGTTGCAGTGCAAAGGGTGGGAGTCATCATTTAAAATGGAGGTAGCCATCCTCTGTACTTGTCTGGTGTACAGGGATGTCAGGCTCAGCTGTGACTCACCAAGCAAACGACTGGACCATCTAACTACCTGATCCAAGGATTTCCTCTGTTTCAGTTTTATCTGACCAAACCATGACACTAAAGAAAAGGATAAAACAGATTCAATAAAAGCCCGATAAAACATTATCATTATGGTTCGGTCAATTTGGAAGCGTGCAAGTTTTCTCAAGCAATGCAAATGTTGCTGGTGATGGGTATCATCTAGTGATTTGGGGTCCTGTTTTGTGTTTTGAGGGAATTAAGCAGAGAATTAAAGGTGCACTTCGGTGGCTCTAAAACCAAAAATATGTATTGCTCAAAATAGTATATTGTGGCTTTTTACCCACAAAAAAACTTTCATTGCCTTAAAATTGCTTGGAAAGACATCTTCTTCTTCTGCTAGATTTGATTGGCGGCTGGCAACCAGTTCAAAGGTTCATTACTGCCACTGACTTGATTATGTTTTACTCATAGCTTTGTGACATCTTCCTCATAGCTTTGTGATTTCTTACTCATAGCTTTGTGATGTTTTCCTCATAGCTTTGCAACAATTTCCTCATAGCTTTGTGACGTCTTCCGCATAGCTTTCTGACGTAATCCTCATAGCTTTGTAGCTATGAGGATTATGCAGAATGCAGGATTACTAGCTTTGTAGCTAGTTTTGACCAAGATTCGGGATTCATCCAGGATTTGTTGTCGTCACCCGCGTCACTGCTTATATCACTCTTCTTCTTCTTCTTCTTCTAGATCTGATTGCCGGCCGGCAACCAGCCCGCAGGTGCATCATCACCACCCACCGGGTTGGAGCTTGGACAAGAGAATAGGAAGGGAAAAAAAACTAAATTCTTTTGATTAATCCAGTTGCACTTAAATATCTAAGTAGAGCTATATATATTTCTTTGACTGAGGTTCCTAACATGTTTTCCAAAGCAAAACTTAAATTAGCCCTTTCCATTACTGCATTCAGATGTTTCCTTTGTTCCCGGTATCCCTGACATCCCAACAAAACGTGCTGAACTGTTTCCGGAGAACCACAATGTGCACACCTGCCTGTTGGGTGTTTACCTATTCTATGTAGCGTCTGGTTCAAAGTAGTATGTCCTATTCTCAATCGGGTGATAAGTATCTCCTCTTTCCTGTTTCAGCCAATTCCCATTCCAGAGACCACCCACTTTTGAATGTCATAAATAGATCTTCCTGTATCTATTGAGTCCCAATATTCTTGCCACTTTTGCACTATATACTTGTTAATTATCGATTTGCCTTCTGCCTTACTGAGTGAGATGTCCAGATCCACTGCCTCAAATTTCAGTGATTGTTTCGCTAATAAGTCCACATCCTCATTACCCTTTATTCCAAGATGGGGTGGAATCCAGAGAAAGCTTACTGACTGGCCTTTATTGTAGAGGTTGTAAATTAAGGAGTGGATTTCTACAATTAGGTCCTGCCTACATGACTGCAGTGACTGAACACTCTTGAGCGCTGCCCAACTATCTGAAGCAATAACAGCATTATTCCTATAATTTTTCTCCAACCACTGTAGAGCTAATATAATGGCAACTAGCTCAACTGTGTATACTGATAAGTGATTGCTGGTTCTTTTATTGATAGATATTTTATACTGAGGAATGTATACCGCATCTCCACTATGACCAGTTGTAAGGTCCTTGGAACCATCGATAAATGCTATCAACATGTTTCTGAAGTTCTGTTCAATATATTTATGCATTATATAATCTGTTGCTGACTGCTTATGTTGCCTCCTCAGTTGTTGTACGGTATTTCAAAATCTACTAGTGGCATCTTTAAACAGCCATGGAGGAATAACAGACCACAGGACCATTGGGCTAAAATCTACGTGTTTTAATCCTGCCTGTTCAGCAATGCATCACTTATCCATCCAAAGCTACTAATGTTGGACTCACTGTGTTCCCAGCAATCATTAGGAATAGCTTTTGCAGGATGTGACCTCTTATGCCCTTTCAAGTTGATCCAGTATGCCAGCATTAATTTGGTTCTTCTTAATCTTAAGGGCATTTCACCCATCTCTACTTGGATCGCTGATACTGGAGAAGTTTTAAATGCACCACAACATAACCTAAGAGCCTCTGTCTGCTCTATGTCCAGAAGGTTCAGGTGACAATCAGCAGCCAACATAAATGCAACACATCCATAGTCTAGTGTCACACTCATTAGTCCTCAATACACCCTCAATAGAGAGGCCCTAGAGGTCCCCCAGTCCTGTCCGGCCAGACGTCTCAAAATATTATTTATTTTCTTACATTTTCCTTTAGTTTTTTCAGTATGCTGCGTCCAGGTTAGTTTTTCATCGACTAACACACCTAAATACCGAACTACCTTTATTTGCTCTAACTTTTGGCCATAAAGTTTTAAAGAAACGTCTTTGTGAGTTTTAGAGAAGCAAATCACTTGTGTCTTTGAGACCGATAATTTAAAAGCCCACCGGTTTGCCCATTGTTCAACTTGGTCTATCGCTGCCTGCATTTTCCTCTGAATGTACTCAAGATTACGCCCCCTTATCCATAAGGCCCGATCATCTGCATACAAGGCCTTCCCTATTCCCCTATCGATTCCTTCAAAAATATCATTAATCATAATATTAAACAGAACAGGGCTACACACGCTGCCTTGGGGAGTACCATTTTCAACTTGATATATTTTGGAGTACTCTGTACCAACTCTTGCCTCAATCGTTCTATCATACAGGAAATCTAATACCCAGTTGTATAAATTACCTTCAGCACCAAATTGATTTAATTTAATCAGCAACCCTTCCTTCCACAGTATGTCATATGCTTTTTCTACATCAAAGAAGACAGCTATCACATTTTCCCTATTTCTCTGGGCCTTCCTAATTTCAGATTCTAGGTGTAAAATGGAATCCATAGTATTTCTCCCTTTTTGGAACCCACTTTGATCAGGAAAAAGACATTCCCTCCCTTCCAAAATGTAATTCAGCCTTTCAGTCACCATTCGTTCCATTGTTTTCCCTAACTGTGAGGTAACAGCTATTGGCCTATAATTATTGAGATCTGATGACTCTTTCCCTGGCTTTAACACTGGAACTATAACTGATTGTTTCCATGCCCTAGGAATCTTTCCAGTTTCCCAAACTTCATTAAACAGCTTTAATATTGTTTGAAGTGCACTGTCCTCCATGTGCGACAACATCGTATAACATACGCCATCTTTCCCTGGTGAAGACTGCTTTGATTTCAGAATAGCCCTTTTCAATTCCGATAGAGTGAATGGCAAATCTATCATGCCCCTTGAGGTATTCTTCCTTATGTTCACATGTGGGTGTTTGGATAAAGTGCTTTCCCTGCTTTGTCTAATTGTGTTTCGTAGGTTTTCTGAACTATGAATCTTCACAAAAGTTTGTGCCAAAAGCTCTGCTTTGTCTATACTAGTAATAGCTATTTCCCCATTAATGTCTAGCACTGGTATTTTGTACTCTCTCCTAATACCACTCATTTCTTAATCATTCCCCAAATATCTGATAGCTGTGTTTTTCTTCTTATAGTATTACAACACTGTCTCCAAAATAAACGCTTAGCTGTTTTAATTGTTTTCCGGACGATTGCCTGACACCATTTGTACTCAGTCACTGCTTCCAAAGGATGATGATTTTTCACATGTCTGAATGTCCTATTTCTATTTTTAATAGCTTTATTACAATTATCATCCCACCAAGGAAGATTCTTTCATTGTCTATAACCTGTACTTTTTGGTATTGTTTGAGTTGCAGACTTGATTATAATCGCACTGACACTTTTACTAAACTCCTCCCCATCAAAAATGTCCTCACTATTTAGCCGCTCACATCTAGTCTTACACAGATATTTAAATGTATCCCAATCTGCCTTACCCAGTTTTCATCTTGTGCAACATTGCATCGTTTCTTCTCCCGCTTCTAGACCAATTTTAACTCTTATTGGGTAATTATCACTCCCATTAGCTGACTGACTTAACACCTCCCAAGATGTGATTCCTGCAATGGCATTTGAAACCAAAGTTAGGTCTAACACACTTTCTGTGACTAGGTTACTGCTAAATCTCGTACCCTTCCCATCATTCATGCATATTAAGTCCCTATCCTCTAAAAAATCCTCAATTACTGTGCCATTTGTATCTATATTTCTGCTACCCCACAGTGTATTATGTGCATTAAAATCCCCACACCAAACCACCTTACCTGTGCTTGCCTATGTACAGCGTTCAGTGTCAACTGTCAATCTGTCATATGGATTATAGAAATTAATAACTGTAACTTTGTCTTTTACTGCCCAAATTTTTACCATTATTGATTCATGTTCTTTCCCTATTTCCAGTACTTTGTAATTTGTTCCATTACGCACAAAGGTTGCTACACCTCCTCCTCTACCAGTTTCCCTGTCGTTCCTTATTGATGTGTATCCTTGAATGACAAAATCCAACTGAGGTTTTAGCCAAGTTTCCTGTATACAGATTACCTGGAGTTTGTCTTGCATATCAGATATACAGTGATCCCTCACTTATCGCGGTTACTGGGTTTCAGAACCGACCGTGAAAAGTGAAAAACCGCGAAGTAGCGTCACCCCTAATGACATCACCCATAAATAATACGTACGTTCATTCTCTCACTCTCTCTCTCATATGATACGTGTGTGTGTGTGTGTGTAAGTGTACATACATACGTAGATGTAAATAAAGTGTACATAAATATGTTTTTAGAACTCTTTTATTCTTATAACAAGATACGTAACTCAAGATGAAGATGATTTACTGCACAGGTTAATGAGAGCTTTACTGCTCCTCAGGTGACGCCTCATCGTCAGGTGCTAGAGGCGCAGGATCGTCGAGGGCAGCTTCCGATAGAGCTGGAGAAGCTGCAGGAGGCGGCGTAGTGGCTCGACGGGAAGACTATTTCGCACAAAATGGCACAAGAGAACAGCAAAAAGTTCCACGCGGTGAGACTAAGCAACACGAGCGATAAAGAGCAATGAATGCGGTCTTCCTTCGCTGGGTGGGCGCTCGGCAGGGAGAGAAGCTGGGTGAAACGTCTCGGCCAATCAGCTTGCGGGGTGAAACGTCTCGGCCAATCAGCTTGCGAGATTCCCGAGCTGAGCCAACACGAGAACAGCGAACAGAGAGGTGGATTTTGAGTTGTGCGGGCTCTCCGTGTTGATACCTGATGTACTAATGTAGTCTCCCTGCCTTCTGCTAGCGCCCGCCCATTATTTCTCAATTTTGAATTTTTGATGAATATTTTTGAAAAATCCGCGATGCACTGAGGGCACGAAAGGTGAAGCGCGAAGTAGCGAGGGATCACTGTAAACTTTTTGAATTCTTGGCCATTTGATATTAGACTTCTGGCATTCCAGTGCAAAACTGTGATTACCATTATGACCCACTAGTCCGCAGACTTAGAGAGCCCCCACTTAACAAGTCCTCAGCTGCTTCCCAATGTAGCCCCTTAATGCCAAGATATTTTTCTGCTGCTTTCACAATGATTTTGATTTTTTTCCATTTTCTTGGAAGTTTGCGCAGTACAGTTTATCACATCCACCACAAATAAGACAAAATTGTTTTCCTTCATAACCAGAGTATCTTCCTTAATTCTACTGCAAGCCTACACACTTTCCCTGTTAGAGTCCCTTCCCACTTTTTTAGCTGGCACCTTTTTCACAGCTTCTGCATATGCTAATCCCTGGGAGACTTTCACCTGCTGAATTTCTGCCGCTCTTTTGCTGGCTTCACAACCTCGATACGCAGTGCTATGTTCACCACCGCAGTTACAGCACTTTAAGTTGGCTCCGCTTTCACACTTGCCATACTCATGTTCACGAGAGCATCTTGCACATCGCAAGTTTGGTCATGTTGCATACCGCTGCAACATGACCAAACTTTTGACATTTGAAACATCTGAGTGGAGGCGGAATGTAAAGTCTGACTTCATAGCTCATGTAGCCAACAAACACCTTACTTGGCAGTCTTGTTTCATCAAATGTTAACATTACAGACAGACTATCACATTTTTCACCATTTCTATTAGTTTTCAGCCTTTTCACCTCTGTCACTCTTGCTCCAGATATGTTTTCCTTTAGTTCATCAGCTGAGACAGCCGCTTAAATTCCCGATATCACTCCTCTCGTTGCCTTATTTCCTTCCAATACTGAACACTGCACACCTTTCCCCTCCATCTTAGTGATTCTGATTGTTTTTCCTTGCTGAAAACTATCTTTACAAGTAACTAATAACGAACCACTACGAAGGATTCTTGCATTTAAAACTTCTCCAAGTAACTTATTAATTGCATCTGTGAGCTTAATTGGGTTCCACTCACGAAATGATGCCCCTTCCTGAGTAAGTTTAAAGATTACTTTACACTCCTTCTGCTTATTCCAGGATTGATTATCTTCTGATTCATCAGCACTTGATAACCCACTTGAGTGACATCTACTTTTCTTTCTTCTAGAGTCCACCATGCTCCAGACTTCCTCATACTTACTTCGCACCTCCATTCCTCCTAGTTGAATACGTGTCCTGGTCGAATCGCCTTCTTCTTCTTCAGCAGAGAGTTGTCGTGGCTACTCCAGCGTTTGAGGAAAACGTCACACAGCTACTCCTTCTTGGCTGTTCGCTGTTGCACATACTTAAGTATGCGCAATCTATGAATATTCTAATTAGCGGCCTGCAGGACTTGTACGTGACTGGTCGCTGCGCTCACAACCTGCAGGGCTTGCGCATGATTGGTCGCCATGCCCCTGACCTGCAGAGCTTGCATGTGATTGGGCGCCGTGCTCCCGACCTGCAGGACTTGCACGTCATTGGTCACCGCGACTCCTGGTGGGTGGGCTGCTAGTCTGTTCATGATGCTTCCGGATGTTAAAATTTTGTCTATGGTGTGGGAAGCCACTCAGTAGTTTTCCCTCAGTAGTTTTCCCTCAGACTGAAGAGATGGCAGATCAAAGGTGCTAGGGGAAAAGGGGAATTGTCATGGGGGTTGAGATGTAAATACAACACCTCAGGTAGCAGAAGAGGGTTAATATAAAAGAGAGTTCCTGCAACCTGTGGGATTATTGCTTTTGATTCTGGTGGACGTGAAGGAGTGAAGAATAAAGTTCCCTCTGCTCTGAACGCTCAGCCTGGTTATTCCTCCCTCCACACTGGTGACCCTTGATGCACAATGGAACACGAGCCGAACACCCTGGAGATGACCTGGACAGGAAGTGCTAGCGACGCGTGCGCCGTTTCGGTCAAACTCCCAGATTTTTGGCTACACGACCTGAAGTGTTGGTTCCTTCACACCGAGGCCCAGTTCGCGCTCCGGGGAACAGCAGATGACACCAGATACTACTACGTGGTTGCAGCACTGGACGCCTGCACAACCCAGCAGGTGGCGAGCCTGCTCCAACAGCCCCCAGCCCGCGACAAATACGGTGCTCTCAAAACCGCACTGACCCGGCGCTACACGCTCTCGGACTGTGAGAGAGTGGAGAGGCTCCTGACGTGCTCCAACTTGGGAGACGGTTCGGCGGTCAAATTGATGGAGAAGATGTTGGTGCTGATGGGCACAGATGACGGGCATTTCCTCTTTGCCCACCTTTTCCTATGGAACCTCCCGACAGCGGCCAGGGTGGTCCTTGCCAATTCGCCGCTGCTGGCCACGCGCAACTAGCGGGCACTAGCCCAAGAGGCAGATCGGATTATCCTCACCACCAGAGCCCTCACAGTGAACACAGCAGCGTCAGAACCCAGCGAGACGACCAGCAGAGGTGAGGAGCCAGCGACGGTGGCTGCAGCGGAGGCCAAGAAGCACCAGAGAGACACGCTCTGTTTCTACCATCGCCGTTTTGGAGAAGACGCATGCTGATGCATGCCACGTGCCAATTCAAGCGCTTGGGAAATGCCAGGGCCGGCAGTCGGTAGCAGCTGCGACTGCCGATGAAGCAAGCAAGCTGCTCTATATGACAGACTCCCGCTCAGAGAGACGGTTCCTCGTGGACTCTGGTTCCCAAAAGAGTCTCATCCTGCCGTCCTATGCTGACCAGCTGGCAGGAACTAGCGCCCCCGAACTGATGGCCACAAATTAAGACTTTTGGTGAGAGGACACTGACTGTATCCTTGCACGACCGTATATACCAATGGATGTTCGTCATAGCAGCATGCAGCTTCCCCATTTTAGGCGCTGATTTTTTGTGTGCTCACGGACTACTAGTCAATGTTGCTAACAGACGCCTGATTAACGCAATGTCTTTTGATTCTCTCCCCTCTACTGCTCGAGGAGCCGGGCCCACAACAGTAGCCAATGTCACAGCGCCAGGGGGTAAGTTCCACACACTACTCACCCAGTTCCCAGCACTCACGGTCCTGAGTTTTCGGCGGCCGTCACTAAACATGGGGTGGAGCACTTCATTACCACCACGGGGCCACCCGTTTTTGCACGACCTCGGCGCCTGGACACAGTTAAACTGGCCATAGCGTGCGAGGAGTTTGCCAACTTGGAAAAGTTGGGCATCATCAGACGCTCAAACAGCCCATGGGCATCCCCGCTACATATGGTTCCTAAAGCCGAGGGATCGTGGCGACCGTGTGGAGATTTCCGCAGATTGAACAATGCCACAGCGCACAACCGCTACCCGATCCCCCATATTCAGGACTTTTCTGTTCACCTCACCAGGGCATGCAATTTTTCCAAGATAGACCTGGTCCGCGGTTACCACCAGGTCCCGGTGCACACTGAGGACATACCTAAAATGGCAGTAATAACCCCGTTTGGTCTTTTTGAGTTTTTACACATGCCTTTCAGGTTAAAAGGCGCAGCACAGACATTCCAACGCATGATGGATGCGGTGTTGCGCAATCTGCCGTTAGTGTTCATCCACCTGGACGACATCCTGGTGGCCAGCACGTCCGAGGACGAACACGTAGCCCACCTTAGGACAGTTTTACAGAGGTTGGAGGAGCATGGATTAATAATCAACCCGGCGAAGTGCCAGTTCGGGGTGACGGGAATCGATTTTTTGGGCCACCGCTTCTCACCGGAGGGTGCAATATCCTTACCGGACAAAGTGCGTGCGGTGGCAGATTTTCCCTGGCCGCAGACAGTCAGGGCGCTGCAGTAGTTTTTGGGGATGGTTAACTTTTACAACCGTTTCCTCCCCTGCACAGCCCAGCTCATGCAGCCGTTGTATGCCGCACTTAAGAAACGGAAAGCGGCGGACAGAGCCGACTGGACTCCTGGGCGAGAGCAGGCGTTTTCCAAGGTTAAAACAGCCCTGGCGAACGCCGCACTGCTGGCGCACCCAGACCCAGCGGCTCGGATAGCGCTCACTACCGACGTCTCGGACGTGGCCATAGGGGCCGTCGTGGAGCAGCACATCGCCAGTTCTTGGCAGCCGCTCGCCTTTTTTAGCAGGTCTTTGCGTGACAGTGAGAGTAAATACAGCACGTTCGACAGAGAGTTACTGGCTCTCCACCTGGCCATACACCACTTCCAGTTCTGGCTGGAAGGGCGCACCTTCACTGCGTTCGTGGACCACAAGCTGCTAACATACGCAATGGCCAAGGTTTTGGAGCCATGGTCAGTCCGGCAGCAGAGACAACTGGCCGTGATCTCGGAGTTTACAACCAACATTCGCCATGTGGCCAGTAAACTCAACGTGGTGGCGAACTGCCTCTTGCACGCATTAGTGGCCCCAGTCTACGTGGGGATAGATTACACGGCCATGGCCACTGAGCAGATCGGCGATGCGGACGTTTGCGCGCTAGTCTGGACCAACAGGGTTAAGGCTGAGGAGCAGAGTTCTGCAGGACGGGGGGGGCCCCCCAATCTGTGATGTCTCCACGGGCCGCCGGCGCCCAGTGGTCCTACGTGTTTGGCATCACCGCGTTTTTGAGTCAGTTCACTCCCTGGCACACCCAGGAGTGCGCTCGTCAGTCAAAATGGTGGGAGCGAAGTTCGTCTAGCCGAGCCTGCGCAAACAGGTGAAACAGTAGGAGGCAGCCTGCGTAGCGTGCCAACAAGCCAAAGTGCACAGGCACACAAAGTCCCCCTTGGAGCCGTTCCATATCCCGGCTAAGCGGTTCGACCACATGTGGACCTTGTGGGCCCCCTACCGCCATCACAGGGGTTCACGCACCTCCTGACAGTGGTGGACCACACCATGCGCTGGCCCGAAGCAGTCCCGCTAGCTTCCACCGCTTCTGCAGAAGTTGCACGCACTTTTTTGACAACATGGGTGGCACATTTTGGCGCCCCTTCGGACATCACGTCCGATCGGGGCCCACAGTTTGTTTCCGACCTCTGGTCCACGATGGCCCAGAGCCTGGGCATCACAATTCATCGCACAACTGCGTAAAACCCCCAGGCCAATGGGTTATGTGAGCGTTTCCATAGATCACTTAAAGAAGCACTCAGGGCTTTGCTTACGGATGCAAATTGGGTGGACCGGTTGCCGTGGGTTCTATTAGGGGTGCGTTCAGCACCGAAGGAGGATTTGGCGGCCTCCCCAGCAGAGCTGGTTTTTTCCCAGCCGCTGCAGCTCTCCAGGGAACTTTTACCGGACAACCCCGCGCTGAACACTGATCCGTCCCCACATTCATGGCATAGCGCAGTGGCAGGGACGCTACCTGGCCTGGCCCACCACTGTTTTCCACGCGTTTTTGTGCCAAAGGCCTTGAAGGATGCGGCATTCATATTTGTCAGGCACGATGCCCACCGGACCCCATTGCGCCTGCCCTACGATGGTCCGTTCAAAGTACTGGAACCCGGGGAGAAACATTTTGTGTTAGACTTGGGGGGACGCAGGGAAACAATCTGTATAGACAGGCTTAAGCCCGCCTTTGTTTTAGCAGACGAACAGGTGGTGTTGGCCCGAGCTCCTCGGCGCGGAAGACCCCCACTGAGAACTCCCCAGATAAATGACTCGTCAGATCAGTCACATGAGCATGCTGAAGGTGTTCCCCCCCACTGTCCCCCCACAAATGGATGCACCCCCAGGAACCCCCCACCAGCACAGCAGCGCCTCGGAGCCGAAGATCCCCCATTACAGCAGCTATGGACGGAGGCTGAAGCCCAAAGGACATGAGGGTTAAGCCTCAGTCTGATAGTCTGGGGGGGGGGGGGGGCGGTGTGGGGAACCCACTCAGTAGTTTTCCCTCAGTAATTTTCCCTCAGACTGAAGAGACGGCAGATCAAAGGTGCTAGGGGACAAGGGGAATTGTCATGGGGGGTTGAGATGTAAATACAGCACCTCAGGTAGTGGAGGAGGGTTAATATAAAAGAGAGTTCCTGCAACCTGTGTGATTATTGCTTTTGATTCTGGTGGATGTGAAGGAGTGAAGAATAAAGTTCCCTCTGCTCTGAACGCTCGGCCTGGTTATTCCTCCGTCCACAGTATCTTCAAAAGTAAAAAGCGAAACATTTTTCTGAAAACGGTTGAGGCAAAAGATAAATGTGTAGTTGTTAAATATGTGTTTACTTTTTACTAACAACCAGTCCCCCGTCCACCAGTAACTGAGCAGGGAGGGGAGGAGAGGGGACTCGATTTGAATGTGGCTGCTCTCAGCTCACAGTGCGGCACCTTGTCCTCTGGCGAAGTGAGCTGAGAGCAGCTCGATTTGAATCAAATTGCCCCCCGCCTCTCTGCCTTTCTCTGCTCTCTCTCTCTGCTGCTACCACAACCCGCTCTGCCACAGTCCTACTGCTCCTCGGCTCCTCCCTCTTCCCCCGAGGTAGCCAAGAGTATCCATGTGATTGGTTAATGTTGTAACCAACCAGGCTAAGCAGGAATAGTTATGTAGCTACTTACTATGGGGGTGGGGGTGGCTTAAGTAGACATTCACAGCAGAAAAACACATACTTGGGAGTTTGGAATGATTTTGCTCTTGATATGTCTTGTAAATCACAAGAAACATGTTACAGACATGCAAACAACAGAAAAAAATTGATTTTTGCTGGAGCGTCACTTTAAGAAATGTGGTTTACATTACAGTGTTATTTTCTACCACTAGGCTGTGCTATTGCACAGTAAAAAAAAGACTGTACCTTTTGTCAGTATAGAATAAGACTGGTTGCCATGGAAACAACAACCTAGGGACGCTGATAATTTTTTACTGTCTGGTGAAAATTTTTCTTGGTCCTTGGAATAGAGAGTATGCACACGATGTCACAGAACATTACTCATGGCAGTTACAAAACACTGAGTGGCAAAAATGAATGGCAGCATTAGGGTGTATGTAGCAAAACAAAAAAAAACACCCAGTATTCAGTCACAACAGTACACAGAGTGCCTGTTTGCATTTTTGAGAGTTAATCTTAACATTCTATCTTTTGTTAATTGACAAAAATAGATAAATATTTAAAGGCTCAAAAGTTCTTCACTTACATGCAATTTTAATACTTTGTAAGCAGTTTCATGAAATGATTAGTCAGAAAGCTACTCATACCAGCTCGGACGTCGCCCAGGTTAACAAGGTCAGGAGTTCCTGGCAGCAGAGGGTGAAGGACAGAGCTGCGTGGAGGAATCTGATCAGACCTAAATGAAACAGTCATTGTCGCCCCCAACAAACTGCTATGATGATGATGATGATGATGATGACCCACACATCACTGCAGTCAAGTAAACAGTGTGGTATAAACATCTATCTAAAAAGGCACTCTGCACTACTGTGATAAAATATTTTGTGTGATTTTTATGTTTTGCTGTATACAAACTAAAGTTGCCACATGTGTTTGCCACTTAGTGTTGGGTAACTATGGTAACTGCCCTGCAACTGCAAGAATTCAGTAGCTAATGATCTTCTTTTTCTGCAAATACATATGAGCGAAGTCTAGCTATTGGACTTTCATTATACAATTAGGCATGTTCTCAATGTAGAGGTTAAATTAAGCTCATATTTATAATCTTTGTCTTATACTGTGAGATAAATAAATGTGAGAGATACAATGGTGTGAAAAAGTGTTTGCCCCTTTCCTGATTTCTCATTTTTGTTGTGTCACACTTAAATGTTTCAGATGATCAAACTAATTTAAATATTAGACAAAGATAACACAAGTAAACACAAAATGCAGTTTTTAAATGAAGGTGGGTTTTTTTTTATTAAGGGGAAAAAAATCCAAACCTACATGGCCCTGTGTGAAAAAGTGATTGCCCCCTAAACCAAATAACTGGTTGGGCCACCCTTAACAGCAACAACTGCAATCAAGCATTTGCGATAACTGGCATTGAGTCTTTTACAGCGCTGTGGAGGAATTTTGGCCCACTCATCTTTGCAGAATTGTTGTAATTCAGCCGCATCGGAGGGTCTTCAAGCATGAACCGTCTTTTTAAAGTCATGCCACAGCATCTCAATCGGATTCAGGTCAGGACTTTGACTAGGCCACTCCAAAGTCTTCATTTTGTTTTTCTTAAGCCATTCAGAGGTGGACCTGCTGGTGTGTTTTGGATCATTGTCCTGCTGCAGAACCCAAGTGCGCTTCAGCTTGAGGAAACGAACAGATGGCCGGACAGTCTCCTTCAGGATTCTTTGGTAGACAGCAGAATTCATGGTTCCATTTACTACAGCAAGTCTTCCAGGTCCTGAAGCACCAAAACAGCCCCAGACAATCACACTACCACCACCATATTTTACTGTTGGTATGATTTTCCTTTTCTGAAATGCTGTGTTACTTTTACACCGGATGTAATGGGACACACACCTTCCAAAAAATTCAACTTTTGTCTCGTCAGTCCACAGAGTATTTTCCCAAAAGGCTTGGGGATCATCAAGATGTTTTCTGGCAAAACTAAAACGAGCCCGTGATGGGGGTTTTTATTACGAAGTGCAGTGTGATGACGCCGCTTTCCGATTACATCATCACAACGCCCTATAATAAGGGGCGTCCGCCATTCAGGCTTCTTCTTGCCCAGGACGACTCCGCCTCGGTGTGTTCCCTGTATTGCAACCACAATATTATTAAAGCTGTGTTCCAGTGCAACCTCCTCGTCCATCTCCTGTTATACCAGGTTTGTGGACATAACATTTGGCGACTGAGGATTTAAACCATGGAGGCATGCATTACACCACTGCGGCCTTTCCTGGAGCTTTCTGGGAAACCAACGGTGCCATGGCCTCGCTGGTTGGAGGCCTTTGAGACCTACATCACGGCCTTGGACCTCGGGATGCTAGATAAAGTGAGGACGTAAGCGCTCCTTGTCCACAGCCTGGGTATCGAAGGCCAGAGGATTCTGCGGACGCTCGGCGCAACAGACTCGTACGAGGACGCTGTGGAGCTACTGGCTAATCACTTTCCCACTTCAGACTGTGACGGTATGACAGATTCGCTTTTGCCAAAAGGACACCAAAGGGTCGGTGAGCCAGTTCAGCAGTTCGTCACTGACCTTAGTTACCTAGTGAGTGCCGTTTTGGGCTGTTGGAGGACGAGATTGTGCGGGACCAGTTAGCCGAGCACACGTGTAACGCTGGGCTACGTGCTAGGTTGCTAACAGCGCCCATTGACTTGACTTGACTTGATGGTTGTTGAGCTAGCTCTCCAGTTGGAGGCTACGACTCCGTCAGCGAATGTGGTGGACCCGGAGGACGAAGATAGCATGTGCGAGGACTACAAGGCTAACACTACAAGCTGAAGGTCTGCCCGGAGAGACCTCGTTTGCGGGGATTGTGGGTCCCCAGTGCACCAGTTTAAAGCAAGAGTGTGCCTGGCAAGACGGAAGCAGTGCAGTAGGTGTAAGCATTTGAATCATTTCGCCAGAGTGTGCCGATTTCCAGTGCCGTGGAGCCACCGAAGAAGCCAACCCGCCCACTTGCAGCAACCATCCACTCAGTGAGTCCCAACACCAACGGGTATTCTTACTGTATGGTGGAATTGGATGATGCTGCTTTTCCATTATTGCCCGACACTGTGGCAGTGCGGTCAATGCTAAATTGGGCCACGGTGAAGAAGTTTTTCCCATACCACAGGATCAGGAGTAACCCAGCACCGTTATACGGCTAAGGTGGTAACAGACTGTGCAATGTCAGAACTGTGGAGTTGACTGTTCGCTACAAAACCGAAACGGTGCACGACTTCACATTCCAGGTGGTCGGAGGTAGTAGGGGTGGCCGAATCGGTAGGTGGAGCGCCCGTTCTGACGAGCAACACCAGGGAGGCACCAGACACCCTCAGCGCCTGTGTTGGGTTTTGGCCGAAGATGGGTGGGGAGTCTGCTGCAACGACGGTGATTGCTGCATCACCACAGTGTAACAACGGGGCCACACGACATGAAAGCATGGAGCTGCTGCATGCACAGCAGCACATCAGACCGAGCAAGGTACTGCTCCAAATCATGGACTGGGTTTGGGCTGATGAAAGACCAGGGTGACATCCGGGTGGACCGCAGCCGGCGAAACATCAGACGCCACTGAGGATTGTGGCGAAGTTGGGAGCAGTGTGTTTCCAGCTGAAGGACGGCTTGATTAAGCATACAAACCAGCTGCAGCATGTCCAGGTGGACGCTCCGGGTGAGGAGGCTACACAGGAGTCGGCGAAGGTGGTGTGGGACCCGGGCTCCTGTGTTTCGAAGACTGGTCCTTGCCCCGGGAGCCTGCCACCTCCAGGGGAGGGTCTGCTGCGGGGCTGCCACAGGGTCACCACCACCACCCCCGCCTGACCCACCATTTCCATGGAGGACTGTGCATAAGAGACTAAGAACTGTTTGATAATGTTTAGTTACAAGCACGGCTGTTCCAGTAGAAGTAGCAGAATAAATCACTTTGTCAAGTGGGCCGTGTGGCAGTCTACGCACCGGTCCTAGTTTAGTTTTGGTTATTTGGTGATCTTTATGATTTTATGTTTGCTTTTATTTTAGTGTGTTTATTTGGGGTTTGTGTTCCCAAATTTGGGTGGGTTTAATTAGGTGTGCTTTCTTGTTTTATAAAGGGGGGAGAATGTGATGGGGGGGGGTTTACTATGAAGTGCGGTGTGATGACGCTGCCTTCCGGTTACGTCATCTCACTGCCCTATAATAAGGGGCGTCTGCCATTTGGGCTTCCTCTTGCCCAGGACGACTCTGCCGCAGTGTGTTCCCTGTATTGCAACCACAGTATTATTAAAGCTGTGTTCCAGTGCAACCTCCTACTCCGTCTCCTTTTATACCAGGTTTGTGAACATAACAGAGCCTTTATCCCTCCAATATTGTACTTGGCATCTTACTGCTATGTTCTTTATGTCTGTCCTTTCCATCCTCCCTATCCCCTCATCCCCAGCCAGTCGCAGGAGATGACTGCCCCTCCCTGAGCCTGGTTCTGCTAGAGGTTTCTTCCTTCCAAATGGGAGTTTTTCCTCTCCACTGTCGCTTAGTGCTTGCTCATAGGGGATCGACTGATTGCTGGGTCTTTCTGTGACTGTGTGGGTTTTTTTCTGCACTGTGGTGCCACGAGACAGCTTTTGTTGTGATGTGGCGCATTATAAATAAAGCTGAATTGAACTGAATTGAATTTATGTTGTTTTTGCTCAGCAGTGGTTTTCATCTTGGAACTCTACCATGTAGGCCATTTTTGCCCAGTCTCGTTCTTATGGTGGAGTCATGAACACTGACCTTAACTGAGGCCAGTGAGGCCTGCAGTTCTTTGGATGTTGTTGTGGGGCCTTTTGTGACCTCTTGGATGACTCGTTGCTGCGCTCTTGGGGTAATTTTGGTCAGCCAGACACTCCTGGGAAGGTTCAGCACTGTTCCATGTTTTCCCCATTTGTGGATAATGGCTCTCACTGTGGTTCTCTGCAGTCCCAAAGCTTTAGAAATGACTTTATAACCTTTTCCAGACTGATAGATCTCAATTACTTTGTTTCTCATTTGTTCCTGAATTTCTTTGGATCGCAGCATGACGTCTAGCTTTTGAAGATCTTTTCACTTCTTCTTCTTCTCTCGGTTACTGGCGGATAGCAAACAACTGAAAGGTGCATACCGCCACCTACTGTACAAGAGTGTGTAATATTATGTCATCTGAGCTCGACCCCTAAATTCTATGACTTAATCCTGTGTTATTTAAAAAAGAGAAAAGAGCCCTTCTCGTGATTCGTATTGGCTCTCCATCTCCATCTGTTCCCAGAATCCCAGTTAAATCCTTTTCCCTACCGGCCTCTCAAACTTCATTTTCCATTATCTGTCTTTCATTTTTGTATTTGTGACAGTGTAATAAGATGTGCTCGACACTTTGTCAGGCAGGTCCTATTTAAGTGATTTCTTGATTGAGAACAGGTGTGGCAGTAATCAGGCCTGGATGTGGCTAGAGAAATTGAACTCACCTTTCCAAAAATATGATAAACCACAGTTAATTTATGTTTTAATGGGGGCGGGACAATCACTTTTTCACACAGGGCCATGTAGGTTTGGATTTTTTTTTCCTTAATAATAAACATCTTCATTTAAAAACTGCATTTTGTGTTTACTTGTGTTATCTTTGACTGACATTTAAATTTGTTTGATGAGCTGAAACATTTAAATGTGACAAACATACAAAAAAATAAGAAATCAGGAAGGGGCAAACACTTTTTCACACCACTGTATTGATCAAGTGAGCTTGGGAGGTCCATCCAGATGGTTTATATATAGGGCCCAGAATTTCACGCTACGCCTCTGTAAGTAGCAATGCTTTTATGACAATGCCTCATATTCCCTGCAAGATTTTGACAGTGTTCCAATGTCACAGAGGTGCATTTAAGCATTAAGGGCTTCTGGCATCTCACAGTTGGTCCTGACCACAATAAAGTAAATTGTGACTGATCAAGAGAGACAGGTAGCATTAACCGGAGTTTAAGTCACAACCTGTCAGTCCAGCACCCTACTGAGGCACCAGGAGGGTCAACAAAGTGGTCAACCAACTTGGCAAGCCAAATAGGGTTTTTGTTAACAGAGCCGTAATGCTACAAGGGCCTGTCTCTATATCAAAATGACTTGCTCTTGCTAATTATCCTCAGGAGTGTTGTACTACTCTGTCTTAATTACACAGAAAAAAATATGATGTGAAAATAATTCAGACATGGACTGTGTGGTTTAAACAGACCATAATTAAAGGTACTCTACGTAGTTACTTTCTAGGTTTAGGTAACCATGCTTCACAGGACTGGGGTTGTGGGCCGGGTGCTGCAGGGGGGCTGGTTTTGCTGGTCCTGATGGTTTCCATCATTACTGGCATGACAATGAGATCCTGCTGGAGATGTTTTTTTACACAACACAGTGCAGGAGGCTCCATCATGATCTGGGGTGCTTTTTCCTTCAGTGGAACAATGGTGCTGCAGGTTGTGCAGGAGCGTCAGTTGGCGGCTGGCTATGTGGAGGCGTTGCAGTAGGCATCCCTCTTGACTGAGGGCCCTCTTCTGTGCAATAATGACTGGGTCTTTCAACAGGACAGCTCTGCAGTTCACAACGCCCGTCTGACAAAGGACTTCTTCCAGGAGAATAATGCCGCTCTTTTGAACCATCCTATGTGTTCCCCTGATCTAAATCCCATTGAGAATGCTTGGAGATGGATGGCAAAGGAAGTTTATAAAAACAAACATCAGTTTGAAACCATTGATGCCCTTCGTGAAGCCATCTTCATCACATGGAACAATATTCCCACCAGCCACCTGGAAACACTTGCATCAAGAATGCCTAAACCCTAGAAGCAATGAATTACACTTGTCATTACAGCTGTGGACAAAATTGTTGGTACCCCTCTGTTAATGAAAGAAAAACCCACAATGGTCACAGAAATAACTTGAATCTGACAAAAGTGGTAATAAATAAAAATTCTATGAAAATTAACCAATGAAAATCAGACAATGCTTTTGAATTGTGGTTCAACAGAATTATTTTAAAAAACAAACTCATGAAACAGGCCTGGACAAAAATGATGGTACCCCTAGAAAAGATTGAAAATAATGTGACCATAGGGACATGTTCAACCAAGATGTGTCCTCTAATTAACATCACGGGTGTCTACAAACTTGTAATCAGTCAGTCTGCCTATTTAAAGGGCGACAAGTAGTCACTGTGCTGTTTGGTGACATGGTGTGTGTCATACTAAACATGGACCAGAGGAAGCAAAGGAGAGAGTTGTCTCAGGAGATTAGAAAGAAAATTATAGACAAGCATGTTAAAGGTAAAGGTTACATAGAAGTGTTGAAATGAGCTGGTCTACCATCAATGGAGGACATGCTAATACAGATGAACCTGAGATGGCTCGGACATGTTGAGAGGATGGACAATCAGCGTCTCCCTCGGCAGTTACTCTACTCACAGTTATGCGAGGGCAAAAGCAATCAGGGTAGACCAAGGCTCAGATTTAAAGACACTGTAAAAAGAAACTTGGAGAAGTTGGACATAGACAGGAGTTCCTGGCAGCAGAAGGCTAAGGACAGAGCTGTGTGGAGGAATCTGATCAGACCTAAATGAAACAGTCATTGTCGCCCACGACAGACTGCTATGATGATGATGATGATATAAGACCATCTCCAAGCAGCTTGATGTTCCTGTGACTACAGTTTCATATATTATTCAGAAATTTAAGATCCACGCAACTATAGCCAACCTCCCTGGATGTGGCCGCAGGAGGAAACTTGATGAAAAATGGAAGAGACTGATAATACGAATGGTAACAAAAGAGCCCAGAACAACCTCTAAACACATTCATGGTGAACTCCAAGGTCAAGGTACATCAGTGTCAGATCGCACCATCCGTCGTTGTTTGAGCCAAAGTGGATTTCATGGGAGACGACCAAGGAGGACACCACTGTTGAAAACAAATCATAAAAAAGCCAGACTGGAATTTGCCAAACTGCATGTTGACAAGCCACAAAGCTTCTGGGAGAATGTCCTATAGACAGATGAGACAAAACTGCAACTTTTTTGCAAGGCACATCAGCGCTATGTTCACAGACGCAATAATGAAGCATACCAAGAAAAGAATACTGTCCCTACTGTGAAACATGGAGGAGGTTCTGTTATGTTCTGGGGCTGCTTTGCTGCATCTGGCACAGGGTGTCTTGAATCTATGCAGGGTACAATGAAATCTCAAGACTATCAAGGTATTCTAGAGAGAAATGTGCTGCCCAGTGTCAGACAGCTTGGTCTCAGTCACAGGTCATGGGTCTTGCAACAGGATAATGACCCAAAACACACAGCTAAAAACACCCAAGAATGGCTAAGAGCGATACATTGGACTACTCTAAAGTGGCCTTCTATGAGCCCTGATCTAAATTCTATTGAACATCTGTGGAAGGAGCTGAAACATGCCATCTGGAGAAGGCACCCTTCAAACCTGAGACAACTGGAGCAGTTTGCTCATGAGGAGTGGGCCAAAATACTGTACCTGCTGAGAGGTGCAGAAGTCTCATTGACAGTTACAGAAATCGTTTGATTGCAGTGATTGCCTCAAAAGGTTGTGAAACAAAATATTAAGTTAAGGGTACCATCATTTCTGTCCAAGCCTGTTTCATGAGTTTGTTTTTTAAAATAACTCTGTTGAACCACAATTCAAAAGCATTGTCTGATTTTCGTTGTTTAATTTTCACAGAATTTTTATTTATTACCACTTTTGTCAGATTCAAGTTATTTCTGTGACCATTGTGGGTTTTTCTTTCATTAACAGAGGGGTACCAACAATTTTGTCCACGTGTGCATATGCCAATGCTTTATAATAAAAAAATGCTTGAAACAAGAATGTCTAAACAAATTATTGAAATGGTCAACAAGAACGGTAGGGCTACTCACTACTAAGACCTTTTTTTGACACTTTTAATTCTGTTTTTGGGCTACTGCCTTAAACTTTTGAACAGATGAACAACCTGTTTGAGTTTAATGAAGTTTTCAATAAAATGCCTACTCTCTATTTTTGCCTCTTGCTCCTGTTTCTTCTTTTTGCATTTTGAAGTGCTACTTGCAACATGGTTAGAATCCACCAGTGTGAAATGTGGATACTTGTAATTTTTCCCCCAGTCTTAAGATTTTGATCATGGGTGTATATACTTTGTATGCTTGTTTTTCTCAGGTTGCACTGTATATACTGTATGTTTCACCTGGCACTATTAACTGTTCTCACAATAATAATAACAATAAATCTCCTTTGACAGAAATGATGATCTGTATTCAGCAGCAGCGGCCCCATGCCAAGCAAGGAGCTGTAATAACAAACTGAATTGTCACAAAAAAAAAGATTAAGGTAACTAGTAGTCCCAGTAATCCCAGTTTGTTGTATTTCACATTCCCCCCATCCTACAACTTTGATGTTGTTTGATATTGTGGCAGTCCTTAGTGTCATTCATCTGTGACTCAGCTCTCTCCAACTCCATTGTTTTGCATGGCTGCTAGTGATGGTCACTGTTCAGCTTTCTAGCACACCATGGTTACTCTTTTTTCCAAAGAGAGCAAGAGTACCAGCACCAGCTGCAGCCCAAGATGGTGGAGTGTCCAATTTTTACTAAATAATTCTAAACAATTTTTACAATCTAAACCAGCAGAGCCACTACTGGTGAAGACAGCAGACACATAAACAGGCTCAACTCACCCTTCACACCCCAAGGAGTTGGGCAACCTTGAAGTGTTTCCATCATTGGAAGCAACACGGTTGTGAATTGAAAACATTCCCCCAACAACAACCTTCTTCTTTTCCACATCCTTGTAGCCGCTCAGGTTGAACTTGGCCTTCAACTTGCATGTGGACGTTGCAGAAAGAGACCCAAAAACCCAGAAAAGGGCCCATAATCCAACCAACCAACTCCTGATTTCCATGTTTATGTAAGAAGAGAAAGCAACTGTGAGAGCTGTGCAGACAGCGAAGGGAGCAACAACATGTGGCAGGTGTCCCATCTACTCCCTTGAGACAAGCACTACACCAGCTTAATTTAACAATTCAGCATAGAATTTAACAGGCGTGTTAGTGTGCAATTTATCTTCAGGAGGGGCATCACTAATTGTAATGACATGATTATTTTATGCTGTTAATGGTGTCTCCCATCAAGCAAAATCAAAAAGGCACCTCTAAGGAACACAATATGACCCTCAGAACCACTGAACACTTTATAAACAGGTACATGCAGTGTTTTTGTCCTCCGTGAAGACCAGAGCGATTAAAGCCCGAAGGGGGGTTATGTTATGGGGCAGTCTTTCCGTCTGTCCATCTGTCTGCCTGTCTGTCCCACTTTTGTGAAATCAACTCCTCGTACAGTTTTGTTCCGATTGTTTTGAAACTTGGTACCATGGTTTGATATACACTGATGATGTACATTTTGCAATTTGGTTCCAATCGGAGGACTTTTGCAGGAGTTGTAGCCCCTAACTTCTGACCTCCTAATTTCACTTCAGTTAATAGCGACTGTCTTGTAAAATCAACTCCTACAGTTTTGTTCCAAATGTTTTTCAACTTGGTACCAGGGTTTAATATACACTGATAATGTGTATACTGCAATTTGACTCTGATCAAATGACCCTGAGGTCAAGGTCACAGGTCAGATTTTCCCTAAATCTTGTAAACGCAACAACCACTGATAGAAATGATGTAGGCTTTTAAAATCAATACAGTAGTTGAATCTATGGGTGCTTTCACACCTAAATTTGTTTACTTTGGTCCAAATCAGTTGATAGCTTTGTTACTTTGTATCATTTTCTCCTTGGTTTGGTTCCCTTTCACACAGGCAAAAATTCAAGTGGACCAAATTCCCTCACGTTAAATCCCACGAGACTTATGTCAGAACTTTCTCTGTTCTTATTGGTCAGATTTTTTTGCCGCAAGAACAGGAAAGGTAAATACAGAAAGTAGGATGACTACTGTGCATTTATGCATTTATGGGAAGAAAATAATACAAATTGTAGCATAATCTAACGGGGTTTTCATCGCACTGGTTATCGTTTATTACATTACGTGTGTACACCACTTTCGGCAAATCATACAGTTTGAAAATGAAGTGCGACTACGGATGGAAAATAATATGTTAACATTTGATTAATCCTTTAGAACCGTGACATGCTCAGCCACAGATATTTTTGAAGCTCCATCAGGTATGTAAAATGGCATAAAATGTTTTACTGTTTGCTGCTGATCCTGTTTTAGTGTAGTCCCTTTCTCACCTGCAGGACCGCACCAGAGTTCGCCACTTGATTCAAATCAAGACCACCTCTTTTAGGAGGTCTCGGTACGGATGTTTTGGTGTGCACCTGAGTGCGGTTACCATGTTCTCAACAGACAAAACGAACTGCACTAACAGAGAAAATGAGCTCGAGTTCGATTGAAACAAACTAAAGCCTGTAGATGTGAAAGCACCCTAAGACACATCTTGGATGACTTACACACTGACTGACTATGGGTTTGGGACCAAAAGATCGAAGGTCAAAGTTAACATTTCATTTGCACTATTACTATAAAACGAGTAAAACTAGGGTCACCAAACCTGGTACACAGGCTCACCTTGGGATCCTGACCTCTGACTATGGGTTTGTGGTCAAAAGGTGCAAAGGGAATGTTAACATTCCCTTTGCACTGTTACTATGTAATGAGTAAGCTATGGTCACCAAACTTGGTACACAGTTTCACCATGAGACCATGACCTCTGACTATGGGTTTGGGTTCCAAAGGTCAAGGTTAGCATTCCCTACACCCAGTGTTGAGAGTAACGCTTTACTGTAATGCTACTACTTTTGCAGTAACGTGCTGAGTAACGAAATTACTGTTTTAAAATTCAGTAATGCATTACAGTTACTGAAATTTGATCAGATGCGTTACTCGTTACTTGTTTTATTAATATGGATAGATATTTTTAACGCAAATAAATGAACATACACCTTATTCCTGAGGCCGCTCCTGTAGAAATGATTATGGGACAACTTCTAGTTTCAGGCTGAAGTAGTGTTGAATCAGTCAGCAAGAGTGGAGTAGTGAGGCATTTAAAATAGCGTTTTAAAAAGTTTTTCAAATTCCTTTTAATGTATAGTCCGCATACTGTACGTGTTTCGCAGTCAAGTGGCAGCTAATTTCAGTACTTGTAGTTTTTGTATTTTTGAATGATTTTGCGTAGTTCTGGTACTTGTTGCTGCTGTTCGTGGTTGTGCCATAGATTGTATAAATGGAGGCAACTTACAAATAAGCACAGCTAAATCTGTGGCTTCAACAGCAATGTGTAGATCATGCACCGGAAACTAAAAAGAACTGTTCATGTGATTGGTGATACGGGCACAGGACAGTCACAATAGCACCAGGTATGTTTTGTATAAATGTCACAGATCTGACGTTTATGTCATATACTGCACGTCACCAGCTGCATGAAGTAAAATAATAAATAGAAAATGGTAACAGTTTGCTTCCTAAGGCTTAACGATTTAAGAAAGATATCAAATAGTTTGTTTTTTTTGTGGAGGTTGCATTCGTTGCACTGCATTGGAACGATATGAACTTGATATTAGCAGCTTCAGCATGCATTAATTTTTAAATTATCACAAAATATAGATCATTATACAACAGTTAGTTCTGACCGAGCAATTTGATTGGACAATAGGGATTCCAGGAGTTACTATAATCCGTGATAATTGCACTCCAGTTTCACTGGATATATATCACTTCACTTCAAAGGTGTTCATGTAACCGCTAACTACTAACAGTAATTTTCTATCAACTCTCTGACAATAGAGAGCCCCCTCTACTTCCACATATGGGACCTTAAATCAAAAAAATTCGCCATTGAAATGAATGGCAAGAGCGAAATTATCTTTTGATCCCGATCAAATTTTGCCACAAGTTACACATGTGATGTTTGTCAGTTTAAAAGATAATTTTCCACATAATTAAAGTTGTTGGCTGTCGTATAATAACGTAATAAGTAATATTATGTAAGTAAGTAATATTTAGTTCTTGTTTCAACAATTAGCGGACAACATTTCCCATCAACCCACATCACTAAACACATGCATGGCGGGAGATTACTAAAACCTCACCTCCTGTTTCCTGACCGATGAAACAAAGATCCATAGAGGAGAAAAACAACACACAGGTATCATTTTATATTCTGAGAGCTGCAGCTGATCCAGAGGACTGTTAGTTACTTCACCCTGGGTGCGCTTTGAAAAGATGACGTAAGCTCCGTCCATCTGTGTTTGTAGTTTTTTAATTTACACATTTTCATAACCTTATACTTTAACAGTTAGACAACAACCTACACCATTATTTACATGGGAAATTATGTTTTAAATAGACAGACATCACATGTGTAACTCGTGGCAAAATTTGTTCGGGATCAAAAGATAATTTCACTCTTGCCATTCATTTCAATAGAGATTTTTTTCAATTTAAGGTCCCATATGCGGAAGTAGAGGAGGTATGACTTAGGCTCTCTATTATAGTACTGTTTTGGATACCTTTATTTCCACAGTGAGGTGCTGTTTGACAAGAAATTTACATTTGTGACCCAGAAGTCCCACCCTTTTGAAAAGGGTGCTCCGACTACCCCGGCTCTGCTGTCATTATAAGCTCATTAAGCAATTTCACGTCTGTTTAAAAAAAAAAATAGGCAGTGCTAGAGTTTGATTTATTGTCTCGATTAGGAAACCACAATACCTTTGTGGTGATGGACTCTTTGGTTCTTCTGAAAATGTGAAGAAAAGTGAGCAAAATGTGCTAAATTGCTAGCATGCTAACTACTAGCTACCGGCTAACTATCAGTGGTTCTGGTGACCCAGCATTGGATACGTTTTGATCTGGGATCTTCTGCAGTAATAATAATAATAATAATAATAATAATAATAATGGGTACCGACTTAACAGGTATGTTTTATAAACACTTGTTACTTTTGCACTTGACAATATTTAATTTGTTTACATGTGTGTGAAATGACAATAGATATCTTCATGCTGATTGAGGTGTATAGCAGCAGTTACTGGCTACATTTAGAAGGGATGTTTTTTTTACCTTCAGCTGCGTAAAAGAACTAGTTAAACAAACAAATCATAATATTTTGTCCACTATTGCTTTCATTTAATAAACTGTGCTTGCGGAACTGTTGTATAAAAGCAATACTACACTCAAGTTTGTAACAGTATCATAATTATGCTAACTACAGCTGTGATACTCAAATGCCCTCGGGTATTTTCATTTCGGGGTAAAACAAACAGCTGCAGCCGTCTGTATTTACCCTGACATTAAAACACCCAGGCAGGTGTTGTGGTTCTTTGTGGCTCTGACTAGATCAGGGGTTGGCAACCCACAGCCCTTCAGCCCCCATGCTGCAGATATCTCAAAACACATGGAAATTAATGAAGCTCATTTTCATTATTTTATTTTTAAAATTAGTGTTTATTGCAATTGAATACATTTCTCAATTGAATGCATTTTGGGGACCTTGGGGAAGTCAGGTTATTTAGCACCTCAGACAGAGACAGGGAGAACAATGCGCAGGAAGGACAGAGGGGGTTGAATGCAGTGTAGTGTAAATATCATGCTGTGTGCGGAAGTGCCATGAAACTTGTGAAGTGTGACTTGAGATATAGAGAGGAGAGCTTGCTGTAACCAGCCAGTCCATTCTGTGCTTGTGAGATGTGAGTGTGTAATAAATCGTCTGTCATGAATCTGCCTCTTCATTTACACACTGCACACTGGTGACTGAAGACGTATTATGGAACACGAGGCAAGAACCCCGGAGCCGGCCCGGTCGGGAAGCCCCAGCGACACAGCAGCCATTCCACAGACAGCCCGGACTGGAATCCCCAGCAACGCGTGTGCGGTTTCAGTCAAGCTACCGGATTTCTGGCAGCACAACCCGCGCTCTTGGTTCCACCACACCGAGGCCCAGTTCGCCCTCCAGTGAGTAACGGCAGACGACACCAAGTTCTACCATGTGCTAGCAGCGCTGGACTCCCGCACAGCCCAGCAGGTAGCAAGCCTGTTCGATCAGCCACCAGCCCACAACAAATACGAGGCGCTCAAGGCTGCACTCACCCAGCGTTACATGCTCTCGGAATGTGAGAGAGCAGAGAGGCTCCTGGCGCGGACCGAGCTAGGAGATGGGTAGGCCGTCGACCTGATGGAGAAGATGCTGGCGTTAATGGGCATGGACGACAGGCACTTTCTGTTTGCCCACCTTTTCCTCCGGAACCTTTCAGCAGAGGTGAGAGCAGTTCTGGCCAATTCGCCGTTGCTGGCTGCGCGTGACTACTGTGCGCTAGCTCAGGAGGCAGACAGGATCATCCTCACCACCAGGGCGATCACATTCAACGCAGCGGCGGCGGAGCCCAGCGAGACGACAGAGGAGGCGAGGAGCCACCGACGGAGCGCCAGAGAGACATGCTCTGTTTCTACCACCGCCGCTTCGGAGAGAACGCACGCAGATGTGCGCCACCGTGCCAATTCAAGCGCTCGGGAAAACACCAAGACCGGCAGTCGGCAGCAGCTGCGACCCTCGGTGAAGAGAACAAGTTGCTCTACATGACGGACACACGCTCGGGAAGGCGTTTCCTCGTGGACACCGGAGCCCAGAGGAGCATCATCCTGCCGACCTACGCTGACCGGCTGGCAGGACCTAGCGGCCCCGGGATGTTGGCAGCAAACGGCTCGGAAATTAAGACCTTTGGTGAGAGGACACTGATCTTATCTCTACACGGCCGTACATACGAGTGGACTTTTGTCGTAGCAACACTGAATTACCATATCCTGGAGGCTGATTTTCTGTGTGCACATGGTTTACTGGTTGATTTTGCTAACAGGCGCCTGGTTAATGCACTGTCCTTTGACTCTCTCCCCTGTATAGCTCGAGCGACCCAGCCAACAGAGCAAGCCAACGTCACAGCTCCAGGTGGTAAGTTCCATGCACTGCTCACTCAGTTCCCAGCACTCACGGTCCCGACGTTTTCGGCGGCCATCGCTAAACACGGGGTGGAGCACTTTATCACCACCACCGGACCGCCCGTTTTTGCAAGACCTCGGCGCTTGGACGCAGCTAAATTGGCCATAGCGCGCGAGGAGTTCTCCAACCTGGAAAGGTTGGGCATCATCAGGCGATCGAACAGCCCATGGGTATCCCCGCTACACTTGGTCCCTAAGGCTGAGGGATCATGGCGACCGTGCGGTGATTTCCGCAGACTGAACAACGCCACAGCGCACGACCGCTACCCAATTCCCCACATACAGGATTTTTCCGTTCACCTCGCCGGAGCACGCATTTTTTCCAAAATAGACCTGGTCCGCGGTTACCACCAAGTCCCAGTGCACGCGGAGGACGTACCCAAAACAGCGGTAATAACTCCGTTCAGTTTATTCGAGTTCCTGCGCATGCCATTTGGGTTAAAAGGCGCAGCACAGACGTTCCAGCGCATGATTGATGCAGTGCTGCGTGATCTCCCGTTCGTGTTCGTCTACCTGGACGATATCCCGGTAGCCAGTACGTCCGAAGACGAACACGAAACCCACCTCAGGACGTTTGTCCAGAGGTTGGAGGAGCACGGGTTGATAATCAACCCGGCGAAATGCCAGTTCGGCGTGACGGAGATTGATTTTTTGGGGCACCGGGTCTCTCCGGAAGGAGCGATCCCATTGCCTGACAAAGTGTGCGCCGTGGCAGATTTTCCCCAGCCTCAGACGGTCAGGGCACTGCAGGAATTTTGGGGGATGGTGAACTTTTATAACTGTTTCCTTCCCCACGCTGCGCGGCTCATGCAACCATTGAGATGAGAGATGAGATGAGATTCAACTTTATTGTCATTACACATGTATGAATACAAGGTAACGAAACGTGACTTGGCATTTGGGCACGCTCTGCAGAGCGCATCCAAGGCCGGGGCAGCCGCTGTACGCCGCGCTCAAGAGACAGAAACCCGCGGATGGAGTCGAATGGACCCCGGAGCGAGAGCGGGCGTTCTCGAAGGTTAAAGCAGCCCTGGCAAACGCCGCACTGCTGGCACATCCGGACCCGACGGCCCGGATAGCACTCACCACCGACACTTCAGACGTGGCCATAGGGGCTGTAGTGGAGCAGCGCATCGCCGGGGCTTGGCAGCTGCTCGCCTTTTTCAGCAGAACTTTGCGCAACAGCGAACGTAAATACAACGCGTTTGACAGAGAGTTGCTGGCTCTCCACCTGGCCATACGCCACTTCCAGTTCTGGCTGGAAGGGCGCAGCTTCACCGCGTTCGTAGACCACAAGCCACTAACGTTCGCGATGGCCAAGGTTTCAGAACCGTGATCAGGCCGGCAGCAGAGACAGCTGGCCGCGATCTCAGAGTTTACTACCGATATTCAGCATGTGTCGGGTAAACTGAATGTGGTGGCGGACTGCCTCTCGCGCGCCATGGTGGCCCCAGTCTACGTGGGGATAGATTACGCAGCCATGGCCATGGAGCAGATTAGCGATGCAGACGTGCGCACGCTCCAGTCTGGACCAACAGGGTTAAGGCTGGAGAGCAAGGTGCTGCAAGATGGCGGTCCCCCCCAATCTGCGAGGTCTCCACGGGACGCCCGCGTCCGGTGGTCCCGGTCACGTGGCGCCGCTGCGTGTTTGAGTCGGTTCACACTCTGGTGCACCCAGGAGCGCACACGTCAGTCAAAAATGGTGGGAGAGAAGTTTGTGTGGCCGAGCCTACGCAAACAAGTAAAACAGTGGGCTGCAGCCTGCATGACGTGCCAATGAGCCAAGGTACACAGACACACGAAGGCTCCTTTGGAGCCGTTTCCGGTACCGGCTAAAAGGTTCGACCATGTGCACGTGGACCTCGTGGGCCCCCTCCTGCCATCACAGGGGTGCACGCACCTCCTGACAGTGGTGGACCGCACCATGCGCTGGCCAGAAGCAGTCCCGCTGGCGGCAACCACGTCCACGGACGTAGCACGCGCTTTTTTAACAGCATGGGTGGTGCGTTTTGAAGTCCCGTCGGACATTACGTCCGACAGGGGCCCTCAATTTGTTTCTGAACTCTGGTCCGCGATGGCCTGCAGCCTGGGTGTTACAATTCATCGCACAACCGCGTACAACCCACAGGCCAATGGGCTATGCAAGCGTTTTCATAGATCACTGAAAGCAGCACTCAGGGCTTCACTGACGGATGCAAATTGGGTAGACAGGTTGCCGTGGGTTTTATTGGGGTTGCACTCCGCGCCAAAAGAGGATTTGGAAGCTTCCCCGACAGAGCTCGTTTTTGCACAGCCCCTACGGCTGCCCGGGGAATTTCTACCAGATAATCCCGTGCCGGGCAGCTGCCCGTCTCAGCTTTTGCAGCGTAGCGCAAACACAGGCACACTGCCGGGCCCTGCCCACCACAGTTTTCCACGTGCCTTTGTGCCTAAAACTTTGAAGAACGCGCAGTTCGTGTTCGTCAGACACGACGCCCACCGCCCCCCATTGCGCCCACCCTATGATGGACCGTTCAGAGTGTTGGAAACAGGGGATAAGCATTTTGTGCTAGACTTGGGGGGTAAACGGGAGAAAATTGGCATAGACAGACTCAAACCCGCCTTTGTAGTGGCGAATGAGCAAGTGCTGTTGGCTGGGGCCCCTCCGCGTGGAAGACCCCCATGGAGAACTCCCCACGGAGAACTCCCCAGGGAAATGATTCACCAGAGCAGCCACACGGGCAGAATGAAGTCCCCCCCCCCTCCACGGCTCACCCGCAGTCAGACACGCTCCCAGCAGCCCCCCACCGGCTCAGCAGTGCCACGGAGGCAGTAAACCCCAGTTACAGCAGATATGGGAGGAGACTGAATCCAAAAGCGAGTGTGGACTAATGTCTGTCTTAGATGCTGGGGGGGGGGGGGGGGGGCGGGGGGGGGGTTGGGGACCTTGGGGAAGTCAGGTTATTTCGCACCTCAGACAGAGACAGGGAATAAGCATGGGAGAACAATGCCCAGAAAGGACAGAGGGGGTTGAATGCAATGTAGTGTAAATATCATGCTGTGTGGGGAAGTGCCATGAAACTTGTGAAGTGTGACTTGAGATATAGAGAGGAGAGCTTGCTGTAACCAGTCAGTCCATTCTGTGCTTGTGAGATGTGAGTGTGTAATAAATCGTCTGTCATGAATCTGCCTCTTCATTTACACACTCCACAGCATACTTTTATGAACGTAAAATATATATTTTTTAATTATTATGTTGTTAGCCATGCGTGACTGTGTCACATCTGAGGCGGCTGCACAGAGTGCCGCTCAGCCTCTCCGTCCTCAGTGCATGTGAAGAGGCACAGACAGCAGCTGCTTCCTACCACTCTCAGTAAGACATGAACAAATCCAGAGAAAGTAAAATTACATAGGAAAATAGAGTCTAATTCTGTGTGGGCAGATTAATTTGTTTTCATGTATAGTATGGTTTGTTGAGAGAATTTCTCCGAACAGAAAAAAGGAGAAAAACAGCCGCCTCATTAGAGTCCATAAAAAGTCTTAAACGTGATTTTCTAAAATCAACGCCTTAATTACCCTTAAAAATGAGAAACAATCCTTTAATTCTTGCTCAATAACCTTATAGTCGCCAGCTGTAAATGCTGGATTCACCAGACATGAAGTCTGAATTAGTGTAAAGTTATTTTCACTGTCATAGCTCAATACTTCCTGAGTTATGTAAAAATAAAAGCCCTCTACAGCAATTCAATTCTCAGAATGGTTGTCTGTTATGTGCTTTTATTATGAAATGCAATCAACCAGATATAGTTGTCTGAAATCACAGCCTTTCACATCCTTTGTTTACTTGTTTACTTGTAAATGTGCTTGGCAATAAATCTGATTCTGATTCTGATTCTCCTGTTATCCCTAGGAGGTCCAGTCCTTTTGTTCCTCTCAGACGTGAAGCATACAATAAGCATACAGTAATATACATGTGAAGCATATGAAACCCACATGTGTCCCACAAGCCAACAGTTTTTCCTCAGTTTGTAAATCTAAGAAAAAAGAAAGGAGAGAAGATTCTGTGACAGTGATGTAGAGGTCAGCCTTTTATTTTAAGGACGTTTTCAGCTTTTTGTCTGTAGGATAACTGCTAGTTTGTTATCTGTAGGGTTTTGGACAGTGATTTATAAGTGCAAACTGCCTATCAATGCCACCCATTTTTTATAACCAATATTTAGCTCAGCAGAAGAACATATTTTTTAAAACATTTGTCCACTCTTGTAATTATTTCTAATTGGCTTAATTTGCACCAAATGATTTTTAAAGTTACAGTGGTGTGAGAAAGTGTTTGCCCCCTTCATGGTTTCTCTTTTTTTGTATGTCACACTTAAATCTTTCGGATCATCAAACAAATTTAAATATTAGACAAAGATAACACAAGTAAACACAAAATGCAGTTTTTAAATGAAGGTGTTTATTATTAAGGGTAAATAAAAAATCCAAACCTACATGTCTCTGTGTGAAAAAGTGACACACCCCCCCCCCCCCCCGTTAAAACATAAATTAACTGTGGTTTATCACATCTTTGGAAAGCTGAGTTCAGTTTCTCTAGCCACACCAAGGCCTGATTACTGAGCAAAAAGAACAAAGGCTCATCTCAGTTTTGCCAGAAAACATCTCAATGATCCTCAAGACTTCTGGGAAAATACTCTGTGGACTGATAAGACAAAAATTGAACTTTTTGGAAGGTGTGTGTCCCATTACATCCGGCGTAAAAGTAACACAGCAGTTCAGAAAAGGAACATCATACCAACAGTAAAATATGGTGGTGGTAGTGTGATAGTCTGGGGCTGTTTTGCTGCTTCAGGAGACTGGAACGCTTGTTGTGGTAAATGGAACCATGAATTCTGCTGTCTACCAAAAAGTCCTGAAGGAGAATGTCTGGCCATCTGTTCATGACCTCAGTCTGAAGTGTGTGGTGACGCACCTTTATTGTAAAGTGCAGTGTGGTGACGTCGACTTCCAGTCACGTCACCGCACTGCCCTATATAGCGGGGCGAGCCGCCCTGGTACGGTCTCTTGTGCCGGATGCCCACGGCAGGTGCCTGTCATGTAACCACAGTTCAAACCATCAATAAAGCTGTGTTCGATGCTACCCTCATCTTGCCTCATTCATCACCAGGTTTTACATATATAACATTTGGCGACAGAGGATTAACTCACGGAGGTGTGCGTGATACCACTTCGTCCCTTCCTCAAGCTCCTGGGTGAACTGCCGGTGCCTTGGCCACACTGGTTTGAGGCTTTTCAGACCTACATCACCGCCCTGGACCTCAGGAAGCTCGATAAGGTGAGGGCACATGTGCTTCTCGTCCATAACCTGGGTATTGAGGGCCAGCGAGCCCTGCAGACACTCAACGCATCGGACTCATTTGAGGATATCGTGGAGCTGCTAGCCAACCATTTCCACACTCCAGACAGCGTGACTGTACGGAGGATTTGTTTTCGCCAGCGGCACCAATGTGTAGGTAAGCCCATCCACCAATTTGTCACTGACTTGAGACAGCTAGCTAGTGAGTGCCGCTTTGGGCAGCTGGAAGATGAAATGGTGCGTGATCAGCTAGCAGAGCACACGTGCAGTGCTGCATTGCAAGCTAGGCTACTTACGGTGCACAATGACTTAACATTAGCCAGAGCTGTCGAACTAGCTCTCCAGTTGGAGGCCGCAGACAAGCTAGCTTTGGAGCTAACCTGGCACCAGTTACAGAGGCTGCCAGAGCTGCCTGCCACGGCAAATGTTGCAGACTCGGGAAACGAGAATAGCCTGGATGACGATGTTGCAGAAACCAATGCTGCCAGCCGAAAGTCTGCCCCAGGAAAACCCCTGTGCAAGGGTTGTGGGTCTGCAACGCACCACAATAAAGTGAAGGAATGCCCGGCAAGAGGAAAACGTTGTAGCAGATGTGGACGCTTGAACCATTATGGTAGAGTGTGATGCTTATCTGAGCCGGAGAGCTCACGGAAGAATCCACCTCACCCGCCCCCACAATCATCCATACAGTTAGCCCCAGCACTAATGGGTACACGTATTGCTCAGTCGAGTTAGATGGAATGGAAATTCCACTACTGCTTGACACGGCAGAGGTGCGGTCGATGCTCAATTGGGCCACGGTGAAGAAGTTCTTCCCCCAATACAGGATTAAAGGTAACCTGGTGCCGTTATATGGCTATGGAGGTAGCAGACTGTGCACGGTTGGGACTTTGGAGTTAACAGTTGGAAATAAGTCTGTGAAGATGGTTGACTTCACGTTCTAGGTGGCAGCGCGCGACAATAAAATCATGGGCTGTGACCTATTTTACGGACTGGGTTTCGCCATTAAAGATGGTGCCGGGAATGAATGGTTGGGTTGTGGCTGCCGGAACCCTCCAGTTCCGGTGGCTGAAAAGGGTGTTGTGTGGGACGAAGAGCTACCAGGCACTTCAGCAGTCAAGCAGGACCAGTTTCACTCAGGTTTGGTGCAGGAAAGTCTCAGTGCCGGCGCTTGGGGCATGGCAGAGGGGGGTACTGAGCGTGGTGGTGGGGCAACTGCATCAGCGAGTGACACCATGCTAGCCCCAGATGCCTCTGAAGCTTGGCCGCAGGGAGATGGGGGGTCTGCAGCTACAACGGTGATCACTATGATGTTTTAAGAAAAGGAAGGGGCCAGACCGATGAGCGTGGAGTTACCGAATGCTCAGCAGCAGCACACTAGGCCGAGCAGGACCCCACTTAAGGTTTTGGACTTGGTTCGGATTCGGGGTGATAAACAACCACGGCGAAGATGAGCCAAATGACAGCCAGCGAAACACCAAGCATGTCTGCGTATAGTGGCGAAGTTGGACACAGCATACTTCCAGTTGTCCGACGACTTATCAAGACACGCCAGTCAGCTTCGGCGTGTCCAGGAGGACACTCCGGGTGACAAGGCTGGACAGGACTCTGTGTTGGAGATGTGGGAACCGGGCTTCATCGTCCAGAAGATCAGCCATTGTCCTGGGGGTTTGCTGCTTCCAGGGGCGCGCTTACTGAGGGGCTGCCCTGGGCCCCCCCATAGCGGTTCCACCTTTCCCACCCAAGTGACTGTGCTGTAGCAATATTGTTTATAGTTCTTGTGTGTTCTTATGTGCATGTTATGTTGTGGGATTATGTGTAGTATTGTTTTAGTTTAGGTGCACGGCAGATAATTTTAGTTTAATAAAAGGACTCTTTTTAGTTTATCCCGTGGCAGAATGATCCACCGTGCCGTGCGGGTTGTGTAATAGTTCACCCACCAGCCCTATTTTAGGTTGTTTTGTGTGAATGTGTTAGGCCATTTCAGTACATTAGTTCTCGTTATTTTGGAGTGTGATGAGGGTTCCAAATTGGGGTGGGTTTGAATTGTGTGAGTGGTTTTGGACTTTCTAAGGGGGGGAGAGAATGTGGTGACGCACCTTTATTATGAAGTGCAGTGTGGTGACGTTGACTTCCTGTCACGTCACCGCACTGCCCTATGTAGCGGGGCGAGCCGCCATGGCACGGTCTCTTGTGCTGGATGCCCACGTCAGGTGCCTGTTGTGTAAGCACAGTTCAAACCATCAATAAAGCTATGTTCAATGCTACCTCATCTTGCCTCATTCATCACCGGGTTTTACATGCATAACAAAGCACACTTGGTTTCTGCAGCAGGACAATGATCCAAAACACATCAGCAAGTCCACCTCTGAATGGCTTAAGAAAAACAAAATGAAGACTTTGGAGTGGCCTTGTCAAAGTCCTGACCTGAATGCGATTGAGATGCTGTGGCATGACCTTAAAAAGGCAGTTCATGCTCGAAAACTGAAAGAATAATTCCATATTAGTCTTGCATTGGTCTCTGTTTGTCTCAGAGTCTGTGTGAAAGTGCTGAAGATGTTGATGCAGCTGTACTGTGTTATCACTTTGTTTTAGTTCATTCGTACTGTTCCTGTGTGACTATTGCTGAGTGAGTGTGATGGTTCCTGAGAAAGCGATAATCTGTACACCAAGTTTTGTCCAGATGTAATGAACCAATCACTATGGACAATTTCTTCTCCACCTCTCAGATAACAAAGGGTTTGAAGAACTGTGTAATGTGTGTTTGAATCAGAATGATGCGCAAATAGGCTCTGAGACTGTTTATGTATTATTCTCCACTGGCCAGTGTTATTAAATTTGCTGAAACTCTGATCCTGCCTGTTTTTTGACTGAAGGTCTTCAAGGATTTTTCGAACATACGTGGTGCCCGAACCACAGGGACCCCATATATCTTTCCTCTGCTTCTGGCGTTTTTGGACCAAGGACAGCTGTGCACGGCTGTGGGAGAAGCCCTCCCCCAACCGGGACCAACGACCCGGTTTTTGCGGAAGTGGAGACACGGTCCTGGAACGCTGGGAGCCGGTGAGTGACAGGGTTACCCCACAGGCAGATCACAGTGAGTAAATTTAATGGTATATAGACACCGGGTTCAAGTCTGTGGTGGTTTTGAGAATACACGTAAAAAAGAGTAAACCAAGCGTTTGATACCACAAAGTCTAAATCGGGTTTTGGCTGAGGTAGAGGCTTGGTGGTCCCAGTTCGAGTCCGCAAAAAGGAATGTGCATTTCCACTGTGTAAGTGGACCTGATAAATGCGCGAAAACTCAATGTGAGATCTTATCAACATCACAAGTGAGCATTGATTAAGAAAATTCAATGTGAGATCTTACTAACATCACAAGTGAGCACTGATTAAGTAATATCGTGTGAGATCTTATCAACATCACAAGTGAGCATCAATACAGTAAGGATTAACCTTAAAATAAGGTAAATAGCGCTGATATAACGATGATAAACTCCAATGTAGTGATAAGGATCAAAATACCTTAAGATGTAATTTAAAACAAGCCTAATATATATATAATTCCTTAAAATGTGTGCACGATAAAACAACCTCGAATTATAATAAAGTAAAATAAATACATTACACTAGAAAAGCACTCGGAGAGCACAGACCTCCGCCAAGTGCCACAGTTCCCCCCATACAGTGTTTGTGTGTATGTTTTCAGATTCCTTGACCATGAAAACATATGACTAGCAATTGGATTGACAATGATAGGATTAGTGGTTGAGTAGTTATTCACAAAAATGACATTTTCCGTAATGGCGGCCACAGTTCCGCCCATACAGTGTTTGTGTGTACATTTTCAGTTTCCTTGACCACGAAAACATATGACTAGCAATTGGATTGACAATGATAGGATTAGTGGTTCAGTAGTTATTCACGAAAATGGCATTTTCCGTAATGGCGGCCACAGTTCCCCCCATACAGTGTTTGTGTGTACGTTTTCAGATCCCTTGACCATGAAAACATATGACTAGCAATTGCATTGACAATGATAGGATTAGTGGTTCAGTAGTTATTCAGGAAAATGGCATTTTCCGTAATGGCGGCCAGAGTTCCGCCCATACAGTGTTTGTGTGTACGTTTTCAGATTCCTTGACCACGAAAACATATGACTAGCAATTGGATTGACAATGATAGGATTAGTGGTTCAGTAGTTATTCACGAAAATGGCATTTTCCGTAATGGCGGTTTTCTTCTGGACAGTGATCCGGATCACCACCAAAATTTAATCAGTTCTTCCTTGTACCACTTCCAACAATGCCTGAAAGTTTCATCAAAATCCGTCCAAAACTTTTTGAGTTATCTTGCTAACCAACAGACAAACAGACAAACAGACAGACAAACCCCGGCAAAAACATTACCTCCTTGGCGGAGGTAATAAAGAACTGCAGTCTGTTTGTCCGGTTGTTTGCGTGCTTGTTACGTGTGCTTTTAATGTTCCATGGCTTGTTTGGTGAAAAAAGAGGAAAAAATATTGAGCAATTGTTGCAGTAGAAAGGGAGACCCCAAGAACCCGGAAGTCAGACGGTGAGGCAGAAATCAGGGTCGCTTGTCTTGTTGTGTAGCGCAAGAGAATGAGAATGAGATTTTTGTGTTTGTCAGGCAATGGTAAATGTATGCATAGGAAGGACAGAAATACCACGAGGTTTTTGGCCAAATGGAGAAAGAAATTTAAGTTTTCTGGTAAGCTAAGAGTGGCTGATTGTGAGGCTCTGGTGTATGACATAAAGCAGGCAGCAGATGGCAGCAGCAAGCAAGAAAAAATATAGGCTGAAGGAGGCAGAGCAGTGGCTTGAGACGGCGAGGAAACGACAGACTGACTTAGAGCTTATGACGGTAAAAAACAAAATTCAGGACTCTCAACATTCTGGCAATGGTAAGAAAAGGGACTTATCTAACCTATGTCCTATCTCCTCCACTCTCTGAGGGGAAGACAATGATGGTGTGGCGCTGGGTCATGTGGCTTCCCCTCCCCCTCCCCCTCCCCTGCTGTAGCCTGACCTCACCAAAATGGCGGCGGCCATGTCCTCAGCTGAAGAGCCTCCTCCTCCTCCTCCTCCTCCAGCTGACATTAGACCAAAAGTCAAGAAGGACAAGGACTGGGGCACCAGGGAACAACTACACAGGGCACCAAAGAGTTAAGTAAATACGCATCATCTCACCATACCTATAGACCTATCAAACCTGAGAATTATGATGTGTATGCTGTCACTGAACAGTACCCTATGATTGAATTTTCAAATCCAGCTTATGCAGGGCCACCTGGGCATGACAAGGCCGACCCACAGACCCCGCAGTTCCAACCAACAATTTTAGTCTATAGGCCATGGACTGGTCCAAATTTTTCAGAAGCTGTTAAAGAAATCCCACATCCCAAAGATAAACCCACACAGTTTTTAGAAGGGATGGCAAACCGCCTTGACAGCTTCAAACTAAATGGTCATGAGACAGAACGTGCTTACAGGAAAGTTTTAGAAGTTGATTGGTGTGCTGTGTCGGGTGATTGGAGCTCAAAAGACACCACAGGTAATGTTTTGCTCAAAGAAATGCAGAGTTACAACAACGGGTGACACAGTTAAATGAACGCATTGAGAACAAATGGCGGGTGAAGCATGACTGGACCAGAATACAAAATACAACTCAAAATAAAGGTGAAGGCATGGAAGCTTACAGGAGCAGACTACAAGACATTTTTGATAATCATTCCGGTTTAGTTAAACCTGCCAATGATACAGATGTAGAACCCTATTGACAACATTTGAAAAGTGTTTTCTTACAAAACATACACCCACATTTGGCACACTACAGCCACAAACATCTGTTACATATTGCACTTGTGCATTTGTTGATGTGTTAACATAGGCTAAGCATGCAGAGCAATTGGAAGGGAGAAGGTGGAAAAGGAGGAAAAGAAATCAAAGTCACGACCAACCCCTTTTTACATGATTGCTGACCCCATGGGGGGAGCCGAGGCTTCCCCCACCTCTGTCCTTTACCAGGGTCCACCACGTGGGGGAGGAAGATGAGGGCAGAGGAGAGGGTGTGGTCACAGAGCCGCCTACCTACGACCATGGGGGTGCGATGCTTTCCTCCAATGTGGGCAGAGGGGGCACTGGCAAAGGGATTGCCCAGGGCGCCCGTTGAATGGGGGGGGGGGACTTCACACCCAGCCACCACCACAGCATCCACGAGACCACAACATGTGACTAGCCAACCCAAAGCTAAGTACAACCGATGACACTGACAATGATACAGCTGACATTTTTTCATTTACCTGATTTTGACTTGATGTTTACAATGCAGTGTTTACCTGAAGTGACACTGGAGGTTCAAGGCGTCCCTATAAGGTTTCTCTGTGATACAGGGGCGTGCAGATCAGTCATTGCAGGGACAGATATTGAAGGTTTCACAAAACCAGATCAAACAGTAACTGTAAAATCGGCAAATGGTAAACTAAAAACAGAACACCTCTCAAAAACTGTAAAGGTAAAAGATCCTGTCACAGGGGACATTGCAGAAGGTTCATTTATATTATCACAGGCATGTCCCATCAACCTTTTGGGCAGAGATTTGCTCACAACTCTCAACACTGCCATAATTCCAACAGAGCGGCATGAGAGCATCACATTTCCCACATGCGACAAGAGTAAACATGTTGCAGGATTTCACTGTACCAAGGTACTTTTACTCACTACGTTTGGTTTTGGCTGGGCCAAGCGCAGTGACCACAGACCTGGCCGCAAAAGCTACGCAATATTTTAAATCAAACGTCCCCACTACACAGCAGGCCACAGACCAATATTGTTGCAGTATGTATGACACGCATCTGAGTGGCCCAGATCCAAATTATGAAAAAACATTCCTTGCAAATCCATCCTCCAGATTGGTGATAAAGAATCTCTATTGGTCACAGAGGGGCTATGTGGGAGCATCTGTTGTGTTATGTGATTGAGACAACAGACATTTCAAACACTGGGAGGCGCCCCACATCACACTAATCAAACCCAAAAACATGCACTGGAAGGATGTAGGATGCTTTGTAACAACAGTAGAGGAATGTGGTAATCTTGGAAAGAAACTCCTGATCCAAGAGTTCAATATCCCCCAAAACGTGATACCTACTTACTGCCTTTGAACTGGGTGACCACAGTCCAGAAAGAAGTCCACATTGATGTTCACTTTTTACATTAACAGAAGGAGAGGAACATGCACTCTCACAAATTCCAAATTCTCTGTGGTCGACAGGAAAGGCAGATGTAGGCTTGATAAAAAATGCAGAATTAGTTAAAATAAATGCTAAATCTCATTATAGGCCTTATCAAAGACAGTATCCTCTACGTCCGGAGGCCCAAGAGGGCATTAAACCGGTCATAGAGGACCTGAAAGCAGCAAGTGTCATTGTTCTATGCCCAATCTCTCCATGTAACACACCTTTGTTTCCTGTAAGGAAGGGTGGACCATCCTCCGGATGGCAAATGGTCCAAGACCTTCAGGCGGTAAACAAAGCAGTTATGCCAAGGGCTGGTTCAGTCCCAGACCCACACACTTTGCTGAATGACTTACAACCACATTCACCAGACTACCACAAGGTTACTGTGAATCACCAACCATTTTTTTCACAGACAATGTCAGCAAACTTGGCACAGTTTATTCCTCCTATTGAGAGCCAGTTGCTCCTGTATGTTGACAACATTTTGCTGGCATCACCTGATGAAGGAACATGCAAAAAAAGACACCATTGTCCTACTGAAATTTTTAGAAGAACAAGGTCACAGTCAACAAGGAAAAATTACAGTTGTGGAAAAAAGAAGTTAAATATTTAGGCCACATTTTGTTGGCAGAGGGCAGATATGTTGACCCAGCTCGCAAACGAGCTGTTTTGTCAGCACCAAAGCCCATCACAGAAAGGGATATGATGTCATTTTTGGGTACTTCAAATTAATGTCGTTCTCGGATTGCAAATTATTCATTTGAAGTGCAACTGTTGTCTGATCTACAAAAGGCCCATGACTCAGGTGAACAAAACTGAGTGGAAACCTGAGGCAGAAGAAACATTTATTAAAATATAAAAACTTTTGGTCAACACTGATGTCCTGGCACTCCCCAATGACAAGAAGCCATTTGTACAAATGGCTGATTGTAGAGAGGGGCACATGACGTCAGTGCTCCTTCAACCGAGGGGCACAAAAATGCGCCCAGTAGCATATTATTCCACAAGACTTGACCCTGTCACAAGAGCTCTGGTTCCATGTGTGCAGGCCGTAATAGCCACATCGATGGCAGTGCAGGCCTCAGCGGGGCTTGTTCTTTTTTATCCCTTGACCCTGAAGGTCACACATGCAGAATCAGTCATTTTGTCACAAAGCAAAATATCAGTCCTTTCACCGTCAAGACACCTTGCATGCATGACATTGCTATTATCACAGCCTCATTTAACCATTGAACGTTGCACAGGAACAAATCCAGCGAGTTTTTTGCCAATCTCAACAGAAGGTGAACCCCACGATTGTTTGGCAGAAATTCAGAGTGAAATGTTACCACATCCCGACTTACAGGGCACGCCTTTGGAGAAGTGTGATCTCACGCTGTTTGTTGACAGCTCCTCCAAACGTGACTGTACTGGTTCAAACTTATCTGGTCTTGCAGTTGTCACCCATGATACTGTTTTAAGAGTACAAAAACTCCCATCACATTATTCTGCACAGGCAGCTGAATTAGTTGCACTCCCTGAAGCTTGCAAATTAGGCCAAGGGAAAGCACTCACAGTGTAGTAGTAGTAGATTAGTTTATTTGACAGGGACAGTGCAATAAACATAGACAATTAATCAAAGACAATCAATCTTTTCCGGTTCCGGCTCTGCCGGACCGGCGGCGCCACACGAGTCGGCTGCCTGTTGCAACAGCCTTTTTTTTTTTATCTTCCTTCTTCTTTCTACACCTTTCACTCTGTATATATATCATGGACGCACGGATCGCCCCGGGGGTCTCCCGGGTCGGCGGACGGAGCCACGGTTTGCAGCGGGAGACGTTACAGCGGGGAGGAGCTAGTGCTAGCTAGCACTTGGCCGCCGCCCAGTGCTAATGGGAAACTCGACATACCGGGAGCTGTAGCGAAAACGAAGCGGGTGCCGGGCTGGAGTTTAGGCGGCGTGAAAGAAATATAAGACAGAATAATAAAGAGCGATGGCAAGAACCAAGCAGACCGCCCGTAAAATCTACTGGAGGAAGAAGCCCCCCAGGAGACAGCTAGCCACCAGGGCTGCTCGGAGAGGCGCTCTGGCCACCGGCAGAGTGAAGAGGCCTCGCCGTCACAGGTCCGTGGCTCTGAGAGAGATCCGTCGCTACCAGAAATCCACGGAGCTGCTCATCCGTAAGCTGCCCGTCCAGCGCCTGGTGAGGGAGATCGCTCAGGACTTCAAGACCGTCCTGCGTTTCCTGAGTTTCGCCGTCATGGCTCTGCAGGAGACCAGCGAGACCCACCTGGTGGTCTCTTCTTCGCTAAGGGGGTCACCATCATGCCCAAAGACTTCCAGCTGGCCCGCTGCATCCGCGGAGAGAGAGCTTAGACTTTCTGCTGCACATCCACCAGCCATAATGCTCTGCACTGTGTGTCTATATATATACATTTATAGTAATATGGACATATGTTTGCTAGATGTTGTTTTTTCTTGCCTTCTGATTGTTGCTCTGAGTGTTGCTGTCCCTGTGCTGTTGCAATCCTGGAATTTCCCCATTGTGGGACTAATAAAGGCTTATCTTATCTTATCTTATCTGATGTGTTGCACATAGAGTGTATAGCTATTAGCTAATTTGCAACTCTTGTCCCTGGATGGGCTTTAGAAAAAAGAATCAAGATAAAAAATATACACAATAACCACATACATCAATGCAGAAAAATTATAAATACACAATTATAAATATTATAAATATTATAAATACACAAATATAACAGCCTGACTCACATTTAACATAAATATTATAAATATTATAAATACACAAATATAACAGCCTGACTCACATTTAACACATATAACATAACTCACATTTGCCTATTTCAGGCCTTCCTCCCTCCGTCACTCACTATAAACAAACACATTTATTCCTTCCCTTCATTCACTCTCACTTTGCAGACAAATAATTCATACATGAGTACATTCTTGTTTATTTTTCAGCCAGTTTTTAACATTTTTAGTGAATGTTTTAAAGTCCGTTATTATTTTAATTTCATTTGGCATTGTGTTCCAGATGTGACTGCCCTTTATAGAGAAAGCTGTTTGTCCAAATGTGGTTCTGCGGTGGAATATTTTACAGTTATTGTTAACAGAACTCCTGGTGGCTCTGCTGCTGTCCTGTCTTTGGACGAAACCAGCAAGTGGCTCGGGTGCTGATTTATGGAAACATTTGAACGTTAATTTCAGAAGACAGAGGTCAATGAAGCTCTCAAAACTCAATAGGTTGTATTTTTTTAAAACATTACAGTGATGCCACCTAATGGGCTTTTTGTCCAAGATTTTTAGGGTTTGATTATATAATGAACCTATATGTCTTATTGTGGAAGGGGCTGCTTGAGCCCAGACTGTCAAACAGTATGATATATGAGAAAAAACCATAGAATGCATATACAGTGCAGCTGCTTCGTAAGGTATGTAATATCTAATTAATTTAAAGCAGTTCAGATTTTTTTTTACTGTTTTTGAAATTTTCTTTATATGAAGATTAAATTTGAGTTGAGGATCTAGTACAATGCCAAGGTATTTGAATTCTGTAGCTAAACTGATGTCATGATCATGTATATTAACTTTAAAATGTTGCAGGTTACATTTTTTGATTGAAAAGCACATTGAGACTGTTTTCTGAAGGTTCAGCAATAGATGGTTCTTGAGGAGCCACTCTTGGACATAAACCATACTTGTAGACAGTACATCTGCAGCCTGTGCTGGAGTCTTGGCAGCTGTGTAAATAACTGCATCATCTGCATAAAGTTGGCATGTTGCAGCTGAGCAGTGTAACGGCAAGTCATTAATAAAAATGCTGAAAAGTAAAGGACCAAGAATGGACCCTTGTGGGATACCCATGCGGTTGTTTAAAAATGAGGATTTATCCTGGTGAACTTTTACACACTGTTCTCTATTCTGGAGATAAGATGCAAACCATTCTAATGTATTTGGGGAGAAGTTAAAAGATACCATTTTGGATAAAAGCAAACTGTGGTTTACAGTATCGAAAGCCTTTTTGAGATCTAGAAAAACAGCTCCTACCACATTACCCCTGTCCAAGGACTGTTTGACGTTTTCAATAAGGCAACAATTTGCTGTTTCTGTTGAGTATCCTGGTCTAAAACCAAATTGATGTGGATGAAGAAGTTGACTGTCTTGTAAGTAGTCTATCAGCTGTGTAGCTACAACTTTTTCAAGAACCTTAGATAGGACTGGTAAGATAGAGATTGGGCGGTAATTGCATATATCGTCTTTACTGCCTGATTTATGAACTGGTATGACGACAGCTTTTTTCCAGCCAGATGGAAATGTACTAGACCTAATGGAGAGATTAATGAGATGAGTCAGTGGTTTGATTAATATTTTGCTGTGCATTTTGAGAAAGGAGGTGCTCATATTGTAGATATCATTAGTTTTTGAGTTTGACAGTGTTGACAGTGTACACTGACAGTCAGTTTGCATTCTCCACCATCCCTTTGCACAACAGGGGAAGAAAAGAGGCATGATTACATCAACAGGGAAACCAATCCAGCACAAAGGCCTCATTTTGAAATTGCTAGACAGTGTAAAACTCCCATCTAAATTAGCCATATGCAAATGTGCAGCACACATCAATGGCACAGATCCAGTTTCTAAAGGCAATAACTTTGCAGATCAAATAGCCAAGGCCGCTGCACTTGGCCTTACTGCAAAAGACACACCACCAGATTCCATTTTGACACTGACAGACGATTTATCGCATGATACTAGTACATACCCGTGCATGGCCGTGCATACCCGTGCATGCCCATAGAAACCAAGTATAAACAAGTATTTCTGCATGCCCGTAGAAAGCAGGTGTAAGCAACGGTGTAAGCAAGCACGTCAGCACTCATTCAGTGACGCCTGCCTTTGATTTTTGATGGTGTCATAGCGAGTCCAATGATCTGTGATGATTCATAGGGAGTCATGATCATGAGTCATGCCTGCGTTTGATCTTGGAAGCTGTCCTATGTTCTATGATCTTTGATGATGGCATAGCGAGTCCTATGATCCCTGCATTTGATCCTGGTTTAAATTAGTGTGTCCTATTCTTAATCGGGTGATGAGTATCTCTTCTTTCCTGTTTCTGGCAACTCCCATTCGGTTTCAAGCGCTGTGTCCTATTGGTAATCGGGTGATGAGTATCTCTTCTTTGGTGAGTGATGGTGTATCTGACACCATAAAGACATGAAGGCAGGCATCGTGAGTGATGGTCTATATGACATCATAAAGACATTAAGGCAGGCATCACAGGACCTCATGCCTACATCATAGGTAGCCAGTCCTATTGTCTATATGACGGCATCGCAAGTCCTATGTTACCTGATATCATAGGATCGTCATACGACATCATGCAGACATCATAGGCTGTCCTATCATGTGCTCTGATCATGACACACAGACATGATGTACTGCTTTGAATGGGTGTGGTTTAAAGTAGTGTGTACTATTGTTAATTGGGTGATGAGTAAGATTTCCAGATTTACACAGAAACTGAGAGAGATTTCTTGAATTTATTGAGTAATATTTCGTAAGATTTCCATATTTACTGCTTCAAATGATGCCTGCCTTTGATTTTTGATGGTGTCATAGTGAGTCCAATGATCTGTGATGATGTCATAGGGAGTCATATGATCGTGAGTTATGCCTGCATTTCAAGCGCTGTGTCCGATTGATAATCGGGTGATGAGTATCTCTTCTTTGGTGAGTGATGGTCTATATGACATCATAAAGACATTAAGGCAGGCATCATAGGACCTCATGCCAACATCATAGGTAGCCAGTCCTATTGTGTATATGACGGCATCGCGAGTCCTATGTTACCTGATATCATAGGATCATCATAGGACATCATGCAGACATCATAGGCTGTCCTATGACGTGCTCTGATCGTGACACACAGACATGATGTACTGCTTCGAATTGGTGCGGTTTAAAGTAGTATGTGCTATTGTTAATCGGGTGATGAGTAAGATTTCCAGATATACACAGAAACTGCCAGATTTCTTGAATTTATGAAGTGATATTTTGCAAGATTTCCATATTTACTGCTTCGAATGGGTGTGCTTTAAAGTGCTGTGTCTTATTGTGTATATGACGTCTATATGACATCATAAACACACACTTGTCTATATGATGCATGGCGAGTCCTATGTAGCCCGAGATCATATATGATGGCATCGCGAGTCCTGAAGGTCTATATGACATCATAAAGACGTCAAGGCATAGGGACATCATAGGAGCATCATAGGCTGTCCTATGATGCAGACATCAGCCTATGATGTGCCTGTGATCGTGACACACAGACAGACACACACACACAGATTTCTTGAATTTATAGAGTGATCTCAGGAACTAAAGCTGTGTGATCACTTTTGAAAGTAGGAGATGGATTATATTTGAACAATTTATGAATGTGCTGATAATTAAAACTATACAAAAAATTATGGTCACATATTCAGAAATTTATTTTTCAGCACATAACAATTTGTAATGTATTTCTAATACTTTTATTTCACAAATGAAGATAGATAGATGGATGGATGTACTTTATTGATCCCAAACTGGGAAATTACAGTGTAACAGCAGCATGACAGTAGACAACAATGGAAAATGGAAAGTAAAACTAACACTACTATAAAAACCTATATGCATCATAGCTGAATAGATGGTGACCCGTATAACCACATGAATCATACCCGCTGCACAATGCAGGACTATCAGGAGCAGAGTGAAATGTGAGGTACCAGTTAGACTGTAAGGTGCAGTATGGCAGCATAGTTATGACCAGAATACAACATCATAGTGAGTTATTGTACAGTGAAATGGCATGCGGCAGAAAAGATTTCCTGTACCTGGCCGTTCGACAGTGAAGCTGTAGTAATCTACTGGAGAAAGTGCTCCGCTGTCTGTCCAGTGTGTGGTGGAGGGGGTGATCAGGTTTGTCCATGATGGATCACAGTTTATTTAGTGTTCTCCTCTCCATCACTGTCTCAAAGGTCTCCGCCCTGAGACCAATTACAGAGCCAGCCCTCTTGATAATCTTGTCAAGTCTGTTGGTGTCGCTGGCTCTGTTACTGCTACCCCAACAGACAGCAGCAAAGAAGATGGCCCTGGCGACAACGGTCTGGTAGAAAAGCTCCAGCATCCTGCTGCACATGTTGAAGGATCTCAGCTTCCTCAGGAAGTAGAGTCTGCTCATCTCCTTCTTGTGCACAGCATCGGTGTCTGATCTCCAGTCCAACCCATTGCTGATCCGGACACCCAGATATCTGTATTCCTCAACCACCCCTACATCCTCCCCCCTAATCTGCAGTGGCTGAGAAGACGTCCTCTTCTTCCTGAAGTCAATCACCATCTCTCTGGTCTTGCTGACATTCAGCCTCAGGTGATTCTGCTCTGTCCACTCCACAACTCTGTCTGCCAGTGCCCTGTACTCTCCCTCCTCTCTCCCTCCCATACACCCCACAACAGCTGAGTCATCAGAGAATTTCTGGAGGTGGCACGACTCAGTGTTGTACTGAAAGTCAATGGTGTATAAGATGAAGAGAAAAAGGAGAGAGCACAGTACCCCGTGGAGCTCCCGCATCACTAACCACCACGCCAGACAAGACACTGCCCAACTGTGGCCTGCCTGTCAGGTAGTCGGTAATCCAGGAGATCACAGAGCTGTCGACCCCCATCACCCGCAGCTTCTCACCCAGCAGCAGTGGCTGGATGGTGTTAAAGGCACTGAAGAAATCAAAAAATGTGATTCTCACAGTGTCTCCTCCACCATCTAGGTGCAGATGGGCTCATTGCACCAGATAGATGACAGCGTCTTCAACTCCTTAATGGGGCTGATATGCAAACTGCAGAGGGTCCAACCACGTCTTCACCTGCGGCCTCAGGTGGGCTAAGACCAGTCTCTCCAGGACCTTCATCACATGAAATGTGAGGGCAATTGGTTGATAGTCATTCAGGTCCGATGGAGATGACTTCTTGGGGACAGGAACCAGGCAGGATGTCTTCCACAGCACTGGTACTCTCTCCAGACTCAGGCTGTACAGGTGTTTCAGAACCGCAGCTAGCTGGTTGGCACAGGTCCTCAGGATCCTGGCGGAGATGCCATCAGAGCCCGCCGCCTTCCGCTGATGGAGTCTCTCCAGCTGTTTCTTAACCTGGTCTGTAGTCACGGTGATGTGAGGGAGGAGCCTGGTGTCCCCGAGGAGGAGGAGGGGGGTGAGGGGGGAGATGGAGAGAGGTGCTGCACAGGAGAGTGGGGGGAGAGGTGTGTGGGGGTCTGGCTGTGTTGTTGGGGTGACAGACTGTGAGTTGAACCTATTAAAAAACAGATTCAGTTTGTCAGCTCTCTCCTGGCTCCCAGATGTCTGCTTGACTCTCTTCTTCTTCTTCTTCTTCTTCTTCTCTCAGTTACTGGCGGATAGCAAACAACTGAAAGGTGCATACCGCCACCTACTGTACACTTGCACCCAGTTATTTATTTCATTCCCATCCACACATCTTTCGCGTTGTTTTGCCTGAGTTTATTCTCCAGTTTCCTCCTATAATTGTCCTTGCACCTCCTCAGCATCTCTCTCAGCTCATGCTGCATTCCCCTCAGCTTCTCCTTGTGTCCGGACCTAAAAGCTTTCTTCTTTTTGTTCAGAAGTGCTTTCAGGTTACTCGTGACCCATGGTTTGATGTTGGAGAAGCAGTGTACGGTCTGAGCTGGCATGGTCGTGTCTTCACAGAATCTGATGTATTCTGTGATGCAGTCGGTCATATTGTCTAAGTCCACCCCATGTGGTTTACAGAGTACATGCCAGTCTGTTGTCTCAAAGCAGTCCTGCAGTGCATCAGCAGCCTCCTGTGTCCACCTCCTCACAGTCTGCGTATAAGCAGGTTGCCTTTGCACAAGGGGAACGTACTTGGGTGATAACATGACCATGCAGTGATCCAATTTGCCAATGGGGAGGAAGAGCTGTTGCACTATATGCATCTCTGACATTGGCATACAGTAAATCCAGTGTTTTATTTTCTCTGGTGGGACAGTCAACAAACTGGTGAAAGTTTGGTAATGCTTCTCCCAGTGAGACATGATTAAAATGACCCGTGATGACCATAAATGCATCCGGGTGCTTCTCCAGTAATGTGGCCATAGTGGAGCTGATGACGTCGCAGGCCACCGCTGCATCAGCTGATGGAGGGACATAGACGATAATTACTAAGGCACACGTCATTTCTCGTGGCATATAATAAGGTTGCATATTCACAGCCAGCAGTTCAATGTCCGGGCTGCAGCACTTTTCCTTCACATAAATATGTCCAGGATTACACCACTTTTCATTCACAAGAAGTGACACTCCTCCTCCCCTCTTTTTCCTGCTACTTATCACATCTCTGTCCCCCCGTATAGTCTTGAAGCCAGATATCGCTACGTTAACATCCGAGATCTGTCAGTGTAACCACATCTCTGTGAAACATGATACTACACTCACGATATTCCTTTTGCATCCTGACCAGCGCTGTGAGCTTATCTGCTTTGTTTCCGAGCGATCGTACGTTCCCGGTGATGACCATCAGTACAGGTGGCTTCTGCTTCCTCCTCACCTTAGTTCCAGCCCTTAGCCCGCGGCGTCTCCTCTTTAGCTCATCCAGGATGAGGGGCTTCGCTCCAGGCAGCATCGCTGGCCTCCACAGCGCAATCAGCTGGTTGTGTGTGTAAACAATGCGTCCCTCCCCCCATTGACCTCCATTGCCCGAGGAAGAGAAAAAACTAAGAGAAAGACCAGGCTAAAATAGACAAAACTTGGTCCAGTCTTAATCTGAATCTTCCTACCGAGCCCTGGTTAATAAGAGACGCTATATACAGGAATAAGCAGATAGAAACACAAAGACACAAGAGAGTTGCTGCTGGTACAGCCGCCCTGCCTCCGGCGCCATTAAAAAAAAAAAAAAAAAAAAAAATATATATATATATATATATATATATACAGTATATATATACAGTATATACTGTATATATATATATATATATGGGGGTGGCTGTAGCGCAGGTGTAGTGTGACTACTGATCGGTGGGTCATGGGTTCGATTCCCGCTCTGTCTGCAGTCTGCATGTCGAAGTGTCCTTGAGCAAGACACTGAACCCCCAGTTGCTCCTGGTGGCCAGGCTAGCGCCTGTGTGTGTATGGCGGCTCTGCCGCCATCAGTGTGTGAATGTGTGGACAGCAGGATCTACAAAGCGCTTTGGTCATCCAGAGATGAGAAAAAGCGCTATATAAGTGAATGCATATACTGTATGTATATATATATATATATATATATATATATATATACAGTATATACACAGTATATACTGTATATACTGTATATATATATATTATGGAAGTCAGGTTATTTCGCACCTCAGGTTATTTCGCACCAGACAATGGTGGGAGAGAAGTTTGTGTGGCCGAGCCTATGCAAACAAGTAAAAGAGTGGGCTGCAGCCTGCGTGGCGTGCCAACGAGGCAAGGTACACAGACACACGAAAGCTCCCTTGGAGCCGTTTCAGGTACCAGCTAAGAGGTTCGACCATGTTCACGTGGACCTCGTGGGCCCCCTCCCGCCATCACAGGGGTGCACGCACCTCCTGACAGTGATGGACCGCACCACGCGCTGGCCAGAAGCAGTCCCACTGGCGGCAACCACGTCCGCAGACGTAGCACGCGCTTTTTTAACAGCATGGGTGGCGCGTTTTGGAGTCCTGTCGGACATTACGTCCGACAGGGGCCCTCAATTTGTTTCCGAACTCTGGTCCACGATGGCCCACAGCCTGGGTGTTACAATTCATCGCACAACCGCATACAACCCACAGGCCAATGGGTTATGCGAGCGTTTTCATAGATCACTGAAAGCAGCACTCAGGGCTTCACTGACGGATGCAAATTGGGTGGACAGGTTGCCGTGGGTTTTATTGGGGTTGCGCTCCACGCCTAAAGAGGATCTGGAAGTTTCCCCGGCAGAGGTGGTTTTTGCGCAGCCCCTACGGCTGCCCGGGGAATCTCTGCCAGATAATCCCGCGCCGGACAGCTGCCCGTCTCAGCTTTTGCAGTGTAGCGCAAACACAGGCACGCTGCCGGGCACGGCCCACCACTGTTTTCCGCGTGTTTTCGTGCCTAAAACTTTGAAGAACGCGGAGTTCATGTTGGTCAGACACGACGCCCACCGCCCTCCATTGCGCCCACCCTATGATGGACCGTTCAGAGTGTTGGAAACAGGGGATAAGCATTTTGTGCTAGACTTGGGGGGTAGACGGGAGAAAATTGGCATAGACAGACTCAAACCCGCCTTTGTAGTGGCGGATGAGCAAGTGCTGTTGGCTGGGGCCCCTCGGCGTGGAAGACCCCCACGGAGAACTCCCCAGGGGAACGATTCATCAGAGCAGCCACATGGACAGAGCGAAACCCCCACCACCACCACCACGGCTCACCCGCAGTCGGACACACTCCCAGCAGCCCCCCACCGGCATAGCAGCGCCACGGAGGCAGTAAACCCCAGTTACAGCAGATATGGGAGGAGACTGAAGCCAAAACAGCATGTGGACTGATATTCTATTGTTCTATCTCAGATGCTGGGGGGGGCGGTATGGAAGTCAGGTTATTTCACACCTCAGACAGACAATGAATACAAATGGGAGAACAATGCCCAAGATGGTGAGAGGGGGGTTGAATGAAGTGTAGTGTAAATATCATGCTGTGTATGAGGAAGTGCCTTGAAGCTTGTGAAGGTGACTTGGGATATAGAGAGGAGTGCTTGCTGTAACCAGTCAGTCTGTTCTGTGCTTGTGAGATGTGAGTGTGTAATAAATCGTCTGACATGAAGCTGCCTCTTCATTTACACACTCCACTATATATATATATATATATATATATATATATATATATATACTGTATATATATAGCTTGACAGTTTTTTCCACTGTTGTAGTATGAATTCTTTAATGTCACATCATTTTCAGAGTTATGTATATTAAAAAAAACTTTATAAGCAGCATAATCTTTATTTTAAAGGTCAAATTGCCGTTGTGGCCCTCAGTCACTTCTATTTTAGTCGGAGATGAGCAAAATGGCTCTTCGGTTGGCAAATGTTGCAGACCCCTGGACTAGATTCTACATCTGCTGTAAGTATGAGTTGCTGTAAGTATGTGTTAGATGAACTGGCCAAAGTGACTAGCCAGCAGGACAAAATATTAGACCTAATACAGGAGGTACAAGCCCTACATTCAATAATAAAAGAAAAAGACAAAAAAATTATGGACCTGGAGCAACACGGGCGTCTTTTGGAGCAACGCGTTGAGGATCTTGAACAAGGTTCTCGCATTGATGACATAGTTATAAGTGGACTAGACATCAGATATCAGTCGTACGCCCATGCCGCTACAGGACTGAGTGGTGAACATGCTTCCATAAGTGAATCAATGTCCTTAGAAAACCAAGTGCTTCAGTTCCTTAATGATAAAGACATTAAGGTAGAAGCCAATGCGATCTCAGCCTGTTATGCTTTACCGAAGAAAGATAACAAAACAAAGAAATCAATTGTGATGCGCTTTGTGAACAGGAGGGTGAAAAATGACATACTGAGGCAGGCCAAGAAACTAAAGGAAACTCAAGTTTACCTAAATGAACACCTGACAAAAAAAAACGCTGAATTAGCACGGCAGGCACGGATGCTAAAGAAACATAATAAGATACAGTCAACCTGGACAAGAAATTGTAGAATTTGGATTAAACTAAATGGAACACCTGAGCAAGCAAAAAGTATAATGATCAGAGATGCTACTGACTTAGATAAATACAGATGAACACTGACTATGAAACACAGAGTGAGGAAACTCAAACTCTAAAAATATGCCACTATGCTGAACATAAACCACAAGAGATGGAGAATGATATTGATCCTGATAACCACTTTTTCAATAATATTCATAACCACTGTGAATATTACACTGAAAAGCAATTCAAAAGTCAAGTGCAATTAGATGGTAAACTGTCAATAATACACTTCAATAGCAGAAGTCTTAACAAAAACTTCTCACAGATTCAGGACTATTTAAAACAGCTAAACAGAAAATTCACAGCTATAGCAGTCTCTGAAACCTGGCTTAATGCAGACCAGGCTCCCCTGATGGCAATAGAGGGATATCAGATGTTTAACATTAACAGATCTCAAAAAAAGGGTGGTGGTGTTGCACTGTATATTGATGACCTATATAGATGTAAGCTTGTAAATGAAATGTCCTCAGCACTACCAGGGATTCTGGAATGTGTTACTGTTGAGATTGACCTAGACAAAACAAAAAATCTAATCATAAGCTGCATATACAGAACGCCGGGAACTTGCATTGAGACATTCAGAGATAAATTAGTCGAGCTGTACAATAATATTACTAGTAAGAAAATGGTAGCAATTTGTGGAGATTTCAATATTGACCTACTTAATCCACATCAACAAAATGTAGTTACAGAGTTCATGAACTCTATGTACAGCATGAGTCTATATCCCACAATAACACATCCCAGTAGAATCACAGCTCACTCTGCTACACTTATTGACAACCTGTTTGTCAATGTTCTCGACAAGAAAATAGAAAGTGGATTATTGATAAATGATATAAGCGACCACTTGCCAATCTTTGCACTTATCCATGGCCACACGGGGCCCAACCCAGAAAAAATCTCAAAATCGTTCAGACACAAATCACCAAACGCAATCAGTTCTTTTAAAGAGGACTTGCTGAAGCAAGACTGGACAGAAGTCTATGTATCAGATGTAAATGAAGCCTATGACACATTTACAAACATTGTAACCACTCTTTATGAAAAAAACTGCCCATTAGTTAAAAAAAAGCTTAAACACAAATTTACTGACAAACCATGGCTAACCAAAGGACTACAAAAGGCGTGTAAAAAGAAAAATTTATTATATAAAGCTTTCATAAAGAAAAGGACAAAAGAAGCAGAGCAGCGGTATAAAACATACAAAAATAAGTTAACATATATAATAAGATGTAGTAAAAGAGACTATTACAGTAAAGAACTGGAAAAAAACAAAGACAATATTAAAAATACATGGACAATAATCAACAGTATCCTTGGAAATAAAAGCAGAAATACCAGCTACCCAACTAACACTCCAAAAAATAATAAATCGACTCCGAATGTGAATATAGCTTCACCTGCAGATGAATTTAATAATTTTTTTGTTAACATTGGACCTAAACTGGCCCGAGAAATACCCACTACGGTGCCAACAGGTGATTCAATATGCAATAACACTGCTGTAAAAGACACCATCTTCATAAAGAACACAGACGAAAGAGAGGTCATTGAAATTGTTAAATCGTTCAAAAGTAAAACATCTACTGACTGCGATGGTATTGATATGCTACTAGTCAAAACTGTTATCGAATGCATAGTGAAACCACTGACGTATATCTGTAACCTGTCTCTCCAATCAGGTATATTTCCCAATGCAATGAAAATAGCTAAAGTAATTCCAATTTACAAGACAGGCGACAGAGGGGAACTCTCCAACTACAGACCAATTTCACTATTACCGCAATTTTCCAAGATACTTGAAAAAATATTCTATGAGAGAATTGACAACTTCATACTGAAGAATGATTTATTGTGTGAGCAGCAATATGGGTTCAGACACAAAAGGACAACAGCATATGCCTTAATGGAATTTACAGAAAAAATATCAACAGCCATTGAAAATAAAGAGTATTCAGTTGGAGTATTCCTGGATCTTAAAAAAGCATTTGATACAGTAGATCACAATCTATTATTAAAGAAACTACAAAATTGTGGTATCAGAGGGGTAGCACTGTCCTGGTTAAGAAGTTACTTAAAGAATAGATATCAGTTTGTATGTGTTAACAACAAAAACTCAGAGCTACTGAAGGTCACCTGTGGAGTCCCACAGGGTTCAGTCTTGGGACCATTATTATTCAATATGTATATAAATGATATATGTAAAGTTTCAGAAAAAATGGACTTAATATTGTTTGCTGATGACACTAACCTGCTATGCAGTGGAAACAACTTGGAACAACTTCTGGATACACTCGGAAAGGAATTAGGAAAGCTGAAACTGTGGTTTGATTCAAACAAATTAACGCTCAATTTAAGCAAGACAAAATTTATAGTCTTTAACAACCATCACAACTACCCAGTACCCAAACTCAGTGTAAATGGTGTAGAGATTGAAAGGGTATCCGAAACTAAATTCCTTGGAGTAATAATTGATAACAAACTGTGTTGGAAGCCACATATTAATTATATAAAAGGTAAAGTATCCAAATCAATTGCAATATTACACAGAGTGAAAAATTTGCTGAATCAACCCACACTATACACCTTGTATCATTCATTAATACTCCCATACATGACATATTGTAATGAAGTATGGGGAAATACATATAAAACAAACATATATCCACTCGTTATGCTTCAAAAGAGAGCTATTAGAATAATCAACAAAGCAGCTTACAGGGAACCAACAAAACAAACCCACTTTTTCTTAAACAAAAAACTCTCAAGTTGAAAGATCTGATCGACTTTAAAACCGCAATAATAATGTTCAAAGTGAAGAATCTATCACTGCCCGCAAATATCCAAAAGTTGTTCCAAACAAGGGAGAAACGATATCACTTCAGAGGAACATGTATATTTCAAAAGCCTACAGTGAGAACAACTACCAAGCAACACTGTATTTCAGTGCAAGGTGTCAGATTATGGAACGATTTTGGACCTGAATTAAAATCATGTACAAAGCTTGGACAATTTAAACAAAAACTAAAGGAAGAAATACTCCAAACATATTTACAAGACGACATGTAAACTCACATAAGGATTGACATTTCCAGCCTGTGTTGTGTTATAGCTTAGTTTTTCTTTTTTCTCTGTGACACTATGTCTTAGATTTGTTTTTGAATAGTAACCGCTTAACTTAGACTAGCTCAGTTTTCTTTTTCTCTCAGTCATATTTTGTCTTAGCCTTGTTTTAAATTGTAATCGCTCTTGTCTTGTTTTCTCTTTTTTCTCCTTTGAATTCTTGGATGGAATATGGGTGGGCAATATAAGCTGCGGCTTCAGCCATCACCCATTTCGGATAACTCACGTGGAATTGTATAGTAGAAGGAGTCTTTGTCTAATTTGACCTTGTTGTTATATTATACAGTTTCTTTTAACCTGTAATGTACTATCCGAAATAAATTCATTCATTCATTCATTCATTCATTCAGGTAAATTTGATTATGTCCAACATCTTTTAACAAAATGCAACTGACTTTATTGCAGTGGAGATATTGATATATCTCAGCTTTTGTTTACAGCATTAGCATTTTAGCAGTGGTGCTAACTTACGCAGCTACTGTCTGCGAGGCTACTGTTCAAGGTCCTCTTCCCATCCCTCGATAGTCGCAAAAAGTGATACATTACTCTTTGAGGTGCAAAAGGCTGTGTTCCTGCATTTTCACACATAATGTAAACCATTAGTTACACTGGTCAACACCAAATTTATTGTCTTTTAAGTTTTTTTAGCTGATTCAGGACAATTTTGATGTGCTGAATCCAAAAATCACTTTGGTTTTGCTCAATCAGGCCAACTTTTTGAACTATGGCCATGTGTTTTTTACATTTTTGTTTACATGTACGGGTATTTTGGCTTTATATGATGCAAAACATTTTGTTTCTTGAAATTCTCTGAATTTTGAACGATGACGGGACATTCAATTTACATGTACTTACCTTTATCAATGTCTACTATTCAATTTACAGTACAACTGTACAACTGCTTACAACTTAGCATAAAAACCTGACCTGATCGAGAGAAACTGATGTCATTTTCAGATTCAGCAGTGCAAAATTGTCTTAAATCAGTTGAAATAACTTACAAAAAAAATTGTTTTTATGTTGCGTTATCTTGCTGTGTGCAGCAAGATGATTTAAGTATTCATTTAAAAGTAACGCAAGTTACTTTTCCAAGTAATTACTTTAATCATGCAGTAATTAGTAAAGTAATTCAATTGCTTTTGAAAAGAAGTAATTAGTAACTGTAATTAGTTACTATTTTTTAGTAACTTGCCCAACACTGCCTATGCCCCCTTACAGCTGTGACGCAGGTGTAGTGTGGCCAACTACTGATTGGAGGGTCAGGGATTCGAGTCCCGCTCTCTCTGCAATCTGCATGTCGAAGTGTCCTTGACTAAGACATTGAACCCCCAGTTGCTTCTGGTGAGTCAGGCCAGCGCCGTCGCCATCAGTGTGTGAATGGGCGGACAGCAGGATCTGTAAAGCGCTTTGGTCATCCAGAGATGAGAAAGTGCTATGTAAGTGAACGCCATTTACCATTTGCTACAGAAGCTCTCTAGGGTCACCAAGCTTGCACAGGTTCACCTTGATATCTTGACCAACAACTATAGGTTGTATACAACATATTTTTGTTGTATATTCATGGATGTTAAGTTTATCATAATTTGGTTCTGCCCCAGTAATTATATAGAAAAGTTAAAAACTGCTTTCCTTCAGTAACATTGGGATCTTCCAAGAAAACAGAAGCGGGGGATACTGCACTCACCTCCGAGTGCTCTTGTTCCAAATACATTCAGCTAGAAAACATCCTACCCAACCTCTTCATTTCTCACCACCCTCTTTTGTGTTGTATCAATCAGTTCATTAGTCTGTATACTGCAGATAAACTGCTACAGGCCAGAAGTTAATTGGCAACTGCATGTGGCAACTTGTACAGTCTTTATGCAATATTTACAGCTCCTTGACTGTTTCAGAGTCATGCCTCGTCCCATGAGTATGGATCTGCAGTATGTGGATAGGCGACTGTCTACGTGTCTGCTCTTGTCTGTCAGTCAGTGGGGAGCATCACACACCTGAACCCCCAGCACACAGAGACACCTTCAAGGTAACAAAATCTGATGACACAAATGGGTGAAATACACTTGTTACACTTTAAACTTAACAGTTTATGCATGTCAAAAATCAAGAAAAATTTGACTAAAAGACATTGTCACAGAAAGTAGGCAATTGTAAAATAAGGAAACATTTTACATGCATGACCAAAAAAAGACCAACAGACTTCCAGGAGACATGAGCATATGGTCAAATAGATGTGATTTCAAACAGATGCTCTGCAGTAGATTATGTACTAGTGCATAAAATTTGATTACAACTTAGTTTTTTGAATTAAGTTACTGGATCATAATGTTCTGATTTTTTTAGATGTACTAGTAATTGTAAAAATATAGATTTCTTTTAAAGGCTAGCTCCAACATAGCAAATTAATATTTAATCTAGGTTTGACAGAATTTCATTAGTAATACAAGCATCCTCTCCCCAGTATAGGTTCAGTATGTTTAGGCAATACACAAAAAAGTGAACTTTGAATTTAAAAGCTTAAGTTGGTTTACCAAGTTACTCCACCTTATGAGATGCTTTGAAGTCGATGCACATTTTACCTTTGAACATTTTTAATGCCCAGTGGTCAAACTTCAAAAGTAAAAATCTTTAGTCTGACAATATTCACTGCACATGAGGTTAAGGCAGATAAGACAATTACAGAAGAAGTTTCAACATTGAGATCTTTATTAAAGCTCAGTTTTCCATTGTACAAATGTCAGAGTTGAAACTGCATGCAGTGGCTTGGTTTGAGGCACATTACTAAGGAGGATGAACACCGTTAACCAAAAAAAAAAAATAAAATAAAAGGCGGAATTGCATAACTCAACCTGATGGGTATTAAAATGAACTCCGACAAAATGTCTGTCATTAGCTGTAGTTTTTCATGAAGACAAAATTAGAAATGTGAAAAATGTAGACTGGATGGATCAACACTTAATGCGGTTAAGAAATCTTTTACATTAGGACTATTGTGTCACTACGGGTTAAGGTTATAATAACAGAGGGTCAGAGGCACAAAAACAAATCTCAGAGGCATAACCACTGCATCTTTTCAGCAAAATGTCTTATCAGGGTAGAAGAAAACTCAGTTAAACCTGAGGAAAGTATTACTGAGGTCTAAATGACAAGAGCAGAGATTACACGATGAACATGTAAATGAGTAGTAACGCCTTTCTGAAACAAAGAAATATTTGTGGTGGCAGCAATGTATGCTTAACTTCAAGACTACAAAATGAAGCAATGAAAAAAGGTGATTTTATGTTACTGAAATTGAGTTATGTTGATAAAGCTTAAAGGCTTTATGGGTGATCCAAGAGCAAATGTGCAAAAACATAACGTGCCTCCCCAAACAACTAGAGCAGCCAAATAATGAAGTGACAACAGCAACTGACACAACATGACTATAAACTCTACTGTATTCATAACTGTTAATAGTCCTCTTGCCTTTTATTCTTATTCATAAAAAGCATACGTACATATTGCAGCATGAGGAGAAATGGTGTTATATCCTCCTTTCTGGAAACACCAGCGTCCAGATTGGGTCACACCAAACAAAAAAAGAAAACGTACAAAACAAAAAATAAACAGAACAGGCACATACAAAATTATCAATGTTGGCCTCCTCCACATTAGTCACTAGACTCAGACTACTCTCAAGGGTTAACATACTGCCATGCTGTGAACAGCAGCAGCTCATGTCACAAAGTGTAACTTGATAAAAGAGAAGCCTAAACTGTTAAAGAGCATAATATTTTCTACTTTTGGCAAAAAAAAAAAAAAAAAAAAAGAGAAGAGAAGAAACAAAAGCTTAAAAACTACTGATTGGTCACAGGCTATCTGTTGAGACAACCTTTGTCATAGCACAGTTTGCAGGCAGAAAGTGAGAATGGACAGCATTTATGGCCGAGAACATTCTCACAGAATTCAAAAAGCAAAAAAAAAAAAAATCTTACGCATTTGTTTTCCCCCAATGACAAGTGTTTTCATGTCTTCCTGAGGCACATCAAGTCCACCTGCTGAACTTTCACAGCTTCTCACCACTTGCCTTTTAATGGATTAGCATACAAGGAGGCAGCAATTTACCTTTTCATCAGTGAGGGAATACACTGTCACACATGAAGTTTAAAAAAAATGACAAACAATAATCAATGCCTATCACCAAAAAATATTAAGACCAGAGTAGAGCGGTGAGGAGAGCAGAACAGTAGCACCTTTGCATGTGCGCCCGTCACAGTACATTTGCCTTCTGTGGGAATGTTGAAGATAAAAAGGGAAGGATATCAGGGAGGTGGGAGCAGAGGGTAATGGGGAGAGGACAGATAAAGGAGAGCAGTTCACCAGCCCTCTGATATTTATTGGGTGTGTTTGTGCATTGCGTGTGAGTGGGTGTCCTAAAGGTCTGACGTGTTGTTTCATTCCCACTCTGTGGTGCCTGGAGGTTTGGAAGTCAGATCATACATGACTCTGGAGATGCCTGGGATTTTCTTGATCTCATTTACCATCTTCAGCACCACCTGCTGAAACAGAAGACAAACACTCACTACACAAACACTACACATCACACACCTAGTAAGCATTCATGATGACATCACTATTAAATGGTTAAAAAAAAAAAAAACAGACTTCTTCATGGTATACCTCTTCTGGAATCTGGTTGCCTGGCATGGCAGGAATGCCAGTCATGAAGTCGCTGGTGATAAAGGTGCGGATCACCACCGAGCGCCGGCAGGATGGCTGTTTTTGCAGTGGGTCACGGTCAAAGTGCAGAGGAGTCAGGATGATTGGCATCTGGCTGATTTTACCAGAATAGCCTGAAGTTTCAAAAACAAAAATAATTCCCCATGAAGGTTTCAAGTTGGACGTCTGACATGTAATTAAATATTAAAGACGAGAAATATATATTGTGGCAGCTTACACCTTTAAAGAGGTTTGTTAATTTCCCTCCTCCTACTATTAAACATTTGTTTATCACGTGGGCAGCACGGTGGCGGAGTGGTTAGCACTGCGGCAGCACAGCAACTCACCCTTGGCTGGGGGATCCTGGGTCTGATCCCAGCCCCCGACCAACAGTGATCTGTGTGGAGTTTGCATGTTCTCCCCAAGTCTGTGTGTGTTTACTCCAGCATTTCTACGGTTTCCTCCCACATGCCAAAAACATGCAAGTTGGGTTCATTGGCATCAAACTGGGGATTCTAAATTGTCCTTAGGTGTGACTGTGAGAGTGAATGGTTGTCTGTCTCTCTGTGTTGGCCCTGTGATGGACTGGTGATCTGTCCAGGGTGTACCCTGCCTCTCGCCCAAAGATGCTGGGATAGGCTCCAGCCCCCCCACGACCCGATAAGGATTAAGCAGAAGAAAATGGATGGATGGCTGTTTATCACATGTTTTTCATCCTTTGTTGAGCCGCGGAACCCTTTTTCCATTGAAATTTTTAAAAAAATAAACCCTGCAGCACCCCACCAATTTAAAATGTTATAAAATGACACACTGTAGCCCATTACAGCATATCTAATGACAATTTAGTCATGTAATTTGTTTAGACTCTGTGTGAAATACAGTGAGATTACATACAAATTCAATGGAAAAACATGAACACACAACGTGTGAGTTCACATTAGCACGAGTTGGATTTTGTACAACTCCGTCCAGGAGTTTGCTTATTCTTGCTTTGTCGCGATGGCCATTTGATGCTGGTGTTCCACTGTTGCCGGGAGAGTGAGGTAGTTTGAAAATGAGACAGCCACTTAACCAGAGATGTCTCTTGTCAGACACGCGCTAACAGGAAGGGGTGTAGCTCACATATTTGTAACTGCATATGTTTAAGCACAAGAAGGATGTTTAAAGCTTACATGTGTGGATTGACCTCACGCCTCAGATGGACAATGCGTCTGGACCCCCTATGGACATGGAAGGAGGACAAAGGACCTGGGGCGAGATCCTGAAAGGACTTTCTGACCTCCTGGGGTCAGACAAGACTGCTGAAGGACTCGGAGGAGATGTATTGTGAATAGGGGGATTTGACTTGATGGTGTGATTGTGACTTGGATGTACCTGGTATAAATGTGGGGGTTTACTGCAGCTCACTCTCTTGTTCCTGTCAGAGAGAGCGAGCTGGGGATGTGAAGTTGTAATAAATCTGAATTGAGAAATAATTCAGCCTCTTCATTTCACGCTCCCTACATTGGTGACCAAAGACGTGAGATGCCGAGAAGCGATTCCCCTGGCCCAGATTCGTCGGAGACCGCTCGTACAAACGCCGTCTCGATTAAACTCCCTGAGTTCTGGCAAGACGACCCGCACTCGTGGTTCCTTCATGCGGAATCACAGTTTGCCCTTGGGGGAATAACAGCAGATGACATCAAGTTTCACCATGTCATCGCAAAACTTGACAACCGCACAGCTCGATGCGTGCAGAGCCTGGTGCAGCAGCCGCCCGCTGATGACAAGTACGACGAGTTAAAGGCTGCCCTCATCGAGTGTTTCATGCCCTCAGCCGAAGAGAAGGCTAGGAGGCTCCTCGACCTGCGCGACCGAGGAGGACGCAGGCCGGTCGACCTTATGGAGGACATGCTGCAGCTGAAGGATACAGAAAACGACGAATTTCTGTTCAAGCATATCTTCTTGAGGACCCTCCCAACACACATGAGGGGAACCCTATCCAACATGCGTTGTGTTACCCGGCGAGACTTCTGCGCGCTGGCCAGAGAGGCGCAGCGGCTCCTCGACGCCTGCGGCGAACAGACGACCTCCGCGGCAGCAGCAGACCTCGGCGCAGCGACCGGGGGCAGTGGAAATCCGGAGGCAGCGGAAGCCACCCCACCGACGATGGCGGCGGCGCGGTCCCGAGGCAGCGGAGGGGATGGCCTCTGCTTTTACCATCGACGTTTCGCAGAGAAGGCGTGCAGATGTGTACCGCCATGCAACTACAAAAACCAGGGAAATGCCAGGACCGGGGGTCGTTAGCAGCTTCGACTCTCGGCGAAAAAAACAAGCTGCTCTATCTGACGGATGCGAGCTCCAGGCGGCACTTCCTCGTGGACACTGGAGCCCAAAGGAGTTTCATCACCGCGACCTACGCTGACCGGCTGGCAGGCCCCCGTGGAAACGGGGCAACGGCAGCGAACGGCTCGAGCATCAACACCTTCGGGGAAAGGACTCTGCGCCTGTCCTTACACGGCCGCACCTATGAATGGACTTTCATTGTAGCGGCGGTGAGTTTCAACATGTTAGGCGCTGATTTTCTGTGCTCACATGGCTTGTTAGTTGATCTTGCTAATAGACGCCTGGTTAATGCACTCTTGTTTTATTCTATCCCCTGTGCAGCTCGAGTGTCCCCGCCACCAGTTCAGACCAACGTCGCAACAGCAGGCGGTAAGTTCCACACTCTCCTCACCCAGTTTCCAGCACTCACAGTTCCCACTTTTTCAGCTACGGTTGCGAAACACGGAGTGGAGCACTCCATCACCACAGCTGGCCCGCCAGTTTTCGCGAAGGCTCGGCGCTTGGATGCAGCTAAACTCTCCATTGCGCGCGAGGAGTTCGCCAACCTGGAAAGGCTGGGCATAATTCGCTGTTCGAAGAGCCCATGGGCATCACCACTACATATGGTCCCTAAGGCTGACGGCTCGTGGAGACCTTGTGGTGATTACCGCAGGTTAAACAATGCCACAGCGCATGACCGCTACCCCATCCCACACATCCAGGACTTCTCAGTGCACCTGGCGAGGGCGCGCATTTTTTCTAAGATAGACCTGGTCCGCGGCTATCATCAGGTCCCAGTCCGAACCAAGGACATTCCAAAAACAGCTGTAATAACCACGTTCAGACTTTGAGTTTTTATGCATGCCGTTTGGCCTGAAAGGCGCTGCGCAAACCTTCCAATGCATGATGGATGCGGTGTTACGCGATCTCCCTTTCGTGTTCGTCTACCTCGACGACATTTTGGTCGCTAGCACCTCCGAGGAAGAACACGAAAAACACCTCAAGACAGTTTTTCAGAGGTTGGGGGAGCACGGGTTAATAATTAATCCGGCCAAGTGCCAGTTTGGCGTGGCGCAGATCCATTTTTTGGGGCATCGCGTCTCCCCAGAGGGGGCAGTCCCTCTACCGGACAAAGTACGCACAGTGGCAGAGTTTCCTCGGCCTCAAACGGTCAAAGCGTTACAAAGAGTTTTTGGGAATGGTAAATTTTTATAACCGTTTCATACCCACGCAGCGCAGCTCATGCAACCATTATACGCCGCGCTTAAAAAACAGAAGCCCTCCAATTTGGTCGAGTGGTCCCCGGAGCGGGAGCGCGCATTCACGGGGGTTAAAAAGGCATTTGCAGATGCAGCACTGCTGGCTCACCCAGACCCATCAGCCCGCATAGCGCTCACCACGGACGCGTCAGAGGTGGCCATAGGAGCCGTTGTGGAGCAGCAGGTCGCTGGGGTGTGGCAGCCGCTGGCTTTTTTTTAGCAGATCCTTGCGCGAAGCTGAGCGGAAATACAGCGCGTTTGACAGGGAGCTGTTAGCGCTCCATCTGGCCATTCGCCACTTCCAGTTCTGGCTGGAAGGTCGGCGTTTCACCGCATTTGTCGACCACAAGCCGCTCACTTTTGCTATGGCCAAAATTTCAGAGCCGTGGTCGGGACGGCAGCAGAGACAGCTGGCTGCAATTTCGGAATTTACCACTGACATTCAGCACGTGGCAGGTAAACTAAATGTAGTGGTGGACTGCCTCTCGCGCGCAGTAACAGCGCCTGTCCGCGCAGAAGCAGATTATACTACCGCAGCCGCAGGGCAGAGTAGCAGCGCGGAAGCGCACGCGGCCCCGGTTCACGTGGGGATAGATTATGCAGCCATGGCAGCGGAGCAGGGTAGAGACGCGGACGTGCGCACGCTCCAGTCTGGACCAACAGGGTTAAGGTTGGAGAGCAGGAGTCTACAAACCGGTTCGCCCCCCTAATCTGCGATGTATCTACCGGGCGACCGCGCCCGGTGGTACCTGCCGAGTGGCGTCGTCGCGTTTTTGACTCTGTTCACTCCCTGGCGCACCCAGGGGTACGCGCTTCTGTGAAAATGGTAGCAGAGAAGTTTGTTTGGCCGAGCCTGCGCAAGCACGTGAAAGAGTGGGCAAGAGCCTGCATGGCTTGCCAGCGGGCCAAAATCCACAGGCACACGAAAGCCCCCTTAGAACCGTTCCACATTCCGGCTAAGAGATTCAATCATGTGCATGTAGACCTCGTGGGCCCCCTACCGCCGTCGCAGGGGTTCACACATCTTTTGACGATGGTGGACCGAACCACACGCTGGCCGGAAGTGGTCCCGCTAACGGCGACCACAGCGACAGAAGTGGCTCACGCTTTTTTAACGGCCTGGGTAGCTTGTTTCGGGGTCCCGTCGGACATTACGTCCGATAGGGGACCTCAATTTGTGTCTGAGCTGTGGTCAGCGATGGCCAGCAGCTTAGGAGCGACAATCCACCGCACTACCGCTTATCACCCACAGGCTAACGGTTTATGCGAGCGTTTTCACAGGTCTTTGAAGGCAGCCCTCAGAGCGTCGCTTGCGGATGCAGATTGGGTGAACAAACTACCATGGGTTTTACTGGGGTTGCGTTCGGCGCCCAAGGAGGACTTAAATGCCTCCCCCGCTGAATTAGTTTTTGCACAACCGCTCAGGCTGCCCGGTGAGTTCCTACCATCCCATACGGCGCCGGGGCGGCCCCCGGCGCGTGGACCACTGATCGGCACGGGAGCGGACATGCTTCCAGGCCCCGCTCATCACACTTTCCGCGCGTTTTTGTTCCCAAAGCTCTGAAAAATGCCGAGTTTATTTTTGTCAGGCACGAGGCTCAGCGACACAGCCTCCGCCCACCATATGACGGTCCATTTAGAGTGCTGGAGACCGGGGAGAAGCATTTTGTGCTGGATTTGGGAGGCAGAAAAGAAACAATTATCATTGACAGACTAAAACCTGCCTTTGTGTTGAGCGACGAGTCTGTACGGCTGGCGAGAGCACCTCGACGAGGCAGACCCCCCAGGGAATGTGCCCTAGAGCCCCCGCAGGGAGCAAATAACCATTCTCTCCCTCAATTAACAGATTTGCTGCAGGACGGCGTCACACGGGCTGTGAAACCTGTTTACAGCAGGTTTGGAAGGCGGTTGAAACCTAGACTACATGCAGACTGATGTGTAATGTGTCAAAGTGCTTAAGCTGCGCTGTCGATGTTGTTACGATGGTGTGAAATATGCTGTATTGCCTTTTCTGATTCTGTCATGGTGGTGTCACATAGGCTATATTGCCCATTCTTTGGCGTTTGGGGGGGGGGGGGGGGGGGTTATGTAGCTCACATATTTGTAACTGCATATGTTTAAGCACAAGAAGGATGTTTAAAGCTTACATGTGTGGATTGACCTCACGCCTCAGATGGACAATGCATCTGGACCCCCCTATGGACATGGAAGGAGGACAGAGGACCTGGGGCGAGATCCTGAAAGGACTTCCTGACCTCCTGGGGTCAGACAGGACGGCTGAAGGACTCGGAGGAGATGTATTGTGAATAGGGGGATATGACTTGATGGTGTGATTGTGACTTGGATGTACCTGGTATAAATGTGGGGGTTTACTGCAGCTCACGCTCTTGTTCCTGTCAGAGACAGCGAGCTGGGGATGTGAAGTTGTAATAAATCTGAATTGAGAAATAATTCAGCCTCTTCATTTCACGCTCCCTACAGGGGGTTCTTTTCAGGGCAGACGTGCTTTTCTCGGCACAACACTACTGCTTGTTTGGTACTGGGGGCTGGCAGACATCAGGATGCAGTTTCTGGAGGAGGTGGTGACATTTTCTTGTGTTGTGGGCTCAAGCATGGCAACATTTAAAAAACACATTTCCACAACAGATGTAGGGTGGCTGCAGGGGTCATGAAGGTGGCCCTGCCTCTCCACTGGGGGGAGTGTTCCGTTGTGAGCAAGAAGGAGGAATGGCATCCATGCTGCCACCTGCTGACATGGAAGAGCCAATGCACAACAATGGCAAGTTGTTTGCAATTTTTTTGACCAATTAAGAAGCGAAATCAGACCATTTCCCGCGGAACCCTGAACGTTCTCTCATGGAACCCCTGGGTTCTGAGGACCACCGGTTGAAAAACACTGCCCTGAATACTTCATATTTGGACATGGGCCATTACAGTTCCACTGACATTCAATGCATTAATGAAACCTGACAAAAATGGGGTAATTACAGAGATGCTGGCATATGGAAACATTTGAAATTTACCAATTTTTAACCAAAAAGAAATGTGCCAGGTATTAGTATATTAAAACCCCTTCATAATCACAGTAACAAACCAAAAACACATATAGAAATGCAATGTGAAAAAAAAATATGAAAGCTTTAATTCTACAATGAGGCGTTATGGCTTAAGGGAACATTTTCTACATGCTTCAGCTTCTCTTATGACCACAATGCCCACATCCATTGGGCATAACGGGTCTCTGAGGGCTTTAATGCATGGAGAAAAACCGAGTGTAAAACGGCACACTAACCAACTTGAGGTTGTTTTTCCATTGAATCCTTCACCTCACCTTAAGAGGATAAAGTAATTTTTAACCAGAAAAAAATGGGCAAACCTCTCAAAAATCTTTACTGTACTTCCTCTCACATCCACTGTGTTTATAGTTTCCTCTACTGAGCAGGTTATGTGGCAGGTTCAGTCTGACTGTCTCTTAGCAGGATAAAAATTGACAGATTTGTGTGAAAATTTTTATCAGGGGTTTTAACAAAGGGCAGTATCATAAATATTAATAAATAACAAAACTCATTTGTCTAATGGCACCTCTACAGCTTAGTGCATTCTTTGAGATGACAGTATCCTTGACAACTGGGAAAATATTTACTTTCAGTCTCATACTACTCAATGTTTGAGCCCTTTTACTAGCATTTCAAAAATCCACAAAGGCTTAAATGTCAGAAACCACAGACACTTACCAGACTCTCTAAGAATAGAATGAGCTACAAAGTCAGCTTGTCTGAGTGTACTCAGAACGCCTGTGGTCAGGAAAGTTGGGGTAATGTCTGTCGGTGGCTCCTTCACATGGGATCCAAATATGTACACAACTCTAGAAAAAGCAGAGGCATGAATAAATACATGAATGAATGGGTGTCTATGACCTGCTGAGCATCCATACCACTGATTGATCTGAACATGGATCTGAGTTTTACCTATTAATGGTGTGGCAAATGCGCGGGATGAGTCTGGCCAGGAACAAAAGTGACTCCCAGTGTGGAGACTCTTTACTCGTGAGACCACATACATAACTGTAGGACCGGCAATCACCCTGAAAAGGAAAATTTGGCTTTTTTTACATAAGTGTGACCACCAAAAGGCATGGCAATAAAAAACAAATGATGCTTAAAAAATTCTTATTTTCTGAAACCGTTTCCACTTTTTGGTAAACCCAGTGAGAGACAGTTGTGTTTGTCTTCAGTCTCTCGTCTCTCCTACAATTTGTGGTCAAGAGCAAATTTAGACCTGGAGGACACAGCTACACAAAGGCAGTGTCTCTGGCTGACTGCACTGTTTTGTTACAGAAAAGATCATTCTTTCCCTGTAACAACGAGGGTCAATTCTAACTACTTGAAATCAGGTGAAAATAATTACTGGACAAATCCTCCACTTTCTACCCTTAATAGAGAAAAAGAGATTAAACCATGATGTGGAAATCTTTTTCTGGGTGCAGCTTACAGTTGTCCATTTAATTACATTTACAAAACTAGAGAAACAGCTGACAATACACTGTGTCAGGGTTCAACTGTCTGTCAAGACACTTTAATGGATTTGGACTGGCCTTTTTTTAAGTCCTGAAGAAGGAACAAAAGCAATAGCATTTTAAGACTACCACTTCTTTCGCCAGCTGTCAATTTACCGGTCAATCTACGTTCCTACCCTCACCTATGGTCATGAGCTTTGGGTAATGACCAAAAGAACGAGACTGCAGATACAAACGGCTGAAATGAGCTTTCTTCGTAGGACTGCTGGACTCACCCTGAGAGATAGGGTGAGGAGCTCAGTCATCCGGAAGAGGCTCAGAGTAGAGCCGCTGCTCCTCCACACTGAAAGGAGACAATTGAGGTGGTATGGGCATCTGATCAGGATGCCTCCTGGACGCCTCCCATTTGAGGTGTTTTGAGCATGTCCCTCTGGGAGGAGACCCCGGGGCAGACCCAGGACTAGCTGGAGAGACTATGTCTCCAAGCTGGTCTGGGAATGCCTTGGTATCCTCTCTGAAGAGCTGGAGCAGGTGGCTGGGGAGAGGGAAGTCTGGGCTTCTCTGCTTGAGCTGCTGCCTCTGCGACCCAGACCTCCGGAAAAGTGGTAGAAGATGGATGGATGGATACTTCTTTCGCCTGCTCCCTTTAGGAGTCACCACAGCAAATCATCTGCCTCCATCTCACTCTATCCCTTGCATCTTCCTCTGTAACACCAACCCTCTCCATGTCCTCCTTCACTACATCCATGAATCTTCTCTGTGGTCTTCTTCCTTTCCTCCTGCCTGGCAGCTCCATCTTCAACATCCTTTGTCCAATATATCCACTATCCCTCCTCTGCACATGTCCAAACCATTTCAGCCTTGCCTCTCTTACTTTGTCTACAAACTGCTCAATCTGAGCTGTCCCTCTGATATACTCATTTCTAATCTTGTCCCTTCTAGTCATTCCCAGTGAAAATCTTAGCATCTTCAACTCTGCCACCTCCAGCTCCATACCGTCTTTTTGTCAGTGCCACTGTCTCCAAACCATACATCATAGCATGTCTCACTACCGTCTTGTAAATTTTCCCTTTCACTCTTGCTGCTACCTTTCTGTCACAAATCACCCGACACTCATCTCCACCCACTCTACCCTGCCTGCACTCTCTTCTTCACCTCTCTTGTGCATTTTCCATTGCTTTGGATGGTTGACCCCAGGTATTTAAACTCATCTACTTTCACTACCTCTACTCATTCTATCTTCACCGTTACACCTGCCTCCCTCTCATTTACACTCATGTATTCTGTATTGCTTCTAAAACTTCTTCTCCACTCCTCAGGCATCCTTTCACTCTCCAAGATTGGTTGATTGATTAAACAATCTGGTTAAAAAGTCCACTGCCATCTCCCCTAAACATCGCCATACCTCCACAGGTATGTCATCTGGACCAACTGCCTTTCCATTCTTCATCCTCTTCAAAGCTGCCCTCACTTCTGCCTTGCTAATCCTCGGGACTTCCTTGTTCACCATCTTTCTTTCAGCCATCCTCCTCCCTCTCTCTCTCTCTCATTTTCTTTATTCATCAGCTCTTCAAAGTACTCCTTCCACCTTCTCAACAAACTCATCACCTGTTAGTACATTATCATTTCTGTCCTTAATCAACTTAACCTGCTGTACATCCTTTCCAGCTCGATCTGTCTAGCCAATCGATACAAGTCCTGTTCTCCTTCCTTAGCGTTTAACCTCTCATACAACTCACTATATGCCTTTTCCTTTGCCACCTCTCTTTTTGCCATGCGCCTAGATTCCAAATACTCCTGTCTACTTTGTTCATCTCCCTGACTATCCCACTTTTTCTTTGAATACTTTCCTGTACCTCCTCATACCACCACCAAGTCTCCTTGTCTTCATTCCTCTGGCCACTGGATACACCACATACCTTTCTACCCATTTCCTTCAATAGTTTTGCTGTACTTTCCCAGTCATCTGGTAATTCTTCCCGACCACCCAGAGCCTGTATCAACTCCTTCCTGAACTCTGTGCGAAAATGCTAAGTGAATGTTGAGTGAATAAAGGCTGGTGATCTGCATGAGCTTCTCATCATCATCTGAAAATGCTAAAATAGCATTTTAAGACTACAAGATTAAAAAAAATATTTTACAACTTACAAGAGAGGATGATGCATAGTTTGGAAAACATATTTAATTGATATTTGATAGTCTGTAGTGTCAAACTGATAAAGTGATCATTTATTTTTTTCTGGGTAGGAAATAAATACAGTTGCTCACCTGGACACCGACAGTTTTAATGGGCAGCAGGAAGGCATTGAGTGAATGAAGGCTGGTGATCTGCATGAGCTTCTCCTCCTCCTCATCTGACATGCATGACTTGACTCTCTGCAACAAGGCATGGGGCTGCAGGAGACAAACAAATGCTTGTGAGACCCTGAGAAGGCTAAAAATTGCATTATTAATCTGGCTGGGTGTGTATGTTGGTGACAGTTACTGAATTGTCATTAGTTGTAAGTTGATGCTAATTATGTTTTATGCCAATGGACAGGGTAGAAGGGTTTGATTTTTTTTTTTTTTTTTTTTTTTTTTTTTTAAATACGTCAATGAACCACAAACCTTTTTGACACTTGCAGAGAAGTCTGTAATGATCTTCAGAATGTTGTTAGTTTCAGCAAAATCTTTACAGATGTAAGGCTCCTCTGCACAAATCACTCTGATGGACAAACCAGGACCTAAAGAACAGAGAGTTAATTTTTAATACATGAGATGTATGGGCAAAAAAAATGATTGAGTCAGTAACAGACACAGAAACAACTTACAAACTACAATATAGATTCCATCATTTTTGTCACGTTAGGTCAAAGTAATCACATTGTGCAGCTATGCATGTTTATATACTTGCCAGGGAAAGGATGCCGTGAGACAATCTCTTCTGGCAGGCCCAGCTCTCTCCCCAGCGCTCTCACCTCATCTTTATGGAAATCTTTCAGTGGTTCGATTACTTTTCCCTGGAGGATTACAAAGGAGAGGAATCAACACTGCAACACTGGGCAAGACAGGGATATGCTTCAGTGTTGTAGTGGTGTTTTTTATGCATTCATTTCAGAAAGAAGTGAGAAACATTAACCAGCGTACCCACAAGTCGGTTGACAAAAGATGCATATTTTGCAGATTCTATGTTTTTAGTTGATACAAAGGATCTACAGTATGGTCCAGTGCAAAAAGTAATGACAATGTGCTGTCTGATAAGAATATTTTAGTAATGGCAAAAGTATTCTTGATGGCAAACAAAAGTTTAAAATTTGTCAAATTCAAAAGACTCTGCATCTTTTGTGAGTAGGCCCTTTGTTATTTAAACTAACAGGTTGGTGATAAACTGAAGTAGCTGTATTCATTCCATGAAAATTCTCAAAGTAAAATTTGGTGGAGGTGCAGAGTTGTGTGCAGTACCTCATCTCTGAGTTTGCGGATGAGCTCGGTGTCATTGTGGTGCGTTTTAATAACCTCCGCCTTGCCACTGGCAAGGTGAGAGGCACTCTCAATGAGATCTGGTCTCAGGGTTCCCTGAGCCAGGAAGACCTCTTCTGGGTTCAGATTCATCTCTCCAATCACTTCGTTTGCCACCTGTAATATAAAACAATAGCAAATGATCCAGCAACCATACTTAATAATACAGAAGTATAGCAGAAACACCATATGACCTCACAGTGTGCTTGATGTTCATTTACTTCCTGTACTTTTACATAACACAAATGAATCCCATAAATGTCAGCACTAACTTTAACAAAGGTGTCTCCAATGATTTTCCTTTTCTCCTCAGGGTTGGTGGTCATGTTCAAGGTCTTGCTGATACGTTTCCGTGGTGTCCTGTCCTCCTCAGAAATGGGAAGGGTTGTTGTTCCATTATAGAAAGTGTGTGCTGCATTTACCACTGAGATGAAGAAATACAAGAGTGTTATGTCAACATTTCCATTCCCAGGTGTGTGCCGTTTGTCTTAAAAAAAAAAAAAAAAAATATCATTAAGATTAGCCTCAACTTCTCAGTTAAACTGAAATCACCACAACTTTTGGTTGATCAATCCAGCCACTTTAAATTCCACATTTCCAGTATTGATGTTTCCCCTAGATCATTGTTTTTCAAGTAAAATATCTACATCTACCAGCAACTAAAAGTCACAACTTAAGTGGAGGAAAAAGTTATGAGCAAAAGTCACAAAAATCATTCGATCACAGTCAAATTGCAATATGTGCATCATCAGTGTATATCAAACCCTGGTACAACGTTTCAAAACAATCATAACTGTAGGAGGAGTTGATTTAACAAAAGTGAGACAGACGGACTGACAGACTGCCCCATAACATAATCCCCTTTGGTCTTCAACCAGCTAGGGATAAAAATCCTGTTTATCATATTCATGGCATATTTAAGGCCTTTAAAATTAGAAACACACAAAGCCGACATCTCTGACAAAACCTGATGAACGACAACCTGCTGCATCCCATTTTGTTGAGTTTATCGCCGTAAAAAGCACTGCATTTGGACACACTGGGAAGACTCCAGCCAACAGCAGACAAGTTTATAATGTTCTGTACATGTGTGAGAGAAAACTCTCCACATCAGCAGATGGCGCTTGTCTTTACTCACTCTTTTCTCAGTGGTTACAGTTGTCATACAGAGCTGGCCTCTCTTGTATTAAGCTGATCAGCTAACGTTTGGTTTCTTCATTCCAGACAGCCATGAGTGTTAAGTCAGCTGAGTTTGTGTTTTCATTCATCATATCCGTTTCTCTTCTCACTCGCTTGCTATTTTAACAGCCGACTGGATTGCTCTTTTTCACTTACAATGCAGATGCCGATTTAACATGTCAAATCTGAGGGAAAAAAAACTCCCAAGTTTGTTTTTTGTCGACTGTGCAGGACACACCAAACAAACAAGGCTCACCGACGGCACGAACTTGCCAACTGGCTGACTCATCATCGGCTTGGTGCGTCTCTAGCCTAAAAAGCAAATTTAAGGATTGAAAGTAATTTTTAAGGTTAATTGAAACCTTAATTGTGGATGAATTAATTTAAGACTTTAGAACTTCCTAAAGATCACAGACACCAAAGTGGTACAAAGAGAAGTTCACTGAAAGACTGGATCAACCTCTTAACATCATAGATTTAGTCAAAACCTATTTTTCAGGATGTCCAGTTCTGCATTACAACACAGAATAAATCCAGCACCTGGAAATGGGAATCATGGTAGTTTGCACTATTTGTCTCTTTGTTTTTCCCATGGCAATGGAGTTCATCATTCGGGCATCTCGGTGGGTGGTGAGAGGTGAAAAGTCCAAGAATGGTCTGTGTCTGCCACCAATCAGAGCATACATGGATGACATAACCACCATAATGACAACTAAATCCTGCACCCAACGCCTGTTGCTGAAACTTCAGCAAAACATCAAATGGGCACGGATGGAGATAAAACCGAGCAAATCCCGCAGTATCTCCATTGTCAAAGGCCATCTGACAAACGAACGGTTTTACATTAGCGATGCACCAATCCCAACAATCCTGGAGAAGCCCATCAAGAGCCTTGGACGATGGTATAATGCAGACCTCAAAGACACACAGCAATTGGAATAGCTCCAGCAGGACACAATCACTGGGCTAAAGCAAATCAACAACACCGCTTTACCAGGAAAATTGAAGCTCTGGCGCTTTAAGTTCAGACTTCTATCCAGACTCATGTGGCTTTTAACAACGTACAAGGTCTCTTTATCTCATACCAGCCGCCTTGAAAGGCTGGTCAACTCTCAAGTGAGGAAGTGGCTTGGACTACCTAGGTGCCTCAGCAGCGTTTGACTCTACAGTGATGCGATTCTCTCTCTGCCAATCTCCAGCCGGGTGGAAGAATATAAACGTGCTAAAGTGAGACTGGAACTGTCCTTCCCAGGATCCTGTAGTGAGAGGAGTTGCGCCTACCCTAGTAACAGGGAGGAAGTGGACCCCAGCTGCAGCTGTGCTCGATGCTAAATCCACCCTTCGCCATCAAGAAATTGTAAGCCACGTCCAACAGGACAGGGGAGGCCTTGGACTGGGGACAAGGACACCTACCTGGCAAAAGGTGACTACCATTGAATGCCGAGCCATGGTAATAGAGGAAGTGCATCATCAGGAATAAGCATCAAGATATGCTAAAGCTGTACCACATGTGAGATAGGGCTGCTGGACAAAGTGGGAGGGTGTTGAGAAAAAGACTCACATGGAGTCAGCTCTGAAGCATGGAGATGAATAAGCTTAGCTTTATCATCAGAGCCACATACAACGTCCTGCCCTCTCCTACCAATTTAAATCTCTGGTTGGGAGAGGAAGCAGCTTCCCCCTGTTTGCAGCCCCTGCAACCCTCAAGCACATCTTGATTGGTTGCAAGTCGAACTTAACCCAGGGCAAATACCCTTGGTGAGACAATCAGGTCCTGAAGTGCCTGGCGCCCATCCTTGAGTGCAGGAAGGTATCCATCAATGTCCAACCAGTTAATAACCAAGCAAAACTCCAACAAGCCACTTTCTTCGTCCAAGGAGGCCAAAAAGTGAAGATCAATCCCTCTCCTCCCGACCTCAGCCCAATGAATGCGACCAGGGATTGGGATATGTGAGTGGACCTTGGACAGAGACTTATTTTTCCATCTGAAGTTGCCACAACCACCCTGTGACCACATTTGGTTCTCTGGTCCAAGTCCACCCAACTTGTCTACATCATTGAGCTGACAGTGCCCTGGGAGGGCGGGACAAGTGAAGCCTTCAAGCACAAGAAACTTTGATACACCAGTCTCACAGCTGAAGCAGAAGACCGAGGCTGGAACGTGAAGGTGCGCCCAGTTGAGATAGGATGCAGGGGCTTTGTGGCAATCTCAACAGCAAAGTTCCTCAGAGAACTGGGAGTCAGGAGTCAGGCCCACAGAAGAGGACTCACACTAGCCGATATGAAAGGACGGGCCACTCACTGGCTGTGGATCAAGAGGAAGGATGCCATCTGAGAGGCCAAGGCAATTACAGTGGGGCAAAAAAGTATTTAGTCAGCCACCAATTGTGCAAGTTCTCCCACTTAAAAGATGAGAGAGGTCTCCAATTTTCATCATAGGTATATCTCAACTATGAGAGACAAAATGAGAAAAAAAAAATCCAGAAAATCACATTGAAGGATTTTTAAAGAATTTATTTGCAAATTATGGTGGAAAATAAGTATTTGGTCAATAACAAAAGTTCATCTCAATACTTTGTTATATACCCTTTGTTGGCAATGACAGAGGTCAAACGTTTTCTGTAAGTCTTCACAAGGTTTTCACACACTGTTGCTGGTATTTTGGCCCATTACTCCATGCAGATCTCCTGTAGAGCAGTGATGTTTTGGGGCTGTCGCTGGGCAACACGGACTTTCAACTCCCTCCAAAGATTTTCTATGGGGTTGAGATCTGGAGACTGGCTAGGCCACTCTAGGACCTTGAAATGCTTCTTATGAAGCCACTCCTTCGTTGCCCAGGCGATGTGTTTGGGATCATTGTCATGCTGAAAGACCCAGCCACGTTTCATCTTCAATGCCCTTGCTGATGGAAGGAGGTTTTCACTCAAAATCTCACGATACATGGTCCTATTCATTCTTTCCTTTACACTGATCAGTCGTCCTGGTCCCTTTGCAGAAAAACAGCCCCAAAGCATGATGTTTCCACCACCATGCTTCACGGTAGGTATGGTGTTCTTTGGATGCAACTCAGCATTCTTTCTCCTCCAAACACGACAAGTTGAGTTTTTACCAAAAAGTTCTATTTTGGTTTCATCTGACCATATGACATTCTCCCAATCTTCTTCTGGATCATCCAAATGCTCTCTAGCAAACTTCAGACGGGCCTGGACATGTACTGGCTTAAGCAGGGGGACACGTCCAGTGCTGCAGGAATTGAGTCCCTGGCAGCATAGTGTGTTACTGATGGTAGCCTTTGTTACTTTGGTCCCAGCTCTCTGCAGGTCATTCACTAGGTCCCCCTGTGTGGTTCTGGGATTTTTGCTCACTGTTCTCGTGATCATTTTGACCCCACGGGGTGAGATCTTGCGTGGAGCCCCAGATCGAGGGAGATTATCAGTGGTCTTGTATGTCTTCCATTTTCTAATAATTGCTCCCACAGTTGATTTCTTCACACCAAGCTGCTTACCTATTGCAGATTCAGTCTTCCCAGCCTGGTGCAGGTCTACAATTTTGTTTCTGGTGTCCTTTGGCAGCTCTTTGGTCTTGGCCATAGTGGAGTTTGGAGTCTGACTGTTTGAGGTTGTGGACAGGTGTCTTTTATACTGATAACGAGTTCAAACAGGTGCCATTAATACAGGTAACGAGTGGAGGACAGAGGAGCCTCTTAAAGAAGTTGTTACAGGTCTGTGAGAGCCAGAAATCTTGCTTGTTTGTAGGTGACCAAATACTTATTTTACACCATAATTTGCAAATAAATTCTTTAAAAATCAGACAATGTGAGTTTCTGGATTTTTTTTCCCCTCATTTTGTCTCTATCATAGTTGAGGTATACCTATGATGAAAATTGGAGACCTCTCTCATCTTTTAAGTGGGAGAACTTGCACAGTTGGTGGCTGACTAAATACTTTTTTGCCCCACTGTAGCTAACCACAGGACACTCACCCAGGCTTGATCAACCTGTGGTGGGCCTGCCTCAGTGGAGGGTGTCTTGTGATTAAAAGGCCGAAACACCCTGTGATGCTGAGGTACACAACTGACGATGTGTCCTTGTGGTTGCAATGTCACTTAGCTTTCATCAAGTGACTCTCCCAATAGCTGCAAATAAGGGGTTATAGCATCCAGCCCTTTTACATGAGCTTAAAATTAAAACAAATGTTAACTCTCATACACTTCTTATAGCTATAGTAAGTTTCATTCATGAAACATAATGAAAATAAATTAAATATAAAAGTGTTATAAAAGAATAATCTTACTATGGTAGGAAATATAATTTTTGCATCTCTGCCTACCTTTGAGTTTGATTCCCAACTTGGTGAGGGCCTCCTCCACACTCTGACTTTCTCTCTTCCTCATGAAGCCGTTGTCAATGTGAACTGCTATAATTTGATCCTGGTTTAGAGCTTTATTGAGAAGGGCTGTGCAAACTGTCGAGTCCACTCCACCACTCAGCAGAACCTGAGGACATCAGTTTCTTCAGAATAAAAAGTTCTAACCTTTTGGACAAGAATCATCTGAACCACCAGTCACATCTCTGAATATATTCGTTAACCTCCAAACATTTAACTGTAAAACTGTTTTTAAACACTTCTCATTTTATTCATCGTACACATCTGACATAAAATCTGTAGCCAGGTTGTAATGCACTGAGCCAGGATAAGACACTGACAACTGTGTTTGTGTTTTACATTTAATTAGCCAAATGCCACCTCTTGGGGATAATCCAGAATGTCTCACTTCTTCTGAAGCAAGCTACAGTAGATTAACAGTTACACATAACAATAAACACATCCCACATATTGTGCATGAGGATCCAAATCTGTATAAATTCTGTGTCTCAAGACATTTTTTCCACACTCACTCATCGCCTTCATATTCCCCTGAGATGAAACCCAGTTTGAAGCCACTCAGGGAGCAGACTACCTCTTTTCAGACAAAACATGGTTTAATTTGAAAGTTTAATTGGGTCCAATTAATTTCCATGGATTGCTGCTGTCACTACATTCTGAGCAGCTACCACACTGCCAACGTTACATGTTCAGACAAAATTATTTATGATTTTAATCCATTTTATGAGAGAGACTGTTCTTCCTCAAAACTGCTGCATAATATTTTATAAAAATCTTTAGGCAGTTTTACGCACCAGAACTTTTGACTTGTCTACTTTTTCTCTGATCTCATTGATGCAGGACTGTTGGCGACTCTGTACAGTGAAGGTACTCGTGCATCCTGCAATCTCGAACAGGAAGTTACGCAGCATCTCCATGCCTCGCTCTGTTAGGTCAACCTCAGGATGAAACTGTGTTCCATATAGCTTCTTCTGTTCATTAGCAATCCCTGGTGGAGAAAACAAGAGTTCCCATTTAACTAGTATAAATGTATTGCTCAAGCAAAACTAGTAGTTTCTTGAAGTCATAAGAATGATTTTCCTATTCAAATATTTTACCATACTGACTTTTCTTCAAAATCTTTAGTGTTGGCATGTGATCCAATGTCCACATTCACTCACCAGCAATGATGTTGCCTGATTGGGCCACCACTTTGAAGCCATCAGCCACTTTATCTACACTGTCTCCATGGGTCAGCAGCACCATTTCCTCTTTCTGAAGGCCTCTGAGAACATCAACACAGATCACAGAAAGACAGGCAAGATTCAGTGATACGGCTCCATGTGTACAGTAACCATTTCATGTAAACAATGTGTCTCATGCATATGGGCTCCTTACTTGTCACTAGGGCTGGGCAATAAAGTGAATTCAAATCAAAATTAATTTGTTTGGACAATGTTACAAAAAAAATTAAATTGTAAAAACTGATATTCAAGTAAATACAGTATCATCCAGCTCCAACCCCTTATCCACCCTGTCTCGCTAACACAAAGCCACATGTAGCCAAACATGTTGGTTTATTTTACAAAAAGTAGCAAAACTGGCTTGCACTTTATTCAACTTTAAAGCTAGAGGACCCTTTTATTAGTTTCAGTCCCTCTAGGATTTCGCGATGGTGCGATCGCACCAATTCATACGAATCACCCAATCAGCGTAACTACACACGTGGACAAAATTGTTGGTACCCCTCTGTTAATGAAAAAAACCCACAATGGTCACATAAATAACTTGAATCTGACAAAAGTGGTAATAAATAAAAATTCTATGAAAATTAACCAATGAAAATCAGACAATGCTTTTGAATTGTGGTTCAACAGAATTATTTAAAAAAAAAAACTCATGAAATAGGCCTGGACAAAAATGACGGTACCCCTAGAAAAGACTGAAAATAATGTGACCATAGAGACATGTTCAACCAAGACGTGTCCTCTAATTAACATCACAGGTGTCTACAAACTTGTAATCAGTCAGTCGGCCTATTTAAAGGATGACAAGTAGTCACTGTGCTGTTTGGTGACATGGTGTGTACAACACTAAACATGGACCAGAGGAAGCAAAGGAGAGAGTTGTCTCAGGAGATTAGAAAGAAAATTATAGACAAGCATGTTAAAGGTAAAGGCTATAAGACCATCTCCAAGCAGCTTGATGTTCCTGTGACTACAGTTGCACATATTATTCAGAAATTTAAGATCCACGGGACTGTAGCCAACCTCCCTGGACGTGGCAACAGGAGGAAAACTTGATGAAAAATGGAAGAGACGGATAATACGAATGGTAACAAAAGAGCCCAGAACAACCTCTAAACACATTCATGGTGAACTCCAAGGTCAAGGTACATCAGTGTCAGATCGCACCATCCGTCGTTGTTTGAGCCAAAGTGGACTTCATGGGAGACGACCAAGGAGGACACCACTGTTGAAAACAAATCATAAAAAAGCCAGACTGGAATTTGCCAAACTGCATGTTGACAAGCCACAAAGCTTCTGGGAGAATGTCCTATGGACAGACGAGACAAAACTGGAACTTTTTGGCAAGGCACATCAGCGCTATGTTCACAGACGCAAAAATGAAGCATACCAAGAAAAGAACACTGTCCCTACTGTGAAACATGGAGGAGGTTCTGTTATCTTCTGGGGCTGCTTTGCTGCATCTGGCACAGGGTGTCTTGAATTTGTGCAGGGTACAATGAAATCTCAAGACTATCGAGGTATTCTAGAGAGAAATGTGCTGCCCACTATCAGACAGCTTGGTCTCAAGTCGCAGGTCATGGGTCTTGCAACAGGATAATGACCCTAAAAACACCCAAGAATGGCTAAGAGCCAAACACTGGACTATTCTAAAGTGGCCTTCTACGAGCCCTGATCTAAATCCTATTGAACATCTGTAGAAGGAGCTGAAACATGCCGTCTGGAGAAGGCACCCTTCAAACCTGAGACAACTGGAGCAGTTTGCTCATGAGGAGTGGGCCAAAATACCTGCTGAGAGGTGCAGAAGTCTCATTGACAGTTACAGAAATTGTTTGATTGCAGTGATTGCCTCAAAAGATTGTGCAACAAAATATTAAGTTAAGGGTACCATCATTTCTGTCCAGGCCTGTTTCATGAGTTTGTTTGTTTTTTTTTTTAAATAATTCTGTTGAACCACAATTCAAAAGGATTGTCTGATTGTCATTGGTTAATTTTCAGAGAATTTTTATTTATTACCACTTTTGTCAGATTCAAGTTACTTCTGTGACCATTTGTGGGTTTTTCTTTCATTAACAGAGGGGTACCAACAATTTTGTCCACGGCTGTATTGCGCAATCTTGCAACTTTATCCAATCACCACAACTTTCCCGCAATTGTGGCCAATCCTTGTCAACTTCCGCCAATTTCATCAATCAAATTTCAGCTGAGTGGCACTGAAACGCTCAGTCTAACCAATCAAATGCATCACTGCATCGCGTTCACTTCTGTGTTTACAGAAAGTATTAACGCAACACTTCAGCAAAAAACTGTGATATATATTAAAAAAAAAAAAAAAACCACTCATCTGCAAGGTTTCCAACACCATCCCTTCCTCCGTGTCCCCCAGCCTGCAGGTGGACATCTCAGTCCTGACCGCGTGTATGAAATGCTGGGTTTGTTTTGAAAAACGTCTGCCTGCCCCAAAAGCACCCCATTGCTTTTGGGGCAGGCAAAATATATAAATATTTTTATATATTTGCATGTTTGTTCCATCTAGCTGCAATGCTCCGCACTGTGTGTGTTTTTATGTTCATATATTTATTCCATCTAGCTACAATGCTCCGCACTGTGTGTTCATATATCTATATATTTATTCCATCTAGCTGCAATGCTCCGCATCGTGTGTCTATATATTTATGTTTATATGTACATATGTATACTCGCTGCTCTTGTTTTTCTCTTGCCTTCTGATTGTTGCTCTGAGTGTTGCTATCCCTGTGCTGTTGCAATCCTGGAATTTCCCCATTGTGGGACTAATAAAGGCTTATCTTATTGCAGGAGCGCACGTGACAAGAGACTCCATAAAATCACAAACAAGCAAGCAAGTCTAACACTACAGCCAGTGTTTGATCATTTCATACATCTTTAGAGGTAAAATCATTACTACAGCTTGTCAATGAGCTGTAAAGCTGTGAACCTCTGATCTGAACACGGACAAACGCCCCCCCCGTAAATGAAAGATGTGTGTCTGATGAGACACGTGTGTGTGTGTGTGTGTGTGTGTGTGTGTGTGTGTGTGTGTGTGTGTGTGTGTGTGTCAAGACGTGCAGCAGATAGACAGGTAGGAGTCAGGCATAGGAATACTGTCTGCATTTTTTCCCGGAAAAACACAAGACTCCAATAGACAATACAGACTAACAGAATATATTATTTATTTTTTCCTTTCCACTCGGTACTGAGTGGTTAGGGACCATAGGGAGTTTTCAAATGAAGGCGCTGCAAATAATTTCCACATCTCTACTCTTTAACATGCATTCAATGGAATTTAGCTGTTGTAATGGATATTGTGTTCAAGTCTATATTGGCTGTTGGACAAAAGAGTTTTTCTGTATAGCAGAAGTTTCTGCTTAATTTACAAATCACTGTAATAGGAAATGTTTGACAATCCTGTGGTTTTCTTGCATCGTTATATACAGTAGAATATTACTGTAGTAAGCTGGAAAAACCCATCTACTTTAAAATTTGTAATTCTTCCCACAACTTTTAGTGCAAAAAAAAAAAACAAAACTCCAAACATCGCAACTTTTAAAAAAAATAAAAAAGCTCCCGCGAATTCAGGCTTTTTGGGCCGCAACTATCATAAAAAACATCCCGCAAAATCCTGGAGGGACTGTAGTTTTATAAAAGTTATATTGGCACTTATTAATGTGAAATTTGTGGATTCATATTTATTTGAGCAAACCCTTAAAACGTTATACATATATACTGTATATGTTCAAATGTGGCATGAAAAAAGGGGATTCGATTTTTAGTAACCATAAGAATAATCCATTAACAATAATAGGATTGTTGGAATACTGCTGTACCAACAACAGGGAAAGATAAATTAACTTAAAGCTTATTTCACAGCTTCACATATTTTGTCTGTTCCTCTCCCTTTTCTTTCCCCCTCCCCATACTTCCTTTCCCCATTCCCATCCTGTCAGGTCCTTCATTGGTAAAATAATTTAAATAAAGTATTAAAAGTTATTACAGGAGGAGTTTACAACAATATACAGTACATAGATAGGTACACAAGGGGAAGGGGGGGGGAGAGCTCATTTCACATGAAGGTAATCAATTAGACAACCTGCTAAAAAACAAAATCCATGTACATAATGTGTGATGCATCCAGATCAACAGTGTCTAAGTATGGAAACTATGCTGAATTCCCACGAGGTGGGGGGGTGCTGAGTAAGAAAATAGACCGGTACTAGCTGGGACGACTTAGTTGTAAGAGGGGTCCTTGAATGTTCTTGCTGCTAACATTATTAGCTGTTTTCTAACTGCAGCGGACATTATATGGCAATGTATGCGTAAATGATCAGAAGTAAGTTTAAGTTGAAAGTTAATTAACAAAGTTAAACTAATTATTAAGACACGTTAAAGCACTTTTACCATTTGTTTCTACTGATTTGCACTTAAGTGTTCAAGTAAAATAGCTCCATAATTAGTTACCTTGTCATTTATCTGTGTTGCTGCGCCAATGCTAACCGTGATAACATTGCATTGATAGTATTGTTACTAGAGGGTATCCATATGAAGTCACCAAACAGAACTCATGTCAGTTAAACACTGAGTGGCAAAAATGAGTGGCAGCATTAGGGTGTATGCAGTAAAACAAAAAATACACACAATATTCAGTCACAGCAGTGCACAGAGTACCTGCTTGTATTGTGGAGAGCTAATCTTATCATTCCATCTTGATTAATTGGCAAAAAAATAAATAATTAAAGGCTCTGAATCAGTTCTTCACTTACCATGTGCTCCTTGGTCTTTATCCACATATCACTACAGTCAACTGAATGGTGTGATATTAACATCTAAAGTAAAAAAAAAGTACTCTATGCACTGCTGTGACTAAACATTTTGTGTGATTTTTATGTTTTGCTGCATACAAAATAATGCTGTCATATGTGATTGCCACTCAGTGCTGGGCTGCTATGGTAACTGTCCTATAACTGCCAAGAATTCTGTTCCAATGCATCCCCTCTATTCTATATCCTAGCATTGATAATAGTGAGACTTGTGTTGGATTTTATTGATATTTATTGTTAATTATCTCTCCATCTGGTTTGTTTTAGAACCATATATGCATATAAACATCCATACTTCAAAGTGTACCATTCAACACAGTTCATTAAACTGGTGAAGCTAAAGGTAAAGCTCTGTGCCTGTGTGTCCTCTCTGACCGGAGTTCCACTGCCAATGAGGAGCCAGCACTTAAAGCCCCGTGACAAAATTAACAGAAACAATCATAGTTGACTAATATACTGACAAACTACAATACCTGAAAAGCGAACAAGTGTTGTCTAGTCCAATACTGAAAGCGCCGTCCTCCCTTACACTCTTTTTGTGTACTGTGCCCCCAAAAACTTTATTCATCATCTGTAAAGCACACAAAAAGGAGTTAAATGAACACATATTTCATGATGAAATGATGTTTCAACTACCTACACTCCAGAGAAATAACTCTAATAAGTGTTTGACTCTTCAGGAAAACTGAGAAAAGTGTGTATTGCTCTTCTTTACCCTAGCTAGGGGTGAAGTACCCTGAAAAGAGGTGGGTGACTGCACAAGAGCAGAGAAACTTTTTGGATTTTCATTGCAATGTGTTGTTCCTCAGTAGAAGTTTCGAGAACAAAGTTTCTTTCCTTGCTTGTGTCTCAATGCTCATAATTTTGTGTAGGAATGCATATGCATACATGCCTGCATCCCATAGCAAATTCCAAGGACAGGCTTTCCTATAGTGAATATGGCAGGGTCAAACCAGGGGGCATCTTCTGCATACACTGAAGCAGGACCTCCGGAAATAATGATTGCCCTAAGAAGTGGGAGTGAGAGAAAATCATTTGAATGCACCTTCAAGAATGAAATATTAAGTATAAAAAAAAAAATCACTGGTTGATGTGTGCTTTTATTATTACCTAAACCCCTGCTCTCTGATGGCAAACGCTGGGGTCTCTAAAGGTAGGATCTCTGAGCGCACACACAGCTCTCGCACCCGTCGGTCAATCACCTTCCCATACTGAGCCCCTGCATCCAGGATGGCCACGGCCCCCTCACATGACCCATTTTGCTCTGCGCTGTTGATCTCCAGCTGTGGGAGCACATTTTGTACAAAAAAAATAAATAAGACATCTGAGAACAGACTAGCATGTGAATACATTATTGAATATAAGGTTTATTCTAGTCTATACTTTGTCTATTCTCTGACCTCCCTGTGATAAGGCCTAATTAGAGACGTGAGCTAAAACAGCCAGCCAGCCAACCTTGTGAAACGTGCTGCAACCATTCAGCTCATCAGCACGATCACATGAACTCCACAAGTTAGTCAAAGAATATTTGGCCTTGTTAGCATTCTTAGCTTGTTATGATTAGTAACAACATTAAACTGTGACACTTAAAATGTGAAAGCATACTGCAAATAGGTTTTGGTTAATGCTGAAAAAAATAAAAAAATCATACAACATGTGAATTTTGGATTGTTTGATTATGCCATGCTTTATTATAATGTATCTGCATTGACTGAGTCAATCCAAAGCACTGTGAGACTTGCTCTTATGACTTATGGCTGGACTAGAAAAGACTTTTTTCTTTAAATCGTTAAACATCTTCCTATTTAAATGTTTACTTGATTTATTAGCACAGTTTAAATTCTAGAAAATAATTTGCACTGAGGAGTCAACAATTTCCAATGCAACTGTGCATCTACCTCCATCAGCCACTTGAAATCTACCGAACATAAATGTGTAAACATTTTTGCCTTTTACCCAAGTTTGATTTACAAATGGATTAATCAAAATGACATAAAAACACAATCAGACAAAAGTAAACTTGCATAAACTTTGCATATTAGGCATGAAATTGATTGATACTTTTGTAAACATTTGAGGTGCAACAATGATCTAAGACAGTAAGCATTTCAAAACGTGATCTAGGATTTCTGCAGCCATCAGTAGGAATAAAATACACATACTGTACATTGCTCATTTAAGTGATACTTTACACGTTACAATGTGCTTCTGCTACACTGGTCAGTTTTTATATATTTCGTGCCTTGTTTGTTTAAACGTAGTATGCCGTTTATGTTGCACCACACAAATTTCGTGCTATGAGATTAGAGAACCTACTCGGTAAAAAATATTATACTTATTCAAACTGAAAGGAAAGTGTGAAAACTTGGGTGGCAAGAAAAGAAACACGATCGCTCGTGATTCAGTGGAAACCTTCCAGAAACCAAGTTGAGTCTCGTATCGGGTTTCACATGTGAAATAAACCGATAGTTTCAAAAACGACACCACCAACTGGATGATTCAGGGTGGGAGATAAGAGTAAAAACACTGGGCTGGTTGAGAGCAAACTTTCCCACGAGTTTATAACAGCAGCAGGAGCTCCAGTTGTCAGACGGGGTTAACCACACCACGGCTCGTAGCAGCCTGAGTGACGACGTTAGCAAAAACTGACAGTTAACGTTAGCTTCAAGACTGTGACAGCAGCCATAGGAAACAAATTAGTGTACCACAAACCTCACTTTACTCCCCAAAACAAGAGAGCAAAAGCTATTTTAATGAAATGATCTCAACTGACATAGTTGTCATTACATGTAGCTCATGCCAGACAGCGCTAGCACACAGCTCCGCTGGGATAAACGGTAGTAAAGACCGTTAGCATGCTAGGTGGGAGCAGCTAAGCTAGCGGAGCTATGCTAAAACCCACGCGGTTGTGGAAGCTGAAGTGTCTCGTGGGGATTTCGCAGAAGGAATAATGCAACCTTTGGTGGTGGGGAGAATTTGTAAAGCGTTTTAATGAATATCGTTACGACGAAATTACAGCTACTTAAGCTATGAGCAACATGTTAATATAACACCGCAACAGGCACACTCAGTGGGATACTGATAACGTTACACGTTCTACAACTTTAACACATGAGCACACAGGCCGGGTTAACCTGGAGGGACTGCAGCACCAGCCAGGAACCCAACACCGAGAGGCCGGGCTGCCGCGGGTATTTCCCGCTCCACTGACCTTGCTGTCTCCGTTGCACAGAGCCATGGAGGACCGCCGTGTCGAGGAATGAGCTCTCCTCTTTGCTTCGGTGTCCTGGCTCTCACAGACAGAAGACTGCTGTGAGCTCACGGCTCAGCACGCCGACTACTGTTAGGAAAGCAGATTGGTTAGTTCGAAGACGTCAGACTCTACTGGCTGGGAAGTAACTCATACCGTGCAGACTAATAAATACACCCGTTTCTGATGGATGGAGCGCGAAGTTAAAAACAAAGTGAGGCCCCACACGGGGGCTGGGCTTCTGGTGTCCAATAAAAAGTGATAGTTTTCGGAATCATTTTTTTTTATTATTATAAAATGTGCACAGTTCACTTTTTTTGCTCAGGATTTACTTTTAACAAATATTTTTATTGAGTTTTCCACATTTTAAAGAACAGACATGAACCACAAGACACATTGCACACAAATAATCAGTAACAAGTACATACCCGTGCATACCCGTCCATGCCCTTACAAACCATGTATAAGCAAGTATTTCTGCATGCCCGTTGCTGAAGGGTCTCCTTCTGTCTCAGACGGCTGCGTTGTTCACAGTCATGCCTGCGGCATACTGCTGGAACCTGCGGTGTTTCATCTTCACGGCATCTTTTCTGACATGCAGCAGTTCTCCTCATTCTATTGCTCTCCATCTGGTACGTCTTCTTATTCTTCGTTCAGACTACTTACTGGTTGAGGGATAGGTGCGTCGTAATTCAGTTCATGGGCAGGATCATAAAAATAGATCTGAGCAAAAAGTGGCTTTCAATCCTGTTCAGGAAGGCCCGTGCATGCCCGTAGAAACCAAGAAACCGTAGCACCCGGAGAAAATCAGTGCTTTGCTTGGCATTTTACACATTTGTAGTGTAGACTGGCATTCTTCAAGGTTACACATTTTTACTGTGTCAGCACCTCTTTAAAAAACGACATTGCTGAGAAAGTGACGCTTTTGCTTAGTTTCTTCATCTTGAGCAACAATACGAAGACTGCTTGATCTGGCAACTCTGCTCGCGGCAACGTAGAATTGGCCATGGCTGCAGAAATCTGATGTGCAGAAAATATGAATGCACTGTAAAGACTGGCCCTGTGACTTATTCACCTTGCCAATTTTGAGCCATATGACATCATAAAGACACATTAGTCTAGGCATCATGAGTAATGGTCAATATGACATCATAAAGACACATTTGTCTATGATCCATATGACATCATAAAGACACATTAGTCTAGGCATCGTGAGTGATGGTCTATATGACATCATAAAGACACATTTGTCTATGAGCCATATGACATCATAAAGGCACATTAGTCTAGGCATCGTGAGTAATGGTCTATATGACATCATAAAGACACATTTGTCTATGTGCCTTCATATAGACATCATATCTTTATGACAGCATCGCGAGTCCTATGATGCCTGAGTTCATAGGACGTCCTATGATGTCCAGGCAGAGATCATAGGTCGTCCTATGATGTCCTACAAACGTGACAGACACACAGACATACACACACACAGACACACAGATATTCTTGCTTTAATAGAGTGATGGGTTAAAAAGGGAAGAAAGTGGTAGTGGTGGGGAATAAGTAAATCGCATCAATTACAAGGGGTCAGTTTATGTAGTTTTCCCAGACAAGTTTCCAATGTAATCTAGGAATGGTTGCCAGATTTTGTTAAACTTGTTCATTGAGCCTTGGATCGTGTATCTAAGCTGTTCCACTTTGAGATGGGATGTCAAATCCTCAATCCAGCATTTGTGAGAGGGGGGTAGAGTCGTTTTCTAATAGCACAGGATGAGTCTCCAAGAGAGGAGTATGGTAAAGGCAACGATTGTGGCGTGAGTAGCTAACGTTTTGTCGTCCTCTGGAACCACAACAAACAATGCTGTTGCAGGATTTGAAGGGATTCACATGTTCCACACTCCAGCTAGGGTGCCAGACACTCCCTCCCAAAAGTCCTCTAACTTTGGACAAGCCCAAAACATATGGCTTAGGGTGCCTGGATCACACTTACACCGTGGACATCTTTCGTCCATTCCGGATAGAGCTTAGAAAGCCTGCTATTCCACAGGTGAAGTCTATGAAGCACTGAACTGTATGAGGCTGTGTCTAATGCATATTGATGAAGTATGTACCAATCTGACTGCTTCCTGCCAGGTCTCCTCAGACAGCTCTAACCCCAATTCGGCTGCCCATTTTTGTTTATTGCAGTCAGAAGGTGATTCTACTGTTTGTATCACTTTGTACATCTCAGATATGGCCCCACTCTGTGTGGGGTATGTTATGTCTGGAAATAGGACAGCAGAGGCAGGAGCTGTACTTAATGATAACTTTATTAATAACAAACACAGGTGGTACACGTTGTGGTGTATAAAAACCACAGGTTTGGTCAGTGTCGGCATGATGATGCGGCCGCTCGGTGACATCACACCGAACATATAGATGCAAAGGATGGCCATTTTGCAGCCTCGCTTCCCTGTCTCCTGCCGGTGTGCAGTACTATCTCTGCTGCCTAAGGAAGGGGACTTGGCCTTGCTTAAAAACTGGAGGCCTGTGGCTCTTCTTTGCACGGACTACAAGGTGCTTTCTAAAGCCCTGTCAAATAGACTGAAAAATGTATTGGATTTAATCATAGATAGAGATCAAACATATTGTATTCCTGACCGAACCATTATGGACAATATTTTTCTCGTACGTGACGTTCTTCATCTCAGTAAATGTTATGATTTAGAGTTCGGTATTATGTCTTTGGACCAAGAAAAGGCTTTTGATAGGGTTGACCATTCTTATTTGTTTTCCACACTGAAGGGGTTTGGTTTGGGCAATATGTTTTTGAGGTGGGTCAATCTGTTATATGGAGCTGAGTGTTTGGTAAAGAGGGCAGGGCTGAGTCGGCCATTCCCTGTACGTCGGGGAATAAGGCAGGGTTGTCCAACCTCAGGTCAACTGTATAGCTTGGCTATTGAGCCTTTGCTGTGCAGGTTGCGCACTCAGCTGGGTGGTTTGATTCTGCTGGGGCCCTCCAGTAGTTGTTGTCCAATCGTCTTGTCTGCTTATGCGGATGACGTCATCATTTTCATCACATCCCACAGGGATGTACAGCGTCTGGTGGACACTTTATCTATTTATGAAAAAGCATCTTCTGCATGGGTAAACTGGGCCAAGAGTGAGGGTTTATTGGTGGGGCAGTGGTCACATCAGAACATTCCTCAGTTACCTGGAGGTCTTCTGTGGGGGAAAGCCGGTCTCAAAGTGTTGGGGGTATTTTTGGGTTCTGAGGACTTTGAATGCAAGAACTGGGAGGGAATTAAGGAGAAGGTGGGTGCTCGCTTTTCTAAATGGAAATGGTTGCTACCACAGCTGTCATATAGGGGAAGGGTTCTGGTCGCCAATAATCTGGTCCCTTCGGCTATTTGGCATAGGCTTATTGCTTTGACACCGCCCAGGAGCCTGGTTGAGGAGGTTCAGAAGATCATCGTGGATTTCTTTTGGTCTGGTCAACATTGGGTTCGTGCGGCTGTTCTCTACCTGCCTGTTGCCGAGGGAGGACAGGGCCTGGTGGACATACAGTCCAAGATCGCCTGTTTTAGGCTCCAGACTGCGCAACGGCTTCTTTATGGATGTGGCCCCTGCTGGATGGACACTGCAAAACTGCTCCTGAGGAGAGTTGGCCGCTTGGGCTATGAATAAGCAGCTTTTCCTCGTGAAGTCTGGGGAGGTGGATCTTACTGGACTTTCTGCTTTTTATACATCTGTCTTGCATGCATGGCAAGTCTTCATCGTAGCCCGCATTCCTGAGGAGACACCAGGCATGTGGCTCTTCGAGGAACCACTGTTTTTCAATCAATTCATGGACACTCAGGTGCTGCAATCTGTTAGTCTGCGAACTTGTTTAAGAGAAGCAGGCTGTACCAAGCTTGGTCATCTTATGAAGATGTCAACCACGTCGATAGAAACGCTGGGGCGGAGTGCCAACATTACATCTGTCAGACTGGTGCATAGGGTGGTGAAGGAAGTGTGTGCTGCCCCGCCACGACCGCTTAGAGCATTTGCGGAAAACCGTACTCTTTCCACTCAATGGGATGAGGACACTGTGTCCAACTTTCCTGCCCTTTCCATAAGTCCAGCTGTGGGAGAGTGGCAGGAGGGAGAGGATCACCTGCTGTCCTTCAGAAATCCTCGTCTGGGCAAGTTCCAGTTTGTAGGGAAGAAGACGGTGTATCACATCTGTGTGAAAGTTCTGAATCTGCGCTCTCTGACGGAGGTGAAAGAGTCGAAGTGGGCGGGGTTTTTGGGGCCGGTATTCTCCCCGAAAGGCAGCTGGCAGCCCATGTACAAGCTCCCTTTTGAGAAACGGACGGCAGATCTCCAGTGGAGGATTGTACATGGGGCAATAGCTACGAATAAATACAGAGCACACCTGGATCCTAATGTGGGGGAGGAATGTTTGTTTTGTTCCCAAGTTGAGACCCTGGAGCATTTGTTTGTTCAATGTTTTCATTTATCTGGCCTCTTTGATCTTCTGAAAGTGTGGTTTCATGATTTGGGTGAATGTTTCTCTTTTGGTTTGTTTATTTACAGTCCAAAGTATAAAGTGGCAAAGAAGTCTGTGCACACTTTGATGAACTTCCTCTCTGGTACTGCTAAACTTGCCATCTGGCTGACAAGAAAAAATCAGACTACTAACACTGGCAATGTGGATCCTGTGTTTGTTTTCAAGTCCTTGTTAAAAGTCAGACTCCAGGTGGAGTACTCTTACTATAAAATGGTGGACAATTTGGAGGTATTCACCAATAGATGGACTGTAGGGAATATTTTGTGTTCTGTGGGAGAGGGGGATGAGTTATGTTTGCACTTTTGAAATGTGAGATACTTGGTGGAATGATGGTATCATGGTGATTTTATATTTTTGAATTGTACAGTAAAGGGACTTTTTAAACCTCAAACCTCTCTTCTCTTCTCTTCTTCTGTTTCCGGCGGCCGAAGGAGGAGGGTGGAAATAGGGAACTCCGTGGCTTGTTTGGACTTTTTTTTTCGGTTTTCTACTGCTGGCCGCTTTTCCAGTTTTTGTTTTTTTGGGTGGAGGATGGCGGCCTTGGGAAAGCCACCTCCATCTATCCACCAGGGGGTGAGGATCGTTCCCCCGGACAGCGCTGTTACGGTGGAGGAGGTCCTGGAGGCTGTGGCCGAGCAGGTGGGCCCTGACGCGGTCTGCTTTGCTTCCCAAATGAATAGAGCTGTGGTTGTGTTTCTGGCGGCTGAAGACGATGTCCACACCCTGATTGTAAGCGGTGTGGTTATCGGGGAAACGTATGTACAGGTGTCCCCCTTATCTGTCCCATCAACGAGAATCACCGTCTCAGGTGTTCCACCTTTCATCACTGACGAGCAGTTGGCGACGGAGCTCCGCAGATTTGGGAAGTTTGCGGGCCCGTTTACAACTCTGCCTTTGGGATGCAAGGCCACCAAGTTCAAACATGTGAAATCACTCAGGCGACAGGTGTTCATGTTTCTCGACTCGCCCACTCAGACTCTGGAAGTCTCCTTCAGGGTCAAGCACGGGGACGGATCTTATATGGTGTATGCGAGCTCGGGACAGATGAAGTGTTTTGAGTGTGGAGACGTGGGCCATAAACGGTTCGCTTGTCCACACAGGCAGCGGGCGGAAGGCCCTGATGGGGCCGCGGATGTTGCCGGCGGCGAGCCCTCCGCTCACGCCGCAGCTGCGGACGGCGGCGCGGCCTCTGGTCCCGCTACCCCTGCTCCGGAGCCTGCCGCTGTGTCTGTGGATGGCCCGGCTGTGCCGCCCGTGGCCCAGCTTGCGGCCAGGAGCGTTGATGGCGATGGCGCCACAAGGGTCACTGATGGTGCGTCACAATCATCTCGCTGTGTGACGTCAACAGCTGGGCCACCGGCAGCTGCTCCCGCTTCAGAGGAGGGGACGAAGCACCAACATGATGGTGCGTCACAATCATCTTGCTGTGTGACGTCAACGGCTGGGCCTCTGGCAGCTGCTACCGCTTCGGAGGAGGGGACGGAGCACCGACCTGATGGTGCGTCAGAATCTCGCTGTGTGACATCAGCGGCTGTGCTTCCGCCGGCTGCTACCGTTACACAGCGGGGGATGGAACAGTGACAGTCAGCTGCTGAGGGTGGCGTCCAGGAAAATGTGGCCCATGATGAATCCACTGGCCCGGGAGAACCAAGCAGTCAGCTGAGTTGTGCTGCCGAGGAAATGGAATCTGATAACGACGCTGTGTCTAATACTGGGTCTATTGAGGCAAAATGCAGTACAAACACGAGTTTGTACTCACTGGACGAAATCAATGCTTTTCTGGATGAAACCTATAACAAAGCCATTAGGGTCGCCGACTACTTCAGTGACACTGATAAATTCATTAAGTCTGTGGATGTGCTAAGAAGGCAGGTTGGTCTGGACCTCCTGGATGAAAGGAAACGTTATTGCCTCAAGAAACACCTGACAGCCTTGCGTAAAGCAGCAGGGGGAACGCCGGTCAAGCGCGCCCGACAGGAGGAATGAATGGCGGTCGTTCCTCTGCCTGTTTCACACATTTTTGGGATATTGTTTGAACAGACTTGTATATGACTTTTAATTGACTGTAATTGACTGTCACAGAACTGGATCTTTGACTAGGTGGGCTGCAAGAAATGCTCTGTGTGGTGTGGGGGGGGGGGGACATTTCAGTTTGCACTTTTTCCAATGTGATACACTTGGTGGAATGATGTTGGTGTGCTTACATTTTTTTGAAGTGTGCAATAAAGGCTTATTTTAAAGGTCAAAAAGTCTCTTCTCTTCTCTTCTCTTCTCTTCACCTCCATCTATCCACCAGGGGGTGAGGATCGTTCCCCCGGACAGCGAAGTTACTGTGGAGGAGGTCCTGGAGGCTGTGGCCGAGCAGGTGGGCCCTGACGCGGTCTGCATTGCTTCCCGAATGAATAGAGCTGTGGTTGTGTTTCTGGTGGCTGAAGACGATGTTCACACCCTGATTGTCAGCGGAGTGGTGATCAAGTAAATGTATGTACAGGTGGCCCCTTATCTGTCCCATCAACGAGAATCACCGTCTCAGGTGTTCCACCTTTCATTACTGACGAGCAGCTGGTGACGGAGCTCCGCAGATTTGGGAAGTTTGTGGGCCCGTTTACGACTCTGCCTTTGGGATGCAAGGCCGCCAAGTTCAAACATGTGAAATCGCTCAGGCGACAGGTGTTCATGTTTCTCGACTCGCCCACTCAGACTCTGGAAGTCTCCTTTAGGGTCAAGCACGGGGACGGATCTTACATGGTGTATGCGAGCTCGGGACAGATGAAGTGTTTTGAGTGTGGAGACGTGGGCCATAAACGGTTCGCTTGTCCGCACAGGCAGCGGGCGGAGGGCCCTGACGGGGCCACGGATGGTGCCGGCGGCGAGCCCTCCACTCACGCCGCAGCTGCGGACGGCGGCGCGGCCTCTGGTCCCGCTGCACCTGCTACGGAGCCTGCCACTGTGTCTGTGGACGGCCCGGCAGCGGCCCAGCTTGCGGGCGGGAGCGTGGATGGCGATGTCGCCAGAAAGGTCACTGATGGTGCATCACAATCATCTCGCTGTGTGACGTCAACAGCTGTGCTGCCGGCAGCTGCTACCACTTCGGAGGAGGGGACGGTGCACCGACCTGATGGTGCGTCACAATCATCTCGCTGTGTGACGTCAGCGGCTGTGCCTCCGCCAGCTGCTGCCATTTCGGAGCAGGAGACGAACCACTGACCTGATGGTGCGTCAGAATCTCGCTGTGTGACATCAGCGGCTGTGCTTCCGGAGGCTGCTACCATTACACAGCGGGGGATGGAACAGCGACAGTCAGCTGCTGAGGGTGGCGTCCAGGAAAATGTGGCCCATGATGAATCCACTGGCCTGGGAGAACCAAGCAGTCAGCTGAGTGGTGCTGACGAGGAAATGGAATCTGAGAACGACACTGTGTCTAATACTGAGTCTATTGAGGCAAAATGCAGTACAAACACGAGTTTGTATTCACTGGAAGAAAAAAATGCATTCCTGGACGCAACCTATAACAAAGTCATTAGGGTCGCCGACTACTTCAGTGACACTGATAAATTCATTAAGTCTGTGGATGTGCTAAGAAGGCAGGTTGGTCTTGACCTCCTGGATGAAAGGAAGCGTTATCGCCTCAAGAAACACCTGACAGCCCTGCGTGAAACGCCGGTCAAGCGCGCCCGACAAGAGGAATGAATGGCAGTCGTTCCTCTGCCTGTTTTACCCATTTTTGGGATATTGTTTGAACAGACTGGTATATGACATTTAATTGACTGTAATTGACTGTCACAGAACTGGATCTTTGAATAGGTGGACTGCAGGGACTGCTCTGTGTTGTGTGTGTGTGTGGGGGGAACATTTCAGTTTGCACTTTTTCCAATGTGACACACTTGGAGGAATGATGTTGGTGTGCTTACATTTTTTTGAAGTGTGCAATAAAAGCTTTTTTAAAAGTCAAAGTCTCTTCTCTTCTCTCGTTTCCGCTTCCGGTGGGTGCGAGTGAGAGCGTGAGTGAGGAGGTGTTGGGTGTGTGAGTGAGGAGTTTTGGATTATACTTTTTCACAACGTTTGGACTTTTCCTTTATCCTTTGTTATTGGCTGCATATTCAGGTAAGTTTATTTCAGTCTTTTGAGTGCGTTTGTGTTTTTGTTTGTTTTTTTGGCGTTTTGCTGGAGGATGGCGTCCTTTGAGATGCCACCTCCGTCTATCCGGCAGGGAGTGAGGATAGTGCTGCCGGATAGCAGCGTTGCTGTGGAAGAGGTTCTTCTTGCTGTGGGTGAGAAGGTGGGACATGATATGATCTGCTTTGCCTCACGAATGAATAAAGCTGTCGTTGTGTTTTTGACTGGTGAGGAATATGTCCACAGTCTGATTGGGAGCGGTGTTGTAATCGGGGACACGTATGTACAGGTGTCCCCGTTATCTGTTCCATCAACGCGCATCACCGTCTCAGGTGTTCCTCCCTTCATCACTAATGAACAGTTGGAGACGGAGCTTCGCAGATTTGGGAAGTTTGCGGGCCCGTTTAGAACTGTGAGTTTGGGATGTAAAGATAGCAAATTAAAACATGTCAAATCACTTAGGCGCCAGGTGTTCATGTTTTTGGATTCGCCCACTCAAACGCTAGAAGTGTCCTTCCGGGTTAAACTTGGGGACGGCTTTTACATGGAGTATGCGAGCTCAGGGCAAATGAAGTGCTTTGAATGTGGAGACGTGGGCCATAAACGGTTCGCTTGTCCGCATAAGCAACGTGCGGGAGGCTCTGATGAAGCCGCAGCTGAAACCAGCGGTGCAGCCTCCGCTCATGCCGCTACTACAGATGACGTTGCGGGGCCTTCCGCCGGTCCTGCTCCGGAACCTGCTGCTGTGTGTGTGGACAGCCCGGCTGTGGCGCCCGCAGCCCAGCTTACGGTTGGGAGCGTGCCTGGTGATGACGCCCAAACAGTCACTGATGGTGCATCAGAATCTAGCTGTGAGAAAGAGCTTGTAAAATCAGCAGCTGTGGTTCCGGTGGCTGCTAACGTTTCTGAACAGCTGACGGAACAACACCAGTCAGCTGCTGTAAGTGGCGTTCAGGAAACTGCAGATCACGATCAATCAGCTGGGACAGCTGTATCAAACAGCCAATTAAGTTGTGATGACAAAATGGATTCTGATTCTGATACTGTGTCTATTGGAGAAACTTGCAGTAAAAGCAAAAGCTTGTATTCACTGGATGAAATAAATGTTTTCCTGGACGAAACCTACAAAAGAGCAGTTAAAGTCACTGATTACTTCAGTGACGCCAATAAATTTATTAGATCTGTTAAAGTGCTGGAAAGGCGAGTTGGCCTTGACCTCTTGGATGAGAGAAAACGTTTTCGCCTTAAAAAACACCTAACGGCCCTGCGTAAATCAGCAGGAGGAAAAAAGGTCACACGCACCCGACAGATGAAATAACTTACATGGGTATGCACACCACGGTGTTCCTATATATTTACTGCTCTTTGCTGTCTCTCCCTGCCTTCTATATTCTCTATCTCTCTATGCAAAACATAAAATTAGGAACCCTAAACATCAATGGTGGGAGGGGCAATCATAAGAGGGGATTAGTTAGTGAATTGTTTAGACAAAAAAATCTTAACATTTTGTTTTTGCAAGAAACTCATACCACTTCAGCAGATGAAGTGGACTGGGGCTTGTGGTGGAAGGGCCCTTTTTCACTCAGTCATGGTACAAATTTTAGTGCAGGAGTAGCCATTTTGTTTGGGGAATCTGTGAATGCAACAGTTCTATCTGTAGTGGAGGTAGTGAAGGGCAGGCTGCTCTTTGTTAGGGCAGAAATAGAGAATTCCGTGTTCTGTTTGATCAACGTCTATGCTCCAAATCAGAGTTCTGAAAGAACTGCCTTTTTCAATAAACTTAAAAATGAATTGCAGAGCTATCACCAAGATCAACTTATTGTTGCTGGTGATTTTAACTGTACCTTAGATTTTACTGTGGATTGAACTAATGCAGAACCTCATCTTCAGTCATCACAAGTTTTAAAAAAATATCACTGTACAGTATGACCTATTGGATACATGGAGAATTAAACATGCAAACACTAGACAGTATACCTGGGTCAGAGTCGTAGATAATATGGTCAGTGCTGCTAGATTAGACAGGATATACACTACCGTTCAAAAGTTTGGGGTCACCCAGACAATTATTTTGTGTTTTCCATGAAAAGTCACACTTATTTACCACCAAGAGTTGTAAAATGAATAGAAAATATAGTCAAGACATTGACAAGGTTAGAAATAATGATTTGTATTTGAAATAATAATTTTTTCCTTCAAACTTTGCTTTCGTCAAAGAATCCTCCATTTGCAGCAATTACAGCATTGCAGACCTAACATGATTGCACAAAGGTTTTCTAATCACCCATTAGCCTTCTGACGCAATGAGCAAACACATTGTACCACTAGAACACTGGAGTGATAGTTGCTGGAAATGGGCCTCTATACACCTATCTAGATATTGCACCAAAAACCAGACATTTGCAGCTAGAATAGTCATTTACCACATTAGCAATGTATAGAGTGTATTTCTGATTAGTTTAAAGTGATCTTCATTGAAAAAAAGTGCTTTTCTTTCAAAAATAAGGAAATTTCTAAGTGACCCCAAACTTTTGAACGGTAGTGTATGTTTCTCAAAGTTTTGGCCCAGGAATTCTTCATAGTAACATAAGTCCTGTCGGTTTTACAGATCATCATCTAGCCTCTGTGATGTTAATCATTTCACCAGGGGAAAGAACTGGATCCTATTGGCATTTCAACAATAAGCTCCTTCAAGACAACGCTTTTTGTCATTATTTTGTGTGTTTCTGGGAACACTGGAGGGCTACAAAGCCTCGTTTTAGTTCCTTAGGACAGTGGTGGGAGGTTGGCAAGGTGCAAATTCGCATTTTTTGTCAGCAGTATACTGCAAACTCGACTGCTGTCATCAGAACCAAAGTTTGTGAACTTGAGGACACTGTTAAGAGGCTGGAGGAGAGTTTGATTAGGGATCAGGATTCTACCTCGGGTCCTTTGTTGCAGGCGAAGAGATCGGCCCTGAGCTCTTTGCTGCGGGAAAGAGTGAAGGGAGCACTTGTTAGGTCCCAGTTTACTCAGCTGAAGGACATGGACGCCCCAACGTCCTTTTTTTTCAATCTGGAGAAGTCTGCCGCAAAAAAGAAATTGATGACTTGTTTAAAACTCCCACATGGTCAAATAACTACAGATCCATCTGAGATGAGGAGCCATGCAGTGGATTTTTATGGGGCCCTGTTTGGTGCAGAACCATGCTGCATAGAATCTCGAAATCAACTCTTTGAGGGTCTTCCCAAGCTCAGCCCAGGGGAAAGGGCTGCTCTGGACTGCGAACTGACCTTGGATGAGTTAACTGTAGCAGTCAATCAAATGGCTCTGGGACGTGCACCTGGACTTGACGGTCTCTCTTCTGACTTTTTAAAGCACTTTTGGGACATTATAGGATCAGATTTTTATGACGTTCTAATTGACTGTTTCAGAACTGGATCTTTGCCTGTTTCCTGTCGGCCTGCAGTACTATCCCTGCTGCCTAAGAAAGGGGACTTGGCCTTGCTTAAAAACTGGAGGCCCGTTGCTCTTCTTTGCACAGACTATAAGGTGCTTTCTAAAGCCCTATCAAATAGACTAAAAAATGTTTTGGATGTAATCATAGATAGAGATCAAACGTATTGTATTCCTGATCGAACCATTATGGACAATATTTTTCTCATACGTGATGTTCTTAATCTTAGTAAATGTTATGATTTAAAGTTTGGTATTGTGTCTTTGGACCAGGAAAAAGCTTTTGATAGGGTTGACCACTCCTATTTGTTTTCCACACTTAAGGGGTTTGGTTTTGGCAATATTTTTTTGACATGGGTTAATATGTTATATACTGGAGCTGAGTGTTTGGTAAAGTTGGGGGCAGGGCTGAGTCGGCCAATCCCTGTACATCGGGGAATAAGGCAGGGTTGTCCGATCTCGGGTCAACTGTATAGCTTGGCTATTGAGCCTTTGCTGTGCAGGTTGCGCACTCAGCTGGGTGGTTTGACCCTGCCGGGGCCCTCCAGTAGTTGTCGTCCACTCGTCTTGTCTGCTTATGCAGACGACGTTAACATTTTCATCACATCCCACAGGGATGTACAGTGTTTGGTGGACACTCTGTCTATTTATGAAAAAGCATCTTCTGCACGGGTAAACTGGGGCAAAAGTGAGGGTTTATTGGTGGGGCAGTGGACACATCAAGACATTCCTCATCTACCTGGAGGTCTTCTGTGGGGGAAAGCCGGTCTTAAAGTGTTGGGGGTGTTTTTGGGTTCTGAGGACTTTGAAAGCAAGAACTGGGAGGGATGTAAGGAGAAGGTGTGTGCCTGTTTTTCTAAATGGAATTGGTTGCTACCACAGCTGTCATATAGGGGAAGAGTTCTGGTCGCCAATAATCTGGTCGCTTCGGCTCTTTGGCATAGACTTATCGCTTTGACACCGCCCAGGAGCCTGGTGGAGGAGGTCCAGAAGATGATCGTGGGCTTCTTTTGGTCTGGTCGACACTGGGTGCGTGCGGCTGCTCTCTACCTGCCTGTTGCCGAGGGAGGACAGGGCCTGGTTGACATACAGTCCAAGATCACCTGTTTTAGGCTTCAGACTGCGCAACGGTTCCTCTATGGATGTGGCCCCTGCTGGATGGACACTGCAAAACTGCTCCTGAGGAGAGTTGGCCACTTGGGCTACGACAAGCAGCTTTTCCTCGTGAAATCCGGGGAGGTGGACTTTACTGGACTTACTGCCTTTTATGCCTCTGTCTTGCATGCGTGGCAAGTCTTCACTGTAGCCCGTATTCCTGAGGAGACACCAGGTATGTGGCTGTTTGAGGAACCGTTGTTTTTCAATGGATTCATGGACACTCAAATGCTGCAGTCTGTCAGTCTGCGAACCTGTTTAAGAGAGGCGGGCTGCACCAAGCTTGACCATCTGATGAAGATGTCAACCACGTCCATAGAAACGCTGAGGCGGAAAGCCAATATTACATCCGTCAGACTGGTGCATAGGGTGGTGAAGGAAGTGTGTGCTGCCCTGCCACGACCACTGAGAGCCTTTGTGGAAAACCGCACTCTTTCTGATCAATGGGATGAGGACACTGTGTTCAGCTTTCCTGCCCTTTCCATAAGTCCAGCAGTGGGAGAGTGGCAGGAGGAAGAAGACCACCTGCTGTCTTTCAGAACTCCTCGTCTGGGCAAGTTCCAGGCTGTAGGGAAGAAGGCGGCGTATCACATCTGTGTGAAAGTTTTAAATCTGCGCTCTCTGACGGGGGTAAAAGAGCCGAAGTGGGCGGGGTTTTTGGGGCCGGGATTCTCCCCAAAAGGCAGCTGGCGCTCCATGTACAAGCCCCCTATAGAGAAACGGACAGCAGATCTCCAGTGGAGGATTGTGCATGGGGAAATAGCTACAAACAAATACAGAGCACACCTGGATCCTAGTGTTGGGGAGGGTTGTTTGTTTTGTTCACAAGTCGAGACCCTGGAGCACTTGTTTGTTGGATGTTTTCGTTTGTCTGGGCTTTTTGATCTTTTGAAAGTTTGGTTTCATGATTTTGGTGAATGTTTTTCTTTTGGTTTGTTTATTTATGGTCCGAAGTACAAAGTGGCAAAGAAGTCTGTGCATATTTTGATAAACTTCTTGTCTGGTACCGCTAAACTTGCCATTTGGCTGACGAGGAAAAACCGGACTATTAACACTGGCAATGTGGACCCCGTGTCTGTTTTTAAGGCCCTGTTAAAAGTCAGACTCCGGGTGGAGTATTCTTATTATAAAATGGTGGACAATTTGGAGGAGTTCACCAACAAATGGACTGTTGGGAGTGTTTTGTGTTCTGTGGGGGAGGGGGATGAGTTATGTTTGAATTTTTGAAATGTGGAACACTTGGGTGGAATGATGGTATGATGGTGATTTTATATTTTTGAATTGTACAATAAAGGGACTTTTTAAACGTCTCTTCTTTGACGCTCAGCCTCCCAACCGATGACACTCCGTACCACCACTAAGGTTTTTTATAATAAAGTTCCTGTTCCCAGCAAACTCCACTCTCCGTTGGTCATTCCACGTTTTTCCAGACATAATTGGCTACGAGAATAAACCATGGAGGCATGTCTGAGGCCACTTCAGCCTTTTCTGGAGGCCCCCGGAGAGCCATTCGTACCGTGGCCGGGCTTGTACAGTTCCTTCACCACCTATATATCAGCTTTGGACCTGGGCAAGCTAGAAAAGGTACTGATGTGAGCTCTACTCGTACACAACCTTGGCACAGAAGGCCAACATATTTTCTACACATTAGGACCAACAGAAACGTTTGCTGAGTCAGTCGAGCTGCTAGCAAGCTACTTCGCCACACCCGACAACATGTTGGTGCGGTGCATCAGGTTCCGCCAACATCGACAGCCATGGCTTCCTGGGCCACAGCTGGTTGTCTCAATCCCGGTGCACCTTCTCCGCCACACCTCCAAGCACTCCAATCGTCTGGGGCTGTACCCAACTGCCTTCTTCGGGGCACACCCGTAACTCATTAAGATGGCGCCACAAGCCATCCAACAGCAGAAGATAACCATCGTGCCGCTCACTCATCACCTGCAGCCGGTCCTGGTATTGCGCCATCTTCCACTTTTCTCTCACCCGCCTGGACCTTGCCTCTGCCCGAGCCCGAACCCAGTCTGCGACTCCAAGCAGGGCCCTGCACAGCCCGCGGTTGTCCGCCTGGCACTCGCTCTCCCAGTGTCATTCAGTCCTGCCCCGACTGCTTGTAAATCCACTGCGGACCCTGCCGATGTGGCCCTGTGTTCACCGGCCCACTACGGCCATGCTCTGGGAATACCTGTGACCATCTTTTGGGCATCGCTTGCCGCCGCAGGCTCTTCCCCATACCGCCTGGTACCCTCATCCAGGGTGACTCGGACACCGGCACCGGGGCCCTGCCGCAGTGCCCCCGAGCACGACAAGGCCTGTCCCCATTCCGGAGTGCCCAGCAATTGTTCATCCCACACAGCATCATCTCGAACTCTCACAACCGGTTGGTCCCACAGTCCACAGCCCGACCATTCTTCCCCAGCGTTGCTCCTGATGGAAAACCTGAGGCCATAGAATAGGTTGCAGCCCATGATGTTCGTGCCACAGGCTGTCACGACGAACTCCACATTGGCCATCTCCGCCGACTTGTACCGAGCCGTCAATCTGACGGTACCCACCGTGGCCAACTGACCTCCTTCATAGCCGCAAAGTGGCACTGAGTCACCTCCAATTCTGTAGTGGGGAAAACATTGTCTGACTGTAGCCCATTTCAGCAGCAAACTCTCCGCCCCCATGTCGATCAGCATCAGTACCGGTACTCCGTCCAACTCTACCGTGCAATGTGTGCGCCCACTGGTACTCGGGGACACAGTATGAATTACCATCGGGGCGGGAGGAGTCGAGCTCTTGCGTGGGCTATCTTGTTGGAAGAACAAGGAAGAACTGATTAAATTTTGGGGGTGATCCGGTTCACCGTCTGGATACAGGAATTTTTTTAAAGCATTTTTCAACACTGTGACATACGGCCATTTTCAACATGTGCGCAGGCGCAATGGAGGCCGCTGGGCGTCGTGTCTGACCAACACAAACTCCGCCTTCTTCAACGTTTTAGCCACAAAAGCATGCGGAAAACACTGCTGGCCTCGGACCCCCAGCGTGCCTGTGCCAGCCATAGGCGCTGCGCACATTGCGCTGGTCGTCGTGTCTGACCAACACAAACTCCGCGTTCTTCAACGTTTTAGGCACAAAAGCACGCGGAAAACACTGCTGGCCTGGGCCCGCCAGCGTGCCTGCTTTTGCGCCACGCTGCAAAACCTGACACGGACACCTGTCCACCGCCCCATTATTTGCCACAAATTCCCCGCCCAGCTATAGGCGCTGCGTAAAAACGACCTCTCTGCCGGGGAAGACTCTAAATTCTGTTTTGCCGCAGAGCGCAACCCCAATATAATATAAAACCCACGGCAACCTGTCTAACCAATCTGCATCCGTCAGTGGAGGAGATGGACACACCAACACTTCAGTTTATTACCTCCGCCAAGGAGGCAATGCTTTTACTACCGTAAAACGGGGCTATAAGGGACGGCGGGGTAATATGGGACACTTTTCTAAATGTAATTCTGCTTTTTTAATTTTGCTTCCGCCTAGATTTGATGAAGGATTCATGGATATTTGACAATAACAACACAACTCAGCGTCCTGCTCAAAATAAAAAAAACAGAATTACATTTAAAACATTTCCCACAAAAGTGTCCCTTATTAACCCACCGTCCCTTATAGCCCCATTTTACACTACTGAACCACTAATCCTATCACTATCACATTGATTGTCATTCATTAATTGTCTGTTTATTGCACTGTCCATGTCAAATAAACAAATAATCATTGTGAATCCAATTGCTACTCATATCTTTTCATGCTCAGGGAATCTGAAAACGTACACACAAACACTCTATGGGGGGAACTGTGCCGCTTGGCGGAGGTCTGCGCTCTCCGAGTGCTTTTCTAGTTATCATCATGAAATGGGCGGCAGCCACAAGAAGGAGAGGCGGAGCCTCAGAGATCGAGGCATCTTACTTCCAGGTTGGAAAAGTAGCTTGCGAAAATAACTCATACTTCATAAGAAATTCATTCTCCAGTGTACCAAAAGTAATATACTATCACATACATGCATGTAATTTACTCTGAAAGGCTTAAAATAGCACGATATAGGCCCTTTAAAGGCTTCATACCACCGAGGCCACGACACCGGCGGCTCACCAGGGAACTCCAAGAAAGGCCGAATTGGTGCTCCACATGCTTCCATGACTTTTCTTCTCGTCGCCAAATGTTATGTCTGGAACTGGAGTCAAGGAGGAGAGCAATAGTGGAGCTGAACACACGTTTATTATATTACAGGACACAGTGCACCTGACCACACATACACCTGCTGCAGAGGTAAAGGCGGAAGAGAGCACCCCTCCCACCTGCAGCCCTTCTTATATGCACGGGGTTGGCGGAACCAGAACATGGAGCCACCACCCTGTGTCACACAAATAAGAGCTCCAAATACAACACAATATGAACAATAAATAACTACACTACAGATACCACCGCTAAGGTTTTTTGTAATAAAGTTCCTGTTCCCAGCAAACTCTACTCTCTGTTGGTCATTCCACGCTTTTCCAGACATAATATACAGTATGTGTCGGAGGTGATAGCTACAGTGGTGTAAAAAGTCTTTGCCCCTTCCTGATTTCTCATTTTTTTGTTTGTCACACTTAAATATTTCAGATCATCAAACAAATGTAAATATTAGACAAAGATAACACAAGTAAACAAAATGCAGTTTTTAAATGAAGGAGTTTATTATTAAGGGAAAAAAAAATCCAAACCTACATGGCCCTGTGTGAAAAAGTAATTGCCCTCTAAACCTAATATGTCATGCGGTGACTCTCGCGGGCCACCATAAGACGCCAAAAGTCGCCAATGAGTTTTGCATAGATGTCTATTTTAACAAGACGAGACGAGACATAAAGCTATGAGCCACGGTGGGCAAACATACACTACACAGGATACAAGGGATTGTAGGGCCAACCCCAGCCACTACGACCTAAACTATGACATGGACACACGCTAAAGAATACGAGGGATCGTAGGGTTAAACCCCAGCCACTACGACCTTAACTAAGACATGAACTAGACACGAACCTGACATGAGTGTGCTGACACACCAGGGATCTCTCAGGATGTATAGACAATACTCCAGCATCAACCAGCTGTCAGCACCCGCTAATAAAGCCGGCAGCTAACGAACTGTGATGCCGAACAGCTGATCGATCTTGACAGCCGGAAACCCCACCGAGCGCTGTCACAATAAGAGCCCGGTGGAGCCAGAATGTAATCCACAGCTGTCAAGGCCGGCAGAGATGATGCATAGCCCGAGCGCAGACGAGATCGGCACTCAGATCATGACAGTACCCTCCCTCTGAGGGCGGGCTCCTGACTGCCCATAGACATCCAATCCCCCCACCCCCACCCCTTCCAGGGTGAGCGGATGGGGCAGGAGAGGATCAAACCACAGATAGAGAACCAGGGCACCAACCGGAAAAAAAAAAAAGACTCAAAATACATGAAACAGTTACAGGACCAGACTATACTCCAAAATACATGAAATGCCATTACCCAGGCATGAAAACAAAGATACCAAATTCCCAGGTCAAAAGCAAATACAACACAGGACAGAGAAAAAAAACAGAGCAATTACAGAACCAGACTATATTCCAAGATACGTGAAACCCAATTACTCAGGCACAAAAACAAAAATACCAAATTCTCAGGTCAAGAAGCAAATACAACACAGGTCAGAAAAAAAAACAGAACAATTTCAGGGCTAGACTACCCTCCAAAATACATGAACACAATTGCCCAGACCCGAAAATAAAAATACCACGCTCTCAAGTCAAAAAAACAGATACAACACAGGACAGGGGGGAAAAAAACAGAACAATTTCAGGGCTAAACCACCACCAGGAATGACCTCTACCCCCGACAGGTCATGCCGACCGGCAGAGACCAAACGCCACAGGAACAGTTCAGGCGGTCTCCCCGCGTCCAACAGCCAACGGGTGGTCATAGGGGGTGGAACATGACCGGGCGGCTTACCACAGTCCCAGGCCCGGAAAGTCCACTCCTCCGGTGGCCGAACCAGATCGCCCAATAAGACACACAAGAAGTCGGGTGGCCGACCCGAGGCACCGAACCGGCGAAACAGTTCCTCAGGCGGCCGACCCGCATCCCTCAGCCACCAGTACCGGGGGAAAACAGCCCGCGGCGGCCTCCCTGGCGAGGACAAAACACGGGAGAGCCAGGGTGAGCGAAAAGGGACCCCCACGGCCCCTGGCGATGATGCGCAGGGGCGATGACTCTGTAGAGGGGACAGAAAGCAAGGATGAGCCCGAACTGGGTCAGGCGGCGAAGGGTCTACAGCTCCTCCACCATCCGTGGACCTCACCGGCGCTGCACCTCCGCTGGACCCCGATTGGGTCCCGGCTGCACCCACGTCGGACCCCGATTGGGCCAAAGCAGCTCCCGAGATGGAACCCAATTAGGTCTTGGGCGCACCCACGTCGGACCCTGATTGGGCCATGGCAGCCTCCACAACGGACCCCGACTGGGTCGGTGCAGCTACGCCGACGACCTCCACCCCCGAATCTGGAACCTCCAACTCGACGACCTTGACTGGCTCCATGCCGGTGACACTGCAAGGAGGCTCAGAACACAGAGAAAAACCGGGATCAGTGTCACCGGCAGCAACACAACCCAGCGAGACGAGTTCGGGCGCAGCAGGCGGCTGCCCCTCGCTCGCCTCCCCGAGAGGCAGGCAAAAATGCTCCAACACAGGGGACAGAGACACAAGAGGGAGCACTTGCCTGCACTCGGGTTCTGTTGCCGTCCAGGACTCCGTCGATCCAGGATCAGGACGAAGAAGTACGTGCGCAGGCTCCAACTCAGCTGCGTCGGGCTCCGCAGCTGGCAAGATGGGCTTCGCAGCCTGAGGTTCCTCTCGCGCTGATGCCCACGCCGATGACCCGATGGCGTGGAGGCAGGGGACCCTCGACCCACTGGTTCGGACCGCTCCGGCGAGGAAACCCGAGGACGCTTCATCGTCGGCTCAGGTTCCGGGCCACAGTCCGCTCTTCTCCTCCATCCACGACGTGGCTGCAGGGCCGGATCCAGGCTTTCCAGCACCGCAGGCCCCCTCCTCACCCCGCAACGTAGACCTGGTGTCGCGGACCACTCAGCAGAGGGAGACACAGAGGCAGCAGGTTTGGTTATCACAGTTACAGCAGGTGGCGGGAGCTTGGGGGGCTGCGAACCCCGAACTCCACCCCCAGAAGTCAGACAAGGCAGATCATAATTGTGGTGGAAAGAATGAACTTGCACTTGCCTGCCTCCTGGGGAGAAGATGATGCCTGCTGCAGCGGGTGAAGACCTTCTTCTATCCCTCCGGGAGGTAACGGCGGGCCCCTCGGGGCGACGAGGAGGAGCCGCTCAGGAAGGATTGCTGACGGGCCTGGCCGAAGCATGACTCACAGCACTCCCAGCCGCTGGGGATGACGTCGCAGAGGAGGACATGACAGCCGGGGCGACATGGGCACGAGGAGCTGACCTGACAGCGCAGCTGGAACAGATGACCCGGGGGCGGCGACTGCAGGGGTTCTCTCCTGTCGTGATGTAAGGGATGCGGCCAACTGGGAGGCTGGGTTCCTCCAACGGCCCGGAGCTGGATCCAGACGGGATTCTCGTTGGGACTTGGTAGGGGCATGGCGATGAGGCCAACTGGCCAACGGTGCGGCGCGGGACCCAGGAACACATGGCGCTGGGATTGGACGGGCGACAGGAGCTGGATTCCGATCCGCAGGTCTCCTGCCGGATTTTCCCTCCAGCCTAAGAATCCCCACTCTCGCCAGGGACGCTGTCCTCGCGGGAGGTGGAGGGGTTTCCTGGAGTGCTCTTGCCATCACTTCGTGCTGTGCCACAATCCATGATAACCTCTCGCTCCCCTCCGGAGTAGAGGTAAGGTGGTAACTGCGCAGGGCCCGCTGGGCGAGGCATAAATGGTAGTCGGCTGCCTCGGAGGGCATGAGACGGGCGGCTTCTGCTAGATAGCCTCAATCTCTTCTAGCCACTCCGGGCAAAAACCACACTCGCAGGCGGGCATCTCTCTACCAAGTCCAACTTACGGTGAAAACTCCACCCTACGGCAAAAACTCACAGTGAAAAGGCGTCTCGGTGTGGCGTCTCTGTTTAGACGACCTGGCTGGAGTTTATTATTATGGGAAAAAAAAATCCAAACCTACATGGCCCTGTGTGAAAAAGTAATTGCCCTCTAAACCTAATATGTCATGCGGTGACCCTCGCGGGCCGCCATAAGACGCCAAAAGTCGCCAATGAGTTTTGCATAGATGTTTATTTTAACAAGACGAGACGAGACATAAAGCTATGAGCCACTGTGGGCAAACATACACTACACAGGATACAAGGGATCGTAGGGCCAACCCCAGCCACTACGACCTAAACTATAACATTTACACACGCTAAAGAATACGAGGGATCGTAGGGCTAACCCCAGCCACTACGACCTTAACTAAGACATGAACTAGACACGAACCTGACATGAGCGTGCTGACACACCAGGGATCTCTCAGGATGTATAGACAATACTCCAGCATCAACCAGCTGTCAGCGCCCACTAATAAAGCCGGCAGCTAACGAGCTGTGATGCCGAACAGCTGATCGATCTTGACAGCCGGAAACCCCACCGAGCACTGTCACAATAAGAGCCCGGTGGATCCAGAATGTAATCCACAGCTGTCAAGGCCGGCAGAGATGATGCATAGCCCGAGCGCGGTTGGCGCTCGGGTCATGACATAATAACTGGTTGGGCCACCCTTAGCAGCAACAACTGCGATCAAGTGTTTGCGATAACTGGCAATGAGTCTTTTACAGCACTGTGGAGGAATTTTGGCCCACTCATCTTTGCAGAATTGTTGTAATTCAGCCACATTGGAGGGTTTTCGAGCATGAACCGCATTTTTAACATCATGCCACAGCATCTCAATCGGATTCAGGCCAGGACTTTGACTAGGCCCCTCCAAGTCTTCATTTTGTTTTTCTTAAGCCATTCAGAGGTGGACTTGCTGGTGTGTTTTGGATCATTGTCCTGCTGCAGAACCTAAGTGCGCTTCAGCTTGAGGTCACAAACAGATGGCCGGACATTCTCCTTCAGGATTTTTTGGTAGACAGCAGAATTCATGGTTCCATTTACCACAGCAAGTCTTCCAGGTCCTGAAGCAGCAAAACAGCCCCAGACCATCACACTACCACCACCATATTTTACTGTTGGCATGATGTTCTGATAGGATATTTTCATGTTTCATTGATTATTCTATATGATTTTAATGCTGTATTATTCTATTTTATATTATAATTGTATATGGTGCATATAATGAGCCAATGTTTTATTCTCTGTGTTTTTACATTGTCTCAGAGCCTGAAAAGAATGTCTGTTCTTCACTGTGAGATTAGGCTGAGCAAGGTTGTAAATAATGACAAAGGTTTTATTGTTTTATCATACCAAGCTGTTCCGTTCAGGATGTCCGGAGTTAGGGTAACTTAGGTTGACCAGGTCATGTAAAGATCAAAGCAGAATGTTCAGTGCTGTCTATAGATTGGAGCAGTCTCGGGGGAAGATGGCTCCAGCTGTCTTCAGGCTTAGATAAAATCAAGGACTGTTTGCCCGGAGTATAAGAAGCCCCATCTTTGTAATGCATGTGAAGGAAGTTAGTGTGAGCAGGCTCTGAGACAGGCTGCTGTGACTAATTGCCTCCTTTTTCTGATCAAAAAGAGAATAAATGGCTCAGAACTTGGAAACCACCTATTGATTATTGATTCAGTCTCAATCAATTCATTTTTGACCTAACATTTTGGCGCAACGAACAGGGACCCACATAAAGAGGTCCGCAGCATTTTCCGACGGCTGCAGGCTGTAACTGAGGAGGGGAAGCCCACATTTTTGGGAAGCGCTGAAAAGACACGCTGAATTCCCTCTACAAGGCCTTGGGGACGTTGGAGGACGACATGGAGTTCTGACTGGTCTACCGGAACTCAAAGAGGCGGATACCAAGTGTGAGTAATTTATTTCAGTTATTGTTGTTGATTATTAAAGTTGTTTATGGCCAGTGAGATTGCATGGACCGGTTGTACATTGCGGAAGCTGTGGGGGTGAAAATTGCGGCCTGATTGCTGGGTTATTGTCAGGCTGTTATATTTGTGTATTTATAATATTTATAATATTTATAATTGTGTATTTATAATTTTTCTGCATTGATGTATGTGGTTATTGTGTATATTTTTATCTTGATTCTTTTTTCTAAAGCCCATCCAGGGACAAGAGTTGCAAATTAGCTAATAGCTATACACTCTATGTGCAACACATCAGATTGATTGTCTTTGATTAATTGTCTATGTTTATTGCACTGTCCCTGTCAAATAAACTAATCTACTACTACTACTATTATTTCTACCCACAGTGAGCGATATCGTAATAATCCCTTGGGAAGAATGAGGTTTTTCAAAACTCTGCAAACAGTGACCGGTATTGCAAGACCCAGGGAGATTCTTAGAAAACCGCCGCTTTCTATGCCCTATCAGTGCAGTGGAGGTCATGGAAGTGCATGCAAAGAAAAAAAAGGGAAAGATTTGTGCTCTTCTAATCACAGACGTCCTGTGGAACGGTCACGTGATCCCAGAAAAGTAAATTTTCGGGGACAGACTCATGCCTTTGTAGCCACTTCTGCTTATTGTCCAGTGGTTTGGACTTTCAGCATTTGTGGGGAGGTTACGTGAACCCCAAAGGAAAAAGGTAGATTTTATTTTGTGAGTTTGTTGGAGCGCTAGATAAAAGTTACTGCAGTCTGAATTTGTTTTGTATCAGTGTTACATGAACTCCACTCCGGGTGGAAGCAGAGGTTGAGTTCCCACGGAGACGGAGTGACTAGGGTGTGAAATTATTGGCTGTGATTTTTTCTGATATTTGTGGAGCACATAAAGGCTGGTTAGTTAATTGTTATCCTTTTGAGAAGAGTTTAAATTTATAGGTATTTGAAAATAGTAGCTTTGAGCAAAACAGTGGACTGGTGTTGTGTTTTTACGGCAGTGTGAAAAAAAAAAAAAGAGGAAAGGGAGCTTCACGCTGCAAGTGGTGGTGTGGGGGTTGCCACATGTGCGATTTTTTCGCTAAGAGTTGCAGTTCCGGAGATTAATTGAAGTAATTCTCATGCTGTTTTGGGTGTTGGCATGAACCTTGTTGCATCTAAAATACCTTAACCCCCAATTCTTTTATACGAAGGCCAAATAACCAGACTGAGAGATGAAGTATACGTTCACTTATTTTACTGAAAGTGAGATATGGATTACAAGCAGCGCTGGAACACAGTTCTTTAGGAAAATACCCCAAGAGAGTGCTACTCAAAAAGTGGGCCCTATAGTTTTTATAAAGCTTAACCACTCCCTCTTGCAAGAGGGAGGGGTTTTTCCCTCATTGTATCAGTACATTTCCCCTTATGTGGCAGTTCGGCTGTGTGCAGAACTGATTCTGAATGGTTTCAGCAGGTGAATTAGGTTCGGGTTCAGGTTACTTTATTTGTACCCGTAGGTAGATTTGTTTTGCAGTCTGGTGACATCCATATTTACAAGCCACAATTACATTCAACATAGACACAAACACAGGCACACATGAAGCTGACTATAAACATGATAAAAATACTCAAGGCTCCATCAATCAGGGTATAAAGACAAAGAGATGAGAGAAAAACCAGAGGTAAGAGAAGGGTCATATTAAAAAGTTAAAAACTAGTCAAAGAGGTTAAAAACTCAAAGGTCTAAAACCCAATAAAATATTTAGAACCCAAATAACATCCTACAAAAATAAGTAAATATACAATGGAGTTAATAAATAGGTACCTAAATTATGTGCAATATATTGTTACAACTTGTTCAACTCTTTGACAGCAGCAGGAACAAAGCTGTTTTTGTAGCGCTGGGTTTTACTTTTTGGGACAGCAAACCTCTGTCTTGAGGGAAGAAGCTGAAAGTTGCAGTGCAAAGGGTGGGAGTCATCATTTAAAATGGAGGTAGCCATCCTCTGTACTTGTCTGGTGTACAGGGATGTCAGGCTCAGCTGCGACTCACCAAGCAAATGACTGGACCATCTAACTACCTGAGCCAAGGATTTCCTCTATTTCAGTTTTATCTGACCAAACCATGACACTAACGAAAAGGATAAAACAGATTCAATAAAAGCCCGATAAAACATTGTCATTATGGTTCGGTCAATTTGGAAGCGTGCAAGTTTTCTCAAGCAATGCAAATGTTGCTGACCCTTTTTGCACACCCTTTCACAGTTCTCTTCAAAGTTTAAATTACTATCAATAATCGTCCCAAGATATTTGTAGAATTGTACACATTCGGTGGTCTGGCCTTTTAGTACGATGACTTTGTGCCTGGGATTTTTCCTCCTAAAGTCAATAATCATGTCTTTAGTTTTGCAGGTAGGAATCCTCACACCAGTGAACAAAATCATCAACTACTGGGCCGTGGCCACTCTCACCATCCTGGAGGAGACTGACAATAATGGAGTCATCAGCATACTTTATAATGTGTCTGTTGTCATGTCTGCTCCGACACATGTTTGTGTACAGAATGAAGAGAAGTGGTGACAACACACATCCCTGAGGAGAGCCAGTAGAAGAGCACTTTAGGTCAGACAATGTACCATTGACCCTTACTCTCTGCGTCCTGTTGGTTAAGAAATCCAGAATCCAACCCACCAGATTATTGCTCAAATCAAATTGTTGCAGACGCCTTTCAACTAAAATATGAGGTTGGATTGTATTAAAGGCGGAGGAAAAGTCCACAAATAAAAGCCTGGCATGTGTCCCTTTAAAATCCAGATGTTTAAAAAGCATGTTAAACAGAGTGACAGTGGCATCCTCCACTCCTCTGTGAGGCCTATAGGCAAACTGCAGAGGATCCAATGCATGCTCAGTCTGCTTTAGGACCTCACATCTGACCAGTTTTTCAAAAATTTTCATTAAAATTGAAGTCAAAGCAACTGGTCTAAAGTCGTTTACCATTTTAAGACAGCTGGATTTTGGAATGGGAACAACCATGGCTTCTTTCCAGATCTTAGGCACATGTTGTGTCTGTAAGGACTTATTGAAAATGTAATGAAATATAGGACTCAATTCATGTGCACAGGACTTTACCAAGCGCCCACATACAGTGGGGCAAAAAAGTATTTAGTCAGCCACCAATTGTGCGTGTTCTCCCACTTAAAAGATGAGAGAGGTCTCCAGTTTTCATCATAGGTATACCCTCAACTATGAGAGACAAAAAGAGGGGGGAAAAAATCCAGAAAATCACATTGAAGGATTTTTAATGAATTAATTGGTAAATTCCTCAGTAAAATAAGTATTTGGTCACCTACAAACAAGCAAGATTTCTGGCTCTCACAGACCTGTAACTACTTCTTTTAGAGGCTCCTCTGTCCTCCACTCGTTACCTGTATTAATGGCACCTGTTTGAACTCGTTATCAGTATAAAAGACACCTGTTCACAACCTCAAACAGTCAGACTCCAAACTCCATTATGGCCAAGACCAAAGAGCTGTCAAAGGAGACCAGAAACAAAATTGTAGACCTGCACCAGGCTGGGAAGACTGAATCTGCAATAGGTAAGCAGCTTGGTGTGAAGAAATCAACTGTGGGAGCAATTATTAGAAAATGGAAGACATACAAGACCACTGATAATCTCCCTCGATCTGGGGCTCCACGCAAGATCTCACCCCATGGGGTCAAAATGATCACGAGAACGGTGAGCAAAAATCCCAGAACCACATGGGGGGACCTAGTGAATGACCTGCAGAGAGCTGGGACCAAAGTAACAAAGGCTACATCAGAAACACACTACACCGCCAGGGACTCAAATCCTGCAGTGCCAGACGTGTCCCCTGCTTAAGCCAGTACATGTCCAGGCCCGTCTGAAGTTTGCTAGAGAGCATTTGGATGATCCAGAAGAGGATTGGGAGAATGTCATATGGTCAGATGAAACCAAAATAGAACTTTTTGGTAAAAACTCAACTTGTCGTGTTTGGAGGAGAAAGAACACCATACCTACTGTGAAACATGGGGGTGGAAACATCATACTTTGGGGCTGTTTTTCTGTAAAGGGACCAGGACGACTGATCCGTGTAAAGGAAAGAATGAAAGGGGCCATGTATCGTGAGATTTTGAGTGAAAACCTCCTTCCACCAGCAAGGGCATTGAAGATGAAACATGGCTGAGTCTTTCAGCATGACAATGATCCCAAACACACCGCCTGGGCAATGAAGGAGAGGCTTCGTAAGAAGCATTTCAAGGTCCTGGAGTGGCCTAGCCAGTCTCCAGATCTCAACCCCATAGAAAATCTTTGGAGGGAGTTGAAAGTCCGTGTTGCCCAGCGACAGCCCCAAAACATCACTGCTCTAGAGGAGATCTGCATGGAGGAATGGGCCAAAATACCAGCAACAGTATGTGAAAACCTTGTGAAAACTTATAGAAAACGTTTGACCTCTGTCATTGCCAACAAAGGGTATATAACAAAGTATTGAGATGAACTTTTGTTATTGACCAAATACTTATTTTACCGAGGAATTTACCAATTAATTCATTAAAAATCCTTCAATGTGACTTTCTGGATTTTTTTTTCTCATTTTGTCTCTCATAGTTGAGGTACCTCCTCATGGATCGTCACCTTATCGTGGTGGGGGGGTTTGCGTGCCCCAGTGATCCCAGGAGCTATGTTGTCCGGGGGCAATTTGCCTCTGATAGGGTCTCCCAAGACAAACTGGTTCTGGGTGAAGGGCCAGACTAAGAACGATCCAACAGACTCTCATGATAAATTGTATATCAAGGATTCAGTGTACCCCGCCCGGTATGGGGTTACCGGGGCCCCACCCTGGAGCCAGGCCTGGGGGAGGGGCTCGAAGGCTAGCGTCTGGTGGCCGGGTTTCCACCCATGGGACCCGGCCGGGCTCAGCCCGAAGGAGTTACATGGGTCCGCCCTCCAGTGGGTTCACCACCTGCAGGAGGGATCATGGGGGTCCAGTGCTATGTGGATTAGGTGGCGGTCAAAGGCGGAGACCTTGGCGGACTGATCCCAAGTTTTCTAAACTGGCTTTTGGTACGTGGAATGTCACCTCTCTGGTGGGGAAGGAGCCTGAGCTGGTGTACGAGGTTGAGCGATACCGGCTAGATATAGTCGGCCTCACCTCAACACACAGCTCCGGTTCCGGAACCAGTCTCCTGGAGAGGGGCTGGAGCTTGACCTTTTCTGGAGTTGCCCCGGGCGAGAGGCGACGAGCAGGGGTGGGTATTCTTGTATCGCCCCACCTTGCTGCCTCTATATTGGAGTTTTCCCCGGTGGACGAAAGGGTTGCTTCCCTACGCCTTCGGGTTGGGAAACGGGTCCTGACGATCATTTGTAACCACTCTTTATGAAAAAAACTGCCCATTAGTAAAAAAAAAAGCTTAAACACAAATTTGCTGATAAGCCATGGTTAACCAAAGGACTACAAAAGGCGTGTAAAAAGAAAAATTTATTATATAAAGCTTTCCTAAAGAAAAGGACAGAAGAAGCAGAGCAGCGGTATAAAACATACAAAAATAAGTTAACATATATAATAAGATGTAGTAAAAGAGACTATTACAGTAAAGAACTGGAGAAAAACAAAGACAATATTAAAAATACATGGACAATACTCAACAGTATCCTTGGAAATAAAAGCAGAAATACAAGCTACCCAACTAGTATTCCAAAAAATAATAAAACGACTCAGAGTGTGAATATAGCTTCACCTGCAGATGAATTTAATAATTTTTTTGTTAACATTGGACCTAAACTGGCCCGAGAAATACCCACTACGGTGCCTACAGGTGATACAATATGCAATAACACTGCTGTAAAAGACTCCATCTTCATAAAGAACACAGACGAAAGAGAGGTCATTGAAATTGTTAAATCGTTCAAAAGTAAAACATCTACGGACTGTGATGGTATTGACATGCTATTAGTCAAAACTGTTATTGAATGCATAGTAAAACCACTGACGTATATCTGTAACCTGTCTCTCCAATCAGGTATATTTCCCAATGCAATGAAAATAGCTAAAGTAATTCCGATATACAAGACGGGCGACAGAGGAGAACTCTCAAATGATAGACCAATTTCACTATTACCGCAATTTTCCAAGATACTTGAAAAAATATTCTATGAGAGAATTGACAACTTCATACTGAAGAATGATTTATTGTGTGAGCAGCAATATGGGTTCAGACACAAGAGGACAACTGCATATGCCCTAATGGAATTTACAGAAAAAATATCAACAGCCATTGAAAATAAAGAGTATTCAGTTGGAGTATTCCTAGATCTTAAAAAAGCATTTGATACAGTAGATCACAATTTATTATTAAAGAAACTACAAAATTGTGGTATTAGAGGGGTAGCACTGTCCTGGTTAAGTAGTTACTTAAAGAATAGATATCAGTATGTATGTGTTAGCAACAAAAACTCAGAGTTACTGAAGGTCACCTGTGGAGTCCCACAGGGTTCAGTTTTGGGACCATTATTATTCAATATGTATATAAACGATATATGTAAAGTTTCAGAAAAAATGGACTTAATATTGTTTGTCGATGACACTAATCTGCTATGCAGTGGAAACAATTTGGAACAACTTCTGGATACACTCGGAAAGGAATTAGGAAAGCTTAAACTGTGGTTTGATTCAAACAAATTAACGTTCAATTTAAGCAAGACAAAATTTATAGTCTTTAACAACCATCACAACAACCCAGTACCCAAACTCAGTGTAAATGGTGTAGAGATTGAAAGGGTATCTGAAACTAAATTTCTTGCAGTAATAATTGATAACAAACTGTGTTGGAAGTCACATATTAATTATATTAAAGGTAAAGTATCCAAATCAATTGCAATATTACACAGAGTGAAATATTTGCTGAATCAACCCACACTATACACCTTGTATCATTCATTAATACTCCCATACATGACATATTGTAATGAAGTATGGGGAAATACATATAAAACAAACATATATCCACTCTTTATGCTTCAAAAGAGAGCTATTAGAATAATAAACAAAGCAGCTTACAGGGAACCAACAAACCCACTTTTTCTTAAACAAAAAACTCTCAAGTTGAAAGATCTGGTTGACTTTAAAACCGCAATAATAATGTTCAAAGTGAAGAATTTATCACTGCCCGCAAATATCCAAAAGTTGTTCCAAACAAGGGAGAAACGATATCACTTCAGAGGAACATGTACATTTCAAAAGCCTACAGTGAGAACAACCACCAAGCAACACTGTATTTCAGTGCAAAGAGTCAGATTATGGAACGATTTTGGACCTGAATTAAAATCATGTACAACGCTTGGACAATTTAAACAAAAACTAAAGGAAGAAATACTCCAAACATATTTACAAGACGACATGTAAACTCACATAAGGATTGACATATCCAGCCTGTGTTGTGTTGTAGCTTAGTTTTTTTTTTCTTTTTTTCTTTTTTTTTCTCTGTGACATTTTGTCTTAGATTTGTTTTTGAATAGTAACCGCTTAACTTAGCCTAGCTTAGTTTTCTTTTTTCTCTCAGTCACATTTTGTCTTAGCTTTGTTTTAAATTGTAATCGCTCTTGTCTTGTTTTCTCTTTTTTCTCTTTTGAATTCTTGGATGGAATATGGGTGGGCAATATAAGCTGCGGCTTCAGCCATCACCCATTTTGGGTAACTTACGTGAAATTGTATAGTAGGAGGAGTCTTTGTCTAATTTGACCTTGTTGTTATTTTATACAGTTTCTTTTAACCTGTACTGTACTATCCGAAATAAATTCATTCATTCATTCTTCCCTCTTGTATACATACTTCAGGTTTAATGACTGTAAGTATTGGGAAGTGATCACTTTCCATAGTTGTCCTGTTCATAACCGTCCATTCACAGGTGCTCACTAAAGAATCAGATACCAGAGCCAGGTCAATACATGATAATGTGCCCCTATGCACATCCACCCTGGTACCTTCACCACTGTTTAGACAAATTAGCGATATTTCATCTAACATCTCTTCCACAACATTTTCATTGTTATCTGTATGTGTGCTTCCCCACAAGCTATTATGGGCATTAGAAGTCTCCACACCATACCTCTTTCATATGCCCTTCCCCTGCCATAACACTGAAAATATCTGCTGTTAACTTCCTACATGGGTTGTAATAATTAATCAGCTTAATATTTCCTTGTCCATTTGGCCTACATATTTCAATAATATTACATTCTATATCCTCAGGGGAGGGAATCACCCTATACGCCAGGCCATCTTTATTGAAAGTGGCACATCCTCCTCCATTTACAATGTTAATTCCATCCTGTCTGATTGAACTGTATCCTAGAATAACAAAATCTAAGTGAGGTTGAAGCCATGTCTCCTGTACACACACTACCTGTGGAACAACTTCTAGTTCATAAAGACACCTTGAGTTCTTGTCCGTTTGCTATAAGACTCCTCGCATTCCACTGTAGTATGTGTAGTACCATAATTAAGGTCCTGTTTCAGCATGTGCAGTCTCCCCATTTTCAGCTTTCAATAAAGCATGAATCTGGTCAGCTGTAATATCTTTCACATCTAGGAAGCTTCCTGCTGCTTCCACAATGGTTTTGATTCTTTCACTTTTCTTCTTTAGCTGTGCAGCAACATTCATGGTGTGGCATATAAAAGCTATAAAGTTTGTCCTCTTAACTATCAATGTGTCATCATCCATTTTGCATTTGTGAACATTCCTTGCAGCGGCACGATCCTGTGATTGCGTGGGACCCGTTGATTGCTGGGCTCCCATTTGAACTGAACTTCTTTGAGGAAGGCCTGCTGAGTTTCTGACTATTCCTGCCTCTTTAACTGTCTTTAGAGCTTCCGCATACAAGATTTTCTTAGTTATTCTGATTTTCTGGGCTTGTCTAGCTTCCCTCTGCACAACACATCCTCCATATGCAGCACTGTGCAGTTGCAACACTTTTCTTTGGCGTCCTTGTCACATTTAACATATTTGTGCTCCCCTCCACATCTAGCACATCTTAGCTTTCCCTTACATTGCTGAGCAGTGTGGCTCATCCTTTGACATTTGTAGCACCTGAGTGGCTTTGGGACGTATTCTCTGACACTGAAATATATGCATCCTATTAGGACTGATTTAGGGAGTGTTTCCTCAAACTGAATCATGACAGACAGTGTGTCCTTCAGTGAACTGTCTTTTTTACCCTTTAGCCTTTTCACATCCTTCACCTTTCCTCCTTGGATCTCGTTTTTCACTTCTTCCATAAACATGCACAAAGGGACACCTGATATAACTCCCCTCAAGTTAGCTGTCGCGCCAGGAACATGTGCCTTCATTTGTTCTCCGTTAGACATGTCATTGCCAGTATTTTCTCTTGCTGTTGTTTACTTGTGGCATGAATTAACAGCCGGTTATTATTCAAGAACTTTGCAAACTGAACTCTCCCAATTTCTTTCTCAATTGCTTTTGTTAGCTTAACCGGGTGATAGTGCCCCCCACCCTGATTGAACTCAATGACAGCCTTCCAGTCATTCCCTACATCCTCAAACCCCCATCCATTTTGGCCAGTTCATGTTTTCTTCGCATTGTTACTTCCTCCCACATCACTCTCATCTGACCCGCTTCTAGGACTTGTTGCCCCCCTAGCTGCTCTTTTCCGGCCCCCAGGCCTGGATAGTGTCCAGCCCACCTCATCTTTATGGTACCCGTCAGAGCTAGATGCCATAATGTTACAGACAGCGTACAGTTTTGGAAATCTGCCACAAACAAATCAATCCTACCTCCAGCTGAACACAGATGTAAATGCAGTCCCAACCTTCTTCTTCAAACAGTCCAACTCGATCCTCCTATGATGCCTGCTCTCTGTCGGGTCTTCTTCTTCCTTTCCAGTGTCCATGCTTTTAATCATGATTCCTTTTACTCACTAGAGATCGCTTCTTCTAATGCAATTAACCTCAACTCTGCATACAAAGGCCTACTCTTGCGCCACACTGTGGGTGTTTATATATCTACATATTTATTCCATCTAGCTACAATGCTCCGCACTGTGTGTTTATATATTCATATATTTATTCCATCCAGCTACAATGCTCTGCACTGTGTGTCTGTGTGTGTGTATATATATATTTTATAGTAATATGTACATACACTACCGTTCAAAAGTTTGGGGTCACCCAGACAATTATTTTGTGTTTTCCATGAAAAGTCACACTTATTTACCACCATGAGTTGTAAAATGAATATAAAATATAGTCAAGACATTGACAAGGTTAGAAATAATGATTTGTATTTGAAATAATAATTTTTTCCTTCAAACTTTGCTTTCATCAAAGAATCCTCCATTTGCAGCAATTACAGCATTGCAGACCTAACATGATTGCACAAGGGTTTTCTAATCATCCATTAGCCTTCTGACCCAATGAGCAAACACATTGTACCATTAGAACACTGGAGTGATAGTTGCTGGAAATGGGCCTCTGTACACCTATGTAGATATTGCACCAAAAACCACCAGACATTTGCAGCTAGAATAGTCATTTACCACATTAGCAATGTATAGAGTGTATTTCTGATTAGTTTAAAGTTATCTTCATTGAAAAAAAGTGCTTTTCTTTCAAAAATAAGGAAATTTCTAGGTGACCCCAAACTTTTGAACGGTAGTGTATGTATATTAGCTGCTCTTGCTTGCTTGCTTTTTTTCTTGCCTTCTGATTGTTGCTCTGAGTGTTGCTATCCCTGTGCTGTTGCAATCCTGGAATTTCCCCGTTGTGGGACTAATTAAGGCTTATCTTATCTTATCTTACAGTGCCCTCTGGTGGCGCTCAACCATAATAACAACAAAATACAGAAAATAGATGGAAATGAAAATGTGGCAGTTACAGGTGGACTATTCATCGATCTAACTGACACATTAAATCATGACATATAAGTAAGAAAATTGGAAACCTATGGTATCAGAGGGGTTGTGTTGCAATGGATAGAGTTATTTGAGCAATAGGAGACAGTTTGTGAGCTTGGGTAAATGGTGCTCTTTATGTTTGGATATCATCTGTGGTGTCCCCCAGGGGTCAGTGTTGGGTCCTTCTTCTTCTTTTTCTCTTAGATTTGATTGGCGCTTGGCAACCAACCAGTTTACAGGTGCATTACCGCCACTGACTTGATTATCATCACTCTATATCTTTTTATAAGGAGTCCTGAACAAAACTGTTCACTCTTTATATCAATGACATTTGTAAAGTGTCACAAAAATTAAAACTGGTTTTGTTACCTCCGCCAAGGAGGTTATGTGATCATCGGCGTTGGTTTGTCTGTCTGTTTGTTTGTTTGTTTGTTAGCAAGATAACTCAAAAAGTTATGGACGGATTTTCATGAAATTTTCACAGATTGTCAGAAATGGGGTATCCTACAGATGATTACATTTTGGTGGTGATCCGGATCACCGTCCAGAAGAAAACCGCCATTACGGAAAATGACATTTTCGTCAATAACTACTGAACCACTAATCCTATCATTGTGAATCCAATTTGTGAATCCAATTGCCCGTCATATGTTTTCATGGTCAAGGAATCTGAAAACGTACACACAAACACTGTAAGGGGGGAACTGTGGCGTTAAACCGCCATTACGGAAAATGCCATTTTTGTCAATAACTACTGAACCACTAATCCTATCATTGTGAATCCAATTGCTAGTCATATGTTTTCATGGTCAAGGAATCTGAAAACGTACACACAAACACTGTATGGGGGGAACTGTGGCCGCCATTACGGAAAATGCCATTTTCGTGAATAACTACTGAACCACTAATCCTATCATTGTCAATCCAATTGCTAGTCATGTGGCCGCACATGGCCAAAACATAATGAGCAGCATCTTTGATAAGAACAAAGGGCAGAGTTTCCTTGGAGATAACAGGAAGCTGTGAAATGTGATCTTTTGTATGTCAGAGACGGCTTGGAGGATGCTTTGTGTGCCAGAGTCTGTGAGGGGGATGTTAAAGGATTAAGGAAGTGCATGCAATGTGATCTTTTATGTGAATGCAATGTGACCTTTTGATATGTAGAAGGACCGGAGTATATAAGTGAAGAGTTCTGTGTGAGATGCCCTCTTTTTCTACTATGCTCATGAGAGAGAATGTGTAATAAACTGCTTAAGACCAACTTGCCTCATCATTTACACATTCTACACTGGTGATCCAAGACGAAGCATGCAACACAAAGAGAATTCCCCGGAGCCAGCCTCGTTGGGAGCCCCCAGCCAAGCGTATGCCGTTACAGTCCAGCTACCGGACTTTTGGCAGCACAATCCGCGCTCCTGGTTCCACCTGGTTGAGGCGCAGTTCGTCCTCCGGGGGATATCGGTAGATGACACGAAATTCTACCATTTGATCGCAAAGCTCGACAACCACACGGCTCAGCATGTGGAGAGCCTTCTGGAGCAGCCACCAGCCAGCGACAAATACGGCGCGTTGAAGGCTGCACTCATCCAGCACTACACACTCTCGGTTGAGGAGAGAGCAGAGAGACTCCTAGTGTGGACCGGGTTGGGAGATTGCACGCCCATTGACCTGATGGAGAGGATGCTGAGGTTGAAAGGCTCGGATGACGACCACTTCATCTTTACCCACCTCTTCCTCGGGAACCTTCCGTCAGCGACGAGAGCGGCCCTGGCCAGTTCACCGTTGTTGGCCAAGCGGGACTACCGTGCACTGGCCCGGGAGGCACACCGGATCATCATGGCCAGCAGAGAGTTCGCGACCACGGCGGTGGCGACTGAGCTCGGCGTGACGGCCGGAGAGGGCGAGGAGCCATTGACGGCGGTAGCAGAACCACCGATGACAACAGCGGCGGGCACCAAGGAACGCGGAGGAGACATCCTTTCTTTCTATCACTGCCACTTTGCAGAGAAGGCACGCAAATGTATACCACCGTCCCAGTTCAAGCGCTCGGGAAAATGCCAAGACCGGGGGTCAGTAGCAGCTGCGACCCTCGGGGAGGAGAACAAGCTGCTCTACTTGACGGACGCACGCTCCGGGAGACATTTCCTCGTGGACACCGGTGCCCAGCTGAGTTTCAGCATGCCGTCCTACGCCGACCGGCTGGCAGGTTCCAGCGGTCCCCAGATGGCAGCAGCAAACGGCTCGGACATTAAAACCTTTGGTGAGAGGGCTCTGCTTCTGTCTCTACACGGCCGTACATTTGAGTGGACTTTTGTCATAGCAGCATTGAATTTCAATATATTGGGGGCTGATTTTTTGTGCTCACATGGGTTGTTGGTTGATGTCGCTAACAGGCGCCTGGTTAATGTCTTCTGATTCTATTCCCTGTACAGCTCGAGCATCCCGGCCAACAGCACAAGCCAACGTCACAGCTGCAAGCGGTAAATTCCACACACTGCTCACTCAGTTCCCAGCACTCACGGTCCCGACATTTTCGGCAGCTGTCGCTAAACACGGGGTGGAACATTTTATTACCACCACCGGGCCGCCCGTTTTTGCAAAACCTCGGCGCTTGGACGCAGCTAAACTGGCCATAGCGCGCAAGGAGTTCGCCAACCTGGAGAGGTTGGGCATCATCAGGCGTTCAAACAGCCCATGGGCTTCCGCGCTACACATGGTCCTTAAAGCTGACGGTTCGTGGCGACCTTGCAGGGATTTCCGCAGGTTGAACAATGCCACAGCGCACGACCGCTACCCAATTCCTCACATCCAAGATTTTTCCGTTCATTTGGCAGGAGCGCGCGTTTTTTCTAAAATAGACTTGGTCCGCGGTTACCACCAAGTCCCAGTGCGCGCTGAGGACATACCCAAAACAGCGGTGATAACTCTGTTTGGCCTATTCGAGTTTTTACGCATGCCATTCGGGCTTAAAGGGGCTGCACAGACGTTCTAACGCATGATGGATGTGGTGCTGCGTGATCTCCCTTTCGTATTCGTCTACCTGGACGATATTTTGGTAGCCAGCGCGTCCGAAGACGAACACGAAACCCACCTCACGGCGGTTTTCCAGAGGTTGGGAGAGCACGGTTTAATAATCAATCCAGCGAAGTGTCAGTTCGGGGTGACGCAGATTGATTTTTTGGGGCACCGCATCTCTCCCGAAGGAGTGGTTCCGCTGCCTGACAAAGTGTGGGCGGTAGCAGATTTTCCCCGACCACAAACGGTCAGGGCGTTACAGGAGTTTTTGGGAATGGTGAATTTTTATAACCGTTTCCTCCCTCGCGCAGCACAGCTCATGCAACCACTGTACGCCGCGCTCAAAAAGCAGAAACCCACGAATAAGATCAAATGGTCCCCGGAGCGAGAGCGGGTGTTCTCGGAAGTCAAGGCAGCCCTGGCAAACGCTGCGTTGTTGGCACATCCAGACCCAACGGCCCGCATAGCGCTCACTACTGACGCGTCAGATGTGGCCATAGGGGCGGTCGTGGAGCAGCGTTTAGCCGGCACTTGGCAACCGCTCGCCTTTTTCAGCAGGACTTTGCACGATAGTGAACGTAAATACAGCGCATTTGACAGGGAGTTGCTGGCTCTCCACTTGGCTATTCGCCACTTCCAGTTCTGGCTGGAAGGGCGCTGTTTCACCGCGTTTGTTGACCACAAGCCACTAACATTCGCGATGGCCAAGGTTTCAGAACCTTGGTCGGGCCGGCAGCAGAGACAGCTGGCTGCGATCTCAGAGTTTACTACCAATATTCAGCATGTCTCGGGTAAACTGAATGTAGTGGCAGACTGCCTCTCACGCGCCGTGGCGGCCCCGGTCCACGTGGGGATTGATTACGCAGCCATGGCCGCGGAGCAGGTTAGTGACGCGGATGTGCGCGCGCTCCAGTCTGGACCAACAGGGTTAAGGCTGGAGAGCAGGGTGCTGCAAGACGGTATGCCCCCCCTAATCTGCGATGTCTCCACGGGGTGACCGCGTCCCGTGGTACCGGCCGTGTGGCGCCGCCGCGTTTTTGACTCGGTTCATTCTTTAGCGCACCCGGGAGTGCGCGCGTCAATCAAGATGGTAGGAGAGAAATTTGTGTGGCCGAGTCTTCGCAAACAGGTAAAAGAGTGGGCAGCAGCCTGCATGGCGTGCCAACGAGCCAAAGTACACAGACACACGAGGGCTCCCTTGGAGCCGTTTCACATCCCAGCCAAGAGGTTCGACCATGTTCACGTGGACCTCGTGGGCCCCCTCCCGCCATCACAGGGGTGCACGCACCTTCTGACAATGGTGGACCGCACCACGCAATGGCCGGAGGTGGTTCCACTGGCGTCAACCACAGCCGAGGAGGTAGCGCGCGCGTTTTTAACAGCATGGGTGGCGCGTTTTGGAGTCCCGTCAGACATTACGTCCGACAGAGGCCCTCAATTTGTTTCCGAACTTTGGTCAGCAATGGCCCGCAGCCTGGGTGTCACAGTTCACCGCACAACCGCGTACAATCCTCAGGCTAATGGGTTATGCGAATGTTTTCATAGGTCATTGAAAGCGGCTCTCAGGGTGTCACTGACGGATGCAAATTGGGTAGACAAGCTACCGTGGGTTTTATTAGGGTTGCGTTCTGCGCCTAAAGAAGACTTAGAAGCTTCCCCAGCTGAACTCGTTTTTGCGCAGCCGCTTCGGCTGCCCGGGGAGTTTCTCCCAGATAATCCTGCGCCAGGCAGCTCCCCGTCTCAGCTGTTGCAGCGTAGCATTGACACAGGCACGCTGCCGGGCCCCGTTCATCACAGTTTTCCTCGCGTTTTTGTGCCTAAAACTTTGAAAAATGCGGAGTTTGTTTTTGTCAGACATGACGCGCATCGCCCCCCACTGCAACCACCTTTTGATGGACCGTTCAGAGTGTTGGAAACAGGGGACAAGCATTTTTTGCTAGATTTGGGGGGTAGGAGGGAAAAGGTTGGCATAAACAGACTCAAACCCGCTTTTGTGGTGGCGGACGAGCAAGTGCTGTTGGCAAGGGTCCCTCGGTGCGGAAGACCTCCATGGGGGGCTTCCCAGAGTAGAATTTCCCCAGAACACCCACAGGGACAGACAAAAGGTTTTCACCCCCAGACAGCAGCTCCCCAGCATGACAGCGCCGCGGAGGTGGTGAATCCTGGTTACAGCAGATACGGGAGAAGACTGAAGCCCAAGCAGCATGTGGATTGATGTGTAATGATTCAGTAGACAGACTGTTATTCTTTTGTTCGATCCAATATGCTCGAGGGGGGTGGTGTGGCCACACATGGCCAAAACATAATGAGCAGCATCTTTGATAAGAACAAAGGGCAGAGTTTCCTTGGAGATAACAGGAAGCTGTGAAATGTGATCTTGCGGCGGCATGAGATAAAGCGGCGTTGGTGAAGGTTTTAAGAGGAGTTTTTAGTTGGTTTTATTAAATCATACCGCCGTCACGAGCTCTGCTCCCGGCGCCGTGCATGCACGCCGGGAGCGAGTCCAGCGGCTCTCCAGAGAGACACAATGTGTCAGCAGTAGCAGTTGCAGAAGTCAGAATGAGACAGAGTTTGAGTTACAGAGTTGCAGCATATATACCCAACTACAACAATACATCAAAGAGCATTCCCCAGCAGTTGGTATGATTAAAGAGATTGCAGAACAGGCATGAGACATTTGCATTAGAGAGACATACATCACAATAGGCAGATTTGCTAGACTCTGCTCCAGCTGCAGAACAAAGAGGCTCCGCGACGTCGAGGGGATGTCCCGTTGCGGGTGCAGAGATCACAAGAAGAAAAATTTGTCTCTGACTCCTCTCGTGGCCATGAAGAAAAGCAGGAGCGGCGGTAAGAAAAAAATAAAAGCAGAGGGACTGGTGTGTTGACTTTAGGGCAGGCGCAACACTAAAGCCTCGGGAACCACAGACGGCTGAATTCCCCTTGTATGCCGTGGCTAAGACCATAAAATCCAGTGAGCAAGCTGCGGGCCTCAGGTGTACGAGCAAGCCTGAAGGGCCAGTGTGCAGCAGAAGGAAGGCGGTCAGAAGAGCCGTATTTGTCCCGTGCGTGGTGCGCCGTCCTCGTAACTCCCCAGTGCGCGCGCAGGGGTTCCGTGCATGGGTGGGCCGCTGGAGTGGCGAGTCAGGTTCCAGAATCTTGGTGGAGATCGGCGCAGACGGCGCCGATAATATCCAGGTTGAGCTGTGGCTGCAGATTGGCCATGGTGCGTTGGAACGGTGAGAGGAAATAGACGATCTTTTGTCCCTCAGGCTCGTGCAGATGCGTTGGAGCGGTGGGAGGGAATAGACGATCTTTGTCACCGCTCGGCCGTGGTGCGTTCAGGTCCCCGCGTTGTGTTCTCCGCCGGCCATGGAGGCCGCCGTCGTGGAGAGGGGACGAGGTGCCTGCGCTCTCGTGTGGAGGAGCTGCGAGCGCGGCCAGTCCAGCGTGGATGAGCAGATCTCAGACGTGCAGATCTCATCATGAAGAACGGGTCACCAGTGCAGCTGTCCAGATCAGAAGGTTGCTTTGCACAAAACGTGTGCATGTTCGGGGTCACCAGTGAAGCGTTCACTGGCAGCGTGTTCTTTTCTGCCTTCAGGTCATGGTGCGGTGGGGCGGCGAGAGGGAGGAGACGTCTTGTGTCCCTTGGCCGGTTCAGCGTGGATGTCCAGACCAGAAGGTTGCATTGCACAAAGCGTGTGTGTCTTCGGGGTCACCAGTGTGGCGGCATGAGATAAAGCGGCGTTGGTGAAGGTTTTAAGCAGGTTTATTAAATCATACCGCCGTCACGAGCTCCGCTCCCGGCGCCGTGCATGCGCGCCGGGAGCGAGCCCAGCGGCTCTCCAGAGAGACACAATGTGTCAGCAGTAGCAGTTGCAGAAGTCAGAATGAGAGAGAGTTTGAGTTACAGAGTTGCAGCATATATACCCAACTACAACAATACATCAAAGAGCATTCCCCAGCAGTTGGTATGATTAAAGAGATTGCAGAACAGGCATGAGACATTTGCATTTGAGAGACATACATCACAATAGGCAGATTTGCTAGACTCTGCTCCAGCTGCAGAACAAAGAGGTTACAAGGCACATTTACGTATTGATCTCAGTCTCTACGTCACAGTAAGGACAGGACGCATGAACACAATGCATGAAAGGTGACATTAACATCACAGTAGAGAGCCAGAAGAAGCGGGGCTGCCTGTAGACATTAATACACACATTTCACTGTTCTGTTAATTGCTCTAGCTGAGCGCTGTGTCTGTCCAGTCTGTTTGTGAGGGTTTACACCAAACCGCCACAATCTTTTGTATGTCAGAGACGGCTTGGAGGATGCTTTGTGTGCCAGAGTCTGTGAGGGGGATGTTAAAGGATTAAGGAAGTGCATGCAATGTGATCTTTTATGTGAATGCAATGTGACCTTTTGATATGTAGAAGGACCTGAGTATATAAGTGAAGAGTTCTGTGTGAGATGCCCTCTTTTTCTACTATGCTCATGAGAGAGAATGTGTAATAAACTGCTTGAGACCAACTTGCCTCATCATTTACACATTCTACAGTCATATGTTTTCATGGTCAAGGAATCTGAAAACGTACACACAAACCCTGTATGGGGGGAACTGTGGCCGCCATTACGGAAAATGCCATTTTCATGAATAACTACTGAACCACTAATCCTATCATTGTCAATCCAATTGCTAGTCATATGTTTTCAAGGTCAAGGAATCTGAAAACGTACACACAAACACTGTATGGGGGGGAACTGTGGCGCTTGGCGGAGGTCTGCGCTCTCCGAGTGCTTTTCTAGTTTGCTAATGATACAAACATTTTCTGTGCAGGAGATCTGCAGCAATTACTGGATGACATAAACATAGAAATGGAAAAACTGAAGATGTGGTTTGACATAAACAAGTTATCACTAAATTTAGGCAAAACAAAAATGATGTTATTTGGCAACTGTAGAACAAAAATACAAATAAAAATACAAATTGGTGGACCAGATATTGAAAGAGTCAATGAAATCAAATTTCTTGGGGTGATAATTGATGATAAAATTAACTGGAAACAGCATATTGTCATGGGCAGCGAGAGCACGTCCCCTCCTTCCCATTCATCCCTCCTCAGGTCATCAACACACCTGAGTGAGAAGACACACCTGATCCCTCTCATCAGCCAGCGTTTAAAAGGAAGCGCCCTTCAGTGACTCAGCGCTGGCTCATCTGGGTATACTGCCTGTAACTGGACAAGCAAGTATGTGATTCACACAGGTGGGAACGCTACTAACCTGTGTATTCTCTTCTCTCTTCAGGTTGCTGCCATTGTGCAGGTGTGTCTCCGGGACTGCACGCACTCTCCTGCCACATCATCGCCTATCTACAGCACTCAACCTCCGCCCGGTCAGGCACCACCAGCTCCACTCCCTTCACCCTGCTGGTTCGTCTATTCCCTGCTGGGGTCCTGCCGGTTCTCCCTTGGAGCTCACATAAGTGGTAATTTGGCCAGCCCATTTTCCCTTACTCTGTTCCTCCATTCACAGCTCTCGTCTTCTCTCCACAGGCCGTTTCCTCTGGCGAGTGACTGTTGCAGTAACTGTGTGTCTATTTTGACATTTAATAAAAATCTCAAATGTGTGTTGTGATTTGATTGCTCTTTCTTGTTGCTGCATCGCGCACGTAAGCTGATCACTAATTACAATCATGACAGAACGAGCCAGCCTTGACCTCAGCTCAGCAGGTGCAGCAGCATCAGGGCAATCAGCTCTGGATCGCTTAGAGGCAACCGAGCGACAGATAGCCGTGACGTCCCAGCAGCTGCAAACTATGATGCGGCAATTGGGCACCGTCACGCAACATTTGGCCAATGCGGCTCCCCTGGCTCCTCCTCCTCAGCCTGCTCCTGTTGTTCAACCTCCAGTGCACTGTACCACCTCCGTTCCCACACCTGCCCCGTACGCGGGGGAGGTGGGGAAGTGTAAGGAGTTTCTTCATCAGGTGCGGATGTATTTGGAGCAGGCTGGGGGGCGGGGGGAGAGTACCCAGGGGATGTCGCAAAAACTCAGTTTTTCACGTTACTACTATGGGACCGAGCCCTTAGCTGGGCTCTGGCCATGGCAAACAGTCTGAGGGGCGGGTATACACATTTGAGCAATTTGTGGTGGCCTTTTCTCATGCATTTGACCATACTGAGAGTCAAGGGAACATCATGAGCTGCCTTATGACTCTCCGCCAGGGCACTTGGTCAGTGGCCGAGTACTCGGTGGAATTTTGGGTCGAAGCGGCGGACTCGGGGTGGAACGAAGTTGCCTTACGCAGCGCGTTCCTCCACAGTTTAAACGCTCACCTCCGCGATGACCTGGCGGTTTATGCAGTTCCCAACACCCTCGATGGTCTTATCGATCAGGCCGTTGGTTTAGACAACCACTACTGTGAGCGTGCAAAGGAGCGACAGTCCTCCTCTCGCCCATCTGCCGAGCGGGTGCCCGCTGTGGTGACTGACTCAGGTGGCGCTGGTCCACCTCCCGAGCCAATGGAGCTCAGTCGGTTCCAGTTGACCGACAATGAGTGCCGGCGAAGGAGGAGGGCTAGTGCATGCATGTACTGTGGTTCGGTGAAGCACAGTCAGGACGAGTGCCATCAGCGGCCAAAAGATGCGGCCTGTCAGTAACCGTGGGGGGGCTGTAGGCGGGACCAAATTAACTCCCCCCAGTAATTTCTCTATTTCGGCCCTCGTGCAATTACCGGGGGTCAAGAGGAGGATGATGGCGATTAGTGGATTCAGGGGCAGAGGGCAATTTCATGTCGGCCCGGTTTGTTCGGGACATGGGTATTCCCACACTCAAATTGCCCCAACACCAAAGAATTACCACCATATCTGGCCAGGAGGTTGCGGTAGTCACTGAACGCACAGCGCAGATCGCCATCCTTCTTTCCGGGATCCATCAGGAAGAACTCTCGTTCCTAGTTCTCCCAATTTTATCTTCCCTGATGGTCCTAGGTAATCCGTGGCTCCAGAAGCATAACCCCATCATAAACTGGGGGCAAAATTCCACACCAATCTTGGCTCAGGTCAACACACAGCTCCAGTTCGTCCTCGAGGTGGATGCGTCTGATTCGGGATAAGGCACTGTCTTCTCACAGCGCACACCCTCCAACCAGAAGCTCTGACCAGAAGCTTCACCCGTGCGCGTTTTTCTCTCGTCGGCTTACGCCAGCTGAGAGGAATTACGACATAGGGGACAGAGAGCTGCTCGCCATTAAGTTGGTGTTGGAGGAATGGAGGCACTGGTTAGAGGGGGCTATTCACCCCATTGTCGTATGGACCGACCACAAAAACCTTGAGTATTTGCGGTCGGCCCACCGACTCAATGCCAGGCAGGTTTATTGGGCCCTGTTTTTTCAGCGGTTCAACTCTACCATCACCTACTGTCCTGGCTCTCGGAATACCAAACCGGACGTGCTATCGCACCAGTTTGACTCCGAGGAGGTAGCACCCCCTTCCCACCCCCAACCCATTCTTCCCTCTTCTTGTGTCCTCGGAGCCCTTACTTGGGACATTGAGCGGAGGGTCCGTCAGGCCCAGTCTCAGGAGCCTGTACCAGCAGGGTGCCCCCGAAACTGCCTGTACATCCCGGCTGCTCTCTGCAGTGACATCATTCAGTGGGGCCACACTAGCCGCCTCGCCTGCCACCCTGGGATCACCCGCACCACTGACCTAATCCGGCGGGTGTTCTGGTGGCCCACGCTGCAGCGGGACATGCAGGAATATGTGCGGGCCTGCCAAACCTGTGTCCGGGGCAAGTCGGACCCCCCCCCACCCCTTCCCGGCTGGATTCCTCCATCCCCTGCCTATCCCTTGTCGCCCGTGGTCCCACATCGCCCTGGACTTTGTGACTGGATTTCATCCATCCCACAGAAAGACAGTTATCCTGACAATTGTGGACCGCTTCTCCAAGGCTGTGCACCTGGTGGCTCTCCCCAAACTTCCCTCAGCTTTGGAGACGGCCACTCTGCTCACTGACCACGTGATCCGCCTCCATGGCATCCCATTGGACATCGTGTCTGACCGGGGTCCCCAGTTCACGTTCCAGGTTTGGAGGGCCTTCTGCTGGACTCTGGGTACCACCGTGAGCCTCTCCTCTGGCAACCATCCCCAGAGCAACGGGCAAGCGGAGCGCGCTAACCAGTCCTTGAAGGCCACTCTCCGACATGTAGTGGCTGAGAATCCTTCCGCCTGGAGCACACACCTGACCTGGGTGGAATACACTATGAACTCTGCCGTCTCCACGGCTACCGGGCTCACCCCTTTTTAGGCGTCATTGGGGTATACTCCTCCGCTGCTGCCTATGGCTGAGAGGGAGGTCGCGGTTCCCTTCGTGGGGGTCCACGCTCGCCGCTGTCAGCACCTCTGGAGGTCCACGCTCGCTGCCCTCTCCCATTCTACTGAGCGCAACCGGGCCATGGCTGACAGGAAATGGGTGCCTGGCCCCAAGAATGCCATGGGGCAGCAGATCTGGTTGGTGGCCAATCAGGTTTCTCTGAAGGTGAAGTCTAAGAAACTGTCTCCTCGCTTCTTAGGACCCTACACGATCTCCAGGGTGGTCAACGACACCTCAGTACAGCTTAAGCTACCACCGACCCTACGGGTGAACCCGACCTTCCACATGTCGCACATTAAACCCCTCTTGGTCAGCCCCCTCTGCCCCCCCATCCCCAAAGCCACCTCCTCCTCCTCCCCGGATGATCAACGGCCACACCGCCTACACGATTTGTTGGATCCTGGATGCCCACCACCGAGGCCGGGGCCTGCAATACTTGGTCGATTGGGAGGGCTACGGCCCAGAGGAACGCTCCTGGGTCCCCATGTCCCGCGTTTTGGACAAGGAAGTGCTCCAGGCCTACCACTGAGCCCATCCCGAGAAGCCCTGTGGACCACCAGGAGGCGTTCCTAGAGCGGGGGGCCCTGTCATGGGCGGTGAGAGCGTGCCTCCTCTTTCCTTCATCCTTCCTCAGGTCATCAACGCACCTGCTCCCTCTCATCAGCCAGCATTTATAAGGAAGCGCCCTTCAATGACTCAACGCTAGCTCATCTGGGTATACTGCCCATAATTGGACAAGCAAGTATATGATTCACACAGGTGGGAACGCTACTAACCTGTGTATTCTCTTCTCCCTTCAGGTTGCTGCCATCATGCGGGTGTGTCTCCGAGACTGCGCATGCTCTCCTGCCACATCATCGCCTATCTACGGCACTCAACCTCAACCCGGTCAGGCACCACCAGCTCCACTCCCTTCACCCTGCTGGTTCGTCTATTCCCCGCTGGGGCCCTGCCGGTTCTCCCTTGGAGCTCACGTAAGTGGTAATTTGGCCAGCCCATTTTCTCTTACTCTGTTCCTCCATTCACAGCTCTCGTTTTCTCTCCACAGGCCGCTTCCTCTGGCAAGTGACTGTTTCAGTAGCTGTGCGTCTATTTTGACATTTAATAAAAATCTCAAACGTGTGTTGTAGTTTGATTGCTCTTTCTTGTTGCTGCATCACGCACATGAGCTGATTGCTAATTACAATCATGACACAAAACATTTAAACTCAAAAATATCAAGAACGACTGCAATTTTAAACAAAGCAAAACAAGTTTTGGATCACAGATCACTCCTCATTCTTTACATATCACTGGTTTCACCATACTTGAGCTACTGTGCTGAGGTTTCGGGCAATAATTATAGAAGCACGCTACAGCCACTAATTATTCTACAAGAAAGAGCAATAAGAATTATTCATAAAGCTGGTTATAGGGATCATACAAATCAATTGTTCTTGCAGTCAAATATATTTTAAAATTTTTGGATCAAGTAAAATACCAAACTGGACAAATCATGTTTAGAGCCAAAAATAGTCAAATTCCAAAAAAGATTTTAGGCCTGTTTACAGAAAGGAAAGGCATTTAGATAGATAGATAGATAGATAGATAGATAGATAGATAGATAGATAGATAGATAGATAGATAGATAGATAGATAGATAGATAGATAGATAGATAGATAGATAGATAGATAGATAGATAGATAGATAGATAGATGTACTTTATTGATCCCAAACTGGGAAATTACAGTGTAACAGCAGCATGGCAGTAGACAACCAAACAACAGAAACACACACATGACAGACAAAGGAAAGTAAAACTAACACGACTATAAAACCTATATACATCATAGTTTAATATATGATGACCCGTATAAACACATGAATCATCCCATTGCACAAAGAAGGACTATCAGGAGCAGAGTGAAAATGTGAGGTACCAGTTAAGGGGATTTAAGGGGATTATTTAATTTTAAAACAGTAAATGTAAGAACAACCAGGAAATGTTTCTGTGTATCCATCTGGAGAGTGAAATTATGGAACCGTCTGGGTGATGAACTGAAGCAATGTCCAAACATAAAACAATTTAAAAGGATGTATTAAAAAAAAAGATCTTCGCAGAGTACAAGGATGAAGGTGTTTGAACAAAGTTGCATTTCTGAATAATGTGTATTAAATATATGTATTATTATTTTCTATGATTTAATTTAAATGATATATATATATATATATATATATATATCCATCCATCCATCCATCTTCTACCGCTTTTCCGGAGGTCCGGGTCACGGAGGCAGCAGTTCAAGCAGAGAAGCCCAGACTTCCCTCTCCCCAGCCACCTGCTCCAGCTCTTCAGAGAGGATACCATGGTGTTCCCAGACCAGCTGGGAGACATAGTCTCTCCACCGAGTCCTGGGTCTGCCCCGGGGTCTCCTCCCAGTGGGACGTGCCTGAAACACCTCAAGTGGGAGACGTCCAGGAGGCATCCTAATCAGATGCCCATACCACCTCAACTGACTCCTTTCAATGTGGAGGAGCAGCGGTTCTACTCTGAGCCTCTCCCGGATGACTGAGCTCCTCACCCTATCTCTGAGGGTGAGTCCAGCAATCCTACGGAAAAAGCTCATTTCAGCCGCTTGTATCCGCGATCTTGTTCTTTCGGTCATTACCCAAACCTCATGACCATAGGTGAGAGTAGGAACGTAGATTGACTGGTAGATCGACAGCTTTGCCTTAGAACTAAGCTCCCTCTTCACCACAACAGACCGGTACATCGTCTGCATCACTGCAGATGCTGCTCCGATCCGTCTGTCAATCTCTCGCTCAATTTTCCCCTCACTCGTGAACAAGACCCCAAGATACTTAAACTCCTCCACTTGGGGCAGGAGCCTGTCCCCAACCCAGAGAGGACAATCCACCTTTTTCCGGCTGAGGACCATGGACTCGGACTTGAAGGTGCTGATTCTCACCCCAGCCGCTTCACACTCAGCGGCAAACCGTCTCAGCAAGAGCTGTAGGTCATTGCTGGATGAATCCAACAGGACAACATCATCTGCAAACAACAGAGATGAGATCCTGTGGTCACCAAGCATGACACCCTCCATTCCCTGGCTGCGCCTAGAAATCCTGTCCATAAAAATTATGAACAGGATCAGTGACAAAGGGCAGCCCTGGCGGAGTCCAACTCTCACTGGGAATGACTCCGACCGAGTGTTGGCAATATGAACCAAACTCTCACAACGGTCGTACAGAGACTGAATAGCTCGTAACAGCAAGCCCGATACTCCATACTCCCGAAGCACCCCCCACAAAAAACCACGAGGGACGCGGTCAAATGCCTTCTCCAAGTCCACAAAACACATGTAAACTGGTTGGGCAAACTCCCACGAACCCTCAAGAATTCTCGAGAGAGTAAAGAGCTGGTCCGATGTGCCACGGCCAGGACAAAAACCACATTGCTCCTCCTGAATCCGAGGTTCGACCAACGGCTGGACTCTCCTCTCCAGTACCTTGGCATTGACCTTCCCAGGGAGGCTGAGGAGTGTGATCCCTCTAAAGTTGGAGCACACCCTCTGGTCCCCTTTTTTGAAGAGAGGAACCACCACCCCAGTTTGCCATGCCAAAGGCACTGCCCCCGACCTCCACGAAATGTTGCAGAGGCGTGTCAACCATGACAGCCCAACAACATCCAGGGCCTTGAGGTACTCAGGGTGAATCTCGTCCACCTCCGGGGCTCGGCCACCAAGGAGATTTTAACCACCTTGGCGACCTCAGCCCCTGTGATAGGCGAGTCATCCCCTTCGTCCCCAAACCCTGCTTCCTCTGTGGAAGGCGTATTAGTGGGATTGAGGAGATCCTCGAAGTATTCCTTCCACCGCCCGACGATATCCCCAGTCAAAGTCAACAGTGTCCCATCCGCACCATGCACAGTGTGGACAGGGAGCTGCTTTCCCCTCCTGAGCCGCCGGACAGTTTGCCAGAATCTCTTCGAGGCCGACCAAAAGTCTTGCTCCATGGCCTCACCGAACTCCTCCCATACCCGGGTTTTTGCTTCAGCAACCACCCGAGCTGCACTCCGCTTGGCCTGCCGGTACACCTCAGCTGCTTCGGGAGTCCCACAAGTCAACCAAGCTTGATAGGACTCCTTCTTCAGCATATATATGAAGGCTTCAGTATATATATATATATATATATATATATATATATATATAGAGAGAGAGAGAGAGAGAGAGAGAGAGAGAGAGAGAGAGAGAGAAAGAGAGAGAGACTTTTGACTTTTAAAAAAATGGCTTTATTGCACATTTCAAAATTGCAGAAAGACCAATATCAGTTGTCCAAGTGTGTCACATCTCAAAAGTGCAAACATAACTCATCCCCCTGACCCACTGAACACAAAACATTCCCTACAGCCCATCTATTGACGAACGCCTCCAGATTGTCTACCATTTGATAGTAAGAGGACCCCATCCGGAGTCTGACTTTCAACAAGACCTTGAAAGCGGACACAGGATCCACATTGCCAGCATTGCTTACCCGATTTTTCCTCATCAGCCAGATGGCAAGCTTAGCAGTCCCAGATAGGAAGTTCATCAAAGTGTGGGCAGCCTTCCTGGCCACTTTATACTCCGGACCGTAAATGAACAGACCAAAAGAGAATCGTTCACCCAAAGGCCGAAACCACTCGCGCAAAATGTCAAAAAGTCCAGATAAACGAAAACAGTGGACAAACAAATGGTCGAGGGTCTCAACTTGGGAACAAAACAAACATTCCCCCCCCACAGTCGGATCAAGGTGTGCCCTGTATTTATTTGTGGCTACTGCCCCATGCACAATCCTCCACTGGAGATCTGCTGTGCGTTTCTCAATAGGTTGCTTGTACATGCACCGCCAGCTGCCCTTTGGGGAGGCCCCTGGCCCCAAACAACCCGCCCACCTCGACTCCGTGACATCCTTCAGAGAGCGCAGATTCAGAACCTTCACACAGATGTGATACACCGCCCTTGTCCCGACAAACTGGAACTTGCCCAGGCGAGGAATCCTGAAGGTCAGTAGGTGATCCTCTCCTCCCTGCCACTCCCCCACATCTGGAGTTATGGAAATTGCAGGAAAGGTGGACGCAGTGTCGTCATCCCATTGACTGGAAAGAGTGCAGTTCGTCGCAAACGCTCGAAGCGGCTGTGGCAGGGCAGCGCACACGTCCTCCACCACCCTTTGCAGCAGTCTGACAGATGTAATTTTTGCACTCCGCCTCAGTGTATCCATCGATGTGGTCGACATCCTCATAAGATGACCCAGCTTGGTACAGCGTGCCTCCTGCAAACACCTCCGCAGACTGGCAGACTGCAGCACCTCTGCTGCGATGAATCGATTGAAAAACAGTGGTTCTTCGAACAGCCACATGCCCGGCGCCTCGTCACGGAAGCGGGCCACATTGAAGACTCGCCATGCATGCAAAACGGACGTGTAAAAAGTAGATAGTCCAGTAAGGTCCACCTCCCCAGATGTCACGAGGAAGAGCTGCTTATCATAGCCCAAGCGACCAACTCTCCTCAAAAGCAGCTTAGCAGTGTCCATCCAGCAGGGTCCGCATCCGTAAAGGAGTCGTTGTGCAGTTCGAAGCCTGAAGCTGGCGATCTTGGAATGTATGTCCACCAGGCCCTGTCCCCCCTCGGCCACAGGCAGGTAGAGAACTGGCGCGCGGACCCAGTGGCGACCAGACCAAAAGAAGTCCACGATTGTCTTCTGAATCTCCTCCACGAGGCTCCTTGGCGGTGTCAAAGCCACCAGCCTATGCCAGAGAGCCGAGGCAACCAGATTATTCACGACCAGAACCCTGCCCCTATATGACAGCTGTGGTAGCAACCATTTCCATTTAGAAATGCGAGCACACACCTTGTCCTTAACACCCTCCCAGTTCTTTCGTTCAAAAGCCTCCGTACCCAGAAAAACCCCCAACACTTTGAGACCGGCCGTCCCCCACTGAAGGCCGCCGGGCAGCCGTGGGACGGCTTGACGCGACCAGTGGCCCACCAATAGACCCTCACTCTTGGCCCAATTAACCCGTGCAGAAGATGCCCTTTCATAAACTGTCAAAGTGTCCACCAGACGCTGCACATCCCCGTTAGAGGTGATGAAAACGTCAACGTCATCCGCATAAGCAGACAAGACAATCGGGCAGCCACAGCTTGATGGCCCCGGCAGAACCAGACCACCCAGCCGAGCGCGCAACCGGCACAGCAAAGGCTCAATAGCCAAGCTGTACAGCTGACCCGAGAGTGGACATCCCTGGCGTATTCCCCGGTGTACAGGGATTGGCCGACTCAGTCCCGCCCCCACCTTCACCAAACACTCAGCTCCAGTGTATAGCAGATTGACCCACCTCAAAAACATATTTCCAAACCCAAACCCCCTCAGGGTGGAAAACAAATAGGAATGGTCAACCCTATCAAAGGCCTTTTCCTGGTCCAAAGACACAATTCCAAACTGTAAGTCATGACATTTACTGAGCTGGAGAACGTCACGTATGAGGAAAACATTGTCCATAATGTGCCGGTCAGGAATACAATATGTTTGATCCCTATCCACAATCAAACCCAAGACAGTGTTCAGTCTGTTTGCCATGGCCCTGGAAAGCACCTTGTAGTCCGTGCAAAGAAGAGCCACAGGCCTCCAGTTTTTCAGCAGGGCCAAGTCCCCCTGCTTTGGCAACAGAGACAGCACTGCACGGCGGCATGAGACGGGTAACGTTCCTTCCCTGTAACAGGCCGTCAGAACGTTATAGAAGTCTGGTCCAACAACATTCCAAAAATGCTTAAAAAATTCTGAAGAAAGGCCATCAAGTCCAGGCGCGCGTCCCAGCGCCAGCTGATTCACAGCCACAGTCAACTCATCCAAAGTCAGGGCACAGTCCAGAGCGGCCCTGTTGTCCTGGCCGAGCACCGGAAGGGCCTTGAAGAGCTGATTTTGAGATTCTTTGCAACACGTTCCCGCAGCAAACAGGGCCCCGTAGTAATCCACTGCATGGCGGCGCATCTCGGACAGGTCCGTAGTCAGGCGACCATCTGGGAGTGTCAAGCAAGCCATCAGCTTCTTTGTCGCAGTAGACTTCTCCAAATTGAAGAAGAAGGACGTTGGTGCATCCATGTCCTGCAGGCGAGTGAAGCGTGACCTCACTAGCGCCCCCTCCACTCTGCCCTGCAAGAATGTGCGCAGGGCCGATCTCTTCTCCTGCAGCAAAGGACCAGCGGTAGAATCCCGACCCGTAACCAAGCTGGCCTCCAGCCTCTTTACAGCGTCCTCTAGTTCACTGACCTTGGCGTTGATGATGGCAGTTGAGTTCGCAGCGTACCGTTGACAAAAAAGGCGAATTTGCACTTTGCCAACGTCCCACCACTGTTCGAGGGAACCAAAACGAGCTTTCATGGTCCTCCAGTGTTCCCAGAAGCACACAAAATACTGACAAAAGGCGTTGTCCTGTAGGAGCTTGTTATTGAAGTGCCAATATGACTTTGCCCGTTTCCCTGGTGAGTTCAGTAACACCGCAGTAGCCAGGTGATGATCCGTGAAATCGACGGGACTTATGTTACTGTGAAGGGGGCCGGGGCTACAGGTTCTAGAAACATATATCCTGTCTAATCTAGCAGCACCGACAACCCCGTCAGTGACCCTGACCCAGGTATACCGTCTCGCATTGGCATTTTTCAACCTCCACGTGTCCACTAAGTCTAACTGCACAGTGAAATTTTCCAAGCATCTAGAAGACTGCAGATGAGGTTCTGCATTAGTGCGATCTACAGTGAAGTCCAAGGTACAGTTGAAATCACCAGCCACAACAAGTTGGTCTTGGTGATAGCGCTGCAATTCAGTAGTCATTGTATTTAAAAAGGCAACCCTTTCCGCGCCGTGGTTTGGCGCGTAAACATTAACTAGGCAAAACACGGAATCCCCCACTAGCGCCCTAACTAGAAGCAGCCTGCCCCTCACTATCTCCACCACCGATAAAACTTGTGCATTTGCTGATTCCCCAAACAAAATGGCCACTCCCGCGCTTAGATTTGTGCCGTGACTGAGTGAAAATGGGCCTTTCCACCACAAGCCCCAGTCGACTTCATCCGCCGAAGTGGTATGAGTTTCCTGCAAAAACAAAATGTTGAGACCCTTCCGTTTGAACAGGTCACTAATGAATCCCCTTTTATGATTACCCCTGCCACCATTTATGTTTAAGGTCCCTAATTGTATTTTCTGCATTATGGCGATATTTGTGAGGAGCACCGTGCTTTGCCATGGAAATCATTCCATCTTTGCGCGCTTGGCCTTTTGTCCCCCTGCTGATTTACGCAGGGCTGCGAGGTGCTTCTTCAGGCGGTAGCGTTTTCTTTCATCCAGGAGGTCAACACCAACCTCCTTCCTCAGTACATTAACAGACCGAATAAATTTGTCAGTGTCACTGAAGTAATCTGCGACGTTAACGGCCCTATTATTACAGGTCCCATCCAGGAAAGCATTTATTTCGTCTAGTGAATACAAATGCGCATTGGCATCGCCATTAGCCCCAATAGACTCCCTTTTAGCAGACTCTGCGTCAGTTCCACACTCCATTCCCTCGTCAGCACAACTCTGCTGACTGTCAGATTCAGCTGGCACGTCAGCTGGTGCAGCTGATCCTTCATCAGTCACGTGCTGACTGTCAGATTCAGCTGGCACGTCAGCTGTTGCAGCTGATCCTTTATCAGTCACGTGGTCCGGGGCAGCGCCTATATCAGGCGACCGGCGTTTTTCTGCCTGCTGCTGTGAAGTTGCAGCAGGCTGCGGAAGCACAGGCACTGATGTCACACAGCGCGATGCTGAGTCCACGTCATGGACTGCTTGTGTGCCATCGCCAGTTACGCCCCCAGCTACAGGCCGCGCCGCGGGCGCCACAGGCCAACTGTCCACAGGCACAGCGGCAGGCCCCAGAGCAGGAGCGGCGGAAGGCCCCGCAACGCTGTCCGCAGTCGCGGCAGGTGCTGCAGAGGCCTCGCCAGCAGGCTGTTAGGCCTCGCTGGGCTCCGCCGCGGCGGAAGCCCCCGCAACGCCGTAGTCAGCAGCGCCGCGAGCGGAAGGCGCACCGGCCGCCGCAGCCGCGGCCCCACCAGAGCCCCCCACCGGGCGCCTGTGCGGACAGGCGAAACGTTTATGGCCCACATCGCCACACTCAAAACACTTCATTTGTCCCGCGCTCGCATACACCATATAGTAGCCGTCCCCGTGTTTGACCCGGAAGGACACTTCCAGAGTCTGAGTGGCCGAGTCTAGAAACATGAACACCTGTCGCCTGAGTGATCTCACATGGTCTAAGTCGGCTTCCCTGATTCCCAAACTGACGTGTTTAAACGGGCCCGCAAACTTCCCGAATCTGCGGAGCTCCACCGCCAACTGCTCGTCAGTAATGAAAGGTGGAACACCCGAGACGGTGATAAGCGTTGATGGTACTGATAAGGGGGACACCTGCGCATACACGTCCCCGATTACAATACCGCTCGCAACCAGAGCGTGGACATCCTCCTCAGTAGCCAGAAACACAACTACAGCCCTATTCATCCTGGACACATAGCGGATTGCAGCAGGGCCCACCTGGGCCCGCACAGCCAAAAAGAGAGAGAGAGAGAGAGAGAGAGAGAGAGAGAGAGAGCGAGAGAGACTCTTTGACTTTTAAAAAAAGGCTTTATTGCACATTTCAAAATTGCAGAAAGACCAATATCAGTTGTCCAAGTGTGTCACATCTCAAAAGTGCAAACATAACTCATCCCCCTGACCCACTGAACACAAAACATTCCCTACAGCCCATCTATTGATGAACGCCTCCAGATTGTCTACCATTTGATAGTAAGAGAACTCCACCCGGAGTCTGACTGTCAACAAGACCTTGAAAGCGGACACAGGATCCACATTGCCAGCATTGCTTGCCCGATTTTTCCTCGTCAGCCAGATGGCAAGCTTAGCAGTCCCAGATAGGAAGTTCATCAAAGTGTGGGCAGCCTTCCTTGCCACTTTATACTTCGGACCGTAAATGAACAGACCAAAAGAGAATCGTTCACCCAAAGCCCGAAACCACTCGCGCAAAATGTCAAAAAGTCCAGATAACCGAAAGCAGTGGACAAACAAATGGTCGAGGGTCTCAACTACAAAACAAACATTCCCCCCCCACAGTCGGATCAAGGTGTGCCCTGTATTTATTTGTGGCTATTGCCCCATGCACAGTCCTCCACTGGAGATCTGCTGTGCGTTTCTCAATAGGGTGCTTGTACATGCACCGCCAGCTGCCCTTTGGGGAGACCCCTGGCCCCAAACAACCCGCCCACCTCGACTCCGTGGCATCCTTCAGAGAGCGCAGATTCAGAACCTTCACACAGATGTGATACACCGCCCTTGTCCCGACAAACTGGAACTTGCCCAGGCGAGGAATCCTGAAGGTCAGTAGGTGATCCTCTCCTCCCTGCCACTCCCCCACATCCGGAGTTATGGAAATTGCAGGAAAGGTGGACGCAGTGTCGTCATCCCATTGATTGGAAAGAGTGCGGTTTGTCGCAAACACTCGAAGCGGCTGCGGCAGGGCAGCGCACACGTACTCCACCACCCTTTGCAGCAGTCTGACAGATGTAATTTTTGCACTCCGCCTCAGTGTATCCATCGATGTGGTCGACATCCTCATAAGATGACCCAGCTTGGTACAGCGTGCCTCCTGCAAACAATTCCGCAGACTGGCAGACTGCAGCACCTCTGCTGCGATGAATCGATTGAAAAACAGTGGTTCTTCGAACAGCCACATGCCCGGCGCCTCATCACGGAAGCGGGCCACGTTGAAGACTCGCCGTGCATGCAAAACGGACGTGTAAAAAGCAGATAGTCCAGTAAGGTCCACCTCCCCAGATGTCACGAGGAAGAGCTGCTTATCATAGCCCAAGCGACCAACTCTCCTCAAAAGCAGCTTAACAGTGTCCATCCAGCAGGGTCCGCATCCGTAAAGGAGTTGTTGTGCAGTTCGAAGCCTGAAGCTGGCGATCTTGGAATGTATGTCCACCAGGCCCTGTCCCCCCTCGGCCACAGGCAGGTAGAGAACTGGCGCGCGGACCCAGTGGCGACCAGACCAAAAGAAGTCCACGATTGTCTTCTGAATCTCCTCCACGAGGCTCCTTGGCGGTGTCAAAGCCACCAGCCTATGCCAGAGAGCCGAGGCAACCAGATTATTCACGACCAGAACCCTGCCCCTATATGACAGCTGTGGTAGCAACCATTTCCATTTAGAAATGCGAGCGCACACCTTGTCCTTAACACCCTCCCAGTTCTTTCGTTCAAAAGCCTCCGGACCCAGAAAAACCCCCAACACTTTGAGACCGGCCGTCCCCCACTGAAGGCCGCCGGGCAGGTGAGGGACGGCTTGACGCGACCAGTGGCCCACCAATAGACCCTCACTCTTGGCCCAATTAACCCGTGCAGAAGATGCCCTTTCATAAGAGAGAGAGAGAGAGATAAACCCTCCCATGCACTTTTCCAATGTGCACGGTGAGGGGTAAACTAAGGATTTAAGCGCAGGTAACACCACACACATTTATTAAGGAACACACAACAGTCCCAAAAGGGTGAAAACATACAAAATGACAAAAACACTTACATGGGACGTTCCTGGGCCGGCATCGCCCAGTGAACGCATGAGGAGAAGTGATCAACCACCAGAGTGTCCCAGAGCCGGCATCGCTCAAAGGACGCTGGGAACCATGGCTACAGTGGAGGTGGCTAATCCTTCGTGACACACGGAAACACACGACTAAACACTCCAGTCAATAGTCCATTCAGTTAATGACCCAGCAATGCATGACTGGAAAAAGGCTCCTTAAATGCATGCATTGCTGGCTCCACAAATTGGGCACACCTGGGCAAGGCGGGGGAATGACAGTCACTGAACAGACAACAGCTGGCTGTCCAGCAAAAGGAGGGTGCGTGGTTGGACCAGCAGACAGTCAGACAGCGTTCACACCAGCATGAGCCAAAGGGGCTGCCTCACTGCTGCCGGCCAGAGAGCAGTGGCTATGGGTAAGGAAAAACACTGAAAAACATACACAATGGCACCTAGACCCACAGAGAGCTCAGGACCGAGCCGGGATAAACCAAGCCAGCTCGGTTCCTGACAAAGCCCCCCCCCCTTTAAAGGATGGATTCCCAGACACCCAAGGTAACATTGTGAAGAACCCCCCACCCCCAACAGGAGCAACAGCAACAAACAACATGAACCCGGGTGGGAGGCAGGGGGAACAGGAAAGGAGGGAACACAATACCCCGCCAAGGGCCCACAATTACCCCCCCCTTCCCCCAAGTCCATGGGCGGTGGGGCTCAGGAGGCCGCCCAGAGTCCCAAGCCCATCTGACAGTCCAGTGAACTGAATCCGGTGGCCTGCCAGAAACCGGCCCTCTGGCCCGGAAACTCAGTCCCTCTGGAGTGCAGCCAACGCTGTATAGCTACCAGGACCGGGTGGGTGGCGCAGGAGGCGGCCTGCCCACCGGGAGGCTCAGTGGTGAGTGACTGGCCCATAGAGAGGAGATCCTCACGGCGTCGGGCTGGGAAACGATGGGGACCACGGCGGCGTCTGGCTAAGGAGTGACGGTCCCGGCAACCTCCGGCTGACCGGTAACGCCCTCAATGGTCCCGGTCTGGAACACAGTTGCACCCACAGTGGACTCCAGCGGGAGCCTAGCTGCACCAGCGGTGGACCCTGACTGGGCCACTGCTGTACCCGTGATGAGCGGGCCAACCCACAGGAGCACCAGGCTGAGGAGGCAATCGATGGGGGAAGCCCTGGCTGGAGCAGCGGTGTCCTCCTCCAACTGGACCGGACCCTCGGCGAGCTCTGGCGGTGACACACCCTCTCCGGCAACCCTAGATGAGGGCTCAGGGGAAGCAGGAGAAGCAAGATGGTTAGGGTCGCTGGCAGCAGCGGAGCCCAGTGAAGTGAGTTCAGATGCAGCCGAAGGCAGCACCTGACTCTCCTCCCCAAGAGCCAGGCAAGATCTCTCAAGTACAGACATTAGGAAAACAAGAGAGATTACTTGCCTGAGCTAGAGCTCCACCGCTGTCCAGGACTCCATTCAACTTGACAAAGACATCCCGGGTCCGGCCTCGAGGAGGTCCATCTCTGGCTCCCACTCCGCCGCAGAAGCCTCCACAGCAGGCGAGATGGTCATAGCAGTCTCTTTTGACTCCTGCAGTGGCTCCAACGCTGGGGATTCCACCGGCGTGGCTGCAGGAAACCACCCCCATGCGGGCCCCGGGGCAGGATCATCCAGGGACCCAAACTCCTCCTCCGTCTGGCGGCTCGGTCCTAGGACCGACAGGCCCTCAGGGATAATTGGAGGAGACACAGAGAGGGAAAGGAAAGAATCATTATTTGCAGCTGGAGGAGAGGACCCAAAGGACTGCTAATACTGGACCTCTCCCTCGGGAGACAGACAGACAAGGTTTAAAATAATTAAGTTCAATTAGATGAAAGGACCCTTGCCTGTCATCCCAGCATGTGATGTTTGCAGTTGCCTGGCCGTCACCCCTCTCCATGTCCACGACCATACCGGTCCTTTCCAGCGGTGACAGAGAAGCTAGATCCAATGCCGATGACTCCTCCAGCATGGCTGCAGGGGGCCAGCACCGTGCTGGCTCTGGAGTGGAATCCTCCGGGGACCCCAGCTCCTCCACCGTCCGGTGACTCTGCTCACACTCGAAAATCGAAGGGGGAGACATGGAAAGGAGGCTGAAGCTCCAGCTGAAGCTTCGACCTCCTCGGGGAATATTCCTCCAACCTCTCAGCCAAATCCGGAAGAAGGTTCAGGTTCAGGTTCAGGTTAATTTATTTGTACCCGTAGGTAGATTTGTTTTGCAGTCTGGTGACATCCATATTTACAAGCCACAATTACATTCAACATAGACACAAACACAGGCACACATGAAGCTGACTATGAACATGATAAAAATACTCAAGGCTCCATCAATCAGGGTATAAAGACAAAGAGATGAGAGAAAAACCAGAGGTAAGAGAGAAGGGTCATATCAAAAAGTTAAAAACTAGTCAAAGAGGTTAAAAACTCAAAGGTCTAAAACCCAATAAAATATTTAGAACCCAAATAACATCCTACAAAAATAAGTAAATATAAAATGGAGTTAATAAATAGGTACCTAAATTATGTGCAATATATTGTTACAACTTGTTCAACTCTTTGACAGCAGCAGGAACAAAGCTGTTTTTGTAGCGCTGGGTTTTACTTTTTGGGACAGCAAGCCTCCGTCTTGAGGGAAGAAGCTGAAAGTTGCAGTGCAAAGGGTGGGAGTCATCATTTAAAATGGAGGTAGCCATCCTCTGTACTTGTCTGGTGTACAGGGGTGTCAGGCTCAGCTGTGACTCACCAAGCAAACGACTGGACCATCTAACTACCTGATCCAAGGATTTCCTCTGTTTCAGTTTTATCTGACCAAACCATGACACTAAAGAAAAGGATAAAACAGATTCAATAAAAGCCCGATAAAACATTATCATTATGGTTCGGTCAATTTGGAAGCGTGCAAGTTTTCGCAAGCAATGCAAATGTTGCCAACTCTTTTTGCACACCCTTTCACAGTTCTCTTCAAAGTTTAAATTACTATCAATAATCGTCCCAAGATATTTGTAGGATTGTACACATTTGGTGGTCTGGCCTTTTAGTACCGTGACTTTGTGCCTGGGAGTTTTCCTCCTAAAGTCAATAATCATGTGTTTAGTTTTTGTTGTATTCAGCTGCAGGTAGGAATCCTCACACCAGTGAACAAAATCATCAACTACTGGGCCGTGGCCACTCTCACCATCCTGGAGGAGACTGACAAGAACTGAGTCATCAGCATACTTTATAATGTGTCTGTTGTCATGTCTGCTCCGACACATGTTTGTGTACAGGATGAAGAGTAGTGGTGACAACACACACCCCTGAGGAGAGCCAGTAGAAGAGCACTTTAGGTCAATGTACCATTGACCCTTACTCTCTGCGTCCTGTTGGTTAAGAAATCCAGAATCCAACCCATCAGATTATTGCTCAAATCAAATTGTTGCAGGAGCCTTTAAACTAAAATATGAGGTTGGATTGTATTAAAGGCGGAGGAAAAGTCCACAAATAAAAGCCTGGCGTGTGTCCCATTAAAATCCAGATGTTTAAAAAGCATGTTAAACAGAGTGACAGTGGCATCTTCCACTCCTCTGTGAGACCTATAGGCAAACTGCAGAGGATCCAATGCATGCTCAGTCTGCTTTAGGACCTCACATCTGACCAGTTTTTCAAAAATTTTCATTAAAATTGAAGTCAAAGCAACTAGTCTAAAGTCATTTACCGTTTTAGGACAGCTGGATTTTGGAATGGGAACAACCACAGCTTCTTTCCAGATCTTAGGCACATGTTGTGTCTGTAAGGACTTATTGAAAATGTAATGAAATATAGGACTCAGTTCATGTGCACAGGACTTTACCAAGCGCCCACATATATTATCAGGGCCCTGACTTTTGTTTACTTTTACAGCGCAGAACTCCCTTTTAACATCCTGCACCTCAATATTAAAGTGCTGATTGTCTTTGAGTTTCTGTTTCAAATCTTGGGTTTCAGTGCTAAAATCAAAGGAGTCAAAACGACCATAAAAACAATTAAGAGCATTAGCCAGCTCTGTGTCTGAATTAAAACCATCTAAAAACACACGATTACTGCGCTCTGTGCTCTGAAGGCCTGCAATAGTTTTCATACTGGCCCAGGCTGAACCAAGTTTCTTTGTTGCCATCTTGCTTTCCAACTCTGATTTATAATTCTGTTTTGCTCTTAAAATTTCGGCCTTCAGCTCTTTTGTGGCAACCTGAAGCTCAGAAACAGACCCCTGTTTAAAGGCAAGTGCTTTCCTCTGTAAGCAGGATTTAACTGATTTTGTAACCCATGGCTTGTTGTTGGGATATATTTTGACACGTTTACGTGGAACGATCTTATTTTTACAGAAAGCCATGTATGAGCATGTGACGTCTACCAAAGAGTCCAAATCATCCCTGCAGGACAGTGTGAACATCTCCCAGTCTGTACAGTTAAAGCATTCCTGGAGGCTGTGCACTGAATCCTCTGTCCACACATCTATGTCTCTGGTCTCCACCTTGCCTCTTCTGAGAGCAGTTTTATACGTGGGCAGCAAATGTACACAGTTGTGATCTGAGGATCCTAAAGGAGGAAGGGGGAGTGATTTATAGGCCCTCTCTATGGATCCATAGCACAGGTCCAATGTCTTTTTTCGCCTGGTTGGGCAGGAGAGAGAGAGAGAGAGATAAGCCTTTATTAGTCCCACAACAGGGAAATTCCAGGATTGCAACAGCACAGGGATAGCAACACTCAGAGCAGCAATCAGAAGGCAAGAAAAAAAAAGCAAGCAAGCAAGAGCAGCTAATATACATATGTACATATTACTATAAATATACAGTATATATATATATATACACACACAGACACACAGTGTAGAGCATTATAGCTGGATGGGATAAATATATGACTATATAAACACACAGTACGGAGCATTGCAGCTAGATGGAATAAATATGTAAATATATAAACACACAGTGCAGAGCAATGTAGCTAGATGGAATAATATGTAGATATATAAACACACAGTACGGAGCATTGCAGCTAGGTGGAAAAAATATGTAAATGGTAAATGGCATATTTTTTCCACCTAGCTGCAATGCTCCGTACTGTGTGTTTATATATCTACATATTATTAAAAAAAATATGTAAATGGTAAATGGCCCTCCTCATGGATCGTCACCTTATCGTGGTGGGAGGGTTTGCGTGCCCCAGTGATCCCAGGAGCTATGTTGTCCGGGGGCAATTTGCCTCTGATAGGGTCTCCCAAGACAAACTGGTCCTGGGTGAAGGGCCAGACTAAGAACGATCCAACAGACTCTCATGATAAATTGTATATCAAGGATTCAGTGTACCCCGCCCGGTATGGGGTTACCGGGGCCCCACCCTGGAGCCAGGCCTGGGGGAGGGGCTCGAAGGCTAGCGTCTGGTGGCCGGGTTTCCACCCATGGGACCCGGCCGGGCTCAGCCCAAGGAGTTACATGGGTCCGCCCTCCAGTGGGTCCACCACCTGCAGGAGGGATCATGGGGGTCCGGTGCTATGTGGATTAGGTGGCGGTCAAAGGCGGAGACCTTGGCGGACTGATCCCAAGCTTTCTAAACTGGCTTTTGGTACGTGGAATGTCACCTCTCTGGTGGGGAAGGAGCCTGAGCTGGTGTACGAGGTTGAGCGATACCGGCTAGATATAGTCGGCCTCACCTCAACACACAGCTCCGGTTCCGGAACCAGTCTCCTGGAGAGGGGCTGGAGCTTGGCCTTTTCTGGAGTTGCCCCGGGCGAGAGGCGACGAGCAGGGGTGGGTATTCTTGTATCGCCCCACCTTGCTGCCTCTATATTGAAGTTTTCCCCGGTGGACGAAAGGGTTGCTTCCCTGCGCCTTCGGGTTGGGAAACGGGTCCTGACCATCATTTGTGCCTATGCACCAAATGATGTTTCAGAGTACCCACCCTTTTTGGAGTCTGTGACTGGGGTGCTGGAGGGTACTCCTCCTGGAGACTCCATTGTCCTACTGGGGGACTTCAATGCGCACGTGGGCAACGACAGTGAAACCTGGAGGGGGGTGATTGGGAGGAATGGCCTGCCCGATCTGAACCCAAGTGGTGTTCAGTTATTGGACTTCTGTGCTAACCACAGTCTGTCTATAACGAACACCATGTTCAAGCATAAGGGTGTCCATATGTGCACCTGGCACCAGGACACCCTAGGTCGCAGGTCGATGATCGATTTTGTTATCGTATCATCAGACCTGCGACCGTATGTCTTGGACACCCGAGTAAAGAGAGGTGCAGAGCTGTCAACTGATCACCACCTGGTGGTGAGTTGGATCCGATGGCAGGGGAGGAAGCCATTCAGACCTGGTAGACCCAAACGTATAGTGAGGGTGTGCTGGGAGCGTCTGGCTGAGGCCCCTGTCCGGGAGGTCTTCAACTCCCACCTCCGGAAGAACTTCATCCACATTCCGAGGGAGTCTGGAGACATGGAGTCTGAATGGGCCATGTTCTCCACCTCTATTGTTGAAGCGGCAGCCCAGAGCTGCGGCCGCAAGGTGGTCGGTGCATCTCGTGGTGGCAACCCCCGAACCAAGTGGTGGACACCAGTGGTGAGGGGGGCCATTAAGCTGAAGAAGGAGTCCTATCAAGCTTGGTTGGCTTGTGGGACTCCCGAAGCAGCTGAGGTGTACCGGCAGGCCAAGCGGAGTGCAGCTCGGGTGGTTGCTGAAGCAAAAACCCGGGTATGGGAGGAGTTCGGTGAGGCCATGGAACAAGACTTTCGGTCGGCTTCAAAGAGATTCTGGCAAACTGTTCGGCGGCTAAGGAGGGGAAAGCAGCTCCCCGTCCACACTGTGTATGGTGCGGATGGGACACTGTTGACTTCAACTGGGGATATCGTCGGGCGGTGGAAGGAATACTTCGAGGATTTCCTCAATCCCACTGATACGCCTTCCACAGAGGAAGCAGGGTTTGGGGACGAGGGGGATGACTCGCCTATCACAGGGGCTGAGGTCGCCAAGGTGGTTAAAAATCTCCTTGGTGGCCGGGCCCCGGGGGTGGACGAGATTCGCCCTGAGTACCTCAAGGCCCTGGATGTTGTTGGGTTGTCATGGTTGACACGCCTCTGCAACATTGCGTGGAGGTCGGGGGCAGTGCCTTTGGCATGGCAAACCGGGGTGGTGGTTCCTCTCTTCAAAAAAGGGGACCGGAGGGTGTGCTCCAACTTTAGAGGGATCACACTCCTCAGCCTCCCTGGGAAGGTCTATGCCAAGGTACTGGAGAGGAGAGTCCGGCCGTTGGTCGAACCTCGGATTCAGGAGGAGCAATGTGGTTTTCGTCCTGGCCGTGGCACATCGGACCAGCTCTTTACCCTCTCGAGAATTCTTGAGGGTTCGTGGGAGTTTGCCCAGCCAGTTTACATGTGTTTTGTGGACTTGGAGAAGGCATTTGACCGCGTCCCTCGTGGATTTTTGTGGGGGGTGCTTCGGGAGTATGGGGTATCGGGCTTGTTGTTACGAGCTATTCGGTCTCTGTACGACCGTTGTGAGAGTTTGGTTCGTATTGCCAACACTTGGTCGGAGTCATTCCCAGTGAGAGTTGGACTCCGCCAGGGCTGCCCTTTGTCACCGATCCTGTTCATAATTTTTATGGACAGGATTTCTAGGCGCAGCCAGGGAATGGAGGGTGTCATGCTTGGTGACCACAGGATCTCATCTCTGTTGTTTGCAGATGATGTTGTCCTGTTGGCTTCATCCAGCAATGACCTACAGCTCTTGCTGGGACGGTTTGCCGCTGAGTGTGAAGCGGCTGGAATGAGAATCAGCACCTCCAAGTCCGAGTCCATGGTCCTCAGTCGGAAAAAGGTGGATTGTCCTCTCCGGGTTGGGGACAGGCTCCTGCCCCAAGTGGAGGAGTTTAAGTATCTTGGGGTCTTGTTCACGAGTGAGGGGAAAATGGAGCGAGAGATCGACAGACGGATTGGAGCAGCAGCTGCAGTGATGCGGACGTTGTACCGGTCTGTTGTGGTGAAGAGGGAGCTTAGTTCTAAGACAAAGCTGTCGATTTACCAGTCAATCTACGTTCCTACTCTCACCTATGGTCATGAGCTTTGGGTAATGACCGAAAGAACGAGATTGCGGATATAAGCGGCTGAAATGAGCTTTCTCCGTAGGATTGCTGGGCTCACCCTCAGAGATAGGGTGAGGAGCTCAGTCATCCGGGAGAGGCTCAGAGTAGAACCGCTGATCCTCCACATTGAAAGGAGTCAGTTGAGGTGGTATGGGCATCTGATTAGGATGCCTCCTGGACGCCTCCCACTTGAGGTGTTTCAGGTACGTCCCACTGGAAGGAGACCCCGGGGCAGACCCAGGACTCGGTGGAGAGACTATGTCTCCCAGCTGGTCTGGGAACGCCTTGGTATCCCCTCTGAAGAGCTGGAGCAGGTGGCTGGGGAGAGGGAAGTCTGGGCTTCTCTGCTTGAACTGCTGCCTCCGCGACCCGGACCTCCGGAAAAGCGGTAGAAGATGGATGGATGGATGGATGGATGGTAAATGGCACTCACTTATATAGCGCTTTTATTCTCATCTCTTGATGACCAAAGCGCTTTACAGATCCTGCTATTCACCCATTCACACACACATTCACACACTGATGGCGGCATGCTGCCTAACATGGCGCTTCCAGACCCACCAGGAGCAATTGGGGTGAAGTGTCTTGCCCAGGGACACAACGGCAGGATATCTGGGGAGAGCGGGATTCAAACCGCCAACCATGTGGTTATTGGATGACCTGCTCTACCTCCTGAGCCACTGCCGTCCCAAATAAACACACAGTGCGGAGCAATGTAGCTAGATGGAATAATATGTAGATATATAAACACACAGTGCGGAGCATTGTAGCTAGATGGAATGAATATATAGATATATAAATATAAACATAAACATAAACACACCCAGTGCGGAGCATTGTAGCTAGATGGAATAAATATGTAAATGTATAAACACACACAGTGCAGAGCATTGTTGCTAGATGGGATGAAACAGCACAACCGTCTACTTAGTTATCCTACATGGTATGATTATGTACCCATACATATTCTCACCCTCCGTAGCTACCGGTATTTTCCTAGTTGTATGCCGGAGGGGACCATTGTGTAAGTCTATTGCATCTTTTGCATTCAAAAAAAAAAAAAAAAAACTATTAGGTTGTTTCGTCTTTTTGCTATCTCTGCGAGCAGCCCTGCTTAGGTTGTACAGTCTGACAGCCGTTGGTAGGAAGGACCTGCGAAACCTCTCGGTTGTGCACCTGGGATGATGTAGTCTGCTGCTAAATGAGCTCCTCAGTGCATTCAGTATGTCCTGCATAGGGTGGAACTCGGACTCCAGCAGAGATGACAGTTTAGCCACCGTCCTTCTCTCTCCTGTCTCCTCCACCGGATCAAGGCGCTGCCCCAGGACGGAGCTAGCTTTCTTGATCAGTTTGTTCAGTCTCTTCCTATCGGCTGCAGTAATGCCACTGCCCCAGCAGACCACTCCAAAAGTGATGGCTGATGCCACCACCGTGTCATTGAATGTCTTCAGCAGCGCCCCTTGTACACCAAAAGACCTGAGTCTCCTCAGTAGGAACAGCCTGCGCTGTCCCTTCTTGTAGAGTGCGTCAGTATTGTGTGACCAGTCTAGTTTATTGTTCAGATGAACACCCAGGTACTTGTAGGATGTCACCATCTCAATGTCTGTTCCCTGTATATTTACTGGTGCTGTGAGGGGTTGTCCTTGCCTGCGGCAGTCCACCACCAGTTCCTTAGTTTTCCTCGCGTTGATCTGGAGGCAGTTCCGATGGCACCAGTCCACGAAGTCCTGGATAAGCCCTCTGTACTCAGCTTCATCTCCATTGGAGATGAGGCCAACGATCGCAGAGTCATCAGAGAACTTCTGTAGATGGCAGTGTGTTGTGTTGTGTGAGAAGTCCGCAGTATAAAGAGTGAACAGGAAGGGAGCCAACACCGTTCCCTGGGGGGCCCCCGTGCTACTGATGATCGTGTCGGACACACAGTCCCGGGTTCTCACAAACTGAGGCCGGTTCGTGAGGTAGTCCAGGATCCATGATGACAGGTGCTGGTCCACCCCTGCGCGCAGCAGCTTGTCCTTCAGGATCATTGGTTGGATGGTGTTGAAAGCACTGGAGAAGTCAAAGAACATGATCCTCACCACATTCCCGGGCTTCTCCAGGTAGGACAGAGAACGGTGAAGGAGGAAGATCACCGCATCCTCCACCCCAATGCCATGCTGGTAGGCGAACTGGAGTGGATCCACCGCTGGTTCCACCAGGGGGCGGAGGTGAGCAAGGAGCAGTCTCTCCAGGGTCTTCATCAAGTGGGACGTCAAGGCCACCGGTCTGTAGCTGTTCAGGTCTTTGGGGTGGGAAGTTTTTGGTACAGGTACCACACAAGATGTTTTCCACAGCTGTGGTACCCTCCCCAGCTTCAGGCTCAGGTTGAAGATGTACGTCACAATCCCACACAGCTGGTCTGCACAGGACTTGAGACATACTGATAAAAGTTTTTTAGTGTTTTCTTTAAAGAAACATGGTTAAAATCCCCAAGAATAAAGTTTGGCGCCTCAGGAGAAATTGACTGCAGCCGCTGCACCACATCAAAGATGGTGCTGGAAGCGGAGTCAGCATCTGCCCTCGGGTGAACGTACACAGTCGTGATAAAAAGCTGGGGGAACTCGCAAGGCAAATAAAAGGGGCGTAGTGACACAGACAGGAGCTCCACATCGGGTGTACAGATGCGCTCTCTGACCGTGACAGATGTGCAGTACTGCTTATTCATATATATGACATAATTATCGGCCCAGGAAACACGCACACAGGCTCAGGTAAGATTCAACAGCTTTATTCAACAGCAAAGGGTGATTGAGTGCGTGTATGTGGTATATGTATGGACTGTGGGTGAACGAGGAGTGTCGGGAACAGAACAGCACGCCGTGCAGCCAGGCAACCCTATGGGAAGAGCAGAGACAGAGATATGAGTTGGGCTTCACCATACGGGAGAGATATACTGAGGATTGCTTACTTGCAGGTGGGACGGTGGCTGGCGTTGGCAAAGGATCTCTTGCCTGGGAGACAGCGCCCTGCTGCGCACACGACGATGAGTGAAGATGAGAGGAGGGGAGATGGCGAGGACAGGAGGAATCCGCCACCAGGGAATCCACCTGTGCACAGGGGAGAGACTGGTAGACAGGTGAGTGGTAATACAGCTTACGTGCTGACAAGAGGAACTGCAGGACGGGAAGAAACGATCCTGCGGAGAGTTTGAGAGCGTAGATACACAGACGGCTCCAGACCGACACTCTGGGCCGAGTGGGCTAAATAGCCCGTAACTGACGAGGCGCAGGTGTGCACGCAGCTGAGGTAGATGACTGGAAGCGGCGAGTTGTGACAATATAAACATACACCGCCCCCCCCGATGCTTCCCCGTTACCTCTTCCTGCCGATCAGAGCGGAGTGGGACTCCAAAGCCATCAATCCACAGGTCTGCGTCCCGGTCATGCGCAGTAAGCCAAGACTCGGTATAAGCCATGACACAGCAGTTCTTAAAGTCCTTCTGGTAGCGTACATTCCCTTGAATTTCATCCACCTTGTTCCTCAGAGATTGTACGTTCCCAAAAATCATAGAAGGAAGAGGAATGTTACCAAACTGACGTCTTCTCAGCCGTAATTTCATGCCTCCATGCTTTCCGCGCTTCCTTCTCCCGTCTCTCTTTTCACTGCTGTGTCCATGAACGTCTCTCAAAATAAAGTCCGGCAGTTGCGGCTTAGACTCAATCACAGACGCTGCATCAACCGTGTTTAAATGCAGCAACATGTCCCTGGAATAATGTATTCTGCCCGGCATGATCCCGATTGCGCTTACTTCAGAGACAAAGAGCCGGTGGAAAAGTAGCAGCAGTGCAAAAAAGGGGAGGAAATCTATATTGATGGATTGATGGAAGCCACGGTTTCACCTCCAGGAGGAGGTCAGTTTCTGCCAGGAGAACCTGCCTACGTTCCTCCTGCTCCTCCGGGGACAGAGCAGACCACGGCTCGGGAGAAGGAGGCAGGGCTGTCGTCGGCGTGGCTGGAGGCTTCTTCCGACGAGTGTTCCTCTTCCTCCTCTTCACTGACGGTTTGGGCACCAGATAATCCGGGATTCTAAGCACCGCGCTGGCCAGCGAGTCACAAGTGCGAAGAAACTCCGTAGTGTCTAGGGCAGAAGGCAGAGTGGCTGCGGGGGGCTCAAAAGCTGGGAAATCCTCGTCCGACCCCTCACTCGATGCAGCGAAGATGTCCCGTAGAATCGTCATCGCCTCTAGATGGTTCCAGAGCTTATCCCTATTCATTACTCTCACCGCCGTGTCCCGAGGCTGTCGAGCCGTTTTGGAGGAGCAGGGCTGCAGTGTCCAAGAAAGAATCTCCTCCAGGAAACATAGTGAGTGCAGCTCCCTCTCCAACAACTCAGCCATGGCACTCAGGCAACAGGTGAGTCCAATTAATTAATGACACAAAAATAAGGGAAAGGGATGTGTGGGTGAACCCATTAAATCCTCTTTGATGGCTGGGTCATTCTGTCATAAACCCTCCCAAGCGCTTTTCGAATGCGCACGGCGAGGGGTGAAATGAGGATATAAGCGTAGGTAACACCACACACATTCATTAAGGAACACACAACGGTCCCAAAAGGGTGGAAACATACAAAACGACAAAAACACTTACATGGGACGTTCCTGGGCCGGCATCGCCCAGGGAACACATAAGGAGAAGTGATCAACCACCAGAGCGTCCCAGAGCCGGCATCGCTCAAAGGACGCTGGGAACCACGGCTGCAGTGGAGGTGGCTAATCCTTCGTGACACATGGAAACACATGACTAAATACTTCAGTCGGTAGTCCATTCAATGTTTATGAAAGAAACAGATGAAAAAGAAATTCTTGACATTGTTAACAAATTCAAAGACAAAAAAATCAACTGATTGTAATGATTTCAGTATGTTCTTGGTTAAATGTATTACTGATTGTATTGTTAAACACTTCACTTACATATGCAACATGTCACTTACTGCTGGTAAATTTCCAAAGAAAATGAAAATAGCAGGAGTCATTCCTCTGTATAAGACTGGTGACAAACACTTTTTGTCAAACTACAGCCTCATCTCCTTGTTACCTCAGTTCTCCAAAATACTGGAAAAAATATTTGTTAAGAGACTAAATGATTTCATTGATAAGCACAATATACTCAGCAAACACCAGTATGGATTCAGGAAAAACCGGACCACCTCAGTGGCACTCATGGACTTTACTGAACAAATTACGGTTGCAACAGATAGAAGAGAATACACAGTTGGAATATTTCTGGACTTACAAAAGGCATTTGATACAGTTGACCACAAATTACTCCTCAGTAAATTACATAAGTATGGCATCAGAGGAATTGCTTTTGACTGGTTACACGCCTATTTAGAAGACAGATATCAATATGTTCATGTGAATAATACAGACTCTGAGTTGCGGAAGATGACATGTGGGGTACCACAGGGTTCTGTGCTTGGTCCATTGCTGTTTATTTTGCATATTAAAGATTTATGTTCTGTGTCTAAATTGTTCAAGTGCATTTTATTTGCAGATGACACAACTTTTTTTTGTAGTGGAGAAAATCTTAAGCAGCTTCTGGATTCAGTAGAAAATGAACTTAAACAAATCAATCAATGGTTCACTGCCAATAAATTATCTATTCACCTTGGAAAAACAAAATGTATAATATTTGGAAACCACAAATTATATAATCACAGAAAAATTAAAATAAACAATGTTGAAACTGACACAGTTTTCGAAACCAAGCTCCTAGGGGTCATTGTTGATAACAAACGAAACTGGAAATCACACATAAATTATGTCAAAACTAAAATGTCTAAATCCATTGCCGTACTGTATAAAGTTAAGGATCTCCTGTGTTAGAAATCTTTTTGCATTTTATATAATTCACTGATAGTTCCTTATATGACATACTGTGTGGAGATCTGGGGAAACGCATATAAAACAAACGCAAACTTAATCTTTTTACTACAGAAAAAAGCCGTACGCATTGTATCAAAGAAACCTTACTGTGAACCAACAAATCCAATATTCATTCAATTACATACTCTTAAATTTAGAGATCTAGTAGATTATAATGTCATTCAAATCATGTAAAAAGCAAATAATAACCAATTACTTGTTAATATTCAGAGTCTGTTTAAAAAAAGGGAAAGCAAATATGAGCTAAGAGATAACTCTGTTTTTAATAAGCCAAAAGTTAGAACAAATACATAGTATCATTGCATGCCTGTCACTGGAGTTAAACTATGGAACTGTTGCTCTGAAAATATTAAAACATGTTCAACTCTGAAGCAATTCAAAAAATTGTACAAAGATGAAAAAATCTCCCAGTATCTCACTGTAAATGCTGGGAGATAAACTTGTAATAACTTAAAGGTTTTTGTTTGTTTTTTTGTGTACTTGTTCTATTTGATTTTCTTTGTTGATTTTGGGTATGACTTAAATTTTTATGTTATTGATTTTAAAATTGTAACGGGGTAGGCACTACATAAGCACTAGCTTCAGCCTACACCCTTTCAGTTGTTCTTTTGTGTGTTCTTATTGTATTGTATTGTATGTATTGTGGAGGAATAAATTCAGGCGAGATGCAACGAGCAGGAAGGATAAGATAAGATAAGATAAGATAAGATAAGATAAGCCTTTATTAGTCCCACAACGGGGAAATTCCAGATGCAGATGCAGAGTTTTATTTCCTCCATCATAATGAGATGCACTTGTAGCGCTATGTGCTACTGTGCTGTACTGTGTCCCTGAGGCATGTATCGTCAGCTCTTTTATATGTTATACAAACACAGAAAATGCATGGCACATTAGCATATTGATATACACTACAGTTCAAAAGTTTGGGGTCACCCAGACAATTTTGTGTTTTCCATGAAAAGTCACACTTTTATTTACCACCATGAGTTGTAAAATGAATAGAAAATATAGTCAAGACATTGACAAGGTTAGAAATAAGGATTTGTATTTGAAATAATTTTTTCCTTCAAACTTTGCTTTCGTCAGAGAATCCTCCATTTGCAGCAATTACAGCATTGCAGACCTTTGGCATTCTAGCTGTTAATTTGTTGAGGTAATCTGGAGAATTCTGACGCAATGAGCAAACACATTGTACCATTAGAACACTGGAGTGATAGCTGCTGGAAATGGGCCTCTGTACACCTATGTACAGTGGGGCAAAAAAGTATTTAGTCAGCCACCAATTGTGCAAGTTCTCCCATTTAAAAGATGAGAGAGGTCTCCAATTTTCATCATAGGTATACCACAACTATGTGAGACAAAATGAGAAAAAAAAATCCAGAAAATCACATTGAAGGATTTTTAATGAATTAATTGGTAAATTCCTCAGTAAAATAAGTATTTGGTCACCTACAAACAAGCAAGATTTCTGGCTCTCACAGACCTGTAACTTCTTCTTTAAGAGGCTCCTCTGTCCTCCACTCGTTACCTGTATTAATGGCACCTGTTTGAACTCATTATCAGTATAAAAGACACCTGTCCACAACCTCAAACAGTCAGACTCCAAACTCCGCTATGGCCAAGACCAAAGAGCTGTCAAAGGACACCAGAAACAAAATTGTAGACCTGCACCAGGCTGGGAAGACTGAATCTGCAATAGGTAAGCAGCTTGGTGTGAAGAAATCAACTGTGGGATCAATTATTAGAAAATGGAAGACATACAAGACCACTGATAATCTCCCTCGATCTGGGGCTCCAAGCAAGATCTCACCCCGTGGGGTCAAAATTATCATGAGAACAGTGAGCAAAAATCCCATAACCACTTCCGGTTATGGCTGCCACGTAGGACGGACGTGTCTCGCTCTGCTCTGCTCCTGGAGAAAAAAATCGGCAAATAACTCTCTCATTTGGGACAGAACGTATCCCAGCATTTGGGCGAGGATATGTCAGCAAAGCCTAAGGCTGGAAAACCAGGAAAAGGAAAAAGCGAGCCGCCGAAACAGTCCAAATTAACGGACTTTCAGGTCTGTGACGCAGCAAACAAAACTCCATATATGGCGGAGGAGGCTGGCAACGGTGCGATTTCTGCGGGGAATGGCGCAGATGCGCTGATGGCTGCCATGAGTTCAATGAGAGCGGACTTTTCCTCTAGATTTGATGGGATTATGACAGCGTTGGAAGGAACAAGAAAGGAATTGGGTGACTGTGTAGAACGAACGGCGCAGATGGAGCTCCGTCTCGCTAGTGCTGAAGATGACGTCACCCGTCTTCAATTAAAGGTGCGCACTTTGGAAAAAAAAAATAAATCTCTGGAAGATAATATTTTGGATTTGGAATCTCGGTCGAGACAGAATAATTTGAGGCTGGTGGGTCTTCCAGAGGAATCAGAAGGTCGGGACGTATGTTCCTTTCTGGAAAAGTGGATTCCGGAGGTGCTGGGCAGCGAGGAGTTGCAATCAGCAGTGGTTCTGGAAAAAGCACATCGTATTGGCCCACGGAGAGATAAGGGACCGCCGAGGACCTTAATTATGAAGTTTCTTAGCAACAGAGACAGGATGAAGATCTTCAACGCTGCACGTGCTAAAGGAGAGATTAAACACCAGGACCAGCAGGTGCGGTTCTACCCAGATTTGGCCACAGGAATCCAGCAATTGAGGAAGCAGTTTGATCCCATACGTAAGGAGCTGCGCAACCTTGGGATTCGTCATGGTGTAATCTATCCTGCGAGACTGCTGACCACGTATGAGGGCAGAACCCACATCTTCAAGACCCCAGAGGAGGCGCAGGAGTTCATCAAGAAGATCAAAGAAGAAGAAGAGACTGGTGGGAGCTAAGCATGAACAAAATATAAGGTAGAATAATTAAGCATTTGCACAGGCATCTGACTGACTTGAAGTAAATAGTAAGTTTACAAAATATAGATTGTATTATATATTAAAAAAACAAAACAAAAACAAAACAAAAAAAAAACAAAAAACTATGATGTACAAAGTTGTTAAAAATTTTGGAGTTAAGTTGGAAAACTACAGAGGAGAGTTAATGTTACGTCATTAAAAGCAGTAGAGTTAGGGTGATTGGGAGGATGAAGAAGGAGTGGCTTAGGCTGTTCCCCGTGGGTGTGGAACGGTCGATGGCTATATCGGGAGACAGAATTTTTCTTTTGATTTTGGGGGGTTTGCCACAAGTGTGGGAAGGGGAAATTTGTTTGTGTGTAGTTTGTAGGATGAATGTTCAACCACTCATGTTTTTGCTTCTCTGTATGAGCATGTTTACACTGCAAGGTAATCCCAAACTCTCTATTGATCATGGACCAAAGTGTTAATCTTAATTTAATTTCATGGAATTGCAGAGGTCTACAAAATTTAAAAAAACTTAAACAAGTTATGAATAAAATAAAGGACATGGGTTCAAGAATTGTGTTTTTACAAGAAACTCATCTGATAGAGGAGGATGTTAAAAGAATTAGGAGTAGATGGCAGGGAAGTGTATTCACCTCTTCGTTTTCATCCCGAGCCAGGGGAGTTATGACTCTCATACATAAATCAGTTCCTTTTCAAGTGAAAAATGTAATTGGAGACAAATTTGGAAGATATGTAATCATTCAAGGTTCTTTGCTATTAGAAAATATAAATCTTGTGAACTTATATGGTCCCAATATAGATGATCAGAAGTTCTTTGCTAATTTATTTCTCATCTTATCATCACTTACAGGGCAACATATAATAGCAGGGGATTTTAATTGTACATTGAATCCAGGTGTGGATAGATCAACAGGACTGGATTGTACGCACATTGGATGTAGGATGACTATTAATCATTTTATGAAAGAATTGAGATTGTTAGATATATGGAGAGAAATGAAACCACAAGTTAAAGCCTATTCTTGTTATTCCAGTACCTACAAGACATTCTCACGTATTGATTATTTTTTGATTTCCACAGAATTAAGGTCCAAGATTCAAAACTGCTTTTATGATAACATCGTGATCTCTGATCATGCACCCTGTTGTCTAATATATGTAGATAAAAAATTGACAAAGGAATCAGGTAGATGGCAATTTCAGCATAAATGGCTTCAGGATGAGGAATTTGTCAAGTATATAGAAAAACAGATAGACGAGTTCTTTGACATCAATACTACACAAACATCAGCATGTGTAAAGTGGGAGGCTTTCAAAGCTTTTATTAGGGGACATATTATTAGTTATACAGGATCAAAATCTAAGAAGACTCGAGAGGAGAGAGCTAAATTGGAACATAAAATAAAAAATCTTCAGGAAATAGTGTATGCAGGAAGTGACCCAAGGTTGGAGAATGAATTACTGATTTTGAGAGCTGAATACGACAAAAAATCAGCGAATAGAGCTGCCTCGAGTCTTCTAAGATTGAAACAATCTTTTTATGAACAAGGTGAAAAATCAGGAAAATTATTAGCATGGCAGATTAAACAATTGGAAATTAAAACACCAATTACCAGTATTATAAGTAAGGGACAGGTAGTTATAGATCCTTTAGAAATTAATAGAGCCTTTAGAGATTACTATGAAAAATTATATGATACCAAAAATGAACCTGATTTAACAAAACTAAATGGGTTTTTGAACGAACTATCTATACCGTGTATTCCAAATGAAAACAGGGAGATATTGGAGTCTAAAATTAGTCAAGAAGAAGTTGGGCTAGCCATTGATAATATGAAATCAGGAAAAAGTGCAGGACCAGATGGTCTTCCAGTTGACCTTTATAAAAAATTTAAGAATAAATTAATAAAACCTTTTTTGGAAATGGTTTTAGAAGCATTTCAAAATAATAATTTACCATCATACATAAATAATGCCTTAATTATACTGCTGCCAAAACCAGGTAAGCCCTCTAATAAATGTGAAAATATGAGACCAATAAGCCTATTAAACGCCGACCTTAAGATAATCTGTAAAATTTTAGCAAGACGAATACAAGAAATTTTACCAAATATTATTAATCGAGATCAGAATGGCTTTATAAAGGGTAGACAAGGCTTCCATAATGTAAGAAGACTATTTAATATTATTTATTTTAATAAAGAAGCACCGGATACAGCTCTCCTATCATTGGACGCCGAAAAGGCCTTTGATAGAGTTGAATGGCCCTTTCTTTTTGAAGTCCTACAAAGGTTTGGACTTGGAAATAATTTCATAAAATGGGTTCAAATAATATACAATAATGCTACAGCAGAAATCCTAACAAATAACAATATTTCAAAACCAATAAAAATCAATAGAGGATGTCGACAAGGCTGTCCACTTTCACCTTTACTGTTTACTATGGCAATTGAACCTTTAGCGATAGCGATACGTTTACATTCACAAATATATGGAATTAAAGTTGGACCAACAGAACATAAAATCTCCCTGTACGCCGATGATATAATTTTGTTTATGTCGAATCTAAAAAAATCAATTCCAACCTTGTTGAATTTAATAAAGAATTTTGGGGAAATATCAGGATATAAAATAAATAAAACTAAATCTTCAATATTAATGCTAAATGAGACCCAGAGAAATTACCCAGCCCCTGAGGTAAATCAATTCAATGTTGTAAATCAGTTTAAATATTTAGGAATCCAAATTATGCCTAAGCTAGAATCAGTCGCCAGTGTCAACTATGAAGCCTTAATGTCAGATATCAGTGAGTTAACTCAGAGATGGATGTCACTACCAATGTCGATGATCGGGAGAATCAATATACTTAAAAGTAATATTTTACCTAAAATACTTTATTTATTTCAATACATTCCCTTATCACCACCTTTAGATCTATTCTCAAGAATAAAAAAAAAGTTAGTGGAATTTATATGGAACAACAGGAGGGCTAGATTACGTTTGTCTTTATTATATTTACCATTTGATCGTGGAGGTCTGAAATGTCCAAATTTTATGTTGTATTATTGGTCGGCACAACTGAGGTCTATGACATATTATTTTTCATCAAATGATCTCCCTCACTGGACTGAAATGGAATCATACAATTTACCTTTACCTCTTCCCATATTCATATACTCAGATTCGGCAAAAAAATTACAAAAACAAGTTAAAAATCCATTTGTAAAGCATATGATCAAAATATGGTGTGAAGCTAAAAACTATTTAAAAGAACCACAGTTATTGTCACAATTTAGTCCAATATGGGGTAATCAATATTTTAAACCAGGGAGAGCGGACGCTGTATTTAAAGTATGGAATTTAAAAGGGATACAAAAGATTCAGGATTTATATTTGCCATGTGCAGACAACATAATGTCTTTTGAAGAGCTGAGGATCAAATTTAATCTCAATAGAACACATTTTTTTAAATATCTTCAACTTAGAAACTTTATTCGATCAAATCAAAATAAAGCTCTCACTCGACCTATTTATTCATCCTTGGAAAAAATGATGATGAAAGATAGTGAAAGAAAGGGTATTATTTCAGAGTTTTATAACTCATTGACACTATCTTCAAGTGAAAATTCACTGAAAAGATTAAACTACTGGAAAGAAGATCTGCAAATTGAAATTTCAGAGGAACAATGGGAATTGGCTTGTACAGAAGCTCAAACCAAATCAATAAATGCACGCCTTAAATTGATTCATTTCAAATGGTTAATGCGGATGTATGTTACACCGGAGGAGTTAAATAGATATAACAAAAATATACCAGATACATGCACAAAATGCATGGAAAGTAAAGGAACCCTATTTCATTGTTTATGGGAATGTAGATTAATAAGAATGTTTTGGGAAGAGGTGAGGGTAACAATTGAAAAAATAATCTCAAAACAAATCATATTGAATCCTAAACTGTTTTTGTTGGGTCTGTACCCAGAAAAGCATAATTTTAATAAAAGTGAAAGAACATTCATAGACCTCAGTTTGCTTAATGCCAAAAAATGTATTGCACTATTATGGAAAAAGACTCATAGACCAGATGTGACTCAGTGGTTAAGACAGATGTTAACAAACCTTCCATTAGAAAGAATAACATATATACTAAAATCAAAGGAAATTGTGTTTGAGAATATATGGAGACCTTTTATTGATTATGTAAAAAATTTAAACATAACTCTTGAAGAAGAAGGTGAATGATGTGTGTGGACCTTGTAAATTCCAAACTGGTGAACATAATATGTATACTTATGTATTGGATTGTCTAGACTAAACAGAGGAGCATTGTTGAAGACTTGATTTTGTTGGTGGTTGTTGGTGTTTTTAGTGCATTTTTTTTTTTTGTAGTACTTTAGTGTTAGTGTTTGATTGTTTGTATCATGTTTGTTAAAAAAAAAAAAAAAAGGTTCAATAAAGATATTGTGGAAAAAAAAAAATCCCATAACCACATAGGGGGACCTAGTGAATGACCTGCAGAGAGCTGGGACCAAAGTAACAAAGGCTACATCAGAAACACACTACGCCGCCAGGGACTCAAATCCTGCAGTGCCAGACGTGTCCCCCTGCTTAAGCCAGTACATGTCCAGGCCCGTCTGAAGTTTGCTAGAGAGCATTTGGATGATCCAGAAGAGGATTGAGAGAATGTCATATGGTCAGATGAAACCAAAATAGAACTTTTTGGTAAAAACTCAACTTGTCGTGTTTGGAGGAGAAAGAACACCATACCTACTGGGAAACATGGGGGTGGAAACATCATACTTTGGGGCTGTTTTTCTGCAAAGGGATCAGGATGACTGATCCGTGTAAAGGAAAGAATGAATGGGGCCATGTATCGTGAGATTTTGAGTGAAAACCTCCTTCCACCAGCAAGGGCATTGAAGATGAAACGTGGCTGGGTCTTTCAGCATGACAATGATCCCAAACACACCGCCCGGGCGACGAAGGAGTGGCTTTGTAAGAAGCATTTCAAGGTCCTGGAGTGGCCTAGCCAGTCTCCAGATCTCAACCGCATAGAAAATCTTTGGAGGGAGTTGAAAGTCTGTGTTGCCCAGCGACAGCCCCAAAACATCACTGCTCTAGAGGAGATCTGCATGGAGGAATGGGCCAAAATACCAGCAACAGTGTATGAAAACCTTGTGAAGACTTACAGAAAACGTTTGACCTCTGTCATTGCCAACAAAGGGTATATAACAAAGTATTGAGATGAACTTTTGTTATTGACCAAATACTTATTTTACCGAGGAATTTACCAATTAATTCATTAAAAATCCTTCAATGTGATTTTCTGGATTTTTTTTTCTTATTTTGTCTCTCATAATTGAGGTATACCTATGATGAAAATTGGTGACCTCTCTCATCTTTTAAGTGGGAGAACTTGCACAATTGGTGGCCGACTAAATACTTTTTTACCCCACTGTAGATATTGCACCAAAAACCAGACATTTGCAGCTAGAATAGTCATTTACCACATTAGCAATGTATAGAGTGTATTTCTGATTAGTTTAAAGTTATCTTCATTGAAAAAAACAGTGCTTTTCTTTCAAAAATAAGGAAATTTCTAAGTGACCCCAAACTTTTGAACGGTAGTGTACATATCAGTCAATACATATGATTAGCATGACCAACTGGCACCTGGACGTCTTCTCCTTAATCCGGGGATGTATAAACAATAGTCCATTGTTCTGGTTGTCCCCCCAGAGGCTCTATGTCCATATGTGAATGGTCCTCTGCTTCTTCCGGACCTACTGAGTGTGAGGATGAATGTCCCTGTAGATTGTGGTAGGTCACCACAGGGCTCCCCCCAGAACACTCAGAAGGGGCATGTGACCCCCCCCACCCCCCACCCCAATTGTTTGGGCTCCAGCTCCGAGTTCCAGCACGTTGAACAGCCGTGGCTCGTGGCCACACGGGGCAGGTGCGCATCATGGGAGTGAGGTGCGGGGAGAGCGCTGTGGACGGGAGTGGGAGTAAGTGAGTGCTGGCCCGGGACGTCAAAGGTGTCTGGGCCACGCAAGAATTGCGTGTGGATCCGCGATGGTGAGGGACTTCCCGGTAAACCTAGCAGTGATCCACAGTGGCTGTGAAAAAAAAAAATTAAGTCTCTGCCTCCTCTCGCGGCTCGGTCCAGCAAGGATGTGGGGAAAGCGAACGGCCAAATTCCCCGAGGATGCGTAGCAGCTGTGAAACAACTGCAGCTGTGTGAGGGACTTAGCGGTTTGGCTTTTAGGTGTGGAAGCAGCCCTAAAGCCACCAGGGACAGCAATCAGCTAAACTCCCGGTGTGCGCCATGGCTGAGAAACCTATACAATGTCCTGTTTGCGGGCTGCACGTCTGCTTCTTAGGTGCATAAGCTGCCCTGAAGGTTCCGAGGGTGGCGATCGGCCGTGTTTCTCGGGCATGTGCAGTAGCGGAGGACGATGTATCAGTCTGTGGAGCCGGTTCATCTCTGTGCGTGGCGCGTGCTTGGCGCAGTGACCACATACTGTAGCTGGCAGTTGTGCTGTCCCCATATTCCTGCGGTGTGCATGCGGGGCTTCGTTGTCGCGAGCTGAGTGAGGGTCCGGGAGCTTGGTGGAAATCAATGCAGTCGGCGCCGGTGATCATCCCCGTTCAGGCTGCTTCCTTCGTTTTGCTTGTGTCGCCATTCATGGTGCATGTCGGTCCCAGCGCTGCACTCCGGAGAGCGTGCTCCAGTGAGGATGAAGACGTTGCAGGTGTTCTCTGGTCCTCTGTGTCCACAGCGTGGTGAGAGGGAGCAGACGGTCATTCTCTCTCATCAGGTCATCAGTGTGGAGGTAAAAGATCAGGCGGGGGGCGCACCATTACACGTCAGGTCACCAGTGTGGAGGTAAAGTTTCAGGCGAGATGCGATGAGCTGGAAGGTTGCTTCTTCCGGACCTACTGAGTGTGAGGATGAATGTCCCTGTAGACTGTGGTGGGTCACCACAGTGTGTTTATTATTATTACCGAATAAATTCATTCATTCATTCATTCATTCATTCATTCAGTTAATGGCCCAGCATTGGAGGCTGGGTCATCAAAGAAAAACACTGAAATACATACTATACATACATACACAATGGCACCTAGACCCACAGCATGCTCAGGACCAAGCCGGGACAACCCAAGCCGGCTCAGTTCCTGACATATATTGTGTTGTGTATAGCTAGGAAGCATTCATTCATCTTCTTCCGCTTAATCCTTTTTGGGTCACGGGGGTGCTGGAGCCTATCCCAGCATCTTTGGGCGAAAGGCAGGGTACACCCTGGACAGATCGCCAGTCCATTGCAGGGCCAACACAGAGAGACAGACAACCATTCACTCTCACAGTCATACCTAAGGACAATTCAGAATCCCCAGTTTGATGCCAATTAACCTAACTTGCATGTTTTTGGCATGTGGGAGGAAACCGGAGAAATCCCGGAGTAAACCCACGCAGACACGGGGAGAACATGCAAACTCCACACAGATCACTGTTGGTCGGGGGCTTTGCTAGGAAGCAAATGAATAGAAATCAATGATTTGTGGAGAAGGGGTGGGATTGAATAAGTTTAGACTTCTTCCCACTCCTTTTCGGATATGTACGTGAATTATGTGCATGGTGAAACTCATGTTTTGTATGGTGACTTATGCTTTCATATATATTTTATTTTATTTTTCTTAACAACTAGTGCATACCTATGCATACCTGTAGAAACCAAGTCTAAGCAAGTATTTCTGCATGCCCATAGAAAGCAGGTGTAAGCAAGGGTGTAAGCAAGCACGTCAGCACTCGCTCAGTGATGCCTGCCTTTGATCTTTGACTGTGTCATAGCAAGTCCTATGATCTTTGATGATGTCATAGCAAGTCCTATGACCGTGAGTGATGACTGCCTTTGATCTGTGATGATGTCATAGTGAGTCCTCTGATCTTTGATGATGTCATAGCGAGTCCTATGATGCCTGCATTTGACCTTTGCTGATGTCATAGTGAGTCCTATGATCTTTGCTGATGTCATAGCAAGTCCTGTGATCGTGAGTGATGCCTGCGTTTGATCTTTGATGATGTCATAGTGAGTCCTATGATCGTGAGTGATGCTTGCCTTTGTTACTTAGGAACATCACAGGACATTTCACACATAAGGAGTCATACATAGGAACGTCATAGGACGTCATGCAGACATCATAGGAACATCATAGGCGGTCCTATGATCTTTGGCCATGACACACTGACAGACTCACACACAGACACACTGACAGAGATTTCTTGAATTTATAGAGTGATGTTTTCTACATTACTGTCACTGAATGCTCGATGTACACATTCGAAATAAATGAATGAATGAACATGATGCCTATATGACATCATATAGACACGATAGTATAGAGTGATCAAAGGCAGGCATTACTGAATGAGTGGTGACGTACTTGCTTGCACCTGCATTCTACGGGTATGCAGAAATACTTGCTTATACTTGGTTTCTACAATCATGCAGGGGCTTGCACAGGTATGCAATAGTTAAAGTTAAAGCAGCATATCTGCTTATTTAAAATATCCTGAGGTCTCAGATTGTGTTTTACTAAACAGTTATTTTGAATTTTTAGACAAAATTGTAGGTGGAGCTGTAATAAATCTGTTTTTAAAAATCCACAAAAATAAAAGCCTGTAGGAAAGTAAACAGCTAAGTGTAGACATTATTCATCAATTCTCAGTACTTTATAATCCAAAAGCACTTTATAGTACTTTATAATCCATACCATGTCAATGTCCTTTAAAAAAAAAAAAAAACTAAACAAAACAAAACAAACAAAAAAAAATAATGACTCACTTGAGTAGACATCAATTATACCCAGTCCGAGGAAGTCATTTGACACAGAGTGAGGAAATTCAAACTCTGAAAATATGCCATTATGCTGAACATAAACTACAAGAGATGGAGAATGATATTGATCCTGATAACCACTTTTTCAATAATATTCATAATCGCTGTGAATATTACACTGAAAAGCAATTCAAAAGTCAAGTGCAGCTAGATGGTAAACTATCAATAATACACTTCAACAGCAGAAGTCTTAACAAAAACTTTCCACAGATTCAGGACTATTTAAAACAGCTAGACAGAAAATTTACAGCTATCGCAGTCTCTGAAACTTGGCTTAATGAAGAGCAGGCTCCCCTGATGGCAATAGAGGGATATCAGATGTTTCATATTAACAGATCTTAAAAAAAAAGGGTGGTGGTGTTGCACTGTATATTGATGACCTGTATAGGTGTAAACTTGTAAATGGAATGTCCTTTGCACTACCAGGGATTTTAGAATGTGTTACTGTTGAGATTGACCAAGATAAAACAAAAAATCTAATTATAAGTTGTATATATAGAACGCTGGGAACTTGCATTGAGACATTCAGAGATAAATTAGTCAAGCTGTACAATAATATTACTAGTAAGAAAATTGTAGTAATTTGTGGAGATTTCAATATTGATTTACTAAATCCATATCAACAAAATGTAATTACAGAGTTCATGAACTCTATGTACAGTATGAGTCTATATCCCACAATATCACATCCCAGTAGAATCACAGTTCACACTGCTACACTTATTGACAACCTGTTTGTTAATATTATTGATAAGAAAATAGAAAGTGGATTATTGATAAATGATATAAGTGACCATTTACCAACCTTTGCACTTATCCGTGGCCACACGGAGGCCAATACAGAAAAAAATTTAAAATCATTCAGATACAAATCACAAAATGCAATCAGTTCTTTTAAAGAAGACTTGCTGAAAGCAGGACTGGACAAAAGTCTATGTATCAGATGTAAATGAAGCCTACGACATATTTATGAACATAGTAACCACTCTTTATGAAAAAAATTGTCCATTAGTAAAGAAAAAGCTTAAACATAAATTTGTCAATAAGCCATGGTTAATCAAAGGATTACAAAAGGCGTGTAAAAAGAAAAAATTATTATATAAAGCTTTTCTAAAGAAAAGGACAAAAGAAGCAGAGCAGCAGTATAAAACATACAAAAATAAGTTAACATATATAATAAGATGTAGTAAAAGAGACTATTACAGTAAAGAACTGGAGAAAAACAAAGACAATATTAAAAATACATGGACAATACTTAACAATATTCTTGGAAATAAAAACAGAAATACAAGCTACCCAACCAATTTTTCAAAAAATAATACAACGACTCAGAGTGTGAATGCAGTTTCACCTGCAGATTAATAACTTTTTTGTTAACACTGGTCCTAATTTGGCTCGAGAAATACCCATTACGACACCTACGGGTGATACAATAAGCGAAAACACTGCTATAAAAGACTCCATTTTTATAAAGAACACAAACGAGAGAGAGAAGTCATTGAAATTGTTAAATCGTTTAAAAGTAAGACATCTACGGACTGTGATGGTATTGACATGCTCTTAGTCAAAACTATTATCGAATGCTTAGTGAAACCACTGACATATATTTGTAACCTGTCTCTCCAAACAGGTATATTTCCCAATGCAATGAAAATAGCTAAAGTAATTCCGATATACAAGACGGGTGACAGAGGGGAATTTTCAAACTATAGACCAATTTCACTATTGCCACAATTTTCCAAGATACTTGAAAAAATATTCTGTGAGAGAATTGACAACTTCATAATGAAGAATCATTTATTGTGTGAGCAGCAATATGGGTTCAGACACAAGAGGACAACTGCATTTGCTCTAATGGAATTTATAGAAAAAACATCAACTGCCGTTGAAAATAAAGAGTATTCAGTTGGGGTATTCCTGGATCTTAAAAAAAGCATTTGATACAGTGGATCACAATTTATTATTAAAGAAACTACAAAATTGTGGTATTAGGGGGGTAGCACTGTCCTGGTTAAGTAGTTACTTAAAGAATAGATATCAGTATGTATGTGGTGGTAACAAAAACTCACAGTTACTGAAGGTTACTTGTGGAGTCCCACAGGGTTCAGTTTTGGGGCCATTGTTATTCAATATGTTGTGGGAATGTGGGAATGACGAGACAGAGTTCTCTCTCAAGTCAGCTTTATTCACATCATCAACATCTCAAAGAAGAAAAAGGCCAACACAGGAAACTCTCGTCCTTAAATACAAGGACTCTTACAGTTCACAAGTCACATGTCTCACAGACCACGTTGCATTAAAATTCACAGTAACAATGCATCTCCTCTTTAATCCTTTAATTACTCCCCCACAGTCTCAAGCCTTGCATACCAAAGCTAACATCCTTGCAGCTTCCTGTAATTTCCAAGGAAGCTCTGCCTTTGTTCTGATCTGAAATGTGAGTCACAAAACAGGTCATATATGTGTGTCCACCACACAAACCCCCCCAACATTTTAGAACAAACAAGAGAATAACAACATGCATGCCGTGATAGTATCAATACACATCAGTCCACATGCTGTCTAGGCTTCAGTCTCCTGCCGTATCTGCTGTAGCTGGGATTCAACGTCTCTGCGGCGCCGTCATGCTGGGGGTTTTCCGTCTGGGGGTGGAAACCTTTTATCAGTCCCTGCGGGTGTTCTGGGGAAACATTACTCTGTGAAGCCCCCCGTGGGGGTCTACCTCGCCGCGGGGCCCTTGCCAACAGCACTTGCTCGTCTGCCACCACAAAAGCGGGTTTGAGTCTGTTTATGCCAACTTTCTCTTTCCTACCCCCCAAATCTAGCAAAAACTGCTTGTCCCCTGTTTCTAGCACTCTGAACGGTCCGTCATAAGGCGGTCGCAGTGGGGTTCGATGCGCATCGTGTCTGACAAAAACAAACTCTGCGTTCTTCAAAGTTTTAGGCACAAAAATGCGCGGAAAACTGTGGTGCGCGGGGCCGGGCAGCGTGCTTGATTCTATGTTACTCCGCAACAGCTGAGACGGGGAGGCGTCTGGCGCAGGGTTATCTGGGAGAAACTCCCCGGGCAGCCGGAGTGGCTGCGCAAACACGAGCTCCGCTGGGGAGGCTTCTAAGTCCTCTTTAGGCGCAGAACGCAACCCCAATAACACCCACGGTAACTTGTCTACCCAATTTGCATCCATCAGTGATGCTCTGAGAGCTGCTTTCAATGACCTATGAAAACGTTTGCATAACCCGTTAGCCTGCGGATTGTACGCGGTTGTGTGGTGAATTGTGACACCCAGGCTGTGGGCCATTGTCGACCAAAGCTCGGACACAAATTGAGGGCCTCTGTCGGACGTAATGTCCGACGGAACGCTGAAGCGCGCCACCCAAGCTGTTAAAAACGAGCGCGCCACCTCCTCGGCTGTGGTTGATGCCAGCGGGACAACTTCAGGCCAGCGCGTGGTGCGGTCCACCATTGTCAGAAGGTGTGTGTACCCTTGTGACGGCGGGAGGAGGCCCACGAGGTCCACATGAACATGATCGAACCTCTTGGCCGGAATGTGAAACGGCTCCAAAGGAGCCCTCGTGTGCCTGTGTACTTTGGCTCGTTGACACGCCGTGCAGGCTGCTGCCCACTCTTTAACTTGTTTGCGAAGGCTCGGCCACACAAATTTCTCTCCCACCATTTTGACCGACGCGCGCACCCCGGGGTGCGCCAAAGAATGAATCGAGTCAAAAACGCGGCGGCACCAAGCGGCCGGTACTACTGGACGCGGCCGTCCAGTGGAGACATTGCAGATTGGGGGGGCATACCGTCTTGCAGCACCCTGCTCTCCAGCCTTAACCCTGTTGGTCCAGACTGAAGCGTGCGCACATCCGCGTCACTAACCTGCTCTGCGGCCATGGCTGCATAATCTACTCCTACGCTGACTGGGGCCGCCACGGCGCGTGAGAGGCAATCTGCCACTACATTGAGTTTGCCCGCCACATGCTGAATATCAGTGGTAAACTCTGATATTGCGGCCAGCTGTCTCTGCTGCCGGCCCGACCACGGTTCGGAAACCTTGGCCATCGCGAACGTTAGCGGTTTGTGGTCAACGAACCCGGTGAAAGAGCGTCCTTCTAGCCAGAACTGAAAGTGGCGGATGACCAAATGGAGAGCCAGCAGCTCCCTGTCGAGCGCGCTGTATTTACGTTCGCTATGGCGCAAGGTTGTGCTGAAAAAGGCGAGGGGCTGCCAAACCCCGGCTACATGTTGCTCCACGACCGCCCCTATGGCCACATCTGATGCGTCAGTGGTGATCGCTATGCGGGCCGTTGGGTCTGGGTGTGCCAACAACGCAGCCTTTGCCAAGGCTGCTTTCACCTCCGAGAACGCTTGGTCCCGCTCCAGGGACCACTCAACCTTATCCGCGGGTTTCTTTTTTTTGAGCGCGGCATACAGCGGCTGCATGAGTTGCGCCGCGTGGGGGAGAAAACGGTTATAAAAATTCACCATTCCCAAAAACTCCTGCAACGCCCTGACCGTCTGCGGCTGGGGAAAATCTGCCACCGCGCGCACTTTGTCAGGAAGCGGAACTGCTTCCTGACAAACACTGATTAGTGTTTGTTTGCCGATGACACTAATCTATTACGCAGTGGAAGCAATTTGGAACAACTTCTGGATACACTCGGAAAGGAATTAGGAAAGCTTAAACTGTGGTTTGATTCAAACAAATTAACGCTCAATTTAAGTAAGACAAAATTTATAGTTTTTAACAACCATCACAACAACTTAGTATCTAAACTCAGTGTAAATGGTGTAGAGATTGAAAGGGTATCTGAAACTAAATTTCTTGGAGTAATAATTGATAATAAACTGTGTTGGAAGTCACATATTAATTATATTAAAGGTAAAATATCTAAATCAACTGCAATACTACACAGAGCGAAATATTTGCTGAATCAACCCACACTGTATACCTTGTATCATTCATTAATACTCCCATACATGACATATTGTACTGAAGTATGGGGAAATACATATAAAACAAACATATATCCAGTCTTTATGCTTCAGAAGAGAGCTATTAGAATAATAAACAAAGCTGCTTACAAGGAACCAACAAACCCACTTTTTCTTAGATTAAAAGCTCTCAAGTTGAAAGATCTGGTTGACTTTAAAACTGCAGTAATAATGTTTAAAGGGAAGAATCTATCACTGCCCGCAAATATCCAAAAGTTGTTCCAAATAAGGGAGAAACAATATCATTTCAGAGGAACATGTATATTTCAAAAACCTTCAGTGAGAACTACCACCAAGCAACACTGTGTTTCAGTGCAAGGAGTCAGATTATGGAACGATTTTGGACCTGAATTAAAATAATGTACAACGCTTGGACAATTTAAACAAAAACTAAAGGAAGAAATACTCCAAACATACAGTATATCCAAGATGACATGTAAAATCACATAAGGATTGTCATATCCAGTCTGTGTTGTGTTGTTGCTTAGTTTTTTTGGGGGGGGGGTTGCCACATTTTGTCTTAGCTTTGTTCTGAATTGTAATCGCTCTTGTTTTGTTTTTCTTTTGAATTCTTGGATGGAATATGGGTGGGCAATATAAGCTGTGGCTTCAGCCATCACCCATTTCGGATAACTTATGTTCAACTGTATAATCAGAGGAGTTATTGTTTAATTTGACCTTGTTGGACTTTTCCCCCTTTGTTATATTATTCTGTTTCTTTTTACAGATTTCGGATAGATTAAAAGATTACTTTTAATCTATCCGAAATAAAGATTAATTCATTCATTCATTCATTCATTCATTAAAACCACTGATTGAATGTTAACGTTTCAGTATAATGTTAAAAAAAAATACAATTTATGCTTTCATTGTGTTTTGATCAATCGGGTGTAAATCAAGTCATTTTATTTGAAATCAAGTCGATAATGTCAGCCATTGAAGGTCAACTGAAACGGAACTCTACAGTTTTGACACGTCAGCGGTAGTAGCCGGACACATAAAGAAGGTACACCCGGCACTTTTCCTGACTCTGCTGTGTTGATGTTAGCAGGTTAAACTAAACGGTAGTTAACATTTTATTTCTGTTTCTTCTCTTTTTCTGGGATGCTGGCAGGTTCTGTGTGAATAAACCGAGTAAATAAGCGAGTTCCAGTAGCATGACTATAATTCGGATGCTTGTGTTTGATTTAGCATGCTGTCTTCACTGGCAGGTAGGAATGCTTCAATTTGGGGGTTTTTCCATCTTGACGGTTAGTTTCGTCCATGCTCTTTGTATTTCTGTTTTTCGTTTCGATCTACGTTGTTTTTTATTTAAACGCATTTATTTTTAAAGAAATTTAAGACTTGTTAATGCAGAATTATTAACTCACTTGTTCCTCCTCGATGTCGACGATTAATCGATGTCTCTTTTTTTTTTAATCAACTACTTTATAGGTAACCAAAGAGACCAGCAACCGATGTGTGATCTTACATCGGTTTGTCGCCAAATATATCGCAAATAAAGTCAAGATTTTGAATAGTTACCTTTTGTCATAATCTGGACAGATGTACACTCACCGGCCACTTTATTAGGTACACCATGCTAGTAACGGGTTGGACCCCCTTTTGCCTTCAGAACTGCCTCAATTCTTCGTGGCATAGATTCAACAAGGTGCTGGAAGCATTCCTCAGAGAGTTTGGTCCATATTGACATGATGGCATCACACAGTTGCCGCAGATTTGTCGGCTGCACATCCATGATGCGAATCTCCCGTTCCACCACATCCCAAAGATGCTCTATTGGATTGAGATCTGGTGACTGTGGAGGCCATTTGAGTACAGTGAACTCATTGCCATGTTCAAGAAACCAGTCTGAGATGATTCCAGCTTTATGACATGGCGCATTATCCTGCTGAAAGTAGCCATCAGAAGTTGGGTACATTGTGGTCATAAAGGGATGGACATGGTCAGCAACAATACTCAGGTAGGCTGTAGCGTTGCAACGATGCTCAATTGGTACCAAGGGGCCCAAAGAGTGCCAAGAAAATATTCCTCACACCATTACACCACCACCACCACCAGCCTGAACCATTGATACAAGGCAGGATGGATCCATGCTTTCATGTTGTTGACGCCAAATTCTGACCCTACCATCCGAATGTCGCAGCAGAAATCGAGACTCATCAGACCAGGCAACGTTTTTCCAATCTTCTATTGTCCAATTTCGATGAGCTTGTGCAAATTGTAGCCTCAGTTTCCTGTTCTTAGCTGAAAGGAGTGGCACCCGGCGTGGTCTTCTGCTGCTGTAGCCCATCTGCCTCAAAGTTCGACGTACTGTGCGTTCAGAGATGCTCTTCTGCCTACCTTGGTTGTAACGGGTGGTTATTTCAGTCACTGTTGCCTTTCTATCAGCTCGAACCAGTCTGGCCATTCTCCTCTGACCTCTGGCATCAACAAGGCATTTCCACCCACAGAACTGCCGCTCACTGGATATTTTTTCTTTTTCGGACCATTCTCTGTAAACCCTAGAGATGGTTGTGCGTGAAAATCCCAGTAGATCAGCAGTTTCTGAAATACTCAGACCAGCCCTTCTGGCACCAACAACCATGCCACGTTCAAAGTCACTCAAATCACCTTTCTTCCCCATACTGATGCTCGGTTTGAACTGCAGGAGATTGTCTTGACCATGTCTACATGCCTAAATGCACTGAGTTGCCGCCATGTGATTGGCTGATTAGAAATTAAGTGTTAACGAGCAGTTGGACAGGTGTACCTAATAAAGTGGCCGGTGAGTGTATATGTTGTCATTATTTATTTTGATAACGGGTCAGGCTGCCAGGGACTGTAAATTCAGTAGGAGAGACTGCGCTCATTATCAAATCCCTTAAATGAATGCTTAAGGTTTTGGCTTGATAGGAGTATCATTTTCACAGTTTGTTGTAACACGAATTTATTAACCATCAAAAGCACTGCGACAGCGTGTAACTTTTTTTCCTTCCCCCAAATAGGAATGCCAAATACGTTTTGAAATTATTTCCATGCCTGTAGTATTTATGAATGCACATTTTGTTTAAACCCAAGTGATTTTTATCCATGTGCTGTAGAACTGAATACTCAGTAGAACTTATGCAATGTCACGACCGAGTGCACTAATGGTACTGTGTAATACGATCGTCTTATTTTAGATTTGATTGGCGGTTGGCAACCAATGACTTCTTCTTCTTCTTCTTCTTTTAGATTTGATTGGCGGTTGGCAACCAGCTTACAGGTGCATTACTGCCACGTACTTCACTCTATATCATCACTGTGTTTGTTCAGGAGCTGTGCTGTGCAACGTCTATGTACTTATGCAAGTCGCCATTATAATTAGTATGTATGTGAACTGTCAGATTGCTCTGTCAAAAATCTTATCTATTACCTTGCATTTTGATTCTTTGTATCATGGCGAGGAGTTGTAGTTAAAATCTTGTACAGTTGTGCATTGACAGTAAAGGCATCCCAATACATACAGTACAAAAAAAAAAAAAAAAAGGTCTTAGCCAACCCCAGCCAACCTTTTGACAAACATTTTAACCTAGCTTACCACATGAGTTAAACCCATAAGAACCCAGACCCCTATAACTTTCCTTGAAGGAGAAGGGGGTCTGGGTTCTTATGGGTTAAGCTTCTAACTAAAGTTGACATTCCTTTGAGGTCAGAGGATCAACCAGCCACAGTGGCCGGTTTCCAGCCAGTTTTGACTTTTTAAATAACTAATAATCTTCAGGTATAAAAATGACAAAACATCTCCTCACTTCAGTGTTTTGCGTGTTCTCCAAAAAAAAAGGCCAATGCGGGCCAAATGTTTGATAAAATCATCTCACAGGGTTTTCCAATGCAGCTATAATGAGCAATGAGACAGCCAGTCTACATGCTTATAACAATTAAGTGTACGCTTTATCAGAAAAGTGTTAATATCTGATCTGATAATTGGCTTTAAATGGTATTAATTTATAGTTCCCTGGATCTTTCTGTTCCAACAACGGTCAGTTACTGAAATATTTGATTCAAACCATTTGCACTTTCTCCTTTTACGAATTGCCTGATTATGCTTTAGGGGAAAGCAGTAGATTTTTACGTGTCATATTTGATTCTAAATATTTTTATGCAACCACAGTAGTGTTTGGACATGTAATTATTTCAGTAGTTGTTTTTTTTTTTTTTTTTAAATCTTCATCTGCAGATTGCTGAGGGCACCGCCACTTTGATGCCCACCGGTCTATCATGGAACCCTCAGATTTAGACATGCTAAAGATTGGGCGCCAGAGGAGGCATGTCAGCTTTCCTTTTGAAAGTGTGAGAATCGTGCATAGTGAAGAAAAAAGCTCCTCTGAGCTTGGAACAGAAGAAGCAGAGGGTCTTATTAGAGTATTGGACTCTGAGGACAGGAGGCATCGAGGTATGTCTGGGATCCACGGCGAGCTGGGCAGTGTACTGCTTCTTCTATTCCTTTACGTGCTACAGGGGATTCCTCTGGGGCTGGCTGGCAGCATTCCTCTGATTCTACAGAGTAAGAACGTCAGCTACAAAGACCAGGCTTTCTTCAGCTTTGTCTTCTGGCCATTTAGCCTCAAGCTTCTCTGGGCTCCACTGGTGGATGCGCTGTACTTCAGCAGATTTGGCAGAAGGTGAGAAAGACATATAATGATGCATAATTTGTACTTGCATAGTGGTTTAATTGTAGAACATTCACCCCACAGCCAGGAGGTTGTGGGTTTATGCACCAATTAGGTCATACCCAAGCCCACGTAAAAATGGTGTGTTCTGCTTTCTTAGCTTGATACTCTAACAGTAAAGTACTGAGAGAAGGAGGTAAATGAACAAAACTACTTGAGGAGTGTAGCTTCCATTACCTTAAAAAAAGTTGTGTGGTCTTTGGTCATAGATGCTGATGGCATCACCTCGGTGTGAGAAGGACTTGATTGTAATTAGTCTGGATATTTTTTCCTGCTGCTATTTTTCTACATTTTGCATATTTTCTGTTTTTGCAGAAAGTCATGGCTGGTGCCAACACAGTACCTGTTGGGCCTCTTCATGCTCTATCTGTCTTTAATAGTCAATTCACTGCTGCAGAATGAGAGGGGGCCAGATGTGATAACACTCACAGCAGTTTTCTTCATGCTTGCCTTCCTAGCAGCCACACAGGTAACCATTTATTTACTGTGTCAGGAAAACATTTTCAGAAAGGTTGATACATTTATTTGCTCTGTGCACCTTCCCTTTGTTAAAGGATATAGCTGTAGATGGTTGGGCCCTGACTATGTTATCCAGAGAGAATGTGGGCTATGCATCTACATGTAACTCTGTGGGCCAGACAGCTGGCTATTTCCTGGGAAATGTGCTCTTTCTGGCTCTGGAGTCTGCAGACTTTTGCAACAAATACCTCAGAGTAGAACCCAAGGACACTGGCATCGTTACCTTGTCAGGTATTTTCTTCTCGTCACGTGGTGGCTTAAAGAGACAATAACTTTTCTTGTGGTAGACCAAAAAAAAAAGGATTTCTATTCTTTTGCTGCAGATTTCTTGTTTTTTTGGGGAATGGTGTTTCTGGTTTCCACCACTCTGGTAGCCATCTTGAAAAGGGAAAACGGGCATGGCAAAAGGAAGAGGAGCGCCCCAGAGGAGACAAAGGGCGTCATGGAAACCTACAAGTTGCTGTTGTCTATCATCAAGTTGCCCACAGTCTTCACGTTTTGTGTGCTGCTTCTCACTGCTAAAGTAATTGATTGTTTATTGGCCTTTCAGTAATAACATCAAAGATATTACCCTGTGAGCATTTCACCTCTCTATCTTCTCTGTGTTTAAGATGGGTTTCTCTGCAGCAGATGCTGTAACTGGTCTGAAATTAATCGAAGCTGGAGTTCCTAAAGAGCAGCTGGCATTGCTGGCAGTGCCAATGGTGCCTTTACAGATCCTTCTACCATTGGTCATCAGTAGATACACAGCAGGGCCCCGGCCTCTCGATGTCTTCTACAAAGCCTTCCCCTTTAGGTAGTGATGCACACACAAATCCATGTAAAGTGTATGTACATTCACTGAACGAGTATCTAAGGGAGTCATGTGTTACAGGTTACTTATAGGGCTGGAGTATGCTCTGCTAGTGTGGTGGACTCCCAGTGTAAAACAAGGAGGAGGATTTCCGGTTTACTACTATGCCATAGTGCTGCTGAGCTATGCATTGCACCAGGTATGGGATTTCTACACTCTTCTCTTAGGAAAGTCTAATAGTTTACCAACTATTTTTACCCCTAAGCTTCTGAAGGCCGATGGGGTATTGTCGTCACCACGCTGGGCTGATGGGCGGTGGTGGCAGCGGTGGTGGTGTCAACACCTACCATGTGAACCTGATAACTAGAGAAAGAAATGACGTGGGCTTTTCAAATTGATACCATGGGTGTGTCTATTGGCATCAACCGGGGATTCTAAATTGTCCTTAGGTATGAATGTGAGAGTGAATGGTTGTCTGTCTTTCTGTGTTGGCCCTGCAATGGACTACCGATCTGTCCAGAGTGTACCCTGCATCTTGCTGGGATAGGCTCCATTCCCCCCACACCCAAAACAAAAAGGATTAAGCAGTAGAAAAGGGATGGATGTGTGTAGCTATGACAAATCTCAGATGAGTTTGAATTTGGGTGACCTCAGAGGTCAATTTTTCAAAAATCTTGTGAACACAATAACTAGAGAAAGAAATGACGTGGGTCTTTCAAATTGATATCATAGTTGTATCTATGAAAAATCTCAGAGGAGTTCAAATTTGGCAGTAGGGCTGAGATCGAAAAGTGGCCAATGGCAGGCCGGACTTAACAGAGCGGCAAATGCCGATTCTGCACCGGGAAGTAGCGCTTTTCCACTGGTTGGTCACTTTAGTCCTGTGGTCTGTCGGCCACACCAGTACCACCTATTAATGCACATGTAAATTACTTAAAACGGCTTTGCAGTTGTCGTAAATCAAAACGTTTTTAATTCACATTTATTAATGGATTTAGACAGGGATATGTGCCTAAATAAACTTTCAAGAAGCCATCATGGTAAGTTGTGTTGTTTCATGACATGCTTTTGAAACATTTGGCTAGTTTATAGTGTCATTTATTAAAAATATAACCCAGCCACAGTGGGTGCACAAGCCAGTGTACTCCTAGTACTGGTCCCAAGCCTGGATAAGTGAGGAGGGTTGCATTAGGAAGGGCCTCCAGTGTAAAATCTTTGCACAATCAAATATGCAGATCATCACGAATGAGACTTCCATAACGGCTCGGTCAAGGCCTAATTTAACAATGACCACCACCCGTTCTGCTAACCAACAGGGTGCTGGTAGAAATTGGCTACTGTTGGTTGAAGATCAAGGAGGAGGGGAGGGGGAAGCCATGTTTGGAGGCAGAGAGAGAAAAGGAAAGGCAAGAATATGTAGGTGAGAGGTGGGACTTTAAATCTAGGGACTACGACTGGTAAAGAGAGAGGGAGAGGAACAAGGTAGATGCACTGTGTACAAGAAACCAGAAGGAGGGGAAGCAAGGCCAGGAACCTTGGAGGTGGAATCAAACTGTTTTACCATTAGGGGTGGGAATCACCGATACGCTAAGCATTGTGATTTTCCATTCCAATTTTGTCTTTTGTGTTCTGGCTGGATCTCAGGAGTCTCTTCTTTGCTGTGCTAACCTAACCAGACAGTGAACACTTAGCACCATCTAGTGAAGTGAAAAGTCAAATCTTTTTTTTAAATAGGTAAGTTTGTATTTGCAACATTTCTTAATACTTTTTGATAAAGTATTACATACCTGCCAACTACTCCGGTTTTGCCGTAATGGTTTCGGTTTTTAAGACCCCGTTCCGGGTTCCGGTTTTATTATTCAAAATTACGGTTTTTCACTAAAAAATTCAGTCCAAAATTTTAAATCGTAAAAAAAACACGGAAAACATGAAAGCAATTCCAAACACGCTGTCGCTCGGAATCGTATCTAAATTTAGAATAAAGGCAATCGGCACTGCTTCATGTAGGTGTATTGCGCATGTGCGAGAGGTCTGAGCCAATTTTCCATGTGCAATCGCGAGGCAATCAGGTAAGAATTATACGTTTTCATCATGGAGTCTGCCTGAGAAAAATCACTAACGAGCGTGAAACACAAACGAAAATTACAGTCTTTTCGTGATGAATAGAGCAAAGCATTTCCGGGAGTTATTATTCGCTCAAGAAGGGGTGAAAATTACGCAAATTGCACTTTGTGTAGACAAGACTTTTTGATTGGACATGGCGGAATCAGCGATGTGAAAGACCACGTAAGAATGAAAAAACACAAGGCCAGTGCCAGTGACGCGAGCGGCAAACTTGAAGAACACGTGCTGTGTAATTGCAAGCCTTGTCATGCTTGGTGTATCATGTAAACACATAAAATATCAGAGCGATTTTGCCGTCATTTACGCACGTGTCTGTTGAACAGTGCTAGTATACCCTGCTGATATTTCTAGTCTTCTAGTTACCTCCGCCAAGGAGGTTATGTGATCATCAGCGTTGGTTTGTCTGTTTCTTTGTTAGCAAGATAACTCAAAAAGTTATGGACGGATTTTCATGAAGTTTTCACAGATTGTCAGAAATGGGGTATCCTACAGATGATTAGATTTTGGTGGTGATCCGGATCACCGTCTGGATCCAGGAATTTTTTAAAGGATTCTTTTTTTTTTTTTTTTTTTTTTTTAATTTAACATTGCGAGACATGGCCATTTTCAATATTTTATTAATGATGTTAAACACTGTATGGGGGAACTGTGGCACTTGGCGGAGGTCTGCGCTCTCCGAGTGCTTTTCTAGTATTCATAATACATCACATCTGGCCTATTCAAAGTTCTATGCAGTGTTAAGATAGTCTTTTGAATGCAAATTTAATGAATGAATGAATCTTTATTTCGGATAGATTAAAAGTAAAGATTAAAAAGAAACAGAATAATATAACAAAGGCGAAAAAATCCAACAAGGTCAAATTAAACAATAACTCCTCTGATTATACAGTTCAACATAAGTTATCTGAAATGGGTGATGGCTGAAGCCGCAGCTTATATTGCCCACCCATATTCCATCCAAGAATTCAAAAGAAAAACAAAACAAGAGCGATTACAATTCAGAACAAAGCTAAGACAAAACGTGACAAAAAAAACTAAGTAACAACACAACACAGACTGGATATGACAATCCTTATGTGATTTTACATGTCATCTTGTATTTATGTTTGGAGTATTTCTTCCTTTAGTTTTTGTTTAAATTGTCCAAGCGTTGTACATGATTTTAATTCAGGTCCAAAATTGTTCCATAATCTGACTCCTTGCACTGAAACACAGTGTTGCTTGGTGGTAGTTCTCACTGAAGGTTTTTGAAATATACATGTTCCTCTGAAATGATATTGTTTCTCCCTTATTTGGAACAGCTTTTGGATATTTGCGGGCAGTGACAGATTCTTCCCTTTAAACATTATTACTGCAGTTTTTAAAGTCAATCTTTCAACTTGAGAGCTTTTAATTTAAGAAAAAGTGGGTTTGTTGGTTCCCTGTAAGCAGCTTTGTTTATTATTCTAATAGCTCTCTTCTGAAGCATAAAGACTGGATATATGTTTGTTTTATATGTATTTCCCCATACTTCAGTACAATATGTCATGTATGGGAGTATTAATGAATGATACAAAGTATATAATGTGGGTTGATTCAGCAAATATTTCGCTCTGTGTAGTATTGCAATTGATTGAGATATTTTACCTTTAATATAATTAATATGTGACTTCTATGTCAAATGCTAATATTTGTTTGACACAGCGGCCCCTGGACCCCGGCTAGCTACTAGGCTTTTCAGGTTTGAAAGTTGAAGAAATATGAGGTTGTTAGCTACATTCTAACTTGATTTAATGCTAATATTTGCTTGGCGTCGGGGGGCTTCGCCCCCCTGAACCCCCCACCAGGACTTTGTCCTGGACCTACCGGGGCCTGTGGCCCCTGGACCCCGGCTAGCTACTAGGCTTTTCAGGTTTGAAAGTTGAAGAAATATGAGGTTGTTAGCTACATTTAACTAGATTTAATGCTAATATTTGTTTGGCAAATATTAGCATTATTATTATTAGCATTAGCATTATTAGCATTAGCATCGGCCCCTGGACCCTGGCTAGCTACTAGGCTTTTCAGGTTTGAAAAGTTGGCAGGTATGGTATTACAATACTAGGAAGAGTGTTTAGGAGGTGAAGGATGAGTCAGACAGGATCATGAGTTTGAAGCTGGAAATCGAAGGTATGATGTTGAATGTTAGTGCGTATGCACCACAGGTTGGATGCCAGTTAGAAGAAGGAAAGAAATTCTGGAGTAAGTTGGACAAAGTGGAAGATAGTGTGTGTGTGTGTGTGGGGGGGGGGGGGGGAGTGGTGGTTGGAGCAGACTTTATGGGCATGTAGATGAAGGGAACAGAGGTGATGAGGAGGGGCTGGGTAGGTATGGTTTTAAGGAGAGAAATGTGGAAGGACAGATGGTTGTAGATTTTGATAAAAGGATAGAAATGACTGTGGTGAACACATTTCAAGAAGAGAGAGGAGCATAAGGGGACTTACAAGAGTCAAGGAAGGTGGACTACATCTTATGCAGAAAGAGAAATCTGAAAGAGATAGAAAACTGCAAGGTGGTGGCAGAGGAGAATGTAGCTCGACAGCATTGGCTGGTAGTCTGCAGGATGACTTAGGAAAGCAAGAAGGGAGTGAAGGCAGAGCCAAGGATTAAATGGTGGAAGTTAAAGAAAGAAGAATGTTGCACAGAGTTCAGGAAAGAAAAAAAAAAAAAAAAAAATGGCGGCGCGCCTAGACGCAGTGGCCCCTCTTGGTATCAGCGAGTGTGAGAGTTTTAATCATCCCAGACGTACATTCTGTAAAACTTACAACCGTGAGACTTTATTAAACATCAAGGTACTGCACGCTGCAAGAATCGCGGCGATCGGTTGTGATTTGGACATTCTACGCCAGCATGGAATTTTGGCGGAGTCCCCGCTGGAAGCTACCCGGGAGAGGAGGAAGCGGAAGCGGAGCGAGCGCAAGCAAAAGCGAGGAAAAAGGGCCGGGATCCATACTAGGCTAAAGGCTAACCCCTCCAGACCAGCGGTACCGTCGCTTCTTCTATCAAACGTCCGCGCCCTCGAAAACAAGGTAGACGAGCTGCGTTTGCTGAAAGAAACCCGGAGAGAATGGAGGGACTGCTGTGTGTTTGTTTTCACCGAGACATGGCTCCACGACAACATTCCTGACGAGGCCATTCAGCTGGAAGATATGGCGATGTTCCGGGCCGACAGGGAAACGGCGAGCTCCGGTAAGAGCCGGGGGGGTGGGCTATGCATCTATGTTAACAAGAACTGGTGCTTTAATGCCACGTTAGTGTCTAAACACTGCTGTCCGTTGGCAGAGTTCCTTATTGTTAATTGTCGGCCTTTTTATCTGCCGAGGGAATTCAGCAACGTGTTTGTAGTTGGTGTTTACATAGCGCCGAGCGCTAACACTAAAGCTAATGCTAAGAAGGCACTCGGGGAACTGCACAATGCAATCAGTAAAATCCAAACGTCACACCCGGACAGTTTTGTGGTGGTTGCGGGGGATTTTAACCACACCAGCTTAAAGACTGTGCTCCCCAAGTTTAAACAATGTGTAGACTTTAAGACCAGAGGAGAGAATATGTTGGACTTAGTGTACACAAACACAGATGCATATAAAGCGTTACCCCGCCCCCATCTTGGCCGTTCTGATCACATGTCCGTGATGCTGGTTCCTGCCTACAAACCTTTATTGAAGCGCAGCAGGCCAGCAGTGAAACAAATCAGGATTTTGCCAGAGAGTGCAACCTCTGCACTGCAAGACTGTTTTCATCACACAGACTGGAGGATCTTCAAAATAGCAGCCTCCCAGGAAGACAGGACAGATGTGGAGGAGTATGCTGATTCGGTCACCAGCTACATCGCGAAGTGCACAGAGGATGTCACTACAGTGAAGACCATCACTATGCGGGGTAATCATAAGCCCTGGATGACTGCAGAGGTGCGCTCGCTGCTTAAAGCCAGAGATGCAGCGTTCAGAGCGAAGGACAGGATTGCCCCCCGCTCAGCCAGGTCTGCGCTTTCAAAGGGAATTAAGGTGGCAAAGCGCGCCTATGCGGAGAAAATCCAGGGACACCTCTGTGACACTAGGAACACCAAGCAGATGTGGCAGGGAGTTCGGACACTGACGGGCTTTAAGTCTAGGCAGGGGGTCGATGATGACGACGCTTCGCTTCCAGACAGGCTTAACGACTTCTTTGCACGTTTTGAAGCATCAAACTCGACAATCAGAGGGAGGGCCGGCCCACTCCCACCATCGGTCGGACCAGCTTTTACCATTAACACAGCGGACACACGGAGGACCCTATCCAGAATCAACCCACGCAAAGCTGCAGGTCCAGACAACATTCCGGGACGTGTGCTCCGAGACTGCGCGAGCGAGTTGGCGGATGTCCTGACTGACATTTATAACATCTCCCTGAGTCAGGCCATCGTTCCCAGATGCTTCAAGACCTCTATCATTGTACCGGTGGCAAAGAAACCAGTGGTGTCATGTTTGAATGACTATCGTCCTGTTGCACTTACACCAATTGTGATGAAGTGTTTTGAACGGCTTGTCAAACCACACATCACAGCCTGCCTCCCTGCATCACACGACCCGCTCCAGTTTGCATATCGTTCAAACCGCTCCACGGAGGATGCTATAGTCACCACTCTACACTCTGTCATCACCCACCTGGACCAGAAAGACACCTACGCCAGACTCCTGTACATTGATTTCAGTTCAGCATTCAACACCATTATTCCCCAGAGACTGATAGAGAAATTACTCCTTCTCGGTCTGAACACCGCCACATGTCTCTGGATCCTGGATTTCCTGACTGAGAGACCTCAGTCTGTCCGGGTTGGAAACAACATCTCCAACTCTGTCACGCTGAGTACCGGAACCCCTCAAGGCTGTGTACTCAGTCCACTGTTGTTTACACTTCTAACACATGACTGTGTATCCAAACACGAGGGGAACCAGATTATTAAGTTTGCAGATGACACCACGGTGGTGGGACTTATTCAGAGGGATGAGGAATCAATGTACAGGGAAGAAGTGAGAGACCTGGAGGGCTGGTGCAGGGAGAACAATCTGGTGCTCAACGTGGACAAAACAAAGGAGATGATTATCGACTTCCGGCGGTCACAGCCTGAGCACGTCCCCCTCAGCATCGGCGGCCGTTTAGTGGAGAGAGTAGAGAACATCAAGTTCCTCGGAGTGCAGATCTCGCAGGACCTGACCTGGAGCAAGAATTCCTTGGAGATCAGGAAGCGAGCTCAGCAGAGACTACACTTCTTGAGGAAACTCAAACAGGCCTCTCTCCCCATCTGCATCCTCAGGACCTTCTACAGAGGTGTGGTGGAGAGTGTTCTGACGTACTGCATTGCTACATGGTACTCCAGCTGCAGTATGTCAGACAAAAAAGCCCTGCAGAGGATAGTCAAGGGGGCGGAGAGGGTAATTGGAGTCTCCCTCCCCTCTGTCCAAGAACTTTTTCAGAACCGTTGTAGGAGCAGGGCACTGAACATTGTCAAGGACCGTTCTCACCCTCTGCATAAACACTTTGAACTTCTTCCATCTGGTAAACGATTCCGGAGCATCAGAGGCAGAACCACCAGACTGATCAACAGCTTCCTCCCACAAGCTGTCAGGATGCTGAACAGCTGACCCGGAATCTCACATACACACTACTGCACCTATGGACATTTTGTATATTATAGTTAGTTATTCTTTTTCCCCAAGTATGTCTCAGGGATGTGTGAATGGATGGGGGGGTGGGAGCTATGTGGGAGTGTGTCGTAATCATGCTGCTTCTTATATGGATGCCGAGAGAAACGCAATTTCATCTTGCCTGCACTACAGTTGTATGTACAGCAATATGACAATAAAGTTTGATTTGATTTGATATGGGCTTTGGGGGGTAGGGAAGAATTATCAGATGACTGGGAAAGTACAGCAAAAGTATTGACGGAAACGGGTAGAAAGGTACGTATGTGGTGTATCCTCTGGACCGAGGAAGGAAGACAATGAGACTTGGTGGTGAAATGAGGAGGTACAGGATAGAATTCAAAGGAAGAGGTTGGCAAAGAAAAAGTGATAGTCAGGAGATGAAGAAAGTAGACATGAGTATGTGGAATCTGGGCACATGGCAAAGAGAGAGGTGGCAAAGGAAAAGGCATATAGTGAGTTGTATGACAGACTGGACACTAAGGAAGGAGAAAAGGACTTATATCGATTGGCTAGGGAAAAATTACCAGAGGACTAGGAAAGTACAGCAAAAGTATTGAGGGGAAACTGGTAGAAAGGTATGCGGTGTATCCTCTGGACAGAAGAAAGACGACAAGAAGATTTAGTGGTGGAATGAGGAGGTACAGGAAAATATTCAAAGGATGAGGCTGGCAAAGAAAAAGTGGGATACCCAGGGACATGAAGAAAGTAGACTGGAGTACTTGAAATCTAGATGCATGAGAAAGAGAGAGGTGGCAAAGGAAAAGGCATGTGAGTTGTACGAGAGGCCGGACACTAAGGAAGGAGAAAAGGGCTTGTATCTAATGGCTAGACAGAGAGCTCGGGCTGGAAAAGGACAGAGATTGTAGTGTACTAACAAGTGATGAGTGTGTTGAGAAGATGGAAGGAGTACTTTGAGGAGCTGATGAATTGGAAAAAAAATGAGAGAGAGAGGAGGGTGGATGAAGGAAAGATGGTGAAAAGTATTGAGAAGGTCTTTGTGGATCTAGAGAAAGCATATGATAGGGTGCCCAGAGAAGAAGTGTAGTGCTGTATGAGAAAGTCAGGAATGGCAGAGAAATATGTAAGGGTGGTGCAGGACATGTACGAGGACAGTGAAACGGCAGTGAGGTGTGCTGTAGGAGTGACAGATGGATTGTCAGTTGTATTAATTACTGTAATGCCCTGCTCTGTGGTCTCCCCAAAAAGTCAATTTTAAATCTGCAGTTATTACAGAATTCAGCTGCACGTGTTCTGACGAGGACCAGATGGCAGGCTCACATCACGCTGGCTTTAAAGTCACTGCATTGGCTTCCTGTGTCCTTCAGGATCGATCTTAAGGTTCTTTTACTGGTTTATAAATGTCTGCACAGTCTTGGGCCTTCTTAATTATCAGAACTGCTTTTAACATATGAGCTCCCATGGCCCCTGAGATCCTCTGGCACTGGCCTTTTAATGATTCCTACTGTCAGAACACACACCCACGGTGAGGCTGCTTTTAGTTACTATGGCCCACGCTTGTGGAACAGCCTGCCGGAGAACATAAGGGCTGTCGAGAAAGTTCATGTTTTTAAAAATAGGCTTAAGACCTACTATTTTAACCTTGCTTTTGATTAGTTTCCTATTTTAATTGTCGTAATTTATGATTTTAAACCTACTTTATGACATTGTGGTCACAATTATCTATTTCACTACTAATTATTAATACTTTTGTATTTATGTCTGTCTGTATTTAAGTGCTGTTTTATTTTTTGTTATCTTAACTGACTAGTTTCTCCCAACAAATTATCTTATTATTATTTATCAGTGGTTGTTTTATTTTTTTCCATCCTGTCCAAGCATCAGTATTTCCTCATAGGGAGTCCTCCCACGAGGAATTGCGTCTGTTTTCTGGCTGCGGGGTGCTGGCCTGTGGTTGCCCTGGTCTGCTCAGCCGAGGGGGGTCATGCACTGCGGCACCATACCCCTCAGACTGGACTTGGGCGGTCCCAGAGGTGGTGTTCCTGTAGCTGTGGACTCAGCCCTGTCATGAACCTGGGTTTGGTGGTCCCAAACCCAGTTCTGACCCATGGCTGTTTGGCCCGTCTCCCTATTTATTTTCCATCAGGCACGTCAGGGAGCCCTTTGGGTCCTTCGCTCCCTGACAGCTCGGGCACACCCCCTCCTCCTCTCAGTGCCATCAGCTGTGTCTCGTTATTGGGTGTTTCACACACATACACACACACTTCATTCATTCCAATTCACATGCTCTTTCACTCACTCATACATACACACTTGGTGTTAATCATGTTCAGCCCATGCACTCTCACACTGGCGGTCTCTTCCCTCGTTAGTATTATTATTACTTAAACGCTGTGTTAGTAGGAAGAGACCATCGGAGAATTGAGCTTCATACACGGCAGTGTGTTCCTCCGTGTATGTTTGTTACCACTACCTACATTTACCTTCAACCTGACGTTGCCGTCTTCTCTAACGCTGCAGGATTGTGTACCTCTGTGTTGTTAGTGGCTGTTCCTGTTTACCCTCATCCACCGGACTACACAGGAACAGACCCGGATCGTTCCAGCCATAAGTTCATGTTTGCCTTTCTCCTTGTGCCGACAGCAGCTCTGTGGCACTAGGCATTCCCTTCCTCAGGCTGTGGAACATCCAGGTGGTGTCCCTGTATGTCTGGTGGCCTCAAGCTCATCATTCCAACCCTCTGTTAATTAGCGTGGTCATAGTTGGACTTGTTCCATTCATCCATCCATCTTCTTCCGCATAATCCTTTTCGGGTCACGGGGGGGCTGGAGCCTATCCCTGCATCTTTGGGCGAGAGGCAGGATACACCCTGGACAGATCGCCAGTTCATCGCAGGGCCAACACAGACAACCATTCACTCTCAGTCATTCCTAAGGACAATTTAGAATCCCCAGTTTGATGCCAGTTAACCCAACTTGCATGTTTTTGACATGTGGGAGTAAACCCACGCAAACACGGGGAGAACATGCAAACTCCACACAGATCACTGTTGGTTGGGGGCTGGGATCGAACCCAGGATCCCCTGGCCAAGGGTAAGTTGCTGTGCTGCCACAGTGCTAACCACTCTGCCACCGCGCTGCCCTAGTTGGACTTGTTATTTTGGGATATTTGTTAATAAAGTGCACGTTCTACTCCTGCAATTGGGTTTTCCATTTCTTCCTCCATGCGCTGCGTAAAAGCGCACGGAGAATCATAACAGAATGCTCCGACCAGCAAGAAAAAACCCAGCGGAGTAGATGTGCGGTTTTTTTTTTTTCACCTTTTTCCCCCTTTTTTTCTCCCGAGTATCAACATAGTGGTTCGGACGGAGAGGGAGCTGTGCTCGCTGTGCCTCTTGGAGGAGATTTTTTCATGGACACAGAAGCCCTGTTTCTCCCAGGCCGTTCAACAGGCTCGGGACACAGCGATGAGGGTGTTGGATAGAGACAGCCTCTGGAATCATCCCAAGGCGGTGGAGATTCTCTGAGACATCTTCGCTTTGACATGCGTGGGGTCAGATGAGGATCTCCCAGCATTCGAGCTCCTCGCGGCCACTCCGCCGTCTTCCCCGGATAATACAGAGCTTCTCAGCATGGGTGACTCACTGCCCAGTGCGGCGCTTCGTATCCCAGATTATCTGGTGTCCGAGCCGTCCGTGAAGAAGAAGAGGAGGAACTCCCGCCGGAAGAAGCTTCCAGCCTCGCCGACGACAGCCCTGTCTCCCCGTCCCGAGCCATGTCCTGCTCCATCCCCGGAGGAGCTGGAGGAACGCAGACTCGCTCTTCAGGTGGAGATGGACCTCATCTTGGAGGTGAAGCCGTGGCTCCTCCCGGAGATGGCCGGGAGATTGGAGGAATTTTCCCCGATGGAAGGGGAGCCGCAGCCCAAGGAGGAGCATGCTCTATCCATGGAGTCTCCACACCTTCCTGACCCCGAGACAACAGCTGACGTCATCACTTCTCAGGAATTCAGGCAAGTGCTTATTCAGTCTCTTTTATTGTCACCTGAAACTGCCTGCCTGATTCCTGATGAACTGTCAGCTGACAATCGTCTTTCCCCTGTTTCTCCCGCGCCATTGTCTATGCCGGGAGATGAATCCCAGACGCAGGAGAGGCTGTCACCGGGGGGAGTGGAGCTCCCGCCGCCTGTCTCCTCTCGTCACCGCCGTTCCCGGAGGGCCCGCCACAAGAGTCCGTCTGACCTGCCGCCTATCTCATCCACCTCCGTCACCATTGAGACGGCTCCTCCACTCTCCACGAGGGGGCCCGAATCCAATTTGGGCACGGAGAGAGACGGTTGGCTCCCATCTGCAGCTGTGGACATCAGAGACCGGGAGGACAGGCAAGTCTTTTGTCTTTTGTCTCCATCTAATTACGATAAGCCTTGTCTGTCTCCCGAGGGAGAGGTCTAGTCTCAGCAGTCCGCTGGGTTCTCTCCTCCAGCTGCAAAGATTGAATTTGTTCCTACTCTCTCCATGTCTCCCCCATTTTTCTCTGAGTGTCTGCCAGCCTCTGAATTTAGCCGCCAGACGATGGAGGAGCCTGTGGCCCTGGACGAGTTAAGACCAGCGCCAGCACGGAGTGAGCCCCCTGCTTCCCCATTGGATCAGTCTCTAGCATTGGAGTCCTTGCCTGGGGAACTTGGACTGCCCCCACCACCAGACCAGCCACTGAGGTTGTCGCAGCGGAGGAGGAACCCGAGCCAGACCGCCTTGGGGTCGGGCCAATGTCGTCGTTGGGATCGACGGAGTCCTGGACGGCGGTGGAGCTCGAGTCCAGGCAAGTGCTCTCGTTTGTTTCTCTCTCTTCTGAATTAGAGCAACTTTGTCTGGCTCTTGGCGAGGAGAGCCAGATGCAGCCACCCGCTGCACCTGGTCTCGCCTCGCCGGGCTCTGCCGCCCCCAGCGATCCTGACTCTTTGTCTCTCTTTCCTGTCTCTGAGCTCTCTCTCAGGGTCACCGGAGAGCTGCCAACACCACCTGAGGCCGCCGGGAATCAGGGTTCAGCACCGGGGTTCATGGAGAACCCTACCTCCCCCGTTGGGGAGGCCACCACGGGAGCAATGAGGTCTCTGATGGGGACCACCGAAGGTCCAACGGTGCTCCAGCCAGAGTCCACTGCTGGTGCAGCAGAGCTCCAGCCAGAGTTCACTGCCAGTGCAGCCACGTCCCAGACTGGGACCATCGCGGATGCAGCCACGTCCCAGACCGGGACCATCGCGAGTGTTACGGTCCCCCTGCTCCAAGCTTCGGAGGGCAGGGGGGCTCCTGTCTCCCGGTTTGGCCACTGAGGTTCCCCGGTGGGTAGGCTGCCTCTCCGCCTTCCCCTCCGGTCCTAGTGGCTCCACCACGCTGGTCGGCCACCCGAAAGACTTGGCCTTCGGGTTGGGTGGCCCTTCGGTCCGGGCAGGCCACCGGACGCTGTTCTACAGGCCACCTGCTGGACGTGGGACTCGGGCAGGCCACCTGATCAGTCACCCTTCGCCATGCCAGGGGCCTGGGATGCTGGTCGACCCCCTGAACCTTTGACTTCTGAGGAAGGGGGGGGTTAGTTTCCTAGGTGGGGGTGCTGTTAGGAGGTGCACATTATTATATATGCATATTATGTTTTGTTTTTTCGTGTTTCTTCCCTCCTAACCTGTTTTCCCCCCACCTCCCGCCCTGGGTAGTTGTTTGTCTCTGGATGGTGGTGGTGGGGGGGGGGGGGGGGGTCCCTTGGTTGTGTTTTTTGTTTTTCTTGCTGGTGGTACTGGGGTGTCTGGAATCCACCCCTTGATGGGGGGGGGGGGGCTGTGTCATGAACCTGGGTTTGGTGGTCCCAAACCCAGTTCTGACCCAGGGCTGTTTGGCCCATCTCCCTATTTATTTTCCATCAGGCGTGTCAGGGAGCCCTTTGGGTCCTTCGCTCTCTGACAGCTCGGGCACACTCCCTCCTCCTGTCAGTGCCATCAGCTGTGTCTCATTATTGGGTGTTTCACACACATACACACACACTTCATTCATTCCCATTCACACGTTCTTTCACTCACTCATACACACTTGGTGTTAATCAAATCAAATCAAACTTTATTGTCATATTGCTGTACATACAACTGTAGTGCAGGCAAGATGAAATTGCGTTTCTCTCAGCATCCATATAAGAAGCAGCATGATTTAAGACACATTCCCACATAGCCCCCCCCCCATCCATTCACACATCCCTGAGACATACTTGGGGAGGGAAAAAAAAAAAGAATAACTAACTATAATATACAAAATGTCCGTAGGTGCAGTAGTGTGTATGAGAGATTCCGGGTCAACTGTTCAGCATCCTGACAGCTTGTGGAAGGAAGCTGTTGATCAGTCTGGTGGTTCTGCCTCTGATGCTCCGGAATCGTTTACCAGATGGAAGAAGTTCAAAGTGTTTATGCAGAGGGTGAGAACGGTCCTTGACAATGTTCAGTGCCCTGCTCCTACAACGGTTCTGAAAAAGTTCTTGGACAGAGGGGAGGGAGACTCCAATTACCCTCTCCGCCCCCTTGACTATCCTCTGCAGGGCTTTTTTGTCTGACATACTGCAACTGGAGTACCATGTAGCAATGCAGTACGTCAGAACACTCTCCACCACACCTCTGTAGAAGGTCCTGAGGATGCAGATGGGGAGAGGGGCCTGTTTGAGTTTCCTCAAGAAGTGCAGTCTCTGCTGAGCCCGCTTCCTGATCTCCAAGGAATTCTTGCTCCAGGTCAGGTCCTGCGAGATCTGCACTCCGAGGAACTTGATGTTCTCTACTCTCTCCACTAAACAGCCGCCGATGCTGAGGAGGGGCGTGCTCAGGCTGTGACCGCCGGAAGTCGATAATCATCTCCTTCGTTTTGTCCACGTTGAGCACCAGATTGTTCTCCCTGCACCAGCCCTCCAGGTCTCTCACTTCTTCCCTGTACATTGATTCCTCATTCCTCTGAATAAGTCCCACCATCGTGGTGTCATCTGCAAACTTAATAATCTGGTTCCCCTCGTGTCTGGATACACAGTCATGTGTTAGAAGTGTAAACAACAGTGGACTGAGTACACAGCCTTGAGAGGATCCGGTACTCAGCGTGACAGAGTTGGAGATGTTGTTTCCAACCCGGACAGACTGAGGTCTCTCAGTCGGGAAATCCAGGATCCAGAGACATGTGGCGGTGTTCAGACCGAGAAGGAGTAATTTCTCCCATCAGTCTCTGGGGAATAATGGTGTTGAATGCTGAACTGAAATCAATGTACAGGACTCTGGCGTAGGTGTCTTTCTAGTCCAGGTGGGTGATGACAGAGTGTAGGGTGGTGACTATAGCATCCTCCGTGGAGCGGTTTGAACGATATGCAAACTGGAGCGGGTCGTGTGATGCAGGGAGGCAGGCTGTAATGTGTGGTTTGACAAGCCGCTCAAAACACTTCATCACAATTGGTGTCAGTGCAACAGGACGATAGTCATTCAAACAGGACACCACTGGTTTCTTTGCCACCGGTACAATGATAGAGGTCTTGAAGCATCTGGGAACGATGGCCTGACTCAGGGAGATGTTATAAATGTCAGTCAGGACATCCGCCAACTCGCTCGCGCAGTCTCGGAGCACACGTCCCGGAATGTTGTCTGGACCTGCAGCTTTGCGTGGGTTGACTCTGGTTAGGGTCCTCCGTGTGTCCGCTGTGTTGATGGTAAAAGCTGGTCCGACCGATGGTGGGGGAGGGCCAGCCCTCCCTCTGATTGTCGAGTTTGATGCTTCAAAACGTGTAAAGAAGTCGTTAAGCCTGTCTGGAAGCGAAGCGTCGTCATCATCGACCCCCTGCCTAGGCTTAAAGCCCGTCAGTGTCCGAACTCCCTGCCACATCTGCTTGGTGTTCCTAGTGTCACAGAGGTGTCCCTGGATTTTCTCCGCATAGGCGCGCTTTGCCGCCTTAATTCCCTTTGAAAGCGCAGACCTGGCTGAGCGGAGGGCGATCCTGTCCTTCGCTCTGAAGGCTGCATCTCTGGCTGTGAGCAGCGAGTTCACCTCTGCAGTCATCCAGGGCTTATGATTACCCCGCATAGTGATGGTCTTCACTGTAGTGAAATCCTCTGTGCACTTCGCGATGTAGCTGGTGACCGTATCAGCATACTCCTCCACATCTGTCCTGTCTTCCTGGGAGGCTGCTATTTTGAAGACCTTCCAGTCTGTGTGCTGAAAACAGTCTTTCAGTGCAGGGGTTGCACTCTCTGGCCAAATCCTGATTTGTTTCACTGCTGGCCTGCTGCGCTTCAATAAAGGTTTGTAGGCAGGCAGCAGCATAACGGATATGTGATCAGAACGGCCGAGATGGGGGCGGGGTATCGCTTTATATGCATCTGTGTTTGTGTACACTAAGTCCAACTTATTCTCTCCTCTGGTCTTAAAGTCTACACATTGTTTAAACTTGGGGAGCACAGTCTTTAGGCTGGTGTGGTTAAAATCCCCCGCAACCACCACAAAACTGTACGGGTGTGAAGTTTGGATTTCACTGATTGCATTGTGCAGTTCCCCGAGTGCCTTCTTAGCATTAGCTTTAGCGTTAGCGCTCGGCGCTATGTAAACACCAACTACAAACACGTTGCTGAATTCCCTAGGCAGATAATAAGGCCGACAATTTACAATGAGTAACTCCGCCAACGGAGAGCAGTGTTTAGACACTAACGTGGCATTAACGCACCAGTTCTTGTTAACATAGATGCATAGCCCACCCCCCTGGCTCTTACCGGAGCTCGCCGTTTCCCTGTCGGCACGGAACATCACCATATCTTCCAGTTGAATGGCCTCGTCAGGAATGTTGCTGTGGAGCCATGTCTCGGTAAAAACAAACACACAGCAGTCCCTCCACTCTCTCCGGGTTTCTCTCAGCAGAAGCAGTTCGTCCACCTTGTTTTCGAGGGCGCGGACGTTTGAGAGAAGAAGCGACAGTACCGCTGGTCTGGAGGGGTTAGCCTTTAGCCTAGCATGGATCCCGGCCCTTTTTCCTTGCTTTTGCCTGCGTTCCCTCCGCTTCCTCCTCTCACGGGTAGCTTCCAGCGGGGACTCAGCCAGAATTCCATGCTGGCGTAGGATGTCCAAATCACAACCGATCGCCGCGATTCTTGCAGCGTGCAGTACCTTGATGTTTAATAAGGTCGATCTGGTATTATGTTCAATATAATTATGTTCAACCCACGCACTCTCACACCGGCGGTCTCTTCCCTCGTTAGTATTATCATTATTTAAACACTGTGTTAGTAGGAAGAGACCGTCAGAGCATTGAGCTTCATACACGGCAGCGTGTTCCTCCATGTATGTTTGTTACCACTACCCACATTTACCTTCAGCCTGACGTCGCCGTCTTCTCTAACGCTGCAGGACTGTGTACCTCTGTGGTGTTGGCGGCTGTTCCTGTTTACCCTCATCCACCGGACTACACAGGAACAGCCCCAGATCGTTCCAGCCATAAGTTCATGTTTGCCTTTCTCCTTGTGCCGACAGCAGCTCTGTGGCACCAGGCATTCCCTTCCTCAGGCTGTGGAACATCCATGTGGCGTCCCTGTATGTCTGGTGGCCTCAAGCTCATCATTCCAACCCTCTGTTAATTAGCGTGGTCATAGTTGGACTTGTTCCATTCATCCATCCATCTTCTTCCGCTTAATCCTTTTCGGGTCGCGGGGGGGCTGGAGCCTATCCCAGCATCTTTGGGCGAGAGGCAGGGTACACCCTGGACAGATCGCCAGTCCATCGCAGGGCCAACACAGACAACCATTCACTCTCACAGTCATACCTAAGGACAGTTTAGAATCCCCAGTTTGATGCCAGTTAACCCAACTTGCATGTTTTTGACATGTGGGAGGAAACCGGAGAAATCCCGGAGTAAACCCACGCAGACACGGGAAGAACATGCAAACGCCACACAGATCACTGTTGGTTGGGGGCTGGGATCGAACCCAGGATCCCCCGGCCAAGGGTAAGTTGCTGGGTAAGTCTCCTTGTGCCGACAGCAGCTCTGTGGCACTAGGCATTCCTTTCCTCAGGCTGTGGAACATCCAGGTGGTGTTCCTGTATGTCTGGTGGCCTCAAGCTCATCATTCCAACCCTCTGTTAATTAGCGTGGTCATAGTTGGACTTGTTATTTTGGGATATTTGTTAATAAAATGCATGTTCTACTCCTGCAATTGGGTTTTCCATTTCTTCCTCCGTGCACTGCGTAAAAGCACACGGAGAATCATAACAGGCCCTTTCCCTGCTGGTGATGGCTCCCTAGTGATGGTGTTTCCTCACTTGGATCCTCGGTGCTCAGTCATAAGTCTCACACAGACAAAGGTTTGTGTGTGTGGGCGTGTGTACGTATGCAAGTGTGTATGTGTATGGGGAAGGTTAATTTTGATTTATTCCAATGTGTGAACCACTTTGTGTTACAATTTTTGTATGAAAAGTGCTATATAAATAAAGCTTTGATTGATTGATTCACGGTGGGGGTGGGATTACATCAGGGGTTAATTCGGAGCCCCTTCTTGTTTGCTATGGTGATGGACAGGCTGTCAGACAGGGTCAGGCAGGAGTCTCGATAAACTATGATATTTGCAGATGACATTGTAATCTGTAGTGAGAGTAGGGAGCAAGTGGATGAGAATCTGGAGAGGAGGACTCAGGAGAAGAGGGATGAAAGTCAGTAGAAACAAGACAGAATGCATGTGTGTGAATGAGAGGGAGGCAGGTATAACAGTAAAGATGCAAGGAGTAGAGGTCGTGAAGGTGTATGAGTTGGGATCAGCCATCCAAAGCAATAGTCAGTGCACAAGAGAGGTGAAGAAGAGTGCAAGCAGAGTGGAGTGGGTGGAGATAAGTGTTTGGGTTGATTTGTGATAGAAAAATAGAAGCAAGGCTGAAAGATTTACAAGATGGTAGTACAGTGCTTCCGGAAGCTATTCACAGCGCTTCACTTTTTCCACATTTTGTTATGTTACAGCCTTATTCCAAAATGGAATAAATGAATTTTTTCCTCAAAATTCTACACACAATACCACATAATGACAATGTGCAAAAAAATGTGGGGGCGGGGGGCGTTGAAAATTTATTAAAAATAAAAAAAATAAGAAATCACATGTACGTAAGTATTCACAGCGTTTGCTCAGTACTTTGTTGATGCACCTTTGGCAGCAATTACAGCCTCAAGTCTTTTTGAATATGATGCCACAAGCTTGGCACACCTATCTTTGGGCAGTTTCGCCCATTCCTCTTTGCAGCACCTCTCAAGCTCCATCAGGTTGGATGGGAAGCGTCGGTGCACAGCCATTTTCAGATCTCTCCAAAGATGTTCAATTGGATTCAAGTCTGGGCTCTGGCTGGGCCACAATGCTTCACTGTAGGGATGGTATTGGCCTGGTGATGAGCGGTGCCTGGTTTCCTCCAAACATGATGCCTGACATTCACCCCAAATAATTCAATCTTTGTCTCATCAGATCACAGAATTTTGTTTCTCATGGTCCGAGAGTCCTTCAGATGCCTTTTGGCGAACTCCAGGCGGGCTGCCATGTGCCTTTTACTAAGGAGTGGCTTCTGTCTGGCCACTCTGCCATACAGGCCTGATTGGTGGATTGCTGCAGAGATGGTTTTCCTTTTGGAAGGTTCTCCTCTCTCCACAGAGGAACACTGGAGCTCTGACAGAGTGACCATTGGGTTCTTGGTCATCTCCTTGACTAAGGCCCTTCTGTCCCAGTCGCTCAGTTTAGACGGCCGGCCAGCTCTAGGAAGAGTCCTTCTTCTTCTTTTAGATTTGATTGGCGGTTGGTAACCAGCCCACAGGTGCATTACCGCCACTGACTTGATTACACAACATAACAAAAATATTTTTTTGTAAGTTGTCTTTGTTTTTTCAACTGATTTAAGACAATTTTGCACCGCTGAATCCGAAAATGACATCCTTTTCTCTCGATCAGGTCAGGTTTTTATGCTAAGTTGTAAGCAGTTGTACAGCAGTTGTACAGTTGTACTGTAAATTGAATAGTAGAGATTGATAAAGGTAAGTACATGTAAATTGAATGATACGTCATCGTTCAAAATTCAGAGAATTTCAAGAAATAAAGAAGAATTTTGCATCATATAAAGCGAAAATACCATCCATCCATCCATCCATCCATCTTCTACCGCTTTTCCGGAGGTCCGGGTCGCGGAGGCAGCAGTTCAAGCAGAGAAGCCCAGACTTCCCTCTCCCCAGCCACCTGCTCCAGCTCTTCAGAGGGGATACCAAGGCGTTCCCAGACCAGCTGGGAGACATAGTCTCTCCACCGAGTCCTGGGTCTGCCCCGGGGTCTCCTCCCAGTGGGACGTGCCTGAAACACCTCAAGTGGGAGGCGTCCAGGAGGCATCCTAATCAGATGCCCATACCACCTCAACTGACTCCTTTCAATGTGGAGGAGCAGCGGTTCTACTCTGAGCCTCTCCCGGATGACTGAGCTCCTCACCCTATCTCTGAGGGTGAGTCCAGCAATCCTACGGAGAAAGCTCATTTCAGCCGCTTGTATCCGCGATCTCGTTCTTTCGGTCATTACCCAAAGCTCGTGACCATAGGTGAGAGTAGGAACGTAGATTGACTGGTAAATCGACAGCTTTGCCTTAGAACTAAGCTCCCTCTTCACCACAACAGACCGGTACAACGTCCGCATCACTGCAGATGCTGCTCCAATCCGTCTGTCGATCTCTCGCTCCATTTTCCCCTCACTCGTGAACAAGACCCCAAGATACTTAAACTCCTCCACTTGGGGCAGGAGCCTGTCCCCAACCCGGAGAGGACAATCCACCTTTTTCCGGCTGAGGACCATGGACTCGGACTTGGAGGTGCTGATTCTCATCCCAGCCACTTCACACTCAGCGGCAAACCGTCCCAGCAAGAGCTGTAGGTCATTGCTGGATGAAGCCAACAGGACAACATCATCTGCAAACAACAGAGATGAGATCCTGTGGTCACCAAGCATGACACCCTTCATTCCCTGGCTGCGCCTAGAAATCCTGTCCATAAAAATTATGAACAGGATCGGTGACAAAGGGCAGCCCTGGCGGAGTCCAACTCTCACTGGGAATGACTCCGACCGAGTGTTGGCAATACGATCCAAACTCTCACAACGGTCGTACAGAGACCGAATAGCTCGTAACAACAAGCCCGATACCCCATACTCCCGAAGCACCCCCCACAAAAATCCACGAGGGACGCGGTCAAATGCCTTCTCCAAGTCCACAAAACACATGTAAACTGGTTGGGCAAACTCCCACGAACCCTCAAGAATTCTCGAGAGGGTAAAGAGCTGGTCTGATGTGCCACGGCCAGGACGAAAACCACATTGCTCCTCCTGAATCCGAGGTTCGACCAATGGCAGGACTCTCCTCTCCAGTACCTTGGCATAGACCTTCCCAGGGAGGCTGAGGAGTGTGATCCCTCTAAAGTTGGAGCACACCCTCCGGTCCCCTTTTTTGAAGAGAGGAACCACCACCCCGGTTTGCCATGCCAAAGGCACTGCCCCCGACCTCCACGCAATGTTGCAGAGGCGTGTCAACCATGACAACCCAACAACATCCAGGGCCTTGAGGTACTCAGGGCGAATCTCGTCCACCCCCGGGGCCCGGCCACCAAGGAGATTTTTAACCACCTTGGCGACCTCAGCCCCTGTGATAGGCGAGTCATCCCCCTCGTCCCCAAACCCTGCTTCTTCTGTGGAAGGCGTATCAGTGGGATTGAGGAGATCCTCGAAGTATTCCTTCCACCGTCCGACGATATCCCCAGTTGAAGTCAACAGTGTCCCATCCGCACCATACACAGTGTGGACGGGGAGCTGCTTTCCCCTCCTGAGCCGCCGAACAGTTTGCCAGAATCTCTTTGAAGCCGACCGAAAGTCTTGTTCCATGGCCTCACCGAACTCCTCCCATACCCGGGTTTTTGCTTCAGCAACCACCCGAGCTGCACTCCGCTTGGCCTGCCGGTACACCTCAGCTGCTTCGGGAGTCCCACAAGCCAACCAAGCTTGATAGGACTCCTTCTTCAGCTTAATGGCCCCCCTCACCACTGGTGTCCACCACTTGGTTCGGGGGTTGCCACCACGAGATGCACCGACCACCTTGCGGCCGCAGCTCTGGGCCGCCGCTTCAACAACAGAGGTGGAGAACATGGCCCATTCAGACTCCATGTCTCCAGACTCCCTCGGAATGTGGTTGAAGGTCTTCCGGAGGTGGGAGTTGAAGACCTCCCGGACAGGAGCCTCAGGAGGGATCATGGGGGTCCGGTGCTATGTGGATTAGGTGGCGGTCAAAGGCGGAGACCTTGGCGGACTGATCCCAAGCTTTCTAAACTGGCGAAAATACCTGTACATGTAAACAAAAATGTAAAAAACATGTGGCCATAGTTCAAAAAGTTGACCTGATTGAGCAAAACCAATGTGTTTTTGGATTCAGCACATCAAAATTGTTCTAAATCAGCTAAAAAAAATTTAGACAATAAATTTGGTGTTGGCTAGTGTTATCATCACTCTACACTACCATTCAAAAGTGTGGGGTCACCCAGACAATTATTTTGTGTTTTCCATGAAAAGTCACACTTATTTACCACCATGAGTTGTAAAATGAATAGAAAATATAGTCAAGACATTGACAAGGTTAGAAATAATGATTTGTATTTGAAATAATAATTTTTTCCAGATACTCAACCTGCTCAAAGGAAGGTCAGTTTTATAGCTTCTCTAACCAGCTAAACTGTTTTCAGCTGTGCTAACATGATTGCACAAGGGTTTTCTAATCATCCATTAGCCTTCTGACGCAATGAGCAAACACATTGTACCATTAGAACACTGGAGTGATAGTTGCTGGAAATGGGCCTCTATACACCTATGTAGATATTGCACCAAAAACTAGACATTTGCAGCTAGAATAGTCATTTACCACATTAGCAATGTATATTAGATATTAGAGTGTATTTCTGATTAGTTTAAAGTTATCTTCATTGAAAAAAAACGGTGCTTTTCTTTCAAAAATAAGGAAATTTCTAAGTGACCCCAAACTTTTGAACGGTAGTGTATATCTTTGTATAAGGAGTTCTTATAAGGAGTTCTGAACAACTCCTTATAGTATGTGTGAAAAAATTATCCGTCCTTGGACTGTGTCCTGGACGCTCAGTCCTGGTGATTCTGAACTTCTTCTATTTACGGATGATGGAGGCCACTGTGCTTATTGGGACCTTCAAAGCAGCAGAAATTTTCTGTACCCTTCCCCAGATTTGTGCCTCGAGACAGTCCTGTCTTGGAGGTCTACAGACAATTCCTTTGACTTCATGCTTGGTTTGTGCTCTGACATGCACTGTCAACTGTGGGACCATATATAGACAGGTGTGTGCCTTTCCAAATCATGTCCAATCAACTGAATTTACCACAAGTGGACTCCAATTAAGCTGTAGAAACATCTCAAGGATGATAAGTGGGAACAGGATGCACCTGAGCTTAATTTTGAGCTTCATAGCAAAGGCTGTGAATACTTATATACATGTGATTTCTTAGGTTTTTATTTTTAATACATTTGCAAAAATCTAAAAAAAAAAAAAAAACTTTTAGAGACAATGGCACTGACAAAAAGTCAGGAAGCAGAGCTGGAGGTGACAGAGTTAAAGATCCTACGGAGGGACAGTGGATATATTGGACAAAGGATGTTTAAGATGGAGCTGAAAGACCGGAGGAAAAGAGGAAGACTACAAGATTTATGGATGTAGTAAAGGACAACATGGAGAAAGTATGTTCCAGAAGTTGGAAGGGATAGTATGAGATTGAGTTAGATGATCTGAAAAAAGAGTTTATATAGCAGTTTAATCAAACCGCTGTACTTTAGAGTGATCCTGAAGATCAGTAATTACTGTGACTAATTTTTTCTCCATCATTCCAAGAGCTTACTGTGCATCAAGGGAGCATATTTGAAAGAGGATTCTTATTTGTATTTGTGGATATTTACCCCTGCCAAGGAGGTAATGTTTTCATGATGGTTTTTTTTGTCTGTTAGCAAGATTATGTAAACAAGAGCACTCTGAGGCGAGTGCAGTAACCCCACCTCCGTTTTCTTTGAAGATCCTAATACTTACTGACTGAGAGCAGTTTTCAACTTTTCAATATACAGTAATTACTGTGGCAAAACCAAATTATGATAAACCCATCATCCATGAATATACAACAAAGTATACAACCCATAGTTGTAGGTCAGGATCCGGAGGTGAACCTGCGTAGTAAGTTTGGTGAGCCTAGACAGCTATACACATTCTATAGTAAGAGAGCATAGGGAGTGCCAACCATGACCTTTGACCTTGTGACCCTAAACATGTAGTCAGAGGTCATGGTCTCAGTGAGCCTGTGTACCAGGTTTGGTGACCCTAGCATTCTTTGTTGTTGAGATATAGTTTATAAGCCATTATGATGTTGACCTTGAACCTTACGGTCCCAAAACCATAGTCACACTTCAGGGTCACAGGGTGAACCTGTGTACCAAGTTTGGTTGCTCTAGCTTTAATCATTGTACAGTAATAAGGCATGAGGAATATTAACCTTGACATTTTGCCTCTTGCCCTTTCCCCCAGACCACAGTTGTAAATAAGAATGTGTTCTTAATCTGTCTTGTCTGGTTAAATAAAGGTTAAATAAAAAATAAATTTTGACCCCAAGCCCATAGTCAGAGGTCAGGATCCCAAGGTGAACCTGTGTAGCAAGTTTGGTGACTCTAGTTCTGTGTTGTTGCGATATAATTTATAAGCCATTATGATGTTGACCTTGAACTTTACGAACTTGAAACCATAGTCACACTTTAGGGTCACAGAGTGAACCTGTGTACCAAGTTTGGTGACCCTAGCTTTACTCGTTGTACAGTAATAAGGCATAGAGAATGTTAACATTAACCTTTGACCTCAATCCCATAGTTTGAGGTCAGGATCCTAAGGTGAACCTGTGTACCAGGTTTGGTGGCCCTAGCTTAACTTGCTTTATAGTAATAGTAAATGTAGCATTTACCATAGTGCAACTGCAGTGTTCATTTTGAACTTTGACCCCTTAACCCCAAACCCATAGTTAGGTCAGGGAATAAATCATCTAGGATGCATCTTAGATACAACTACTTTATTGATTTGAAAAGTCTACATCATTTCTTTCAGTAGTTATTGTGTTTAGAAGATTTAGGGAAAATCTGACCACTGACCTTTGACACCAGGGTCATCCAATGAGAGTGAAATTGCAATATGCACATCATCAGAGTATATCAAACCATGGTACCAAGTTTCAAAACAATCGGAACAAAACTGCAGGGGGAGTTGATTTCATGAGACAGTTACTGTCTATGAAGTGAGGTGAAACAGGAGGTCATAGATCAGGGGTTACAACTCTTGCAAAAATCATCTAATCAGAGCCAAATTGCAATATGCGCATCGTCAGTGCATATCAAACCATGCTACCAAGTTTCAAAACAATTGGAACAACACTGTAGGAGGAGTTGATTTCACAAAAGTGGGACAGGCGGACGGACGGACGGACTGACCCATAACATAATCCCCCTTCGGCCTTCGCCCAAAGGGCTTTTCAATCCCTTTGGGCTTTGTCCGGTGGGGGATAAAAATTATGGGACAGATTGTGATAAATTTTCACCAGAGGTGGCCATTTACACACGTGGACAAAATTGTTGGTACCCCCCTGTTAATGAAAGACAAACCCACAATGATCACAGAAATAACTTGAATCTGACAAAAGTGGTAATAAATAAAAATTCTATGAAAATTAACCAGTGAAAATCAGACAATGCTTTTGAATTGTGGTTCAACAGAATTATTTTAAAAAACAAACGCATGAAACAGGCCTGGACAAAAATGATGGTATCCCTAGAAAAGATTGAAAATAATGTGACCATAGGGACATGTTCAACCAAGATGTGCCCTCTAATTAACATCACAGGTGTCTGCAAACTTGTAATCAGTCAGTCGGCCTATTTAAAGGGTGACAAGTAGTCACTGTGCTGTTTGGTGACATGGTGTGTACCACACTAAGCATGGACCAGAAGAAGCAAAGGAGAGAGTTGTCTCAGGAGATTAGAAAGAAAATTATAGACAAGCATGTTAAAGGTAAAGGCTATAAGACCATCTCCAAGCAGCTTGATGTTCCTGTGACTACAGTTGCACATATTCAGAAATTTAAGATCCACGGGACTGTAGCCAACCTCGGTGGATGTGGCCACAGGAGGAGATGGATAATACGAATGGTAACAAAAGAGCCCAGAACAACCTCTAAACACATTCACGGTAAACTCCAAGGTCAAGGTACATCAGTGTCAGATTGCACCATCTGTCGTTTGAGCCAAAGTGGACTTCATGGGAGACGACCAAGGAGGACACCACTGTTGAAAACAAATCATAAAAAAGCCAGACTGGAATTTGCCAAACTGCATGTTGACAAGCCACAAAACTTCTGGGAGAATGTCCTATGGACAGATGAGACAAAACTGGAACTTTTTGGCAAGGCACATCAGCTCTATGTTCACCGACGCAAAAATGAAGCATACCAAGAAAAGAACACTGTCCCTACTGTGAAACATGGAGGAAGTTCTGTTATGTTCTGGGGCTGCTTTGCTGCATCTGGCACAGGGTGTCTTGAATCTGTGCAGGGTACAATGAAATCTCAAGACTATCAAGGTATTCTAGAGAGAAATGTGCTGCCCAGTGTCAGACAGCTTGGTCTCAGTCGCAGGTCATGGGTCTTGCAACAGGATAATGACCCAAAACACACAGCTAAAAACACCCAAGAATGGCTAAGAGCAAAACATTAGACTATTCTAAAGTGGCCTTCTATGAGCCCTGATCTAAATCCTATTGAACATCTGTGGAAGGAGTTGAAACATGCCGTCTGGAGAAGGCACCCTTCAAACCTGAGACAACTGGAGCAGTTTGCTCATGAGGAGTGGGCCAAAATACCTGCTGAGAGGTGCAGAAGTCTCATTGACAGTTACAGAAATCGTTTGATTGCGGTGATTGCCTCAAGGTTGTGCAACAAAATATTGTTAAGGGTACCATCATTTTTGTCCAGGCCTGTTTGATGAGTTTGTTTTTTAAAATAATTCTGTTGAACCACAATTCAAAAGCATTGTCTGATTTTCACTGGTTAATTTTCAGATTTTTTATTTATTACCACTTTTGTCAGATTCAAGTTATTTCTGTGACCATTGTGGGTTTTTCTTTCATTAACAGAGGTGTACCAACAATTTTGTCTACGTGTGTAGATGAACCCATTAGATTGTGGAGGTGATCTGGGTCGGGATGTGGATTCTTGATCACTTTTTCCATTTCTTTAACATTGCGAGAGAGGGAATTGGCTGAGGCATGAGTGCCCTATAGTTTTTAGTTTATTTATGTTATAGCTACCTCCACCAAGAAAGTAATGTAATCAGAGTGGTTTGTCTGTCTTGTCTGTCTGTCTGTTTGTTAGCAGGATTGCACAAAAACTGTTGGACAGATTTTGGTGAGAATTTCTTCAGATGTAGCTCTTGGGTCAGGGATGAACCCATTAATTTTTGGTAATGATCTGAGAGTGCATATCTCCACCAAGGACCTTCTTTGTATTTGTGCAGCAGGATTACACAAAAACTGTTGGATGGATTTAGATGAAATTTTCACCAGAGGTAATCCTTGGCCTAGAGAGGAAAGCATAACATTTTGGTGATGATCCAAGAATGCATACCTCCGCCAAGGCTCTTATCTTCTCACAGGGTGTTAGCAATAATACGCCAAAACTACTGGATGGATTTGGATGAAATTTTCACTAGAGGTGGTCCTTGGCCTACAGAGGAACCCATAACATTTTGGTGATGATCCAAGAATGCATACCTCCACGAAGGCTCTTCTCATAGTGTGTTCGCAAGAATCCTCCAAAACTAGTGAACAGACTTTGATGCAGTTTTCACCAGAACTGGCTTGTGGCCTACACACAAACCCATTACATTTTGGAGGTGATCCATGAGGGATGGAAGGACCCTTGGCAGAGGTATGTGCTCTCTGAGTGCTTTTCTAGTTTAGTTATTGCACCCTCTTTTATGTGGTGAGCAGCACAAAGGTCTTTGTACAGCAGAATAGTAGCGGCAGCCATCAGTGAGAACAGATGTGAGTTTTATAAAGGCAAGTTGCCAGTTCGATTACAGAGGCAGCAAAATGATCAGACACGTTAAAACGGTGTAAACAGTCTGAGATTTGTCATTTGCACATATAAAAAGGTACATCCACTGAGCTTGACTTTGTCTTGCCAAAACTATTGTTTGGATGTTTATTTTCTAAAATTTGTATTTTTCTATGATTTGCTAAAATTTTTCAATACAAGAGCACTCTGAGGTGAGTGCAATATCCCCGCCTCCGTTTTCTTTGAAGATCCCAATACTTACTGATGGAGAGCAGTTTTCAACTTTTCAATATAATTACTGTGGCAGAACCAAATTATGATAAACCCATCATCCATGAATATACAATAAAGTATACAACCCATAGTTTTAGGGCAGGATCCCGAGGTCAACCTGTGTAGCAAGTTTGGTGAGCCTAGAGAGCTGTACACATTCTATAAAGAGTGTACTGGGAGTGTCAGCCTTGACCTTTTGACCCTAAACCTGTAGTCAGAGGTCATGGTCTCAGAGTGAACTTGTGTACCAGGTTTGGTGACCATAGCTTTCTTTGTTGTTGAGATATAGTTCATAAGCCATTTTGATGCTGACCTTGCAACCCCAAAACAATAGTCACACTTCAGGGTCACAGGGTGAACCTGTGTACCAAGTTTGGTGACCCTAACTTTACTCATTGTACAGTAATAAGGCAAAAAGAATGTTAACCTTGACCTTTTGACCCCAAACCCATAGTCAGAGGTCAGGATCCCAAGGTGAACCTGTGTAGCAAATTTGGTGACCCTACCTTTCTTTGTTGTTGAGATGTAGGCTGTGTCTCAATTCAGGTGTTGCAGCCTCATAGACTGCGGCTCTGGAGGCCAGAGCATTCAAAGGTCGGTTGCATCTAAAGGGTGATCGTTAAATAAGACAGTCTGGTCTTTGGAAGACGTATGTTTATGTGTCTGTGCACTACCCTGTTGCCTAGCAACCATGGCAACGTCAGTTGAGTTTGGTTTTTGCTTTGCTGACATTTTTGACAGCGGCAGAACTTTATTTTTTTATCTTTTTTATAATTGTATTTTCTTTACCTTTTTCTTGGGAATCTTCACCAGACAGAAAGAGGACCATGACCAGATAAAATAAGACTTGAACTCATGTTAAAGTCAGCAGGTAAAATTAAGGTAAATTAAAACTACAGAACAGATAAATTAATTTGTATTACTTTAAATATGTATATCCGTTACATTGAACTTTAAAATATATTCTTAATTACATGACCCATAGAAAATATAACAGTTCACTGTTATCATTTAACATCATGTAGCTAGATGTTCTGCCTTGTGTCAGCGCTGACATTTAGTTTTAATTTTCTAAAGCAGACCACAGTCCTGTACTGTAGGATGATGACCCTCAGTGATGTTCAGCAGCAGTAGAACAGATTCCATCTTCAGCTTCATCTAAGTTGCTCTGGTGCATCTCAGTAAATTAGAAAATCATGATTTGTCATTTAATTTTAAAAACTATAATCATTATCATCAATATTAAATCAGATTTAAAATGTTTCACTCTGTGTGTAATAAATATATGAAAGTCTTTTAAAATTAGCTTGCAAAAAAATCATTTTTCAAAAAACTACCTTATTGAAATGCAGTTTTTCTATTAACAGTAAAGCTGCAATATTTTTATTTAGCTTGTTTCAGTTTGCAAAGTAAATTGCTAAAAAAAAAAAAAAAAAAAAAAAAAAAAAAAAAAGGCACCAAGGTGCTGTGCCTCGGTGCTTGTAGTATGGTAGCAAGGGCGGCTGTAAAAAAGTGGCACTCCGACCTCTACCGGCCCGGCATAGTTATTACATTTCCCGTTTTTGCGGCTGCATTGACAGAAGTGGTTTTATTTATTTAGCGAATGCAAAGTCCTTAAGCCAAGCAGTTGCCTCCTGGTTTGCTGTATGGAGGGTGTGTAATCCTCCTTCCAGTCTTTGGAGCGGGCAAGCCTCTATGATGTGTTCCATTGTTTGCTCCTCTCCACATGCGCACAGTGGGCTAGGGCTACTGCCCCATCTGTGAAGGCTGGCCAAGCAGGGGCCATGTCCAGTCCTGAAGCGATTGAGTGTAGACCACTGTCTCCTTGGGAGGTTTGTGCCCGGGACCTGTTGGTTGGGGTTTATCACCAGCTGTTTGTTTGGGACCTCCTTGGTCTCCCATTCCTCTTGCCAAGCTGTCTGGATGGTAAAGTCAGCTGGGGGAGGGTTTTTCCAAATCGGCCGTCTGGATGAAAGTCGGGCAGTGGGTGGGGTGTAGATATCTGCATGGATTGGTAAGTGAGGAAAATCTTTAACTTTTTGGAGCATCCTTTGAGTTAATGCTGCTCGCCGGATGTGTGGAGGGGCTATGTTTGACAGTACAGAGAGCCAGGGGAGTGGTGTTGAGCGGATTGTTCCAGTTATAGTTCTCATGGTTGAGTTGAGCTGGGTGTCTACATGGTGTGTGTAAGATGACCTGGACCAGACAGGGGCACAATATTCTGCTACAGAGTATGAAAGGGCCAGTGCTGAGGTGCGCAGGGTGGAGACTGCCACCCCCCATTTTGCACCAACGAGCTTGCAGAGCAGGTTGTTTCGTACTTTCACCTTAGCAGCCGTCCCCTTTAGATGTTCCTTGAAGGATAAGGTCCTATCAAGGGTCACTCCAAGATAAGTTGGATTTGGGGCATGCTTAAGCTTGAGTCCGCTCAGGTGGATGTTTAGTTCTCTGGCAGCTTTTGCATTGTGGAGATGAAATACACTGGAGACGGTTTTTGCTGGGCTTGGTTTTAGGCGCCAGATTTTGCAGAACTGGTCCAGTTTAGCAAGATCTTCCGTGAGCACCTGTTCCAGTGGTTCAAAGTCTGGTGCTTGGAATGCCAAACAGATGTCGTCTGCATAGATGAATTTGCGGGATTTTGTAGTAGGCAGGTCGTTTATGTAGAGGTTGAACAGAGTTGGAGCTAGAACTGAGCCTTGTGGGAGTCCGTTTTTCTGCATTCTCCATGCACTTGTGTTCTGACTGAGGTGGACTCTGAACCTTCGGTTGGTCAGCAGGGTTTTTATAATTGCTGTTGCCCAAGCAGGGATCGCCTTTATAAGTTTCAGGAGGAGGCCTTTGTGCCAGACCGTATCATAGGCAGCTGTAAGATCGAGAAACACAGCCCCTGTCTTCAGTCTGCTCTCGAAGCCATTTTCAATGAAGGTGGTTAGGGCCAGTACTTGTTCTCCTGTACTGCGGTCCTTGCGGAAACCTGCTTGATCCACACTTAGAATATCCTCTATTTCTGGGGAAATGTGTTGCAGTATTAGGCGCTCCATGATTTTGTAAGGAACGCTGAGTAGGGAGATTGGGCGGTAGCTTGCTGGTAGTCTGTGGTCTTTGCCAGGTTTTGGGATGGCAATGACCTTTGCTGCCCGCCATTTCTTTGGGGTCGAGTTCGTTTGTGTGATCCTTGTGTAGAATTGTGTCAACCAGGTTAGGGCTCGGGGGCCAAGATTTTTCATGAATTCTGGGAAGATGTTATCGTATCCTGCTGCCTTTCCACATTTCAGGCCCTGTAGGACTTTCTCC